>CM024791.1:2989043-3639043 GCA_014281875.1 Nibea albiflora | reverse complement strand
ATTCTTACTATGTAATGTAGTCCTGCGTACATAATATTAAACATCTAAAAGTATGAAATGAAAGTAAAAATATCTTAGTAGTTAGTCTTTGTACTGTTCAACAGCAACAATCACCAACTCTGGTTTGTATATATTAGTCCAGAGTTCAATCAGTATAATATTAAATTTACTTTTTTTTGTCAAAGGAGTCTGGCCTGCTGGCTTCATAGATACCATAAATAATGGCTTCAGTTTCCGAGTGCCGTCATTCAAAACATGCTTATTCTTTTTTTGGAAGTCATACTACTTAGCAAAAAGAAATCTGAACTGTCCTACTAAATTTGAAGTCAACTTTTGTTTTCCATTTTATGCTAACTAGTGAGCACACAAGAAATAACCGTTATTCATTTCCATAGCACTTTTTGTGGAAGCCACAGGGAGCCACTGGGGATGGGCCACAGAGCTGCAGGTTGCCTACTTCTGAGCTCACCGGTGTTCCAAACCTCAGTCAGTATGTGATGTACTGACTGAGGTTTGGAACACCGGTGTGCTGTACACCTTCATAACCTTGAAATGCCGCTGTGCGGAAAGTGAAAGGAGAAAAAGCAATCTGTGTCATCGTCTGCTGAGCATTCATACTTTTAAACAAAACTCTGACAGATGACAAAACAACATAACAGGCAGAGAGGGGAATCACAGGCATCCGTGTTTCTCCCGGGGCTATTTTCCCCAAACTGAGCCACAGGAGGCTGTAAAATAAAAAATAAAAAAAAAAGACTCTCGTTCTGACTTATGACTTCATACAGTATGTAACACAGCATTCAGTGAAAGGTGAGGGTTAAGGTTAGCCTCAGGGAAAGTAGTCAACACAAGGCCCCTCGCAAATTACAAGACAAACGTGTGTGTGTGTGTGTGTGTGTGAGTGTGTGTGAACATTGCCCTGCGGAGGATTTTATCCCCCGACTGCAGGCGTCATGTCACATATTGATGCACAGCTGGGTGCACTCTGGCAACACTAGCTGTGAGAGCTGCAGTAATATGATGAGATTGAAACAGACGTTAAGGTCACGCTATAAGGAGAAGCTATGAATGAAAAAATCCTGCATATAGGCATGGAGGTCGTTTCTGGGGCAATGGTCACAGATGGACCGGAATCCGATTGGCTGCAGTGTGTCCATGGAGTTCCTGTTTAATGTAAGGCATGACTGAGTACCTTTACTTCATCTGGTTAATCATTGTCACTGGCCTCTCTGCCGGAGCGTCCATCACTGACATCATTTAATTATCAAACGCTCCAGCTGAAGTCTTTTTTTTCTGAATTATTGCTGTTATATAAGGGAACTCCTCCTCAAATATGCATTAGGGTATATCTATAGGGAAACATAATTTACCGTAGACTCGGACATGTGGGGTCAGTTTATAGGGATCATGGTCTTTCATTTAAATTAGGGCAAGTTACTGAAATATTTCTATAATAGGAAAGGATTCTCTCAGTGTTGGGGCGGTGACTCCCCTCTGACATGTTCTAAACTCGGTAATGAGAGCCAAAAAGTCCTAAAAACACGGGGCAGTGTAAACCTCACCACACATAGTTATGTTAACAAGTGCATACTGGCCAATGAATGGAGTCTATTTAGATGCACGGACAGCTCCTAGTGTCATTCTACCTTTGATGGTGTTTCACTCTAATTTTTCCCACTGGCTTTGCTGACACACATTAACCAGAAATACACCAAACGAAGACACAATATATATATATATATATATACTGTATATATATATTCTTCTTTTTGTCAATTATCACTTTTCATTGTTTTGTAATCACCAACATTTTGATTAGGAAATGATTGAATGTTGAATGATTCTTGTCTGCTGCATGCGATGATGTGTGTCATTATGCCGCCTGCGTGTGGACTTTATGGGTTTATGGGAAAACGATGGGTACATTGTGGGTGGTGGTGGGTCGTGACGTGTATACATTGCCAGCGTGTATTGCCCTTTTCTATTTGATCTAAATGATCTGCTGTGATCTGAGAGTGAGACATTAAAGGTGTTCGCACTTTTGGTTTTATCTCCAATGAAAGTGTTTCAGATAAACTTTCTCAGGTAGGTGCAGGTCTGATGTTTTGATGTTTGAATATTTTTCATCAAAGTTTTTGTTAATGAAAAGAACGCTTGCACTGTCATGAAAAACCAATAGTAACAATGAGCAAAACCATTCAAATACGACACAAGCTGAACTGTTGTAATGAGAATGTTTTCATGTTGCTTCCTTCTCTGCATTCCTAGGAAGTGCTGAATGAAGTCATACGGCGAGGAGAAAATCACACAAAGACAAGAACATGGTGAAAGTATTCATGTCAGTATTATTGCACGCTTGCCATGAAAATCAATGAAACCCAATGAATCATAGTTTAACCTCGACTTCATTCAACCTGGCGTTCCTTTGAAAGGCCCTTCTTGCATGCCGTGCCTAAATACCAGCATCAAATTACATTTTTTTTAAGAACAGCATTTCATCCTTTAGGAACAGGAAAAGGAATCTGAACTCTGATCACGTTCTGCAGCTGAAAATCTCATCACAGAAATCTGTCTGCTTCCAACTCAATGGCCTGGTTGAATAGTGGCAAGTTATTATAAGAGGAACTTCAGTGTTGTCTCAGAAGATGTGATGATTATCTGTGTGTGTGTGTATCTGTGTGTGTGCGCACGTTGATGAATAATGCGGCTATTTGACTACGAAGCTAAATCATTCAGATCTTTACTGCACTCACACACACACACACACACACAGACACACGCATCACAAGCCAATGCATAGTTATGCATGGCAAACAACGTAAGCAAGCCGTCTGACGCAGCCTGAATGGGTGTGTTTGAGTGTGCTGCCTTGCAGAGAGTGTGTTTGGGTGTGTGTCACGGTGGTCATGATTTATAGCGAATATTACCAGCACTCAGGGAGGATGAGGAGGATGAAGGAGGAAGGAATAGAGGGAGAGGAAAAAGAAAGAGGGAGAGGAGAAGGGAGAGACGGGGGAGAGTGGCGGGGGGTGGAAAGAAGAGGGAGAGAAGGAGGCCAAAAAACAGAAGAGCAAGCGCGGGCGAGCGAGGTGTGGACATGCAGAGGGAGAGAGGGAGAATGAGGCAGAGAGAGATAGAGATGAGGGATGAAGGCTTTTGCAATCTCACCCCTGACTAAGATCAATGTAACCTTTCTGCCTGCCTCTGTGATTCACTTTGTGAATGTGTGTGTAGGTGTGCGTGTGCGTGCGAGAGTGAGATTAAATCTTTGTGCACAAGCACACACACACACACACTCATCAGCACGTCACAATGTGTACATGTGACTGCACACTTGGTGCGTGTGTCTGTACGTGCCTGCAGGTTTGTCGAAGTGTGTCTGCCTCCCTGTGCAGAGATGTGTGCGCGCGTGTGTGTGTGTGTGTGTGTGTGTGTGTGTGTGTGTGTGTGTGATGGAGCAGGCTACAGCGAGGCCCTACAGGAGGTTAAGCGGAGCTGCTCGCAACCCGGCGGACGTTCCCTCTCGACCGAAACGCATTGATCTTAATACAGAGAACGACAGCAGTGCAGGGGAGGGTTAGAGAGATGAAAGACGGGATGAAGATGGGGGAGAAATGGAGGGGAACAGGAGTGAGCCGGGACATTAGCTGGATCTGAGAGGAAGCAGGTCGAGTTCAGGATGGATTAACACAGAGGCGAGAGTCTCGCGGTGAGACACTCGTGAACACCTGGAGTGATGCTTCTGAACTGACTCCATTCATGTTGGATGTCTTTGCATGTGTAAAGATGTGTGTTCAACATCACCGTGTAGAAGAATGATCCGCTTTCAGTTGCATTTGGTAATGCTAGCATGAGAGTATTATCGCCACACTGTAAATTCTCAAATGAAAACCCGAAAAGCTCCCCAGCCGCCCATAAACGATTCAAGTGGCTCTGACAAAACAAATTGATTCTAAGCCCCTTTAATAATTCACATGCAAGAACATGAAATTTGGTTAAATTAACAAATAAAGTTAGCGCTGAAGGAGGATGTTGGAGAGGTGACGGGAGTTGTGGCAGCAAAGACTGCGAGTATTAGGGGAAGATTGTGACCCCTTGTTGTATATGCATCAAACAAAGTCAACAGGTACACATAGAGGAAGTGTCGACAGGAAAATAAAACAATAACTTGTACTAAATTATGAACAAAACATACATAAAAAAGGAAAAATGAAGAAAGAAGATGTGCCTTTAATATACTGTTCATACAGTCAGTGCCCATGTTAAAATGCAGAATACAAAGTGTGTTGGCCTGTTAGCACAAACAAATCAGGACATTATTTAGATGTGAAAAAAAGATCATTAAAAACAAGGGTGATATAAAATGATATAAAATGGGTGATATAAAATGAAGGTATGTGTTGTAAATTCTCACATTAAAGCCAGTGTTAAATAAAGAGCAAGTCTCAGATAAAAGCTGGTGGTGTGGTCAGCGCAAACTAATAAAAGGCCAGCTCAAATTCAGTCTTCAGAATTCTTCTGGGCCTGAATTTCCTGTACTCTGATCGCTCACATGGAAAACTCAGCAAGAAGCATGCGTTCATCAGTACAGCAACAGCGTTATGTTAGACTCAGCACTCTGCTGCTCTGAGGACAATGACTCTTAAATGGGTACAGATCAGAACCATAGGTTGATGTCTCATTAGGAATAAAGGTCTGTCTTTACTGTAAGTCTCTAAGTGTGTTTCACTAACAGTAGGCTTACAGCATATAATACATCAGAGAAGCAAAGGAACGGGAAAAAACCCCATTGTAGTTCACATTATTCTCACATACAAGCTGATACTGCTTCACATCTTCACAGCTGTAATTCTACTGGTGCCTGACAAAGGCGAGGCGATGCTGAGCTTCTCTTCTGAGCAGATACACTCTTTTCTGTCACTAATTAATTCATATTGCTTCTGTTGATGTTACTCAGTGAAACGCAAGATACGGCACAAAATGAAATATGTGCCAGATCATTTATACTCATGTTTTCTTTGATATAACACCAAAACATCTCATATTCTGTGTCATCACCTTTCCACGGATATCCAATCCAGTATTGATTGGCTTTTTTTAAAATCACTATGTAATCAGTCTATAATGATTTCTGCTTTCTATAATGTTTTTGATGAAGGGTTGATATGAACCCACACACAAGTCTGTAATTTGCCATACACTAATTAACCCTCTAGAGCCCAGTATAATTCTAGCATGTTGCTGCAGTGCATTGAGAACTGTCACTCAGATGAGCTTTTTCCCCTACTCATTTAAAATTTGTCTCAGAAACAGAATGTTTGTACCAAAAATATGTGGCATTCGGCCACTTTTTTTTTTTTTTTTAATGTTTCAACAAATAGCAGTAAAACTGTTGCAAATACAAAGTAGAATTTGTAATATTTTCTTTAAAAGAACAAACAACAGTATAACGTGAAAAAAAATGATACAGTACATGTAACAATCACCGTAATCCTTTGGCAAATTGGAAAAAATCCTCCATCTGGGCAGCGAGAGCTGGTTAAGTCCTGTTTGATGAACATGATAACTGTGATGAAATTTCGAGCAAGCCACATTATTATTATAAAATATATTATAGCAAACAACAGTAACGTGGTTGTAAGTAGCGTCTTTGCCAACATGTAGGTGTGACACGGTCAGTTCTTCCTGCCGACTCTTTGGTGAACTGCCTGTTGAAAAACGGGCTCAATCCACCAAGTAAGTCCCTCTGTTTACTGATGGTGATTATATGATGTGAGCAAACATTTGAACTCTGTCTCTGTCTCTTCCCAGCGGGTCAGGATCCTCACAAGACAATCTTCCATAGATTCCAAAAGATTATGAACCCTGAAGCAATCTGTTGGTGGAGCCATTTTTAGGTTTACAGTGGAAACCTCATAGATATCAACGTAAGGATGTATGACAGTTTCAATAACGATACTTCTTCATATGTTTTGAACTTCATATTCGCCTGTAGACAAGTTTTACATTTTTGCATGTTCAGTTGAGCCGCTCTGCGCTGACTAAAAGGCTCTGTAGGCTACACTAATTGGAATTAGTCAGTTTGGCAGTGAACTAGCCGAACACTGCCCGCAGTCTGTTTTGACCATAATTAGTACCAGATCACATAGTTCTCTCCAGGAAACGTCCTTAAAAACTGAATGGAAGGAATGGATGATCGACCTTTACTGATGAATATATTACAGGATTATTCATGATTGGATCATGCCACAATTATTCCACCAGTTTGGTAATTAGAGGTAGATTCCTGCACCTAAAAACTCTGTGGGCAAAAGTACGTCTTCACTTTCCTCATTTGAAAGAATTATGTTTGTTACAGTGCTGCTTGTTTTTTTCCCCCAAACATAATGAGCAGCAGGAAGTGACAAAGAAAACGCGGCAGAGGTGACACATGTTATATACCCAAAAGGCCGACTCGAACTTAATTTGAATTGAATTTCTGTGCGAATAATGTCACCATGTGAGTCATAAAGGATGTGTGTGCTTCAGGAAATCAGCAGTGATTCATTGATAAGATAGAACAAAACATTGCTACAACTACAAGAAACAAAGAATCTTTGATTTCTCATTCTTTACTCATGTAACAAGACACTGACATGGTGAAAGTCTTCTCACCATGACATCTCAGCAAGAAACAAATAACGATTGTTATATTGTTATAACATGGAACATTCACGGGTTGTAATAAAAGTCAGGACTGTACTTTGCAGTGTCGAGTATCTGCTGTTTGCTTCGGTGAGAGTAGGATTTAAAGGCAGCTTAAAGGTTCGTTCGGTCAGGGTTAGAGCCTGGTGTCACCTGTCACAGGGCTCACTGCAGGGCAGAGTGATACGTTACAACATCATCTGACATGAATACTGGGCTTCCATAGGAACATTCAGTCAACCTCTGGCAGATTTCTGCATGTATTGATTAAAATACAAGAAAAATGTAGTGACTGAGACTTTCAACATGTGTTTGTATGTTTTGTTGTTATTCATTATTTATGCTAAGAGTATTAGTCTAGTCCACTCAACCCCTTGCTTGTAAAACCAAGCAAGGGGTTTCTGTGGCTGTGAAGTGAAGCCAATGTGGAAGTGCCAAAAACTGCAGTTCTTTAAATGGCCACTTGAGGCTGGCTACAGAACATGACAATCTCCATAAGTCCCCATGTTAGAATGTCCAACTTCACCACAGAAATAAACATGTTTACAGCCTGGTACAAAAGAACAGTTTTGGTCTCTGCAACTCATTCTCCTGTTCATGACAACTGTACTGAGGGTGATTTATAGAACTCGCCAAATTAATTTAAGTCTTAAAGTTATGCATAAATAACAGTGTGACTACTTTGACTGGCAGGTAGGTGCCATTATAGATGGCTTGTTTGAGTGCCCAGGCATCATTCAGCCTGCCTCAGGTCTGCCAATGAGCCACATCTTTGTTGATTTTTAGATTAGCTGGCAATCAGAAGAGGCCAACAGAGTGCAGGCCGGGGCCGAGTATTTTCAGCTTCAAAACAGCTCTTCAGAGACCCGTGGGTGACGTGTTGCATACACTGTCCATTCTTCAAACTGTCAGTGTGTAAAAGCAAATCATACTATTTGATAATGCTTTGCCACGCTGCTAGACCCGCTTATTGCCCACCCCTGAGGCTGGAGGGCAGAAAGCACCCTGCTGTTTGAAATTGAGTAAGAAACAGTCTCAGCGTTAAACGTTGAGATCTGGTGAGCTAATGCAGTCAGAGTATGCTCACTATAGCATACACTTAGATTATTGCTTTACCTCTGTGCCAGGACTTCTATCTGGTTCTCCAAACTGTAAGTGCAATGACTGCGGTCCAAAACCTCACGTCGAAACATCTGAAGCACCTCTTTATTCTTTTAAACAGTGATATTTGGTTAACAAGAACAAGTTTGAGGGTAAAGATGAACTGACTGGTTTGGCAAATGTCTGTGCATCTGTCACAATATGATGTGATATAATGTGCCTCCCACTGAGACAGCAATAAACTCATTATCGACACATGGAAAACTTTTTTCTGTTTGTCAACAGTATGATACCTTCCAACGACATATGCACACACATACGATATCACCCAGAGCGTATTCTTTCTTTTCTATTCAGACTTCTCTCATGGAGATGGTGTGTTCTGTGTGTGTCCCACACTACTGGATAGCCTCGTATATTTTGTGCACATTTATGACTGTATGCTCGAGGACCTCTCCTGGTTGTGGTGGTTTCACTGACTGACTGTGTTTTATGCCGCTTCTGACTGCTGACTCCTCACTCCTCTTAACCAGATGGTCGTGGCGCAGCAATCGGCAGTTTATGACACGCGTTACGACACAGCAAGAGGCATTTCCAGCAGTCAGCTAGCTAAAAACAAGGTCTGTAGCACGACATATATTGGATTTGTCATGGCTTAAAAACTCACAACAGTAGAAAAGTTTGTGTGCATCTTTACCCGGAGCATGTGCAGGTAAATTTCATATCCGATATGCTCTGATTCACTAAAATTAGGCACAATACAAAATGCAGAAAGCCCCTTTTTTATAATCTGCACCACCATCCTAACCAGAACCTGAAGCCGAGACACTCAGCAAATCTGGAAGAGTGTAGTTCCCCGCTGTTATGACTAGAAAGATGTCATTTAGCATGAAAGAGTCATTTATAGGGCAGCACGGTGGTACAGTGGTTAGCTCTGTCACCTCACAGAAGAGGGATAATGGTTTGGCCTGTCTCTGTGGAGCTCCATGTTCTGGCAGTGGCTTAAGAGGTAAAGTGAGACATCCACTAATCAGATGATCAGTGGTTCAAAGCCTGGCTCCTAAAAGCACCTTGAGTGGTCATAAAAGCTGAAATGTGCTATATGAGTACAGTCCATTTAGCATCTCCTTATGTTTGCATGGACATTGTCCGGTGTCCTCCCACAGTACACACATGCAGATTAATTGGTGACTGAGTTTCCCGTAAAGGTGTGAATGTGAGTGTGAATGCTTGTTTGTCTCTATGTGTCAGCTCTGTGAATTGCTCTCACCCAATGTCAGCACCAAGAAACTGATTTTGGTTAATACACGAGGAGATGTCCGCTGACGACATGTAAATGTAAGTCTGCTGACTGAGTCAATGAAACATGGTCAGAACAGACACGCAGTGCCTCATATATGAAGTCACGATTCATAAACATGAACTGAAGGTCCCAGACAATCATAGTGTGAATGCAACAAACACAGCCTGCAGCGGCGATGAGCACCTTAAACTCCAGATGACTGTTTTATTCAGTAGCTTGTGCGTAGACAGTGAATAATGAATGATGGAGAAAGGAGTGGGTTGTGGCAGACAGGCAGCTTTTACAGTGATTAAAATAATGCCAGTGAACACTGTGCAGCAAGTACAGTATATTTTTTTTTCCCTCTTCAGTGTTGTAAACGAGAAATAATAAAGTATAGTCTGTCAGTATCCTGAGGGCGTGGATCAGCAGGCTATTTCTTAACTCCTGTGGGTGCATGCAGCATGTGCTGTTGAATGGAGTACAAGAGCTCTACGAGGGGTTAGCGCGGTGCTGCCTCTGCTCTCTCTCTCTCTCTCTGCTTCTGAAGCCGCCTGTCTCATCTATTAGATGAAAAAGGGGAAAACATATTCACCAGGTTGGCTTTCAGGACGGGGGCAGAACTAATGCTCAGCTCACGTGGAAAGTGACAGAGCACAGCCTGGACTCAGTATGAAGCCTGCTGTCGCCTTCTGCCATGTGTGTCTCTCATAGGTACAAAAAAAAAGGAAGAAAAAAAATAAAGGTCATCAGTCTATCAGGATGTGAGACTTCCAGAGGTGGAGATTTATTTCTCAGCTTACATGTAACATGACACACTGTTGATGCATGAAACAAGAGGACACAACCGGAGCCGGTATATTTACCTTGAAGCCGTTGTGCTGTGTGACAGCTTGTGTCTGGGTTTATGGAGCGTTTGTGGAGTGGAGGTCACTGGTCTGGTGCTCTGCATATGTCCACATGTTTCACTTAACCTTGGAAAAATGATCCATCATTTCAACTTTTCATACGATACCGTGCTCTCACAGGGAAAAGGGTGGTGTTAATCGGTCACTCTCAAAGAGACAAAAACACAGAAAGGATCGGTGGACACAGAAACTGAAAAAGAAGACTGCACCCTACATTTCCTCAGATGAGGAGATATCACCCGTGTCTATGCAGAAGCTCCTGCCAGGATCTGGTTAGCCAGGTAACAAAATCCACCTACCAGCACATCCAAAGCCCTGTTTACACCTAGTATTGACATGCGTCTCCACTTGCATCTCAATTGACCAATTCACATCAGATTGCACTTACATCATTTCAGTTTGCAAAGTTGTAGCTTGTTGCTTTTTAGCCGGCGGATCAACACCAGTAGCCAACCTGCTGACCAACATTTGCTGAATTTACAAGAAGGCCTAAACATTTAGGAATTTGTTGTTGCATAAAGTTTATATTTTTTATCCTAAATCAACAGCTTAACTGGGGACACTGCACTCAGGGTTAGGATTAGTATTACCCCGAGGTGTCTGGCAACTCACACGGTTTTGTGTAGCGAACCAAAGGTTGAGGTTATCAACCAGAATCCCTGTGTGCACCATCACAATATAGTCTCATGTCAATGACGGCTGATGATCTTTTTCACAGTCAGCCTGAGATGAAGTGTGGTGGGTGATTCATTCGTGTCCAGAACTGTACTTGGCAGTCACTGTTAGGCAAACAGTCTGAGTCGTTGGGAGTTAGGCCTTCTGGGAGACGTTATAATCAAGGATATCTGAGGTACAAAGGCGGACGTGTGGACGAGATGTTAGGGTCTGAAGTACGCCAGAAACTAAGCGGTTGGGGTTAGTGTTCGGGTTTAGTTCACTGGTGAAATCAGTTGAAACAGATGGCGTGTTCACAAACATCTGCTTTCCTCAGCAGGTGAGAGCTCACACACATAAAGGGTACACTGAACCAAAACAGACAGTGTGTTCACGCAGCCCACGATGCATTCATTCCTGTTTAAAGAATGTAGTTACATGCAACCTGGAAAGCTACAAATGTGGACTGAGTCATCGGATCTCAATGCGTCTTCTATGCTGTCTAATCGCGCTTGTCACAACAGAGGCAGGAATGCCAGGACGGTGACAGCCAGAGCCACCACACTGAGCTTCATAAAGACTCCCCAGAAAGCTGTGGGTGACGTCACGGATACTACATGTATGTTTAATACCGTCTCTGTGAGCCTTGAGCAGCTCTTTCTAACAGTCTCTTTTGCCACTTCATCTTGGCACCATCCCTGGGTTAATAGCAGGCGTAAACAGAGCCTGAAGCTCACTAATAAAACACGTTATATATCTTTTTTTATAATCCGTAGAAAGAAAAAAACAGTGTAATCAAGACAATTTGTGGATTTGTACCGGCTCAGAGTTTGAGGCTAGCTGCACACATTTAACTGTCCATCTCCTCATCCAACTTTAGGGAAGAAACTGCATAATTAAGCATTCCTTTAACATGCATACTCATAATATTTCCAGGCAGGGCTCCATACATTTCTAACAGCATTTAATTCATTTCATATCTTTCTGTTTTATTACACTGGACTGAATCCACCTAACTTATATTTCTTTTTCTTGGAGGACCTATGGTTGATTTATGGGTTTGTATGTGTCGTCCCACACCTCCACACAATCTGTCTTCTCCTTCTGCTCTCTCTCACTTGCCGTGCCCTCTATTGAATAAAAGTCCTTTGCTGTCGACATAATTCTCCCCTTCGCCCTGTTCACGCTCAGCTTCCTCTTTCTCCTCTTCTTCCCGTCCCTTTGCCCTCTCCTGAATAGATGTCCCCTGCTCTTCCACTCTTACATACTGTCACTGATCATGCACTGTGGCTGAGGAGGGCCATTAAATTGAATCAGAGGAATCATTAGTGCTCCTCTGAGGTGTGAAGCTGTGACACCAGGAGCCAATGCCCCAAGACAGCCTTTATGAGTTTGGCTAACAAGGCGGCAAGCGCAGGCATGCGGGTGGCAACACACACGATAGGGTGAACTTAAGCAAGTAATTTGCAACAGTAAAGACGTTGTGAGGGAAACAACGACCAAAGTTCTTCAACCAAAGTTCTTTTGTCGCAGGAGTCTGAAGGGCCCCTCATGTACCGTTTACATAAATGTAGTATTTCAACAGAAAGAACACAAACCAGGTAAGTTTTCAGCACAATGCAATTATGGAAACGGTTTAGAAACATAATTTCTCAGTGACCGTAACAGATTGTGTAATAGATCAATCTTCATTCTCTGTGAGAAAGTATATTATTGCATGTTAGTAATTCTTACCACATTTATTATATGAAAAATAACTGAGACTTTAAGATGCAGCCTCTTTAAGGAGACAGTCATTCACCTAATGAAGTCAGATAACACTGACAGGTCTTCCATGCTGTACTGGAGGCAGGACTAAGACTGCCTTCAGATGGTTCAGTCTCCAAATGAGCGTAATGGAAAAGATTTCTCGTTGCTGTTTGATGTCGTGTGCTCAGAGCCATCCTGCAGTGCAATACATGGACATGTCATCATTCAGTCCTGTCAGTTCAGAGAGCTGGTTCCTCATTCAAAGACTCAAACAGCACAGGGATGCACTGGGTACACACCAACACTCACACACCTATGTGGCTGTCAAGTGAAGCCAACACAGAAGTGCAAAGAATCACAGTTCCTTGAACAGCCACTTGAGGCAAGAAAACAAGCCAGTCTTCATAAGCCCCCATGTTAGAAGGTCCAACTGTTTTGGTCTCTATAGCTCATTTCCCTGTTCATGACAACTGTACTGAGGGTGGATGTCAATAGAACTAAGAGTGTTGCTACTTTGACAGGTGGGGGCCAGCAGAGGCAGTACTGCCAAAATGGTTGCAGCCACAGCCGCCACACTGAGCGTCATGGTGGGTAAGATCACATGACAAGACTAGAGCCATTCCTTTTATACTGTGGTACGCACTAGCCATTGCAAAGACTATCAGCAATCTGAAAGTATGAACAAAGATATAATTACACAAATTAACAAGCAAGGTCGGTCATTGGGAGGGTTAGCTGATTAGCTAATTAGCCCTAATTAATTACCTCAATGTATGACTAAATTCACAGGATAGATGACATCTATGAACTAAAATGTTGATGCAGAGCCACTGTCCTGAGTTTACACATCAAAGTGGTCACGCATAACACACCCAAACCTCTGAATTTGGGTAACATTAGGGGTAACTTGATGACATGAAGACGTGCGGAATAAAAGAGACAATATCTGATTTTCCTCCATCGATTTTAATCATTCCTTAAAAAAAAAAAAAAAAAAAATAAGTGATTGGAGTTCAAAGGTAAATCAATTTCTCCTTATCTATTATATTTAGTTTTTTTGTTAGAATCTCTGCTGTTCAATACAATTACAGCCAGCTGTCTCGCTATTGTTACAGCCATGTCTGGAACACGAACAGACACTATGCAGCTTGGGATGTTTCATTTCTCAAGGTCTTGAACTCTTCAGCGATGGTGTCGGTTGAAATCAGAAATAATAAATACAATTTTAAATTAAATTATAGATATGCATGCTTGAAGGAATAATAACAATAGTGAGTATTGTTGAACAGATCTAGGCTGCGGTGTAAAGTACTGCAAAAGTTGTGGTTATGTCACCTGTGCTTATTATATGGCTTTGCTGAATATTCACTGGATTCAAGAACCCTCCTACATCGTCCATCTGGGTTTATTTCTCAACAATAACCTGCTGTACGTTATCCTTTACTCATCCTATTAAATCCCAAAATTCCACATTCATCCCTGGCCACAGTTTTTTATTTCCACAGAATTTAAGAGATTGGGTCTCTTTAAAGATTTTTTCTCCTTTTCAAGATGTATTTTGATAGAGACAGCTGAACAGTGATAGGAATGCGGGGAGAGAGAGAGAGAGATGGGGAATGACAGAGTTTGAACATCCTGTGATATATAAGTGCTATTTCTTGTCCACCCAGATAAAGCACCACACTTCGGCTCTCAGTATGAACATGCACAATTGTAGATTAGTATCAACAACTTTCCTGAAAAAAAAAAAATATATATATATATCAGGAATTTAAAAACGCCCTTATCTGTTGAGCCCTCGCATGGAATTCCTCCTGAAGGTTATCAGATCAGTGCCTAACAAGCTTAAGGTCAAACTGGAAATGCTTTCATTAGTGTGAAAGCCTGATGGGAAGACAAAGACAGACACTTGTTTCTTCCCCCCTTCCATGCTACTGTGTTACACAAAATAAATATACTAAATGAAACCAAGTGTGCTCAGGCTTAGCAACAAAACAAAGATTTGAGAAAATATAATTGATTTGTTTTTAGTCACTATTCCAGTCACAGGCATTAAATCAATGCCACAGACTGACTGCTGAACACAAAAGGCCTATTCATGGTCAAGCAGACAGACCCAACACCCACTCTTATATAAGAGGAGGAAGTGGAGGCCTTCCTTGCTGGGGAATGGAAAAAAGCTTTATTTATATCCAGATTGGAATACCACGAAAATAAAGCATAATCTTCACAAGTGGATTCATCGAGTTGGACGTTTCTGTTATTAAAATCAGGGCCAACCTTGCTTGTTCACTTGAAACCTTTCAATTAATTAAAACTTTAACTCACAGAGCAATGTCTTCAATGATAGGCAAATAATTGTATCTTTCAGCCAATCAATTTCATTTACTTTACTAGTATACACTGAGTGAGGACCATGCCACAACATTTCTTTTTATCGGTTCAATTGACGTTTGATGTAGATGACTGGATGTAAATGTGGAGGGAAGAACATGGAGGACTGATATTGTCGGTCAAGTTGGTCTGGAAGAATGTGTTGAAGGCCAGACAGAGAGAGACTTATGGCCAAATTCCACTGGGCACTGTGTTCCATGTGTGCGTCGGGGCTGTTCAGTGTTTCAGACCCTGTGATCCATTTCAAAAGCCTCCTAGTAGCAGGTCTGTGCTCAGCTCTGCAGAGAATACATGATTGCTCTATTTTTGAGCAGCCCTCATCAATCTGACGGAAGTTAGCTTGGAAGTTAGACACAGTAGAGGCATAGAGAGGTTGATTTTCAAAATAAAACACCCCGTGCAAAGCCAGAGAGAGGCTGGAAGGACAGGGCAGGTAAAAGTAGCTTAACATGTGATTAGAGCGATGGCACAAGAAACTGACTATTTTCTGACATTTTATAGTGTAACAATCACAGGTGGTGACACTATAAAGAGGGCATGGCCGCTTTAAATGGAAGTCTTATTGTGCAGAGCATTCTTCCTGATGTATTCCAGTTTAGTTTCTGTACTTGGCTGTTGGTTAAGCTAAATGAACAAGCTCTGTTCATTTCAGCCATCATACTGCAGGTCTGATAATATGCAGCATGCTGGTCTTTGTGAAATAAATCCAGAAAGGCTGATGCAGGTCTTGAATCATCCTTACGTATGAACTGCCTGTAAACACACATCAAGCTTAACATAAAACTTGTTTTGCAGCATGTCAACTTGCCCGAGCGGTCCGGAGGCAAAATAACAAGAGAACGGCTCTTCAGGTGGTAGTGAAAGAGTGTTTATTCACACACTTACAAAATCCAAACACTTTACATTAATAATCTCTCCAATCTCCAACCAACTCTCTGCCACCAACAAACATTCCTGACTCCCTTTTAGCCCTCTCCCCTTAGTCACATGACTAATTAGATTAAACCATTAATAGGTGTTTTTCATATTATTATATTATTTTCATACATTAATAAACCATAAATATTTACATAAATACAAAAACACAATATATACAATATACATACATATAATACAATATACAAACCCATACACCACTAGTACACCCCCCAAAATTAAAAATGAATTACATACATATACATACATACACACACACACACACACACACACACACACACACACATATATATATATATATATATATATATTCTTCTCAATGGAATTATGCATCATTAAACTCTCTATATTTATATATTGTAACTTATATATCTTTGGCCTCTACAATATATATATATATATATATATATATATATATATATATATATATATATATATATATATATATATATATATATACACACACACTTACTGCTTCCGACTTACTGCTGTCCTCTGGAACCGTATTTAAGAGTCACATACCCCGGGGATCGCTTTTGGCGTGACACTTCGGGAGGACAGAGCAGCAGGCTGTGGTAAGTTTGTCTTTGTTTTGTTAGCCTAGCCCAATTAGCATAATAAGTACGTCTCGTCGTTTGAAGAATCGTCATATTCGCGCATTTAGTCTGTGTTTGTGTGCACGCAGTTAACGAGCGGACTACGAGGCGGCCTGGCCTGAGACGTCCCGTGCCATGTGTCCCCGCCCTCGCCGGAAATGCGCACCTGAATGCAATCAATCAATCAATCAATCAATCAATCAATCAATCAATCAATCAATAAATGTCCTTTTTATCCACATCTCATATGCGTCCTTATTTCAATACATGCACAAATATGGCGGTACACAGCACCAAGCATTAGATTCCAACGCTGAGACCAAAATGTGTCTTCTGTCTGTTTGCCACCATCACCAAGCGTTTGCTCATGGTGGGAACTGTTGAGTCTCTGCAAATAGTGTGACAAGGAGTAGAATAGGTCTAGATTTGCTCTATATGGTAAGTGTCATGACATAACTAATTTGGCACTAAGTAAATAAAATTGCACTGAATTAAAATTCATCACATCTTTTGTAAGCATGCTCAGTCATCTCAGGAGTGAACACAGCAGGGTTTGTTAAGGATGCAGCCTTTTGAAACGACCAAAACCAACATGGTACCATGGGTGTGTTGACTCATGCCAGAAACTGATCTTTAGACACTGAATTATGAATTATGATGTCTGTTTATGACACACTCCACAGTGCACCAACAAGTTCTACAAGGAGGGAAACATGTAGAGATGTTTTGCGCAGTGCTGTCTTCCTGGATTCCCCGTTTAGCTAAACATACTGTATGTACACTGGCATATGTCCCATGTGTGTTTTACACTGCGGGTAAATGTGTGTGTGTGTGTGTGTGTAAATCTTTTGCTTGAATTTGGTTTCATGATAAGTACTAGTATGTCTTTTTTATATAAATGTCATGCATAATACAGCTACAACAAATGATCTAGAATACACATAATGTCCATTGCCAGTAGCCTACAACAATAATCAAACTGTAAACATCTTAATTCAGCAAAACGCTCACAGTGAATTATTTGTTTTCCTACAATATCCGCTCTTGGCAATTAAAGTGCTTTTATTGTCATGTTTATGCAACTAAAAGCACTTCATTTAATTTATGGAAAGACTGTAATATTGAAAAAGTTAATGCTGCAGTGTAAGCATATCACACTACTTCCTGTATTGGAACAAATCATTGATTGCATATCTAATCCACACTGTATTATGTTTACCTCCCAGGAGCATTAATGCTTGCAATTTAGTGGAAAAAGAACATAAATCCCTGCAGACAGTGTATGCAAAAAAAAAGTAGGATTAATAGCCTTTTGAAAAATACAATTCTGTAATCAGTGAAGGATGTTTAAAGTAAAAGAGAATTTATTCATATAGACAGCGGTGTACTGAAATAAAAAACTACCCACATGTCACTCATCCCTCGCTCGCTCTTTTGTTTTCTTGTATCAGCTGATTAGGTCTATTTTCTCTTGTATGTAATCAGACCTTGACTGGCCAATCACTTCTTTGCTGTCAAACTTTGAACCTGTCCTCCTTCTCGTGCTGTCAGCTGTCATTGCAGTGTGAGTCATCGTGGCCGTCCTCCACCTGATTTTGATTTTCTTCCCACTTGCATCACTGTCTGAGCTTATCAGAAACCAGCTCCTCTTGTCATCGTCCTCATCTCAGCATCCTCTTCATCCATCACCACCACCACCAGTCTAGTCTAGTCTCACTACCCCCTTGAAATATAATGATATCCCAGTGGGGTCTTGTAGCATGCAGCAGTTAGATAATTGTTAACTCTGTCTCTCCTGAATGAACTGGCTTCAATTCACGGTGCCAGACTGTTTGTTTTCCTTTATCTACGCAGAAAAGGAGGTGGTATAACATGCAATGTGATATGCATTTTAATCACCGGGTCATCAGACACTCCCTAATGGTATTGTCAAAGAGGCCATCATCGAGGTATCGAATGATAATGTGAAAACAATGTGAACGCGCTTTCACGGAGTGATGAATCTACTGAGAATTGTCACCTGAATCTGCAGCTCTCCTCAGATTTGTGTCATGAGTTTCAACTCTGTGTTTACCTGTCTGCCCCACAGCTGATGTCACCGTCTGACCCCCGTCCCCCCCCAAGTCTGTGTATAGCCAGCTCAATTCAGTTCAAGCAGCAGTATAAAGGGCATGATCTGTACCAAGGCAACCAAAGATTGTATGATTGGCCCATCTGTCCATCTCTGGTATGGATTCGGTGCATTGTTATTTATATAGACTGTCAATTCAATCCTCTTGGCTTTTATTTTGATAGACTGACTTTTACTTCTATGTCACCTGTGCCTGTCGTCATTTATTAAGGCTGAACCTGAATGCAGACACAGGACAGGCAGGTGAGGTGAAAACAGGTCATTAATTATGACATCGAGATGTAGCTGCCTGGGGAGAGGAGGTACAAGGAGTCCAGGTGGAGGCCTGGCAGAGGGAAGGCCAGGCATGAGAGCTGGCTTGCTGAGTGTGGGTAGAACTGGGGGGGGGGGGCTGGCTGTTTGTCCACAGCTCTTGTAGGCAGGGCTGGTTGCTGATGATGGTCAGGTGAGTAGAGAGCAGAATCAGACACACGGGGTATGGTTAAAATATCACCTCCCATGTCCTCTCCTAAACACTTTACCTTGACCTCAATTACCGTGATGATCTGCGGAGACGCAGGACGTCCCTGTTTTGTGTATTCATTTGAATGAACAGGAACTTTAAGCTAGTTTTTTGAGAACATTTTACAACAGTGAGAAAGTTTTTGACTGCAGCAGACGTGAACACTTCTGTGAATGCAACTCCAGCAAAGAACTGCAGGAGATGAAGAGGAAGGAGACAAGGAAGGAATTTATAAGAAGGCAGCATAGTGATGAGAGGACACAAGCGTCGACAGACTGCAGTCTGTACTGATAAACTACAGACCTGTAGAGTAAAATCTGACTTCATGATCAAAGTTTTTATATCATGTCAACACGTTTTTTTAATGTTGTATTGGATGGAATTGTGGGATTATCTCCTTTCCTTTTAAAAGGATGGTGTGGGGTATCCTATGCTAAGAGAGATAAGAAGGGAGCATTGAGGATTCAAACAGCTCTTATCATGGCGGCTACATAAATATGTCTGGGTCATTTCAGTCAGTGAGAAAACTTCTGTAGCAAAGTGTGTTTTCCATGTACTCCAGCAGGAATATGTATTCATTCATCTGTGGCTGCCGTCGTTCCGGCAGTCGTGGTCTCGTCCCCTGTATATCTGTGTGTGTAGTGCTTTTATGTAAATGCAGGTGTGTGGCCGCTGGCTCCTGATTGGCCCTGGTCGCCTGGTCCCGCCCTGCAGCACGTCCTCGAGGTGTGCAGGACTGGCGCGGCTTCCTCCCTGGGCCGCCAATCGGAGGGGCCCAATGGCTGGCATCATGGGCATTTAAACTGGAGCCGCCAAACTATGAGGGCAGCTTTGTGAGCTGGCCTTGTTGCTACATTTGTAAATGTTAACTGTGGCTAACGCGTTTGTTCTTTGTGGAGGTTATTTTTGTTTGTTCCTGGGACTGGGCAGGGTTTCATTTAGTTTGCAGAGTTCACTGATTACACAGATTTCTGTTAGATTCATTCGTTTAAAGGTGCTGTTATTTGCTGTGTTTTTGTTATTCATTGTTAAATTAGACAGTGAGATTTTTCTTTCACGTTTTGTTTAACAGGTCAGTTCTTTTTAAAGGCAGTTTTCTTTTTGTTATATTTCTTTGTTGTTTTGAACAGCATCATGTGCCCTTTGTTCCCTTCCTACCTCACCTCCTTTTGACAAGACAATTTGATCTTTCATTTAATAAATATCTTTGTTTAAGACCTTTAACACCTGGTTTCTATGTCACTTCCCCTCTGCCCCTTGTGCTAGTTCAGAACAGCGTGCACTTTAACAACATTCTTCTTAGCACTAGCGCCAACAATTATACATATACAATGTACAACTTACATTTGTAACTGCTCATTGCATCCGGCATCTTCTTCTGCTTACATAGCCGAAAAGGTGACCAAGAAGGGTCTAGTGTTCAACACTCAACTTTTTGACCATTTGCGCCATCCGGGTACTCCCAGTACAGTGAACCCTCGCTATAACGCGGTTCACCTTTAGCGGCTTCGCTGTTTTGTCTTTTTTCTACAGTGCATTGTGTTGTTAATCCTGATTGGCTAAGCACTTTTGACATTGGTCTTTCACTTAGACTTCAGCAGAAAAAGACACTACAGCGGAGCGGTCAGGACGAAGACGCACAGTCAGAGGGACTGTGAAATACGCGTCACAATGTGTCCAACCTCATATTCATTATTAAAAATATAAACGTTTTCTTACAAATAACTATGATAGTTTTTAAAAATACTGTAAAATAATAATTTTATTTCCTAAACAAATGCTTGGGCCTGAAAACAGCTTTTGGATCTTTGGTTTCATTCTGTAGTACAGCATTGTATACTGATTCAGCTCAGCCAATCAGTGCATGAACCAGCCATGATACTTTGTGATTAGTTTTTGCTGTGAATCTTCTGTCATCTGAACTGGATCCTGTTACCCGTCTACCCACCAACCTGTTAGCTTATCTGCTTATCACTCAGCTGGACATTAAATCATTGAGCTGTCGCATCTGCCTCGGCTGTCTTCATTTGAGTCCTCCTGCTGCTTTATTTGTACCGCCCCGTGATGACTTAACCATCTCGGTTCACTCCTACAGTGTCGCCTTCACTCGCAGCAGGCCGCTGTTTTCAGTGAAAGAGCTTTGGAATCCGACTGTACACAGCCTGCTCAGCACCAAACAGCAGACAGACACAATTAGAGACTAACTGATGAACTAACTGGAGCATTTAGCAGCTAAATAGACAGAGATTTCCCTCGGGAGTTAGTGGACACTGAAAACAGGCCTAAAAAGAATGAATATTGGACTTCTATTCATCAGGTGGACACAAACACAGCTCCAAATGAAAGCTAATGTTGCTCTGCACCGCTGGATGTGTAAATAAGCAACTGCTAACAAGTTTGCTATATCAACAGTTTATATGTCACTGTTGTTCCTGCTGCTCCTAAAGGGCCAAAAAATCAGTTAGCCATACCAGAGATTTCATAAAACTCAGGCTAATGAACAGTTATGCATAAATCATGCTCACAGTCCCAAAGGGCAAGACATTGAATACATACTGTATGCACCAATGAGAGCTGTGGAAACAATGTGAAATTCTTCACTGTCAACAGGTCTCATTTTCACAAATCAATCCTCATTTACGTCACTGCTGTTTTCAAATGCATACAACTTTCAATAAAACATTGTTTACATCAAAGGTTCTTAACTTTTCTTGACCTCAGGGACCAACTGTTCAAGTACAAATAAAATATTCAAATATTAACACTGTACTCTTTTAACTGAGTGATCTCATTCTTGTCAAATTATAGCACTAAGATCGTCCTGCAGATTTTCCTTCACACCCACTAGAGGCTGTTAAAAAAGAAATGACTTGATAGAATGTGATCATCACAAAGACATTTATTTATCATGTGTCAAGACGCTGAGCAGCAAACTGCTCTGCTGGCCGTGCTGTTGATTTGATTTTTTATTTATCAAATTTTTAATTTTTCTTAGCTTTTTTTTTTATTCCCTCCTTTTTTTCTGATGACGATGTGGTAATATAATACATACATATAATACAATACCATTTTAAAACCTAGCCTTATTATCTGCAAATGAATTTGACAAGTGCTTCAGCAGTTTGCATTTTTGCGAGGCAGAACCAGAAGTTGCTCCTCATATCTGTGACAAATGAACAACAACAACAGTCATGACAGTCCATTTTTTGACAAGCCACACTCCCTTTTTATGTTCGCCCACACTCCACACACTGGGCTCTGCCTTGTTACCTCTGTTCACGATTGTACTGTACTGTAAAAAGAGAAGGTTTTTGGGGGGTCAACACTGTCTCATCTCGTTGCGTCACATTGTATTCATCCTCTGCTCTTCCAGGTCCAGCATGCTAATGTGTTGAAGAGGGAGAGTGATCAGTTAACGGGATGCAGGTGTGCTAATCACCTCACCTGGGCCATCCTCACACCTCCACCCTGCAGCTGCTGCACCATGCCCCTCTCCACATACCTCCTCTCATGAAATGATGATGAAATGATGATGATCAGTCTGTTCTAAAAAAATATATATATATTTGATTAGCATGCTGCCATATCATGAGTTATAGCTAGATATATTTAATAAATATTAGGCTAGATAGATGGATTTGGAAACATGAACCAGAGTTTGCCCACAGTTTATGATAATAATTCAGAAAATAAATTTGATCTGTCGATCCATTCATCCATTCATTATGTGTAACCGCTTATCTTCATCAGGGTCATGATGGGGGAGTCCATCCCAGCTGACTATGGGCAAGCTGGGCACATAGAGGCGATTCACACCTATGGGCAATGTAGAGTCACTGATGAACCTATTAAAGGGATGTCTTTGGAGAACTCCACGCAGAAAGGCCCCAGCTGAGGTTCAAACAAGGAACCCTCTGCTATGAGGCGGCAGTGTTAACCACTGTAAAACCAACTGTAAAATCTTTGTTATCATTTAATGAAAATAGATAGGGGTAAAAATGACCCCTGCTCCAGTTCTAGGTGTTTGAACGTTGGCGGTTGTAGTGTTAAATCACACTTTGTTTGCATACAGTGTGTTTCAGTATATATTCACAGTAACACCACAGCAGTATCCTGTATCCTGTATCCTGGTGCAGACAGCAGGCCTCCAGGCCTCCTTTGGATGTATGTGCAATGAAATACAAAGATGTTCTGTCTGATACATGTAAATGCATTATCGCACACCTCCATTCACATGTAAGTACACTGAGCCTGAGGTTAGACAGCAGGATTGTGTTTACCTGGCTCTAGTTTTTTTTTTTTTTTTTTCTTTTTTGAAAATGCAACCGATAACTCCCGTGGGAGACTGTGCCCTCTCTACCACCGCTGGATCGTATCTTGTAAGAGGAAAACATGTACGCCCATGGGAAACTTTCCTAACATTGTGATGAATTGATGATCAGGCCCTCCTGATGCTATCTGTATAATGGAGGTTGCCCATTTGATAACCCCTAACGGCATAGCTGCACTTGACCCTTTAATCCCGAGCAGGTTTGTGAATAAGCGCACTTCTGAGGGCCTATCCTCGGAGCTGTTTTGCATTAGTCCTTCAACAACTTAATATATCTGACTGTACCTCGGTTGAGGCATTTTGAAAAGCAGCCAGGTGGTCCTGAGGGAACCGGCTTCAACAAAGCTCCGAATTAATAACCTCACCCTGTGTACCATCTATCCATCCCTCAGCTCACTGCTTTTTTTTCTCTCTTTCTCTGTTGCTGATTCTTTTTGAAAGAGCGCAAAGTGCCCCAGAGGAGACGGGATGGAAGCAGGGATTTTTACAGTCTTGCCTCCGGTGATGCTGTAAAGCTTTCCTACTTGATTATGCCAGAGACGCACCTGCTCTTAACCTCATTTCCTTTTAACATCTGTCTGAGGGTTTTAGGTTTAACTACACAATCATGTGTGATTATGCCCCCCCCCCTCCCTTTACACCTAGTGGCGCAGATAAAAGATGTGCAGACGGTTCATGTGTGAAGGATATCGTCGCTGAGTCCAGGCTTTGAATCCAGAGGAAGGCTGTGAAAGGGGAGAAAAAAAGCAAAGTGCTGTCTCTCTGATAACCATGGCTCTCTCGATAACCCAAACAGTCTAACAGGGTTTCACAGTGAACCTTGTCCTTGATGGAGTTTTCTTGTATGAAGCCACAAATGCCCACCGCCTTTTCCTTTCATGTCAAAGTCAATGTTTCCTCAAAGGGACATTTTTACTGTTTTCCATGTCATCCTGGGGTACTTTACATTACTGATGTCATGTCTGACACAGAAACTCTATACACAGGTCAATCTCGCATTGTTGTACTAGAGGCGTCTGCAGCAAACTCTCCTTCATGACCCCATTCAGTCATGTGACAGCTTTGATTTACTACGGAGAAAGTCAAAGGCAAGTTGGCGGCGCTTCTGGATGTTGTTGATCTGTTTTTCTGTTTGCACGGTGGAATCTTAGCTTGCATTTTCAGGGACAGTCTGTGTTTCTGTGCCCATGGAGTGCTGCTTGATGGTTCAAACGTCACAGACATTCAATGTTCCTTTTCGTACATTTCCCTATGACTATGTTCAGATTGTGGATGGTGAAATCCATGAATTCTTTGCAACTGTGTGTTAACAAAGTGCTGAATCTCTCCGCCTCTTTTTTGTGACCGACTGTGTCAGTTACGGCATTTGACGTTGGTGCGGCGGCGGGCGCGGTGGACAGCCCAACATACTGGCGCACGGGAGCGGGGTGGATGGCCCACCATACTGCCGGCTGCGGCGGTGGGCGCCTCTGCGATCGACTTGATCACGTCTGGCGATCGACCGGTAGCTCGCGATCGACATATTGGGCACCCTTGTTTTAGTGGTACGCATTACCGGACCGTACCGGCTTACTTTCACCCCTCTGCGAGCCACATGCAGTCATCAAAAGAGCCACATCTGGCTCGCGAGCCATAAGTTGCCGACCCCTGTTCTAACCTCTCAGTCAAGGTAAGATTTGAATTGATTTTCCTCCTGTTGACTTGGCATGAACTGCCACACTGTCTGTGTGTTTGAGAGTACTTCCCTCCATCAGCTCAGCCTTCACCCGGATACATCAGAGCCCCACCAGGATATCTCCAGATTACCCCTCCAGTGCATAATTAAACCCTCTTCATCCAGCAAAAGCTATAAATAAGCCAAACTGAGCATTTTCTGTAATCAATAACAGGATGTAGGATATTTGGCTAACATGGGGGAAATAGTTGTCTTGCTGCCACTTTGGAGCCACCAGTGTGCAATTTCCTGTACCTAATGCTGGTGTAACAATCTCAGCTCTCGACTATCAGCTCTCCCCTCCAGTGGTATTTGTGAGCCAGCTCCTCTGTGCACACAGGATGAGTCGCATTGTGAGAATCTTCCCAGAGGTTCAATGATTCTATAATTGAGCCTCTCTCATGTTTCCTTCATAATGGAAAGCACCCAGTTGATAAAGCCACCAGCACACCTGCTGTTAACTGTTTAACAATTATGTCTGTGTGCCACTCAGCGGCTCAGCTGATTGCCAAGGGGAGTCTACAGGCATCCTGTTGAGTATTTGACAGTCACCCATTAAATGAATACATTTCAGATGTAGCCATGCGCTCCTGAAGGAGACAGTTTAACAAAGCAGCAAATTATTAACCCAAACCAGCCGTGTATTCCATGACTGACTGACTGACTTCCTTTTCTAAGCGTATACCTGAACAGAGAAGAGAGGAAGCCGCGTGTCCCCGAAGGGAAGCCCAAACAACAAAGCAATGAATTGATAATCTCACCCTCAGCCGTGTTTCTGTAGTGCCATATGTGCTCTAACAGCCTGTGGGAAGCGACACGGGGGCTCTGAAGCCTAAAATAGGGTTGGTCTCGTCTGATGACAGAAGCCAGAAACTGGAGTCAGATAACAGGAAAACAGGAACCATGCTTGGATTTACACCAGCAGGCCACTTTTTTTTCTTTTTCTTGCACTTAATGTCATCGTACAAGTTCCACTGTTTACACACTCTGCTTTGCTGCCCTCGCCCTGTTGCTCCGTTGCAGAGAGGAGCTGCTGCGCTGCTCAGATAACACTGCCTGAGATCTGGGCTGCAAGACAACATTGCGTTATTGTACAGCTGTTACATGAGACATCTCCTCTCTGAAAACGTCTTCTTAGTTTCTGATGAGACAAGACAGGGGGCACCTATATTTTCAATAAAAACACCTCTTTGTTTGTTTAATAAGTCATTGATGTATTTGCCCACAAGGTTACCATCATTAATATGCGTTTGGAAATGGATATATTTAATAAATTAGCATGTTAATGAGTTTAAATATATGATTTGAAGGTAGTTTAACTGCACTAAATTCCACAATTTCCACTAAGCTAGGCCATTGAACTTTTTAACACGCTTTTCTCTTGATATTTATGTAATATTATATTTATTCCTTATGTGGAATAACAATTTGATTCACCAGTGTGTTAATTTTAGGCTACCTACAGCTGTTGCAAGATGAGTTTTTTGTTTGTTTGTTTGTTTCTATTAAAACATCATTGCTTTATTTATTTATACAGCACGTGTACATAAAGCATGTGCTGCTTTCATGTCAGTTATTGGGCAAAAGAGGGTTTTGTATGTTTTTGCCTCAACTTCAGATATGCTGCTGTATTTCCATTTGATAGAGTTGCAACAGGGTGTCTGTATGTGTCACAATGACTGTGTTTCATTCAGGTTGGCTCTGGTGGGCTTTTTACTGTGTCTCCACAAATCTCTTGAATGTTGTCGAAGCGAGCAGCTGCAAGAACAGAGTCTTCTCTGAGCTCAAATGCTCAAATGGTCCAATTTACCTTGATGTGTTTGAACAGAAGCACACTTAACCTAAATGCATTCTACTGGCAAAACAAATCAAAGACAGACAGTCTAATGTAGACTGAAAGCTGAAGTCTCAAGGGCCCCTCAACCTTTTTCTAACAGAGTCTGGCCAAAACATATGTATGTCATGGTCATCTTTCCTTTTTCTAGTTCATGTAAGAGTACAAACTGTACGAGTATAAGGGCAATCTAAAGCACTCATAAAACCTGTACATCACAACCTAAATCATGTGGGTATCTTAAAGTATTCGTTACATCTTTGAGACTCCACACTTGCCATAACTTGTAAAATATTTAACTCGGGGTCCATTAACAGCAGCGTGATGTTTCCATACATAAATGTATAAAGCTGGTGGCTCTAGTCTAGACTGTAATACTGTGTAAAATTGCTTGATTCATCTTTAGTTAATATTCTCAATTGACCCTCAGCAAGATATTTCAGATATGCGCACTTATAATTTTATGTATTTTTACTTTTTAAACATAAGCAATGCAAACCAATGCAAATAATAATACAAAAAAAATGATGCCATGTCCACACAGATGATGCAATTTTTTCAGCCAAAAGAAGAATAAAAAGCCTGATTCATATAAATGAGTTCAACTCATTTGCATCAGCAATGAGATTAGGAAGTTTACTCAACCATTTGAACTCAAGCAGAGTGCATTCTGCCTGCAGCACACTCGCTCAGCCCCAATCTCTGCATCTGAATAAATCATACAAGGAACACATCTGGTTCCTTAGAGAGAGGAGTAAAGGAAAAAGAGAGAGTGAGAGCAACGATGACAAATGAGGGAGACCAGTAAGATAGGGAGATAAAGGGTGGAGATGGGGAGGTGAGAGGAGAAGGAAGTGAGGGAGAAAAGAAAAAGGCAGCACGAGAAAAGGAGAAAATGAGTGTGGCGAGGATGCTCTGCACTCCTGTGTACATTCTGAAGCAGCTGGATGTTTCTTTGCATCCTATCGTGCAGAAAAATGTGCTCTAATAGAGACAGCCGAGGGGCCTAAACACAGCACCATAATGTGTCCTGTGTGTGCGCAGCCATGCTCAGACCAGTCTATTTTCTCTTCCAAATGACCTGTCTGTGGCCATTCTGTAAAAAGCCCCATTTATTGAATGAACAAAACAGTAAGGACATGTTCCTGATGCCGAGCCGCAGCATCGGTTTTATAACCCTCATCCCGTATGTGTGGTAAGGCCCTCCTCCATCTCTGTCTCAGCTGGATTGAATCGAACTGGAGTGGCTGCACCAAATGCTGGCACCATCACATGGATAAGAAATTTTAGTGTAGATAGGACAGCTGAACAGCTGGTCATACTATGCATCAATGTTCAGAGAAATGTAAGATGGCTGGAATGCAAAGTCAAGCAAACTGTAAAACTGTTTGATCGAAGAAGACATACTTCATTAGTCTGTCAAGGGGGAAATTCTTTTTCACTCTTTTTTTTTTTTTTACATGCATTTTTTAACTGAAAACTGTGTAGTTGTGTTTCGGAGTGATGGGCAGCCACTCAGGGAAGCACCCTGGGAGCAATTGGGGGGTTTGGTGCCTTGCTCGGGGGCACCTTGGCAGTGCCAGGGAGGCTCCTCTCAAGCTATCCAAGCAGTCCAGCATCCATACTATGCTCCATGCTGGATTTGAACCGGCCACCCTCCGTTACCCAAGCCAAGTCTCTATGGAGTGAGCTACTGCCACCACAATAAAGCAGTGGAGACACCAGAGATTGAACCTGGGGAATCAATAACAAGGACAAGTTGAAGGACTGCTGAAATATTAAAAGACCGATGAATAAACTGGATTGTTGTCCCTCAGAATTTAGATTAGACCTAAGCTTCAATTAGGTTCGTTAGGCATCATTTTGTCTATAAATAAATTAGAATGTCCTGTAACTGTTGAATGTGTCATTAAGCAGTTCAGGGTATCAACAGAAAAGTAACAATAATGTTTACAATGTATTTTTCACTGTAAATATGGTTTGAATAAAGTCCCTTACATTTATTTAGTGAGTAATTGTGACTATAAACTGAGCGTGATACATTTGAAACTTGTCTTTGCTCCTCTGGCTTGCAAACTATTTCATGGTGACCTTTCATCATTGACATCATTCCTTTGGTATTTCTGCACTGTAATGTCTTGGTTGACATTCAGTATGTGCTAATAACAACATACAATGCAACAGACAATGGGTTGATTGTACCGGCTTTGCCAGTTACAACGGACACAAAGATTTTGACTGTGACATATTGTGCAAAGTGATGTTCTGAAAATGAAAATAAAAAGTTATCTAATGGCGTGCAGTCTAAAGGTTTTCCTCTCTTTCTTGGACAGTTTAATGTGTAAAGAAAGACAGAGGAAGTTACAAAATTATCATCCTGGATCTGTTGGCATTGATGCCATTCTATCACCGCTGCAAAATCACATCCTTGGCCTCTCAAACCACAAAAACGAGCCATCACTGAAGCATCAACCTCAGTGCATCTCCTTCACTGCTCAATGATCCAAAGGACTTTCAAGAAAATGCTCATTTCATGAGTATTTTATTAAATAAACTAGACCGACTTGACCTGACTCAGATTCATTATTTAAAATGCATTTCTTGTGGGATTAGACTTTTGACAATGGTTTGGTTTAGAAAGTAGAATAAATACACGGTAAGGAGTCAGCAAGCATCAGTGTGCAGAAGTAAACTGCAATCAGAGCAAAGTCAAATTGTGCTGCAGCAGGGAGTATTCCAGAACCCAAAGCAGCCAACTCATAGGCCAAAATCTATTTAAATCTTGGCTAAATGGAGCAACGGCAGCTTCTTACTGAGTCTGCCACAGGATCCTTCATTAACAGCTCTGACACACAAACACACTGACTTTGAATCATTTTTCAGGAAGCTTCAAAAAGAGGAAATCCTTTTAGCTGACCTTAGAGACGGAAAGAAAAATAAAATGATCTGACCGTAAACAGACGTCGTCACACACTGCATGATCATCTTTATGTTACTATAGTGATGATTATTGATCGTGTGTGAATGATGGTCAGACCAGATGGCACACAGTCAGTAGTGAAGTCATTTATTTAGTGAGCAAGAGCTGTAAAAGAGAGACGACTTTAACTACCATGAAGAAAGAGTGTTGACCAGCAATTCTGAAACCTCAGGACGCCCAAAGCCGGTCTGATATATAAAGATAGACTGTTGCCTTTTTGTTCTATTCACACTAATAACAAATGAATGGAGCGCTGTGAACAACGACACAACATGGACCAAAGATCAAATTCCGGTAAATGAGGAGTGATGAAGCACTGTACTCCTCCTTCATGTGTTCATTCATTCTCTCTGTCACTGGTGGAGCCTGGTGCCCCCATCTTTGAAATGTAATTCTCTTACAGCCCCTATACAAGGATTAAAGTAGGACTTTTTTTAGTCTTTCATCTGGGGCTTTTGGGGTTAGGGTTAGGGTAAATAAATGATTTGAAGATGTCCACAGGGCAAAGATACACGCATACTGGAAACAATGACGGTCAAAACACTGAGCAACAGCCATTTGAAACTAGCTGCCTCACTGAAGCTATCCTTTGTAATAAAACCAGCCAGTGAGTTCATGTTAATCATCCCTATAATCACTAAATCTAGTTGTAGCATTTACAGCATCTTATTGACAACATCACATGTCTGTGTAATAAAACCCATGGGGAACTATTTAACTATTTATTTCATAGATGTGCAGCAGTTATACTTCCATAAGAAAACGGTTTGACTTTTATGTAGGGCTGAATGTCATCAATAATAAAGGTGTGTGAGAGAGACGCTGTGTGACTGCTGAGTTTCACCCACTTTTTAACAAATTACTGAAATACAAAGAGGACGCAAAGCACAACACACCTCAATGCATCAGGAATACTATCCTCAACTCATGGTGACACATGTACATTTGTATTACCATGATTACTAAATGACACACATGGCATGTGCATTGCTAATGCAGATCAGGAGTTCACTGTAGTTACAGTAGGATGATGATTGTATTGTATAATCAGCAAAGGCCTTGTACAGTGTCAAGATGCTTTAAGGCTCTCAGAGCCTTTCATAGGAGCAGCAACAACTATAAACGATTTATGAATAGTTTATTGTGCTCATACAGACAGAATGGTCCAGTAATGATCCATCAGGAAACATGGAATGAAAATGTCATCTGTCACAGCGGTGCAATTTGCTATAATCATTTTAATAAATGATCGTCTCCCTTCAAGCCACACATCAGCATCAATCATGTTAAAAAGCAAAGAGTGATGTTGGGGCTTTGCTAGAGAAACACACGTTTATTTCCTGCTACCTGTAGCATCTCTCCTATTAGCCTGTTTGCTTGTGGTAACATTCTGAATATAACAGTGTCGTGCACTGTGACACACTGATGTCACTAGCTGTAAATGTTTGAGTCCGTGTTGTACTTGGTCTGCTGTGGTTGGTTTGACTTCTCTTTCCAGATATAGTTTCAGGTTCACTGTTATTTTAAGGACATTTAGAAGAAGCTTCCATCGAACATGTCTTTATAATCTATGTGCCGTTTAGATCAGGTAGCATTATGAACCTGATAAGGGTTGTTATACTCTCAGGCTGCAGTGATCTAATCTTACTCTACTCAAAGCTCAGTGGTCAGAAAACATTCATTCGTCTGCTTTGAGTGGTAATGACAAAGAAGTAGATAAATCAAGCAGGACATAAAGGAAGCCATCCCAAGCATTAACTGTGCATAATATTCTGCACTAGTCTGGCTCCAGATCTCTGAATTGCTGCCTGTGTTAACCTGAACTGCTGTTGTTATTGTGGCCCTTCTCTTTGTCAAGGAGGTTAGGTTTTCAGTACAATTTGTGGTTGTATGTATCTGTCAGCAGGGTTGCAGGAAACTGGTTCAGACAAGACGAATACGAAAATATTTTCCACTCTTGTTAACATTACAATTGAGTTGTGTCAGGTGTCTACAGTTTATTTTGCCATAAAGTGAATGATGTTGTGGGACTGACTATACAACAAAACATTACACTATGTAATAAAGTATTACATTATGATGCTGGACGTACCCTCCTAGCTTCGTGTACAGGGCCCAGTGGCCAAGTTAGAAACACAAACGCAACATTCAGTTCAGGTACCAAAACAAGCCCAGCTGCTTAAAGTAACGTACGTTAAAAAGAAGTCAGTGTTGAGTTTTGGTTGCACACCTGACACGAAGAAAGCTTTCCCGGGTGAAAGTCTTGTGTTTGACCTATCCATCCGCCCTATCTTCCTCCATAAGTAAACTTTTTTTTTACATTACATCAACTGACAGCACATCAAGACATTAAGAAGAAATGAGGCTCGAGGAGTCCCTTCTACAACATCTGAACTGCCATATGTGATTATCTCAGAGTGAAGAAGGTTGGATAGGTGAGGATAGGATAGGACTGGATAGGAGTCCTGTGTTAAAAGTGACTGAAAGTAACAAATGTGATCGTCCATGACTGTCACAACCTCGAACACATCGACCTACAGTGCATGCTTAGGTATTCTTTTTGATCCCATCTTGTACACTGCAGGTATGACTGGCATGCCTGGCCATGAAAGTACCAAAAAATGTGTTTTGCACGGCTGGAATTGTAGGCAAGTTCCCAGTCTCGACTCATTGTGTATCATTGGAATCCAATGTACAGATGGTTTGTTCAGTTGTTTGGTTTTGTAAAGGTACAAGAATGAACGCAGTCCTACACAAAGCCTTTTCTGAACTGCGGGTATGCTTTGTGTTGCTAAAGCATTGACATCCACCTACAGGCTCCGTCTATGTCTTCATGCAACACGCTCATTTTCACAGCATGACAGAAAAATATGGGTTTATTTTTTATTGTGACAGCAACCCGCCACTGTGTTACAATGGGTTGTGACAGTCAAACAAAACAGCACATAATGTAGTACGGTTTAGCAACCATGCGCAGCACAAGCGAGTTTACCACTAAAAGCCGTGTTGACACACACTGACGATCTCAATTGAGTCATGTAACAAATGAAGGGATAAACTCAACCATTCAGACTCAGCATCATTAGTGTCCTGCATGCAACGGGAAACTGTGATTGCTATATTTGTTTTCCTGATATTGACAATCTCAAACACTGGAGTAATCCTGGGAATTATTCATGCTATTGATAGCATGGTACACATTGTCAATAAGGGAACATTATCCAGGAAAATGAAGCATGTGAAGTTTACAAGAACCTGTTTGTTTCTGCAGGACCCTGAAGGTCCTCTCATTGGGTTTCCAGCTGTGAACAATCACACACAGCTCAAATGATCCAGTAAATGTTAGCGACCGTCGAGGATTATGCACGGCTAAAAACGAGCCTGTGAATACCAAATGTGAATGTGTGTGACATTAGCATTTGAATACTAATCAAGAGATCTTCATCTCTCTCTTTCTCCCTGCAAAATACAAGCACAAAATATGTGTTGCATGTTTCAATCAGTAAATTCATTCTCAGTATACTAAGTGTGTGTGAATATGTATGCGAGAGAGACAAATGTGTATGGACAGCCTCGTATACAGACTGGCTTGTGTGTGCTTAGCCCATACACAGAGCACACAAACCCGAGGCAACCATGATGAGGCATGATATGACGTGCAGCATTATTATACCTAAAAGGAACAGGTTGCTGCATAATGAAGACATTTACTCTATAGCTAATTTCCAGGTCCATACCAGTTGTACTGAATTTTTTCATGGAACTCATCTGTACAAATAAGCAGCTTATGCATAATTAAGAACGTGGCCACTTAGAGTCACAAACAAGCCACCTGCAACCACCTGCCAATGAGAACAACTGATCTTCAGATACCTATGGGTGATGTCATGGTGTCCATTGTTCTAAACAAAACTAGCAAGGTCATTACATCAATAGTATATATAAATGTTTAGACCAGGGGTGTCCAAACTTCTTTTACAGAGATTTAAAATAATTACTACTAACTACTAATACTAACGTTTTATAAAAAAATTATTGTTACTGTTCTGTAACAATTTTGTTTTGATTGTTACAGTTCACTTTTTTTTTTTTTTTTTTTTTTAATTAACAATGTATCTGAATCTAAGCCAATCAGTGTGAACAAAATGTTTCACTCTTGCTCTTCTCTTTAACAAAATCATTCAGACAGTAATATTTTGTCACATCTACAGATTATGAAATCTAAACTTGGGCCGTGATTGGCCTCCGCTCTGTACTTTGGACATCCCTGGTTTAGACCATCCAATAATGTTTTCAGTCTAAACCAAAGTGGTGGACTGAACAACCATGAGAAGCCTGAAGAGCTATGCCACTACCATGAAAACTGAACTGGACATTAACTGCATGCTGTATGGGCTGCACATAAGATAAGATGAGTCTTTATTGATCCCCAAAGGAGGTGTTTCGGTCCCACATCATCGTTTCCACCCTCTTAAATCAAGGTACATTGCCTTGTCCTGTAATAATTTCCTTCCATATATAAAATCTGGCAGTGCTTTAGCAGAGGACAATTTATATAAGATTTTTTTTTTGTTCTCCATTTTGTGCTGTGGAGATATACAATTCCTCTCTTTCTGTCTTTTTAGACAAAATTACAATGCAAGTGGTGCACAAACAGTACCGATACCTGCAATCTATAATAAAATATTAAATATGTATATATAAGATATGTAATCTCATACCAGCACTTCCTCATGTGGTCAGGTAATTCATTTTTTTTGTGCCATGACAGAAGTGTCCAGCCGCAAAACAAACAAGAGAGTAACAAATATAATGAGAATAAATGCATAAATATAATACACTGTACAGGGCCATAAGCTTTATGTCTTATGGCTTATACAGCCATAAGACACAGGTGAGGCGCAGACTGTTCCTGCATTTAATACAGAGCATAGTGTCTGTAAACAGGTCATTTAGTCTGCATTCATCAAGCAAAACAGATGTTCTGCAGATATTTTATGAACACCGCAGTCACTAATGTCATGATATGATGGACAATAGAACAGAAAGTGCGTTTCATTTTCAGCCTCTCTCAGATCACAAAGCTGACACTTTCTATTCTGCTCTGAAATCACGCGTCACGTTTCCACCGCCAGAGGCAAGATACCACATCTCAACTGGACAGATTGAAGGTGACATCGAGCTCTGGATGATAAAAACATGTAATCAGGCAGATTTTCTATATATGGTTACGGTTAGGGTTAACTGATAACTCTAACGCATTAGAATCTTTTTGACCAATGAAAAGGTGTTTTGTTCCATCATGTATGCAGGGTAGATGGAAGGAGGAGAGCTTTGGATAAACAACATTTTGAGTTTTGATTTAAGAACAGAAGACATGCTCTGTCCTCTCTCTGAAGTGAGTGAGACTGATGCATGCACATCAGTGTCAGATGTCTGTTAACCTTGGACAGCGACAGTATGTTCTCATTGTTGCTTTACACAAAACGCCTGCTGATGACGGCAGGATTTGCATGTGATCACAGCACCTCCCTTTACCAGTGGAGCGATATGGTCGTGTATCAATTAATAATGCAGTATAAGAAAATATAAATACATAAAGGTTGTTTTCCCTTATAACATATTTGTGACAGAAATAAGGCAACAGATGAAAGAAGAAGGAGAGCAGGTGGAAGGATAGAAGGAGAGTAAGACAGTAAATATCAGTCTATTTTCTCTCGAAAACATGGTGAGGCAGAGAAAGAGAGGGAGAATGTTAAAGAAAGAGACAGCAAGAATGAGAGTGCAGATATTAGTACATTTATTGTGACTCAGAGAAAGAAGGAGCTGTCTCTTTGACTTAGTGTTAGCTCATCTGCTGCTGTGCCCCGAGCTCCTGCAATGAGCCTGCATGTATGTGCTCATACATTTTTGCCTGTGTGTTTACATGTGTATTATTGTTTTGTTTTTGTTTTTTTACTATCTGACTCTGAACACTGTTAGCAATGTTTTTCACTGCTCTTTTATAGCACAGATGTTTCAGCATTCAGCTGGTGGTAAATTGTTGTTTTTGGCTGTTGCGATCGCTGTTGTGCTTTCGCATGGTCCTATGAAGTGCATGGGAATGGGAGTACATATTTTTTTTTGACAATCTTTATTTATTTTTCGATTTAAACAATACAACATTAAATATGTAAAGAAAAAGAAAAGAAAAGAAACAGAGCCTGTGTGAATTACGTTAATGTTAAACCAATCCGGTTAATTATGTCTTCCCTTGTATGACAACCATTTTTCACTCCGTTTTAGAAAAACATCCTCTTTCAATCTCAGTTTATATGTAAGGTGTTCCATCTGTAGTATATCATCTATAATGGACATCCACTGTTTGTGACTTGGAGTGTCAGGCTTAAGCCAGTTCTTAGTGATGGTCTTCTTCCCAGCAACCAAAAGAATCCTGGTTAAATATTGATCACCCGCATGTACCATGCCCTCCAAATGACCAAGGTATAGAACTGAACAAGATTTGGGAATAACATACCCCAGAACATCACAAATAACCAAATGAACATTCTCCCAGAAAGGTTGTATTTTGATGCATTTCCAAAAAGTGTGTGTGTGGTCTGCATCCATATGGTTACATAATCTCCAACATGGTTGCTGTGCATTTGTCTGCTTACTTTTAATTTTGGGCGTAATGAAGTATCGAATCACATTCTTCCAGCTAAACTCCCTCCATTTCAAAGACTGTGTTGTAATTTGGTGTATTTTCCACATATCAAACCATGTCCCCTCTGGAATCCCTACACCTAGCTCCCTTCCCATTTGGCTCTAACATATAGTGTTGAATCTGTTTTAGAATCCATTAAACATCTGTACAAAACCGCCACCGCCTTTGGAATAGCTTGATTGTAACCTTTTACAAGTAGTTTTATTATGGGGTGTATTTTGTCTTCAGCTGTTTTGATACTTTTGTTATAATAGTCCCTCATTTGTAAATATCTGAATAAGTCCTGATTCGTTAGATCATGGGTATTCTTTAGTTCTTGAAAGCTTTTCATTTCTCCTTTTTTAACAGTTGTACATATAGCTGTAATTCCTTTTTCTATCCATTGATTAAATCTAGCATCATGTTTTCTGGGCACAAATTTATCATCAAATGCAATCCACTTTAATAGTCCAATTTCCTTTCCTATTTTTAGTTGTTTCACTGTAGAATTCCATATATCCAAAGTAAGAGATATCACTGGGTTGAAATTCTGTTCATCTTTTATATAATTGGGGGTCTCTGTTTCCCCAACACTTGTTTGAATTGGGTATTTTAATGCAAACATTTCAATGTCTTTCCATCGAGATACGTATCCCTCATCACACCAGGAGATTAGCTGTCGCAGTTGTGCAGCACGAAAATGTTCTTTTAGGTTTGGGAGTGCCAATCCCCCTTTGTCTTTACATAATTGCAATGTGGCATATTGTATTCTGGGCCGTTTACCTCCCCATACAAATCTTGAAATGCACTTATCCCATTTAAAAAACTGGTCTTTCGATATATCAACAGGTAAGGATAGAAACAAATATAGCAGACGTGGTAGAATGTTCATTTTTACCACATTTACAGTTAGTCCTAATGGGTAAGTGTTCCATCTGTTAATATCTCTCCTTATGTTTTTGTCAATGTGTTGATAGTTACTACTATATATTTTAGAGAGATCTTTGGTTATATAATGGGAGCACATTTAAGAAACAGTTCAATGTTTTGGGAAATATTCGTAATTCTTTTCTTTCCAAGAGTCAGACAAGAAAATTGATATCTGTCATACCTGTGTGTTTAGTACAGAGCTGGAATCGGAACACAGTTAGCCTAGCTTAGCATAATGACTGGAAGTAGTGGAAAACAGTGAGCCTGGCTCTGTACATAGATCATATACTTCTAAGTTGATATACCTCTAAAGCTTCCCAAGTTCTTAACTCTTTTTCATTCAATCACAGAAAAAACTGAAAATGACAGCATGTGGTTGCAGCTTAAGTCTTAAGATACTTTTGATTTAACAGTTTTGGTATGAAGACAATGATTGTTTGAACAATAAATCTTGGAGGGGAATGATACAATGAACTAAATTTCAGGTTAGCAGAGAATGAAAAAAAAAAAGGATGTTCCTCTTCAAACCTCCTAATTGAAGAATAAACCCCAGCATGCCTGCATTATTCACACCTATCTCTGGCCACCAAGAATTATTTGAATTATTATTTAGTGTATGTTGTGCTATATGTCTGGCTTTATGCAATGCTGCTGACACTGTGTACTGAGGATTTCACTGTGCTGTACTCAGTTTGCACAGATGTCCTTCAAAACTACACAAGTACTGTGTATAACTGGCCTGTTATTTATCATTCAAAGTCATGCTCATTGTGCCAGTGTTTGGTGTCCAACAGCATCAGCAGAAGAGAGCATAATTCCAATAATATTGTTATATTAATATATTATATTTTATATCCCATAAACTGGCTGTATATATGAAATCCATGGATAGTACATGGTCTTTTTTATCCTGCTCACTTCATCCATATTTTCCATTTCCAGATGTGCCCTACATTAGCAGCGATAAGCAGAGACAGTGCTGATAAGATCGACAAAGAAAGAGAAATTCTCCATATGAATCATGTTGCCATATTCTCATATACTGATATCTACACTTATCAAGAGAAATATAAAAGATTATGCTGACTGATAAAAAGAAACACACTGGAATGTCTCCACCTCCCTATAATCTCTCCCACTGTCATAACATGACATCCTTTTAAAAGTCATACATGCCTTACACATTCAATTCCTCATCCATGTTTGTCATTTTTGTTCATATGAAAAATACCTTCAACCAAACCAAAGCCAGCTTCCCTTCAGTGTCACTATCAATTCACCTGAAAAATGATTTTCAGGTGATTTCAGTGATTTTAAGTAAACATGGAGATTTCCTATTAAAACCTCAGGCAATAAAAAAATGAACCATTCTGCCATTGTCGTCTGTTATCAAAAACACTGGCTAATTTTGCAGTCAGACCCTGAGTTGTCATGTAAATGTGAATCTTCCCCAAAGGAGATTAATAACTGTTCCTCTGAAAATAGCATGTATATTTAGCTGCTTGTCCATCGTTTGACATTTTCTACTATATGATGTGTACCATGTATGTATGTGACCTATATGTGGCCTGCCTCAGACAGTTATTGCATAGCTTATTCATCAGCTCTTCAGCTCATTAATTTGTATAGTCGACAAATTAAAAGCCAGCATATTTGTACACAAAGCAGAACAAATAATGCAGAGTCAGTGGTCACAGCGTTGATAGCTTTAAGCTGATTTTTTAAAATGTGACTTTAAAGCCACTGAAGTATACCTCTCTATACCATCTGGTTCCACTGAGCTGTGGCTTTTACAGAGAAACCCTACTGTCCAAATGCATTGCAGTAAATGAGTACAGTGCAGACTCTTGCAGAAACAAGTTCCCTAAACATAAGTCACACTATGGAGGGGGTAAGACACTTTTGAAAGTAATTCAAAACCACAGAATGATGTTTTCCCTGCATCAATAATTTCTCTTTTGCCAAGCTGTATTTCATATAATTTGTTTTACAGTGTTATATTTCTGTCTCCAACCAAAACAGAGGATCTGAACATCATATGGAATGTATCAACTGCTTTTAATTACATTTGCTAGAGTGTTCTCATTCCCCAACCTTGAGGACAACTTTAACTATGGTTGCATAGTCAATTTTAATCCTTAACATCTTTTTTTTTTAACAAAATGTTTTCTTTTTATCAGCTCGTACTCAGAATTTTTATTCAGCCAAGACATTCTTCCTTTTGAACCATTCCAGCACTTTGGCTACCTTGTAACTGGGCTAAGTTCTCCAAAAAGAGCTGATACTAGTTTGTACTTGGCGTTTTGTTGTCTCCAGATTTGGCCAACCTCTGTGTGTCTGTGCCTGAATGAATATTGTGATTGAGGCGAAATAATGGAAAATGGATGGTATGACTGACCGCTACAGTAGTCTGGAACATAGTGACATGGGCAGTGAATTTGATGAATTTACTCCAACTGTTAGCTCAGAATCCTTCCAAATGACGATGAAGGATGTCCCGTTGTTCCGGCTACGGTAAGAAGAGCACCTGGGAGACAAAGATAATACTAATAGTTCATAATTCCAAATGAAGTTATGTTCAAATTCACCAGCACAGGTTTAAAGCTAGGTCAAACCCATACATGAAATCAATCAAAAAGAGACACCAGTGATGCCAAATTCCTGACTCTGATTAGATTTAGTGACTTTACAGACCTTAGCAACTAGTGAGTCTACTCCTCCTGACTCTATAGACTCTACTTGTCATGAAAAAAACATGTTAAACATGTACAAGTTATTAATTTGTTAGTGCTGGAAAAATCAAAGAAAAAAAACATGTATTTGTGAGAAATATTAACAGGTGTCCACTGACTTATGAATCGCCAAAATGTGTCTATGACTTCACATGTTTTGATACAGGAGTGTGACTGTTTTTCATCATCATCACTGCAGCACCTAGAGCCAAAATATTGTGTATTGTGTATTGTGTGTATGACTACTATTTGGGTATCAGCAAGTTTACTGCTGCCTCTCTGTTTAGATAACAGCCACATATAGAGCACGAGACAACAGACAAACAGCCCTTGTAAATCCTAGCCTAATCTTTCTGTGTTTCGTGTTTATTAGTCTGTGTCATATGCAATAAAAGGGCATTAGTTATGCTGAATATAGGCCAGCATATCTGCTTTCATGGTCATTGTTGGAGCGTATATGATAAATATAGAGACGCTTTGGCGTTGGAGTTAGAAATAAGTTATACAGCTGGGCGCTGAGCCGTCATAGCTCCCTGAATATTACACTGTTCCTGTACCCCGCACTTTTTTTGTTTGTTTTCTATTTATTCTGGTGTTCTGACCAAAAGGCTTCACGACAAAGTGCTCTGTCAACGAATTATTGGTTGTTGAAAAGAGAAATGGAGAGAGGGGAGGAGAAAGAGCTCTGCAGATTTGTCAGTAAGGTTGCCAGCTGAGAAGTTATCTACTCTCTGCTTTGGGAAAGTAATCAATTTCTGCCTCTTCTGCTAGAAAACAGCTTCACACTTTCTCCACTCCAGATTTATTGGCATCTCTGGCCGTACTTTAAGCAATTTAGCCCCATATAAAGATAATTTATATTTTTTTTGGGTTACATTTTTCAATGTGGAGTTATCGATAGTCACTTAAACCTACTGTAAAGACTTAGACATAGTGCATGTGAAAAATTATTTTTACAATGACACAATTTATAAAGAAGGCATTTGTCAGACATTATAAAATGGCAAACGATTAGATGCACACAGAAGAAAAAGGAGAAAAGTTAACAGAAAAAGATAAAAATGTGGTGTCCATACCATCAAGAGGCGCCAGAAGGCCAATGAGAACATTATTAATGACATGAAGAGTACATGCATCTTTGTTGTTGCTTGTTCAGCCAGTTCAACCAATCAGAGCTCTGGCAGGATTTAAAGATTTAAAATTAAGTTAATTTTCTACTAAGCTAGCTACCTCTATAAAAAAATAGTGTCAGAAAAACAAACAAACAAAAAAAACTCAACTAGCATAGAGATTAACAGAACTGCACAGGTACTTAAGGAAACTTAATATTTACTATGCCTAAATTTTAAATTAATGGACAATTTAAATTAACAATGGCTGTGTAATTCACATAATTACATAATGTGCCTTTTCTTTTGTATGAAAAAAACAAAAACATGCCATGATGCCCACATGAGGGATTATATTTGTTCTTTTGAACAGCATCCGCTCACTCTTTGTTTCCCTTAGTACCTCGCCTCCCTTTTGTTATAATTAATCTGAATTTCATTAAATCACTAATCATTAAATGACTTCCTTTAATCCCTTGACCTGGGTCGTAGCACACCAGAGTCAACATGCAAAGACAGACCAGATCAGTTTTACTAAAATGACAGTCAAAAAGTTTATTTTTCACTTTGTGAGTAAAACCTATGAGACAGAAGTATGTTCTGTTTTTAAGGAAATGTTCATATGTTGTAGATTGTAAATATATGAATTATCTGTTAGACTTATCTGTAGGCTAAGTAGTGAAGGGGTACGGTTGAATAGTCAAAAAGAAAATAGCTCCTAAGTCCTTTCCTAACCACTTTCCCTTGACCTTCATGGAAAACATCACAAGGTCAAGTAAAGATGTGAAGGAGAGTTCATAAGGAGTTAGGAGAAGTCGACGGCAGTGTTCAGAGAATCCGACAGCAGTTACACTAAAATATGTCATGATGCAATGGCAAATGTTATTGACGTGATCTGTGGTAAAACTACAAAGTCCAGATGGACTACAAAACATGCATCAGAGGTCCTTCTCCCCGTCTGCTCTCACTGAGCAGATATAAACATGGACCACCTGGTGAAAATATGACTTCATCATTAACGTTAGAATGAAACTAATAAATGAATATTATATGAATATTGTCCGCCTGTCACAGAAGTCAAATCAAGCGTTTCTTAGTCACATGGTCGCTCACCCTCCTGTCCACTCATGTATAAAGATGTTAGCAAGTTATGACAAAGATATGATTACTCAGCAACAATAACTTCATGATGATCTGCAGGATGCTGGATGTCAGTTAGAAACCGTTCTTACTCTGTGTGTGAACGCGGCTCCACAGTCAACAACAGATTCATATTCACACATGCTGTCTCTGCTGCAGTCTGCATCATACTGTTTAAATAAATTCATGTTTTTTTTTGTTTTGTTTTTTATGTCTGGTTGTGAATGACTAAAAAGTGCACATTTCCACATTGAATTGTGGGACAGTATTATCTCCTTTCCTTTCATAAAGGATGGTCCGGTGTATCCTATGCTAAAGGAGATAATAAAGAAAGTAATGAGCCTCCTTTCCTTAACAGTTTGAGAATTCAAGCAGCTCTTATCATGGCAGCTGCGTTAATAATTCTGGGTCATTTCACTCAATTAGGAACCTTCCAAAGCAAATTGACTATTCGACCGTACCCAAGGTTTCATTTATCATGCTAGCTCCAGGTTACAATATGGTGTTCTCTGAGGAGCAAGAGGCTAGGCTCAGCGATAATCTGCTAAAGGCTATACATATTTATTATGAGTCCTCCTGAGGTATGTTTATATAATTGTGACAGTTCATTTTGACAGTTAGAGCATGTGAGGCTTTAGCGCTAAGGCTGATGGTGTGTGCACAGGGTCGGCAAAGCACGTGCACCAGCTTACAAGGTACCAGCTTCAATCAAACTAATGTGACAAACTACCTTTCACACCTTTTCAAAGCTCTGGACTGCCACTGCTTCCAAACAAACGTTGTGTGGAATGTCGATGAGACCCGCTCCGTCACTGTCCAAGTACCCGACAAAATAATTGCCAGCTGAGGAAGGAAGCAGGCTGGAGCACTCACATTTTGGCTTTAGTGGTCAACTAACCCAGTTTGCTGTTTCCCCACAAGATCTACTGTCCGCAATGGGCCCACTGGCTGCATCAGTTCATGCAGTAGGTCAGGAGACTAAAGCACTTGGTTAAGTACACCAGTCCCCTGACTCAAAAGTTTGTTTCATACTTGAGAACCATGTCGAGTTGCTCCAGCTTTTCCCCAAGGCTGGACCCAGAAAAGAGCAGAGACAGGGGAGAAAAAGATATACAACCATCCTCACTGACACCCCTGTGGAGCAAACCTTGTAGGAGGAAAAGGCAAAGTGGATGCCAAAAGCAAGAGAAACCGAGGTTTACATCTATAGAGATATAGATATATATATAGATCCTGCCAAGACTACTAAACAGGGAATTGGGAAGTTTGGTTGCGGTGCATGTTCTGCAACAGTATGTACATCTACCACAACTGCAGATAAACAATCAATAAATATGTATCGTACCTTAAGGACTTTTTGAATTGTCTGAATAAAACAATAAAAATAATTCTGACAATTGCAAACATGTTAACTTGGAGTTTCAAAGTTTCACGCTGGACCTGTTTATTTAACATCATTAATTGATTTGAAAGTTGCGTGGTCATTTGCTTGGAGGACTGTCTGAAGTGTTATTGAGCCTTTTGTGCCAGAAGTATTAACAATGCACAATGTGTGTTTTCCGATTGGTGTCTGACTCATTTATAAAAAATAATAATAACAAAAACAGTTGGTGTTAATTGAGGACATTTGTGTTGTTCATAATAACGCTCTCGCTTATGTGCTGTCATAAAGTGCTAGAGTGCACATCAACTTTTTTTCAGACCAGAGGAAGTGAGCTCTTTTTTTTTTTTTGCATATATTTTATCTCTTTACCCCTTCAGTTATGCTCCACCCAATCATACTGTATTTTTCTATGAAAAAACATCAGTTCCTGGCAACATTTTTATGGTCATGAACAATTATACCTGATTGTACTGTGTACTTATGTAGGCGGGATTGTTTATCATTCAAAAAATAATAGTCGCCTTTGTTTGTTTGTTTTTTTTGCTTCATATTTCATGACTTTTCCTAATTTGATGGGCACAACTGATTAAGCAAAACATTTTCATGATGATATTTTTCTAATGTGCTGAACACATACTACACGCATTGGTGTTCCTCTGGGGTCAATTTGACCCCAAGCTGTTTTAGTTATGTAAAACATGTCTGTCTCTGTGTGTGACCTAATAACCTCACACCTGCAGGTGCAGGGGTGATACTTTTGAGTTGATACATGAAAGGGGGTAAAGAAAACAACTATTCCAACCATGGACATGAAGGTCTGTGTGTGTGACCATCTGAACTCACACTGGGGATTGTGTTGATGTTGACCCTGATTTTGACGGATTCTCATCTGATGAGAATGAGAGTGTTGACCCTCCTCTTGTCTCTCAACCAGCAGACTTGGTCACCTCCAAAAATGGAAAGATAACATGGTCCCTTTCCCCACATCGACAGCAGGGTAGACTTAGTGCTACTAATGTTGTCAAAATGGTTCCAGGCCCCACCAGATTTGCAATCAGCCACACTGAAGACATCAAATCATCATTTGAACTCTTCATAACACACATCAATTGGAAATATTGTGCTTGGGATGACAAATTTAGAGGGGAAGCGCATGTATGGGGACAGTTGGAGAGACTTGGATGTAGCTGATTTTGAAGCTTACACTGGCTTGCTTATTTTGGCAGGGGTGTACAAATCAGGTCACCAACATCAATCAATATGGTTCATTCTGTGAGAGTCATGAATGTGCACCCCAAATTAGAAAAGATTTGGATGAAAGATTTTCAATATGCACTAACTCTAAAACTCAAAGCTTGACCTGATGGTGGCGCTACAGGAAAGGTCATATCATCACTAAAACCACTAGGGTACATACTCTTGTGGTCATTAATGTTGTCAGTAAATTTGAGAAGATTTGTATGAAAACTTTTCAAGATAAATGAATTCTAATTTTGGCCTGATGGTTTAAGTTTGGCCTGATGGTGGTGCTAGAGAACAGGTCAGCTTTTATTATCAAGGTCTTATTTATGTATTCAAAAAATAAACAAAGTGTCTGACACAAAAACCTGGGCAACAATTTTCTGTAGGCAAATATACCTGGGGTCAGATTGACCCCGAGGGTAAAAAGAGGAGAATAGGAGCATTTAAACCATTCATTCTGTATATTTACCCTGTTTTGTTTAGCCTAGGTAGTGTTAGCAGTTGCAGCACACTGAAATCCACTTTGTTCTGTTTATTATTTTGGCCTTTGGTTCACCCTGGACACCGGTTGTAAATAACACACACTGTGTAGCAATAAATTCTTCACTTTTGCATTAATTTCAGGTCCTAGCTTGCTGGTTGTGGTACTATCCTCATGCTGTGGCCTCATACCTCTGGACCAGGCCACAAAAGAAGCTTTAGCTTGAGCCTGTTATTCAAAGTAAAACTCTGATTTTACACATGGAAGGTTTGTTCATTGTTGTGAAGAACTACATACTGCCTCTATGGAAAGAGCAATTTGTGTCTCCAAGAAGGAGCTGGCTGCATGAAGGCTGATAAACTCCCTGAAGTGATGTCACCTGAGTCAGCGTCGGAAGGCTCCAGACTACTGCTAGCAGAAAAACATCTAGATCTTTAAAGTGAGCAGTCTGCAGTCAAGTTTTATTGTGAGCAGTGCAGTTTTTCTCATGGAGGAAGTATAGATGGAACAAAAATATAATAGGACTTGTCCTGTCACACTGATACTAGTCCACTATGACTCTGACATTATTATAGAAGTGTAATGTTAAATTGATGGAGTACTCTTTTCAGCTCTCTGATCTGCCAGTGCCGCTGCTGCACATTGCACTCATAGACAGTATAAATATGGATGCTGTGGTAATATGGAGGTTTGTGAGGTTTTTTTTAAATATTATTATTTTTTGGCCTTTTCAAGCTTTTTGCTAGAGACAGCTGAAGAGTGACAGGAATGCAGGGAGAGAGAGAGATGGGGAATAACGTGACAGTGAAAGAGCCACAGGTTGGATTCGAATCCTGGGCTTCCACAGCAAAGACTGAGCCTCCGCCCATGTGCGGCTGCTCTACCAACTGAGCTAAACGCCGCCCCTGTGCAGATTTCTAGAGCCCTTGTGAAGTTCAGTGTGGTGATGATGATGCCCGGGCACTCAAACAAACTGGGTGCTCTAAATTCTGCAAAACTTTTTGAACATTTGAACAGGTCAACATGTTATAATGTCCAACTTCACAGCAGAAATAAACATTTTTTTTAACATGGGGCCTTATGGAGACTGACTCGTTCTGTAGCCAGGCTCAAGTGGCCGTCTGAAGAACTGCAGTTTCCACACTGACGCCACTTCACAGCCACGGACGTTGCTTGGTTGCACTAAAAGCATCTGTGCTTTGTTTAATTCAGCCCGACCAAGACCACCATCCATGACAACAATAGGAGATATCTCCCCCTCTCATCAGTCTCCCTGTGTGGGTGTATGGAGTAGGAAGCGATGAGATCAGAAACGAGGCGCTCAATGAAATGCCGCAATGCTGTATTCAAAGTTCAAGTAATTTACTGAGACCCCCTGACCTCAGGCGTAATAAAATGCATGCGTGAGACACGTGATCAATAGCAAAAAATCAATAGAACAGAGGGGGTTGATGCAAGTAAATACATCCTACATGTTCTGGTTAGAAAGCAGAAAGAAAGCATCAGCATCCATGTATCAAACTTTATATTATGTGCTAAGACAAACGTGTACATAGAAACGGTTTCACAGAACAAGTTCAACTTTTCTTATTTGTTTCTGTAATTATATTTGCAGATAGAATTTTTGTCTCCCAAGTCCTGAACAATGCAAACAGCAGCACTATAATCAATGTCTGGAATTTCAGCACAGAAATTAGAAGGGTGTTACACTGCAGATAGCAGCCTGAATGCGATGTCGGTTTGTTGGTACAACAGATAAAGTCCATGGACACTGCTGCAGTTTGGTAACTTAGAAAGAACAAGCAGAGACACTGATTAATGCGAGGCGAGATACCTGACACATTTGTATTGTTGAACAACATCCTTTCCTCTTGATACAAAATCAGGATCAAATGGACCCACTCAGAATTGAATCATGCTCTGTGTATAAATACTAATTGCTTAATTGTACCATGCAGTGCATCTGTGTGGAAGCATCTGCATTCATTATGTTGATTTATTCATGTTTTTCATTTGTCACCCGTCTGTGCATACACTTCCAGTCAAAAACTGTACTTCTGGACCTCCTGAGTGATGGGAGCTACCTGTATTAGAACTGAAGTGAAGACACATTTAGGGACATAAAATCTCTTTAAGAACTTCATCTGTTGATCCAGCTATTATTTTCTCCTTACTCCTTATTGAGCTTCTTGCTGCTGTTGAAATGTGTCTCTTACTAACTCTTTGTCTCTAACAGCATCTCCAGTTAGAGGTGAAATGTTTCAAAGAATAAAGTTGTATAAGGTAATCATTTAGTAGCGTTTAAATTCTTATTTTATGTTAATTGTTATACTTTATCTTATGTTTGTTGAAGGAATAAAACAAAAACAGAGCAGCATGTCTAATTTTGTGTGGCTCAAAGTGTGTATATATAACATTTAAAAAACAAAGTGCTTTATGAAGATTAAATAAAACACAAGCAATGATCAAATGAGAACAGACATGAGTAAGAATAATATAATTATTTAGATAAAATTGTTAAAAGCATTAGACAAGCGACAAAATCAAACAATCAGTGTGCTTAGGCAGGTCTCCATGATTTTAAATAATAAAGAAAACAGACGGATCTTTAGAGGTCTTCACGATTAATGGAGAGGAAAGATCTAATTGTTTTGAAGTATTTCACAATTCAGGCCAGTACCTGAACATTCTCAGATACCTTTGCTTGGTCACCAGATCTCACCAGTCATTTCTGCTTAGTCTCAGTTTCATTCTGGTTTAGCTGAAAGGAGACTTGCAATCCAGGATTTTACATCCTTCATGTAGTTTAAAAGGGGGTTAACACTGCATGGATCATGGTGCTTCAGTGGGAGGTACAGATTTGTGTTATCTGTAAAATAAAGCTAAGGGGGTTAGCCTTTTTGCGAACAGACTCCAAAGGAAGCATAGGGAGCCAAATGTGGAGCCCTGCGGTACTCCACAGGAGATGGGTGCAGAGGAAAGAGGACACTATTGATTCTGACAGAGGCTTGTCTCTGAATGTCAACAACATGGCTAAGGTGATCCAAGAGGAAGAAGTGATGAATTGTTGAAGGCAATGGATCTTAAAATCTTAAAACAGTGCAATACCCTGAGTCTAAAGAAAAGAACTAATGATTTGACACCCTCAGGAGAGCAGACTTTGTCCACTATGCTGAATATGAGGAAGCAGATGTGTATGTATGTTTTCCAGACTTTAGTCAGCCTTCACATCCCACTCCTCCGTCTGGAACACAAAACCTACTGCTCACTGTCATCTGTAAGACGATGTACAGATAGATGAAGCATGAGCATCAGTCCACACACACACGCACACACACACACTCACAGTGGGATGAAGCCTGGGTCATTTGTCCGTTCTGCTTTTGCACACACAAACACACACACACTCACTGCTGAGCGCCGACGTAATTATCTGTCAGATGCAGGCCCAGACGTCTAGACATCCTCAAACACGCCACGGTCTGTTTAAATGCATATTTTTGCACATAATTGCACAAATACACACAGTGAGACACACGGCACTGCATCTTCAGTCACTGAGGCAGAGAAGAAGCCATTTATCAGGAGAGAAAAGTAGTGTTGAAGTCAGAGAGAGGGAGAAACAGAGAGAGAGAAGTATGAAGGCTGAGTTGAGACCAGACTGGTCAATGTGTCTCTGTCAAAAGCTTTCAACCTCATTCCCTCCCAAGTTTGCTTTCCCCGGAAGCTCTGACCAGGCTCACTTTCGCTCCCTTCATCTGTCTGCCTCTTCGTTTCTCCATCTTTACCACCATGCAGTGAGTGGAAGAAAGAAGCAGAAAGGCACAGAAATGCAACGAGGGAGTCGGATTTTGGGAACAGAAGCAAGTTTGTGTAAATATGAGAAACTCTCCTCATAAAACCACCAATCTTTGGCTTCCATCTCTTTTTTTACATGTGCATGAGAGGGATTACTTCCAGAACTGTGATTCAGGCTGCGTTTTGGACCATATGGTTTATTTTGCTGGCTACATATATCTGTTTAGGAGGCACAGATGGCAGTTTAAATCTTAAAGACTTATAAATGCCATTTCTGATCAGTGATGCCTACCTAAAATGACAGAACTCACTGTAGCTGAACTGAACTGAAATTATATGCTGGTGCTTTCCCCGGAAGCTCTGACCAGGCTCACTTTCGCTCCCTTCATCTGTCTGCCTCTTCGTTTCTCCATCTTTACCACCATGCAGTGAGTGGAAGAAAGAAGCAGACAGGCACAGAAATGCAATGAGGGAGTCGGATTTTGGGAACAGAAGCAAGTTCGTGTAAATATGAGAAACTCTCCTCATAAAACCACCAATCTTTGGCTTCCATCTCTTTTTTTACATGTGCATGAGAGGGATTACTTCCAGAACTGTGATTCAGGCTGCGTTTTGGACCATATGGTTTATTTTGCTGGCTACATATATCTGTTTAGGAGGCACAGATGGCAGTTTAAATCTTAAAGACTTATAAATGCCATTTCTGATCAGTGATGCCTACCTAAAATGACAGAACTCACTGTAGCTGAACTGAACTGAAATTATATGCTGGTGCTTTCCCCGGAAGCTCTGACCAGGCTCACTTTCGCTCCCTTCATCTGTCTGCCTCTTCGTTTCTCCATCTTTACCACCATGCAGTGAGTGGAAGAAAGAAGCAGACAGGCACAGAAATGCAACGAGGGAGTCAGATTTTGGGAACAGAAGCAAGTTCGTGTAAATATGAGAAACTCTCCTCATAAAACCACCAATCTTTGGCTTCCATCTCTTTTTTTACATGACATGTAGTTGTAGTTACTGTCCTTCTCACTTGCTAGACGTCCCTAACAAAGTACAGAAGTGTGTTAATAAAAATAAATAAATAAATAAAAAAGAGTGCAGAAGACTTGGGAGAAAATATGAGAGGAAAGTGCAAAAGAAAATAGGGCCATTTTTCAGGTGTAAATCGTGATGCTGAAACTGCACAAAATGGAAAGCTGTCCGGATGGAAAACCTCAGTTCCTTTATGTCTGTCTAATTTGCAGCCTCTTTTCTCTTTCACCTTCCCCGGTTCAGCACCTGACTTGTTCTTGCACTGTGATGTTCATGTGACGGGAGAAAGAGGCAATTTGTCAGCGCGAAGTTACGGTGCTGGAACTGTCGGCTCCTAGCTGTGGAGGGGAGTGTCCAATGTGTCTCTGTCAGTGAACCACTGTCCATAAAACTCTTGCTCTTGTTTTCAGGCTCCCTCTCTCATGTTTTGGCTTTCAGAAGGCGAGGTTAAGACAAGAACCGAGGGCTCTGTTTTTATGTCGCGGCAGTTTTTGGGGTTTTTTTGTGGCCATTTTACTATGTTGGTAACTCATCATGCATCCCAAAATGGAGGACATGCATGATGGTGGGTGTGGTAATGTCAATCCAGTAGCACACTACTAATAAACACTCTGGTGCCAGGAATAACTTTTGCGTGGTCCATCGCCCACCTGCAAATTTCTAAGATTACTCTTCTGTTCTGATCAACATGTCCAAGTGCTTGTGCATGAGAGGGATTACTTCCAGAACTGTGATTCAGGCTGCGTTTTGGACCATATGGTTTATTTTGCTGGCTACATATATCTGTTTAGGAGGCACAGATGGCAGTTTAAATCTTAAAGACTTATAAAAATGCCATTTCTGATCAGTGATGCCTACCTAAAATGACAGAACTCACTGTAGCTGAACTGAACTGAAATTATATGCTGGTGGTTCTCAGTCATTCGTGAAGCAGAACTCTGTACCTTCAGTTTCTACAAAACCTGTGACTTGTTTAGTGATTTATATACAAGGATTAAGGATGGGAATCTCATTTTGATGGTTGGACACATCTGGGGATATAAACTAATGAAAAACATGGTCATAGAAATGCAGCAAGCATTGATGAGACAGATGCAGCTGTACAAGTTGTTGTACGCTGACTGTAAGGCTGTCAAGGCTGCAACACCCTGGAATTGCCATGGTCTGTTTCAGAAGCTGGTCTCGGCCCTACAGAGAGTATGCAGCAGTTCTATTTTAGACAATCTGCACAAACCAGCTCGAGCTGGCAGGAAGTCAGAAACAGCATAAAGACTCAAAATAAAACACCCTGTGCAAACAGTTCTAATGGAAACAACTTAACCGCGTAGCATATTTACATATTTAGAAGCACTTGAATCAAAAATGACCAAGTCTGCTTAAGTTTGCAAAGTCTTGGTGGGCACAATGCTTTGCTTCTCAAACACTCTCGGTAGGGTTTAAAGTTGGGTGGAGGACGGACCAAAAAAGCGTCGCTGCTACGACATGCAGAGATTTGCCTGGTGGGGTTACTGACTGACTAGCACTAGCACGGTTAGCCTGACTATATCTGTTCTTCTTCTGAGTAATCACAACGTCACAAAGCTTTCGTCCACATCACATGGTCCTCACCAGCAGATTTGCCCTGATGCTCCTCTGGTACCTCACTGTTGACATCCGAGACAACTGAAAAAAAAAAAAAAAACTCTTTTTCAGTCATATATATATTTTTTTTTTCCTGAGGAAATAGAAAGTTTCTATACTGTGTCATAAGGTCTATTTTCAGACAGCAACCATAATATTTCATGCGTCACTTTGCAAATCTCTAATATTTCATTATATTATATTTCAATTTTTCATTGTGTGTGTGCTTTCTCTTAACCCATGTACCCATCTCTCTGGTGAAAAAAGATCTGTCATGCTTCTTCTCCAAAGTGACTGTTTCTCTTCCGCACCTCTTCTTTCTTCCTTCCTGCAGCTCATCCTTTATGTCCCTCCCCTGTCTCACACTTTGTTTTGTCTGTTCTTTTCAAAGACAGCTGACCAGTGTGTTCACATACAGCGTCATAGCTCTGTGTCTCATGCATTTTTTGAGACAGAATAATGCACTTTTTTTGAAGCATTTTCATATTTTTGGAAGATGTTCCTTCCTGTTCTCACCTTTACAGAGGCAGGGGAGAGAAATGCATTAAAATAACAAGCTGGGATACACAACTCTCTTACTTACCCAAGTCCAGGCCTCACAAGTGATGTAATTTAACATGTCTACCAAACAGTATAAAGCCGCAATAGAATCCTGCACTTTAAATCAGTGTGTCACTTTGTCCCCTTGCTGCCATTCCATGGTGACCATTTAGTGTTTGTTCTTGTGAATATATGGCTTCATTCAGATGAGAATGTAGAGAGTGTGTCAGTAAAATAACAACATGCTGACTTCAGCCAACCTCAAACTAAAACGGACAACTGTGTGTGGCTTGAAATGCAAGTCAAAGTAACAGCAGAGGTCCAAGTGTACCAGCCGGTGTAGGAGAGGTGCGGGAAATGGAAGTGGGTGGCAGGAAAAAAACGCAGAGGGATGCAGAGCGGGATAATTACAGAAACAACAGGCAGGAAGATGGGAGTGGAGAGGTACAGCAGGAGAATAATAAAGGGACAGAGTGCAAAAGGTACAGCAACGCTGCAGGACCTGTTTAAAAGAGTGCACAGAGTGGTCCGGAGATGGTGAACCACATCTGTCTGGAAAAAGACATCATCAGTGACATCACACATCAAGACAATGAGGGCATTCCTCAATCTAGGATTGTCAATAGAATCAATGCCACGGGTTCGTGTATGAACTCTTAATTATATATTTGATTGTAAAGTACAAAAGTTCTAACATAGAGAGAGGGGTGTTATATTGTCCATAAGACACAGTGTTTATTTCCCAAGCACAGACCACAACAGTGAACACACCTGGTTGGTGCTGACGTCATTTGGTACCATGTTGGCTCTGTGGCTACATCATTATCAACAAGCCTTCTCCACACGAGGCTCACCTGCAGCTGAGAAGACAGCGAGAGGCAAGGCAAGCAGGTGTGTGTGCAGTGAGAGATGCAGGTGTAGGTGTGTGTTTAGAGAAAAGAGAAAGAGGTGAGTTGGTAAAATAAGTTTGAGTAAACTTTTATTGTGGGTGAAAGTAATTCCCAAAATAAGAATTATGTAGAGTTCAAACTGTGACATGAGAAATATAACATACAAAGATATATTCAAATAAAATAGATACAAAACAAACGTTTTTCTGTACCTACGCTGTGGTTCATTTTGTGAGCCTAGGACTTTATGCCATGGTGTCGAAAGATGTGAGTAACACATGGAGTGTGTCAGCATTGCGTATCTGGTCCGTCCTCCACGCGACTTCAGACTTTGCTCTTCTAAATATGCTTCTACGTAGTTAATTAGTTTCACTTTTTTGTCATTTGTGTTTTTAATGCAGTTTGCATGGGGTATTTTATTTTGAAAATCCACCAGCTCCTCTTGCTGCTCACACCAAGTGTCCAAAATAGAACAGATGCGTATTGAATGCGTAGCCGAGCGCAGAGACGCTTCTGGGATGCGTCTGAAACAGACCACAGCGGAGCTGGTGGGGGTTTGATATATTGACGCGACACACCGCAGATGGTGGGGTTTGGGCGTAACACCAAACAGGTCAAGAAGGGCAGCTCTGTCATGGACTGCCCCGTACGCTCCGCAGAGGAAATGGGGAAGAGGAGGATGTGACATCCATCATGAACAACTCCCCTCACTCCCTGCATGACACTGTGGAGCCCTAAAGAGCTCCTACAGCATAGGTCACCAATAGGCGGACCGTGGTGCGAGTTCGGACCCAGAGCCAGAAACAACATATCATTGGTTTTATTCAGGTTTGGCAGAGATTACATTTGGACTGGGGACTCTTTTTTTCTGACAGTATTTCTACACCGCTACTCAGAGAAAGAGACATCCTACCTGTCTCTGATTGGCCAATACTCGTTGCCTGTTTGGCTTCGAATTGGAATAGCAAATTCAGAAGAGTTAAATTCTTGGTTAATATCCCCCTCAGAAGCACAGTGTCACATGTATTTCATGGCAGGTCCTGAGACATAGGTGTTTGCGTAAATGGTGTGACATCCAGCAGTAGCTCAGGGGCAGCAGTAGCTCAGTCCATAGGGACTTGGCTTAGGAACCGGAGGGTGGCCGGTTCAAGTGCAGCATGGACTAAAGTATGGAAGGTGGACTGGTAGCTGGAGGGGTGCCAGTTCACCTCCTGGGCACTGCCAAAGTGCAGTTTGGATTGATGGTCACACCTCCTTCATTAGTGTTGAACATTTGGACCCCCACAGGATTCTGTGCTCAGTCACCTCTTGTTCACGCTGTACACTTATGACTGCAATCCTACATCTACTACTACTATGCTGTCAACTACACCGTCATTGGCACGACTACAAAATTATAATGAGAATTCATATCGGGAGGAAAATCAGCCTTGCAGAGTCGTGCACAGAAAACAACCTACTGCCCAACATTGGGAAAACCAAGGAAGTGATTGTTGATTTTAGTTGAAATAAAGCTGTGATGCACTGGGAGCACTCATGAAGAGTGATTTTGCTATTTTTCAACCTGAACCTCATTATATCCCATTATAAAGAATGAGATCCTTTTTGTTGTTTTGTTAAAGCTACCGGACCTCATTGACAAAAACAATAACTTTTCTTCATAACACTCACTCAGTTTGTTGTTTCCCTGTTGCAACAGAGCAACTCTAGTTTAATCAAAATTATCCTTTAATTCACAGAGTTACGTGAAGCCAGGTTGTGTTCAAGACGTCTGCCTATTACAAGGCAGTTTTTTCTTTGGCAGTGTCACTAAGTGTCTGCCCATGGTGGGAATTGTTGGATCTTTGTTAATACTATTATAACGGACGGTGACCTGCTCTGTATGAGAAGGGTCCTGAGCCGTGATATAGCTATGATTTCAAACAAAATTGAACTGAACAAAGAACATCAGCGAACATCTTCTTCACAAGCTCTTCATAAAGATCTAAGAACTTTGCTGTATTTTGTTGCATGGCTAGTCCTTCTTTTTGCCGACTCCTCCTCTAAACACTACAGCACCTGGAAGCACCTTCTTTATTTGCAGAATGGGAGACTGTGAAGGCCTCACTGGGTGCTTACTTACTGCAAGAAGTCACAGCATCTATGTTTGCCAAGGTTTGATGATGATGGGTGGGGACTCCCAACAGTGGCCTCATAGATGGCATGTAGCCTCTCCCTCCCCCGTCCCAGGTGCAGGACATCCCAATTCCTTCAGGAACACAAGCAGAAGTGAAAGTTAACCAACAGCATGGTAAGCAGACCTAAAAATGGGTTTCACCAAAAAAAAAAAATGGGTTAGCAAATTGTAGTATCACACACTACATAAAGATATAGCAACTCACTCCCAGGCTTTTATGGCTGTGTGCCTTTTGCCTGCACAGTTCATTTTCAGCCCTGAGTCTGATAAGAGCATTTCATTTTGAGTCCCTGTAAAAAATGACAAAATAAAACTGATCTCAAATGAAGCCTACAGCCCCAATTGTCACAGGACTACAGTATACCTTTGCAATGAAGTTTGCAGACTACATAATGGGCAACTGACCACTATATGACAACATGGAATTGAGCAAATTGGTGCTGAATGCAAGAAAATGCCCTTATTGATATAATTTGGATGTTAGCAGCAGTTTGCACTTTGTAACACCATGACATGGGATACAATGAATGACAGTAAGTTTGGTCATGCTTAAATTGCGAACACAGTTCATGAATACAAACGGAATACTTTTGGAAATTTGAGACGTTCAAGATCCTGTTACAATATCTGGGCCACAGGCTGTAGCACAGAGATGGCCTAAAAGAGAAAAATGAGAAGCCACCCAACACACACTAAACTAACAGGTCATCATTCTGGAGGATTTCATTTCACCCAAAGACTACTCACTCCTAACACCTTCAAGAAAAGGGGAAGAACTCTTTCTTCTTCCTTCCTGCACCTCATTCTTTCTGTCACATTATACTTGCCTTTCCTGTCTCACACTTTGTTTTGTCTGTTCTTTTCGAAGTCGTCTGACCAGTGTGTTCACATACAGCCTCACTGGAAGCACTTCCCGAGGTTGTACAGTTGTACTGCAAACCTGCAGACATATATTTCTCCATGGCACTTCCAGTGTGTGGTGTATTTGGCTGTTAATATACTTCAGCTAACAGCATTCACTGAGTACACTGATGTGTAAAGGTACGCTCACTTACAAAGAGAAAATATGCTGTTGAAGACAAGCCAGGCTTCCTTTTCTGCACAACCCAAATAATAGAAACTTGTATGTGTTGAACAAACTGTTGCATCAACAGTGTCTAACAAAGTTAATTACTTTGTTTTGTTGTAGCACCTCCTTCAGCTTTCCATTTCTCTCCATTTCCTGTCTAATTAAGTTCTCGCAGTTGCTGAAAGTCTGACGGTGTTTTCCCATTTCCAAACTCTGGTCTGTTTGCAACATTCAACACAGTATCAACTGTTCTACCGCACATTGTTATGTCAAGTATTGTTTTGGACTGTCTTAGGGTGTTGTTTGACGATATCAGTTTGTCAGCTCATTTGGCATCAGTAATTTTAGTGAGAAATGCTAATTAGTCATAAAGCAACAGAGCGACTTAGTCTGTAAAAGGGGAAAAACTAAGGTTACCTTGTGCCTCACATAAATTAATCAGAAGCAGGTTGCTTCATCATCCTGAAAGTAACACATGGACAACACGGAGGTAGGATATACTGTAGGCAAGAACAAGAATAGCAACAACACAAAGACTGTTTAAACCATGTGAAACCGATCCCGGTAAAACAGTGACTGCAGACACAAAGGAAGTAATTATTAATGAGGCACAGCTGGTGAGACAGGCAGCAGAGAACAATGGCTGACAAGGTAATGAATTACAGGTGTACCAAACAGAGAAACACACCGAGGGCCTCTAGTGGACAGGTTAGGAAAAGTGGGCAAGAGAGCTGAAGGCACTGCACCGGAAAGGTAAATTCCAGAATACCTGGCATTTTGATATGAGTGGTACTGATCAGTATGTGCACACCATCTGTGCTGTAGAGATTCAAACAAAGTCACAAAAAACACAGAGGCAAGCTGTAAAAGCCTCCTACAGCTTCACCAATGAAACATTTTTTTACAGGAATCATTTCAAAACCTTTTCTCAGAGTATGACTGAAAGAGAAAGTAGCCCTCTGGAATGGTTGTCATGGCCAAAAGGCCACCCCCACCATTTCTCCAGATTTGCAGTGTATTTTTGTATGCCACTTGTATAACATTGGAATAATGTGGAATACATTTGGCAGGGGTGTGTATTGCTTCAGCCCCATGCATGTGTGTCCTACTGCATTTCTCTATAATGGCACTACTTGTCCAAAACTCCATATGGGAGCTTTCGAAGAAACACATTTGCCAATTTGAAAACACATACACAGCATAAAGGACTGTGCTGTAAATACAAAAACCTCCCAGAAGCAGGCCTCTGCTCGGCTCCACTGGGAATACCAGGCTGTTCTATTTTTGACAGACGACGCGAACAGCCCGTGTCAATCTGCACAGAGCAGCTCGAGCTGGCCGGAAGCCAGACACAGAAACAGCATAGAGAATCCAGTTGATTTTCAAAATAAAACACCCCCATGCAAACTGCCAGTCATAGAAACATCCAAAAGTGAGACAAAGTAACTACATGGCATACTTACACGTTAAGAAGCATCTAAACCAGAAAAAAGCAAATTAACAAAGAATGGGGGGCAAGGCGCTCCGCTTCTGAAACACTCCAGAGTTAGTCTTAATAGTTGTATTATGTTTGTCTGTTGCTCCTGCCATTGTCATCTCCTGCTGGTACTGCAACTTCACACACACTTTTCACATCTAGAGCAAGTTGAGCATAAAGCATCCACAGGTGGATCATTGGGTCTATTTTATGCTTTTGCATTAGACTGTATTGAGTGGGTCCCTGCTGTGTTTTCTATTCTGCCACCTGCAACTGTACAAAGGAAATGTCAGCGTTCCAACAAAGTCAGTGAAGAAGTGGACTGCAAGTTTGCGAGAATGGTTGCACAATTTAAAACTAAAAACTTGGCTTTGCAGATGTTTTAAGAGGAAGAAAATGTGATCGTTAGATTGTAAGTATCCACACAATGTCTTTCTGTGAAAAAGACTTGTTTGATTGAGCCTCCATCTGTTTTATGTATCTACATGATTTCATCTTTCTACACAGGACATTTAATAAATGAATAGGCACATTGTTACAGTGATGTGAATATTACTTTATGGCTGATAACGGTAATCATTTTGTTATGAAATCTCATTTTAATAAAAGATATTTCCAGGAATGAGGGAAGATAAGATATGAAAAAAAACAATGATGGAAGATGAGGAAGGAGAGACAGATGGACACAGAAAAACAGGAGAGAGATCAAGAGTTAAACGACAAGAACAAGAGAGAGAGGAAAGAAAAGTGAGATGGATAGAAATCGGCAGATGGAAAGAAAAGAAAAAGTTCAGAGATCCAGGGGTGAGAGAGCAAAGACACAGAGAAGACATGAATAATACACGGAGGGAAATGGGGCTATAATAAAAAAAAGATAATATTTTCACTCTCTTTATTCCGCAACAGTATTCCCAGACTCAAACTAAATTACAAGCATGGGTACACAGTTCCACTTTAAAGTAGCCAAACCTCCAGCGGCAGCTTCAAATCCTGCTCAGCAACTGAACCGAAAGATCAAATAGCTGACCGCTCCACTGTCTTATTATGCTCTTAAAAAGAGATATATTTATTTGGCCCTGCTTCCTCTGCTGTTTCCGAGAAATTACATTCTGCTGCAAACAACGTTTCCTTCATTTCAGCATAGCTTTCCATCTGCTGCCTCTACCATTGTTTTTAAAAGTCTGTTAAAGGCATACTTCACTCATCACTTTTAAGACAGATGTCAGATGTAGATTTCTGACTGTTCCAAGCTACAAGATCTGCTTTCAAAACATTAACCCTCTTATTTCAGTTCAGCTGTCTTGCCTCACCTGCTCCTTCTCCAGCATGAAGGAGAAACTATGATGGCTAAATGCACAGAAAATCCAAAAACCTAGAACCAGTGCTGAATTGATGTATTCTGGGCTACTCTCGAAACATTGTTGCTCAAGATATACAAAGTCAATAAAATAATAACCACAAACTGTCTATATTTACCGGCTCTTTTCATTCAGGTCACCCAGGATCAACTTATTGACATGCTAAATGTTCCATTTTTCCAGGCTGGGGTTAAGGTTAGTTTATTTCCTGTGCAACATATAACAGTATTGTGAGGCCATTCATTAAACCAAACGCTGAGCTTTTAAACTTTGCGCCCTAGCAGTCAAAAACCATTTGCCCTACCGGGGTCAAACAACACCTGACGTCAGCAGCTTCCTATCTTTATACCTGTAGTCTGGATGATTATAGCGCCACCTACTGTACCGACAGAAAAAGACAAAATCATCACTCTGCTTCCCCATAACCCTACGGGACCAATGAAAGACCTACTGTAGACTGTATGTACATTACTACACTGAAGACACGTTGAGAAGAAATTATGTAAATACAGTGAAACTGGCAGACTCCTGCCGTAGACCTTTGACATGTTTCATTACATTAATTCACACATGCAGCTGTTTATATTTAATGCACTGTAGATGGTATATATATTTACATCATCAACATTCATCACAGTGAAACAAACAAAAAAAACATCTGCTTTGAATTACTTAGTAAATTTACTCGACGTCCATGATCTCACACTCACACATACACACACTCGTGCATTCATATGGGGAGATGTTATTGAAAACCTGTCTCCAAACATCGACTTCCTCCAAATAAGAGGTTGCCAACATGACAATCAACAAACAAACAGAGCCATTCACACCTCTGAGTGTGTGTGTGTGAGTGTGTTTTCATGGGAAGTATGAAGCTGAATAACCGATAGACATGGATATCAGCAATGCTATTAGCATTTGTAACCAGAAGATTAATGTCTGTGCAGATCTATGTGTGTGTGTGTGTGTGTGTGTGTTATTACCCTAGAGGGTGAAAAATCAATCTCGACCAATTAACCTGTCCAAACATAACCCGTGGCACAGAGCGACAGGGAGAATGACAAAATGCACTGTGGAAATGTCTGCAGCCAGACAAAAGACCTTTAGTCTGTGTTCAATAAGAACAGGGAGACATGGATACAAGCCTCTGCACACACACACACACACACACACACACACACACACACCTATACATGTGTACCTCATGAACAGTAGACTGTCAGAGAACACCTGGTAAATGGTGACTGGTGTTTCTGGTTTTTAAAAATGGCCAAAACGCTACTCTTAGTTTTAAGGCCTTTTACTATAATATTACTTCAATGTACATTTTTAATTTTATTTTTTAAAGAAGAAGCTAAGAGGGGACTTGGTGATCAACGAGTGGACTTCCATAGACTACAGTGTGACCGCCTGTATCCGTTAATTCTTCATGAGCACTTCATGAGTGCTCATTTACTGCAAAGACTTTCTTTGATTCTTTCAAAATGGACATTTTGATGTTAATGTTTTCAATATTTAAATATTTTTTCTGCAATACAAATATCACAAAAACAATGACATTGGCCAAGAATAGATAAACTTTCACCTGCTTTATAAGGACATGTACCACAGTCCTTTAAAGTAGCTGTAATTAAACCTCTTCTTAAAAAGCCCACTCTAGATCCAGAGGTTTTAGCCAATTACAGGCCGATATCAAACCTTCCCTTTCTTTCTAAGTTCCCTGAGAAAGCTGTAGCTAATCAGCTGTGTGAATTTCTCCATAAGAACAGTTTATTTGAGGATTTCCAGTCAGGATTTAGAGTGCACCATAGCATAGAGGCTGCACTAGTCAAAGTCACAAATGACCTCCTAATGGCATCAAACAAAGGACTCATCTCTGTACTCATCCTGTTAGATCTTAGTGCCGCATTTGACACCATAGACCATCAAATTCTTTTACAGAGACTGGAACATCAGATTGGCATCAAAGGAACCACCCTAAGCTGGTTCAAGTCTTATTTTTTAGATCGATCTCAGTTTGTTCACGTCAATGATGAATCCTCCATGAATACCACAGATTGTCACGGAGTCCCACAAGGTTCTGTACTAGAACCACTTCTATATAGTTTATAATAAATTCAGTTCATAATCACTAATAATGTTCCTCTAGGGAACATGATTAGGAATCATTCCATTAATTTCCTTTGTTATACTGACTTCTGACTGACTACTTCTAGGCTGGACTATTGTAACTCTTTGTTATCAGGCTGCTTAAATAAGTCTCTAGTTTTAATAATTATTATTTGTAATTACCCACTCTAATCTATCAAAATGGACATGTTCATTTGTTCATTTGAATTGAACAAAAAAGATTGTCCTCACTTGTATTGTAAAGAACAAAATGATACAGGTCCCCAGTTAAATGGTGTGAAACAACGCTCTCATTCCTGCATGTATGTGTACATTAGGACAGAAAAAGACGTGGTCAAATAACTGTTACAAAGTTGCACAGAAATGTGTGAATTGTGAATATTTGGTTTGTTTTGCTTTTGCAATGATAGTTCCTGGTTCTGTTTCTGCAGAGGTAAATACATATTTTGCTACAATGCCTGTAGAGAATATTCCATTGTTTGCAAGTAGAAATACAGGTACACCCGGGGATTTATCCTATATCTGATATATGCCTTGTATGTCTGAAAAAAATGTAATTAATTCATGCTGAGTAACAGTGTGACCTTAATACAGCATTGCTTGTGTGTCGTCCACTTTATGCAAACTTTCAGATCCATTGTTATGAAGCTGCACCTTTTGACAGTCTTGAAATTTGTGTCCCCCCTCCCAGTCAAAAAACCCATATCCATCATTATCTGATGCAGTGTATACTAACAAGAACCTATATTAATGATCAATTTGAGTGTCTTTGTGTTCATGACAAAATGTAGATGGTAAGTAAAAACTCTAGTAGAGCCAGTATCTCATGATACAGAAATGTGTATTCCTGGAGTTTTTGCAGACAAAGGAAGGATTTTTTTCCCGTTAAACTTCGACACTAGATTTTCTGTCTTTCACTATCCTAATAAATATTTCCAGGAAGGAGTGTGCAAATTACTCCATGTGGGGCCAATATCATTCCCTTCAACCAAAAAACGGGAGTCTGTACAATCCTTTTCCTGCAAAATTCTTAGTACACGCCTCTTTTACAGGTATGCAAGGTATTGTCTTCATTATCAGAGAACATTTGCATTGATGTGCCAATAATTAGCAAGAACCAGTCACAGTCCAGACAGGTCCAGGTTGTGTATATATACCAGTCTTTTCTGACTTTTGGCATTGTTCACCACTTATGGTTTGTAATATTCTTTATTCTGTTTTTTGACTGGAATCGAAAACTGATCTCAGTTTTTCTGTCTTCCCGTTTTCTTAAAAAAATATGAAAAATACTGTACAGATATGTGCTTGTTTTATAAACATTTTCAAATATTGACATACAATGAAATATGAAAGAAACAGGCATGACTGCAATGTTTATTTAATACTATTATGTTTTTACAAAGGATATGGCTACTGTAATTAACTGATCTTAGATTAGGACATTCTATTTTACTTTTATTTTTCTTGTTAAATCCTGATGTTTTCACTAAACAAAAGTAACAGTCTGTGCAATGATCTTTTTGCTCTCGCCAAACCATGGGGATACCAACTGACAACTTTTCACGTGTTCCTCTGGTCCACGTTTCTTGACAAACTCTTGACACACTGCTTGCACACTTTGTGAGGGGTCTGTGGCTTGTCTTGATCACTGAGTTTTACTTTAAAATATGCTTGTTTGACAAATGCACTGATGTTTGCCCTCCGACTTGGAATTGTGAAACTACCACAAATATAGCAAAAGGAGTCAAAAAGGAGGAGGTTGTGTAGGCATGTACGGCGAGAAGTAGCAGGAGCAGACACACACCTCTCATCGCAATGTCTAAATTGTGACTGCACAAACAAGTTGCCACGTAGCTGTAGATGAGACCAATCGTAATCAGCTGGCGAATCTTAATATAGCTAATCAGTGGAATTTTGCTTATCTGGAGGGTAAGCTGTGGAGAAAAAACTTGAAGTGCTAGAGAAAAAAGAAAAAAACTGACTGCAATTTTGGAATCCAATGCCAATTTTAGTTTTAATCAGCATAAAAATCTAACTCAACAGATTTTAAATTGTTCCCCAGTGTGTAATATATTCTTCCCATAAAAATAAGACCCAAAAGGATTTGTCCTGAAAAGGAAGCCTTGCACTTCATTGCTTCTCGGAAAGATAAATACACATTTCGGAAAGAAATCATCAGCTTGGCGAACGGTACGTTAGCAGAATGAAATGTAGGATTCTCTAGTAAATACTGTATGTATGTGCATCAAAGATCTCAGTTGAGTTAATAATGAATTAGGACAGGTCTATTATTACAGTCTGCACAACGTTATATGTACAGGTATTACATGTTGCCAGGTGCAGCCCAGAAATACTAAAAATAGACATATTTTATCTTAAGTTTTCTTGTCAGGGGTTAGATTTGAAGATTTGAAGGTTGCTGACTTAAATTGTCTTTAAACTCCTTGAATTCCCAGTCTAAACTGAGCACACACAGTTAAAAAAAAATCTTATGATTTTGAAAACTGGTCAGACTAGTAGTCTGACTACTAGTCTGTTATCAACTTGTTTTTTTGTGATTCATTTAAACTAATAGTGTCTTACTTCCTGAAATTTTTATTTCAGTTTTTTCCCTGGTCATTTCCCCCCTCCCTTTTTAGATTCTAAAACATTCAATTCTATGCTGTATTCTAGGTAATCCTTATACAGGGAAATCTAAGATGACCATTACACTTTGTTACAAAAACATGTAACAAATCCTGTTTCAAGGCACAAACAATGAGGAGTGTGAAAAGTGACGTGTGTGTAATGGGTTGTTGAAATTGAAATTGTTCTAGCCAGTAGAGGCACTCATGAGAAGGAACTTGAACGCACACACTTGGTAAACAATGGATAAACCTTACCAGAGCATATTAGACATGATTTTAGGCTGATTTAAGCCATGTCTGAGAGGGGACCTAAAAAATGTCCACTGTTAGTTTTCAAGTCCACTATGGGTGAATGTGTGATAACACCAAAGCCCACACTTAGCTAGGTTGGTAAGTACACACACATACACACACACACAGAATTCTACCCAAGTTGTTTTAAGTCCTCCTGATTGCAGAGCAGTCTGGAAGGAAATTTCTGGAATTGAGAGTAATTTTTCAGATTGGAAAATGTAAATTTAATTGTGTAGCTGTACTGCCACCAGATTCAGATTTAGCGTTTTGTGGCACATTTAGCAAATTATCAAGTTTGCAGAAAACACAACAGTGATTCACACCTCATCAGTGACACTGATGAGTCAGACTACAGGGAGGAAGTCCAGCACCTGGGGACCTGGTGCAACAATAACATCCTGGCCATCAAAACCAAGAAGACCAAAGAGATCATTGTGGACGCAGGTTCGTATCAACAGAGCAGAGGATGAGCATGTTTCCAGCTTCAAGTTTGTGTCCACATCTCTGAAGACCTTTCTTGGACCCTTAATACCTTAACCCTGGTTAAGAGGGCTCACCAGATTCCGTTGAACATCTACTGCTGCACCATTGAGAGCATTCTACCTTTCATCACAGTCTGATAGGATGATACTCTGCCTCAGAATAGAAAGCACTGCAGAGGGTGGTGAAAACTGCCCATCGCATCACAGGTTCACCTCACCCCACCATGGCCAGAGTAAGCAGTGCCTGCAGAGGGCACACAGCATTGTCAAGGACAGCTCTCACCCAGGACACAGACTGTTTGCCTTCCTGCCCTCTGGTAGGCGCTAGAGGTATCTCTGTTCCAGAACCAGCAGGCTCAGGAACAGTTTTTTTTCCCCCCATCATTCTGCATCACTCTGCTAAACTCTGCACTGAGGTGATAAACTCTTGACATGATTAAAGTCAGCCTAGCTAAAAGTATTTTAGATGTGCCAGTTTTATTTCTCTCGATCCTGGCAAGAAAAGAAATACCACCAAACTTTAGGCATTTTTATCTTTGTGTGTGTGTGTGTGTGTGTGTCACCTATGCTTATTGCATATTGACCAACAAGCAGGTGGCATCTTCCTGCTGACACATCAGATCACTGCTGCTCATCACTGCACTTATCAAGTCACTGTGCACACCTTCAGTGACGGACCTTTTGATAACCACCAGGCTTGTGGTTGTGTGTGTGTTTTGCATTATATATTCATATATATACTATACCAAAGGCAGTCACGTATTTTGTTTTTAATCTTTGAACACCAGTTTTTCATCCAGCTATCTCGTCTGCTGTATGTGAATTGGTTCGCCCATGGTGATCTCCTGCTATTCAAACAATGGACTGAATTTAAAGAATAATGCTGACCTCGGAGTTCTGAAGCAGAGATGATTTCTGAGACATAGTGAGCTCAAAAAGTCGATTTGTGTCTGGACTTGTATTTAAATGACTGTGGAGACGTCCTCAGCACCAAGAACAGTAACGCTGCTTTGACTGTTACACAGGCTGCCACTGAAGTATCGCACCATGCAATGAGTATAGTTTAGTATAAAGCGTTTAAATAGTTTGCACAGGGTGCTTTATTTTGAAAGTTGCCTGGATTCTCTTTGCTTTTCCTGTTTCACTTCCAGCCAGCTTGATCTGCTCTGCGCTGCTTGACGTGATGGGTCTACTTTTGACGGATGCCACAACAAGCTTGGATGGAAACTGTCTAGACTGTCTAGAACGGCCACAATCAAGTCTTCCGGCACACCCTGTGACATGCCGCAGCCTTGCCTGGTGGGATAGGGCCCTCTGAGCCACTATGCTACAGTCCCTGTGATATTATTTCCATCTAAATCAAGAAAATTAACTACACAACATCTGTCAGTAGTTTTTGATACAGGTGTGGGTGTATGTGTAGATGTCACATGCACAAATGTTTCCATGGCAGCACCCCTTGTTCAAAATATGTTCTCACACTCATGAGCCTATGGGAGAGAAAGAGAAGAGTTCCCTCAGTAAATTCTCACCGTCTCCTCCTCTGTTCATATGCTCATACACCTACGCGGCTTCATGGAAAATGTGTGGATTTTACATGAATATGCCTACACTGCGTATGTTCAATATGTGTTCAACTGGTGGGGCACCTTGTTCTGCTGCAGCTGCCGCCTTTGTGATTTCTCTTGGATACACAGACGTCTTTAGCAACGGTGAGCTGCCTAATCACCATGCGGCGGATCGCCCTGCCAATTACTGTGACACAAAGTGACTTTCACGACCCGGTGGGCGCAGCGTGTAGCCAGCTAAGTAGGAATTATTCACCCTGCATGTATAGAAAGCCCTCATCAGCAGCACAACCCTTTGGCAGTCACATTGATGGACTGACAGACTCGCAGTGAACTCACATACTGACCTGTGGAGAAATCTGCAGTACGTATGATACAAAGGCACCTATATGTGCTGATGTATATTTACATGTCATGCTCTGCATAGTTTGCATGCAGATGTGGATTGTCCACGCTGTGTTGATTTCACATCAGAACGCCTTCACTCACCACTCACACCTCAAATGATACACTTTAGATTAATACAACAATCACATTCACACGCCATCGCATACACACACACACACACACACACACTCATATCATACATATTTATCATCATATTGTAAAGCACAAGATGAGCATTCACATGGGCACATGACAGAACACACAGGCATAATGTGCTGTATGTAGCATGAGGACTGGCCTTTTTCCATGGAAACACACACATGCATTAATAATGAGCCATATGTGCCTGCACATACCAACACACACTCATGTGAATGGTTTATACGTCCCCTATCTTGTGTATACTGCACATTTGAGCCTTCGTCAAGCTAATGGCCGACCTCCTCTGTAAATCTTGAAGCCTTGTAAATGTGTCTTGAAATCATAAAAACGCACGCTGCAAATGGAACTAATCTCATCAAGCATCCACAAAACCTGAGAGACGATGAACCCCTATAATTACAGAACCTGGTTTAAGAACAGCCCTTTTTGGTGTTCAGACCATTTCTCAAGACTGTGTGGGCAGGTCATGTGTTGATTGACAGCCCCCTCGTGAGCTAATGTACTGCTGTGGACAGGGAACAGCAAAACGTATTTTAGCCACCACCAGTCACGGCTCTACTTTGCAGTCAGTTCCTTTCTGGCGAGGAACTGAAACTGGTTTCTATGGTCTTTTTAAAGCTACCAGACCAGACTTCTTTTACAAAAACAGTAATTTAACAGAATATTTTCACAGCAATTATTTCGATCAAGCGAGAGTTCTACGATGATATAACAAGGCAAGGAAACTAATCTTTGTTTGAGAAAGAATTCAGGTCTGTAGGGGTGTAAGAATATTTCCGTTCATGACAGAAATACACAACTAATTTCATAATAAATGTCAGCGCATAACAAATTCAAACTCAATATCACAGTTTTTCAGAGAGAAATCGCTGAATGTCATCTGCATAGCAGTGGTAAGAAAAGTAAGAGGATGTAAGTGATTAACAAAGAGTAAAGAGAAAAGAGGAGGGGTCCCAGAACAGAACCCTGGGGGACCCCATTAGAATACCCTATATTCCCAGTTCTTGGGGAAAGAGAGAAGGATCTGATGATGATCTTTATTCAGTTGAGTGGCCAGCCTCAAAAAACTAACTGGTGGGGTCAAAAAGGTTGCTCTGGTGGAGCACAGAGTTGAATGAAGACATCATGTTCAGGCATTTTAGAAAGAAGAGACAGGTCAGGGAGACAGGTCTGTAATTCTTTACATCAGATAGGATGAGTGTCGGTTTCTTTAAAGCTGCACACCAGCTGTGTGATGACAGCAACCGGTTGTTCCTATACTGGACACACTGAGATGGGTGAAGTGAGGAAGGAGCTCAGCAGCACCAGGCTGAAGAAGCTGAGAGATGATAGGATCAAGGGGGCAGAGGGTTGGGCGGTGAGAGGTAACCATGGTTAGTACCTCATTAGGGGAGATGGGTGAAAGGGAAGCCAGAGTAGGAGATGAAGAGGTGGTGTCAGCAGGTGAGAGGGTGGAGAAGATAGAAAAAGAGAAAATTTTGCCTGCGGGTCTATGAGTGAAAGAGTAGGCTGAGGATAGAGCTGCAGGGGTGGAAGGGTTCTCTAGCGTCATTCAATTCTCAGTGAGAGCAAGGAGGTCCACAGATCCTGCAAGAAGTCAGTCTTGTGGAAAGTTAACTGAGGAAGAGGAATTACTCCACTTGGAGGAAATTCATTTTTTCACACTATTGTTGTTTTACACATGCAGTTGTTTGGTAAGGGTGTTAAGAGTGATCGCCCTTGAGCAGTTAGGCACATTGCTCAAGGGAACCGTTCCAAAGAGAGGGAACTGCTCCACCAGTCCACTTCTAAAACACTGACGAGCACAGAATGACATCCTACTGTACAAGGTATTGTCTTTAATTGGATGAAAATACACACCTACACACACATGCCATACATAACTGTCAAGTCTTGTTGCAACAGCACCTCATTGTGCTTTGATTAATGACTCCATGCATCATTAACCTTCTGACACAGACCCAGGAAATTACTGCTGTATTTACACTCACACACATATAGATGTATCTATGCGTGCACACACACATTACAGAGCAGTGCTGCTGCTTTCACAGGTTCGGTATTTTAATATTACCAGGAGATTAGGTGAAATAGAACAGTAACAGACACAGACACAAATGCACATAATACTTATACCCACACATAGTTTGCTGAGGTTCATTAATTTCACATTATCAGGTGATTAGGAGTTGTGATTAAGAAGACGGTAGGAGAGAGTCGAGACAGCGAGATGAACATTGATTCTTGATTTTCTTTTAAACTCATACGGAACTCAATGAGCTGAGAACATATTTAAAATTGTGTTGTACTATGGTCTACAAATACCAACAAATGATGGATTAATCTTTTTATGAGCAGCAAAGTGCATGCTTTGAAGCAAATATGCGTTTTATAGTTTGGTAGAAAAGGATCCTGAGCTTTACGTCTCTAGGTACGCATTTCCCATGATAGCGACTGACTGATATCAGAGAGCTGGTATTCCTCAGAGGTATGGTGTTGTGCTGACTGAAGATCATACTGAATATTCTATGATCAGTACCAAATACTTCTTTGATACTCAATCTTCTCTATTTTTTCACTTTGATTCAGTTGTTTTTTGGGGTAAAAAATATCATACAACTAGTTTCTGAAAGCCTATTAGCCTAGCTTTCTATCATTAGCACTGATTCCCCTTGCACATTACATTTTTAAATGTTATTTGAACACATTGGCAAGGTGTCATTGTCAGGTGGAGTTGCCGGCACCTCTGTTTTTTTTTTTGTTTTTTGTTTTTTTTTTCCCCATCAGTTGCTCCAAACTGACCAAACTTTCGTAACTCACAGAAACAAGAAGTTCTATAACCTCCACGTGTCATACTCTACTCCATGACTGAGCTGTTTTTACGTCCAAATCAAGTACCAAAGAGGGCAAATCCATCAATCTTACAGCAATTAATTATTACGTAATTAAAACCGGATATTTAATGAAGTGTAATAATTGGACATGTGCTGAGGGAAGTGGAAACCATTACTGGAAGCTAAGCTTAACTAACAGAAGTTGTCTGTATAACTCAAGACATCTTGGATTCAACTCAGCTAACAAGGTTCAACGTCAGTTTTTACAGAGCATTAACATTTTATCAGATACTATTATGACAAATTCCTCCGAGCGTGAGTGGTTGCCCCCTTCAACCCTGTGTTCAAACAGTGGCAGTTGACTTAAAGTTTCAAATAATTAATACAACAGACAAAAAAGGAAGAATCACTCTTAATAACTTAAAGTAGGAACTAGCACATAAATAAGTGATTCTTGCATCTGCATTGGAAAACAGATGACATGCTTTAGAGGAGGTGGAACTACAGAACTACTCATTTTTGTATACAGACTTATTCCACAATTAAAAGTTAATTTCTCTCATCTGATTTTAAAGTTTTCTCCTTCAGATTCTGGTGCCATCAGCTACGACTCAAAGAGTGCATTGGGCTATGGCAACTCCAGATACCGTCATTAATTATTGATGACAGTGCCAATATTCCGAGTTTGATGAAGGGATCTATCAAATAAAGACACATAAACAGGAGCTGCAGGGAGATAGAAGGGGGGTGACATGCAAACAAAGATCCCCATCACATGACATGCATCCCAAATCCTGACATGTTGACACCGTGTGCATGGAAAAAAAGACAAAAAACCCCCAAAACAAGCAAATACATTTCATGTGACAAAGAATTCTAGCCCCGAGGATGCTGCAGGGATGCTGCATTTATGTCCACGGGGTGAGGAATTCACTCACAGACACATGAATACATACACAGACACTCATTCAAACCACTGATATTTCATACAACACATGAAATGTAACCTGTAGCTCATGGTGGAGTGAGTTAACAGACTGAAGATCACTTTTCAGTTTACATACCCCAACGAGCATTAAGCGTTCCTCTGATGAATCATTCATGCGGTTCGAATGATACGAGTCAAACATGAGACGTATTAGCGGTTGTTGTTTTTTTTTTTTTTCAGGGGCTTTCGTGAACAATCATTAATCATTTATGAAGGTAAACAGGAGCGAGTGGTCACTGAGGCGGAAAGAGCCGCGAGGGAGGGGGATAAGGAAAGGAGAGGGGTAAAAAAAAGGAAAAAAAACTAGCTGTAGTTAAACATTTAACAGACACAATGTCAAAGGTCTGTATATTTCAAAGGGTACATGTGGTGGAAGATGGAGTCTCTAACTGGGGTGCACATTCAAACACACAGGATCCAAGAAGGCCATTTAACCATTTATTTCGAGGTACTTGGTTAAATAGAAGGGACGGATGAGGATGAGGATGATTATCTTTGGTTCACTGATGTGGCAGCATAGCAGGCAGGAACAAAAGGACCTAATAAGACACACCTTGGGACTTATATCACCTCCCCTGTGGTGCTAAACTCCTCCCCTGGTCTCAATGTAGGTAATCTCCACCCACCAGGTAGTACTACAGCTTAAGCTTTTTAACACACAAACAGAAACATTTTTATATTGTATGTTTTATATTTTATGTGTATTGCTGTTTGCACCAGGAATATGAAGGATCTTATTTAGTTTTCCGTTCTGTAAAAATGCAGTCCTCTCTGCAGTGCTGAAGTGTAACCATGCTTTCACCCGGTTGTTATCAAGCATTTATGTTGCCCAGTATTTACTTCCTACGCTTACATGCTTTGGGGTGGACTTGTTGTGGATATTAATCATGTTTGCAGCAGTCAGTTGCGAGTATGTGTTGCACTGCAGCTAGTGGTATGAGCTCGTGTCAGCATCCACCTTCCAGTGATCAGGGCCAGACCCAGGACCCAGGATTTCTTACCAGGTTTGGTTCCTGCCATTGCATCAGTCCTGTTAGCTACACGGCTGACTGAGCTAACAACAGTTAGTGGTTGGCTTCGTGAGGACTTCAAGGGATATTTTTGCTTCATTACACCTTGCGTTATCTTTTGTATATCATATGTATACATTATGGCAACACTGCCCCGATAAAAGTAACCAAGATCTGGGCTTATGATGACATTGCCACAACTGTAAGTTAGCTCACCCATAGTATTGGTAAAACTCAACAATAATAATCAAAAATGAAAAGAATGATTTCACTATTAATCTTAACTTGTAAATAAGTAAACCAATAAGAACTGTTTAAAACGTGTCCAGTTGTCGGAGCACTCAAGTTTCTTCTAATTAGTTGGACTTTCAGTAATATTTCTGTGTTCCAAGTTCTCAGTGTTTCATTTGGTCTACGGTTATTAATTACTGCAGGGAAAAAAAAGGCTTTCAAGACAGGATGACAAGACATTTAAGGAGGAAAGAAAACAGTACCATGAAAATATGCATGTGTAAAGTGAGAAAAGCTTAAACAAATACAAAAACAGAAGACAGACTGTGAAAAATACAAAGCCAGACAACCAGAGAGCATTACACGTCTTGCAGCCAGACAGGAATAGACAAAGAAAAGCGTCTAACCTGGCCGATCGTGAGTTCAAGACCTTGTTACAGTCCATATCTTCCCCCCAGCCCACATTCAAAGTAGCTCACAAATAGGTTTCAGGCCTGCTGCCCTATAATGCATCCCTCTGGGACTAAACTCCACATAGACTAGACTCTCGTGTTGAGTGATATAGGAGAGGAAAGGTGGCTGCTGTCTGTTCATTCACCCAGAAATTCAGCTCTTTCCCCTCCCTTGTTCTTTTTTTTTGTCCACAGCTGTCACAAAAAGACTCGATCATATGGAGCAAAGAATAAGCTGGCAGCACACAACGAATTCTGATTAATCTCAGTATATCATCGTTTAGACATGTGGCATATGTACTGGAGAATATTTGGACAAAAATAGTGCTGAATGAAAATAGGTGAATGTGAAGTGAAAAGAAATGATGCAAATAGAGTAAGTAGGTGGAAGCAAATACATTTAATCAAATGGACCAAAAGCAAAGTGTAAGCAAAATATAAAATGTTAGACAATGCAGATGCAACTTGAAGGAGTATATCAAATGTGAGCACATGTGCTCAAGTGCAAGACGCAGGATATGGTCCAGTGAACAAATGTAGGTAACTGAAGAATGCTTTGCAGTCCACATAGCTTTGAGTAGAACCAATGGACTCCTGAACACTATAGATATGTTGGTTGCTATCGACAGGCACTTGTTGAGGCTGCAGAACTCTGTCCTTGTGGTTGGGTTGAACAAAGTACACGTTCACCAAGTCGTATTTCGTATTCTGACATTTTCATTTTTGTTCAATCATTGGGATGATTGATTGATTTGATTTCACACTAATGAGGAAGAACATGTCTTTCGGGCACCTGCCCCTCCAAGAGAGCCGTGTCCATTAAACTTTAATTACACTAATTATGGTTTTTGTTTGCTGTGAGGAATCCGTATGTGTTTTTAAGAGCTTTTGTTTGACCTCACAAGAGAGAGAGACATGATGAAGTCAATAGTATATATACTGTATATAATACTATATCACATATACACAGCCTATTTATTTTATAGCAGCCTGTCTAGACATAATTTAGTCTAATTTTCCATCAGCACTTCGGATATTGCTTCAAAGATGAATGTCACTTTCTACAATAGCAGTATTACATGAAGAGTTTAGAGTATTGACATGGGAGAAGAAACTGAATAATAAATATCATGTTTAGAGCATGAATCCTACATACTAGTAAAACTGGCCAGTAAATGGTACTGAATGGAAACTGCAGTGCTCCTTAAAATGGTGCCATACTGTAGCTACATGTACATTATGAAACATGATAAAGTACGCCATTAAATCAGTCAATTCAAGTCAAACAGAATGAGGAAGAGTCCATGCACCTTTCTTTGGACTCACCTTAGTGAAATCTGCATTTCCTCAAAATGTTTTTCATGTGTTTCAACACCTAAACGTGAAGATGAACCATGTCTGACACAGAGTCCCACCTGGACTTTAACAGTGTTCTGTTAATAGGCTCTACTGACGAAAGGCAATTTTAATTTAACACTCACTACTGTGTAAAGTAAGAAATCAGAGTGGAGAGCAGAGGTGCCTAATCTGTAACATCTTATTAATGCACAGCAGAGGAAAGCACAGCAGTGAAAAAGTGTGATGGCGTGCTTTCTTTTTCTTTCTTTTGTTCTTTATTTATTTTTCTTATTTATTTTTTATTTTTATTTTACAGTGTGTATTATTGTTATGCACCAAAATACGAATGCAAATTCATTCTGAGCTCTTGGCAGTGAACCTGATTCTGGTTAAAACTCAGACAAATAATGTTCTGGTTTATGTCCAAATGTATTATCATGAAGCAGCTTCAAGCTGTGAGACTGTATGACTGACAAGCTTTTGTTTGTGTGTGTATCTCCATTATTTGACACAGGAGTCAAAATACTCACAAAAGCCTGTTTGAATCCAAAACCACTCATTCCGTTCATTCAAGGAATTGAAAAAAACAAAAAAAAAAACCCCAAAGCTCTCATCTTTCACACTTGGTTTCTCCAAAGTGCTAACCCTGACATAACACTTTATCTTCCACAAACAATTGTAATCATGAAGTGTTTTATGCTTTAGCCAAATAAATATCACCTGCTGCACATCCACCACAAATTTCTCACAACAAAACTCAGAACAAAACTTTTCTGTCCTGATTGTAACACCCGTGGTTTAATTGTGAAACAAGGAAATTCAGCTATTAACACATGAAAGGCTGGTGAATGCGGGTGGTCTAATACAAAGGTAAGGCAAAAATGCAAGAGGAGTTGCTATTGTGAGAGTCTGATAGAAAAGTGTAGAAAATGGCTCTTGGATAAGTCATGCGGGGATTTTGAAAGGTGTGATTAAAAACAGCAGTCATCACACTGCAGCTGAGACACCGTTCTTTTCACTAAGGAGAAGTCCTGTAGACTGGCTGCGGTCCTTAACAAACATATTCAACGAGAAGCTCAGTCTGAGCACTTTGCACTTATCTCATTCACACATTCACACACTGATGGCATTGGCTGCCATGCAAGGTGCCAATTGCTCATCAGTTTAACGAGCTAACCATTCATACACATTCACACACCAATGGCGCAGCCTTCAGGAGCAGTGTGGGGTATGTTGTCTAAGGACACTCTGACATGCAGACGGGGGTGTTACATAAATGTTTTGGAGCAACCGTCACTTCTTCAGGACCTTCTAACTCATCAGCTAACATGCTGCTGCTGAGGAAACATCTTCAGAGACTTGAGGGGCATCTACTCACCCCTCTGATGTGACTGCAGCTGCAGAGGTCTTAACAGAGGTACCACAGTCTTCTACATCCTCCTTCAGTATGAGCAGTGTGTGTGGTTGCAGTGGCTGTGTGTTTTGGGGCTAACAAACAAAACTTTGTTGAGGGTGACGGAAATCTTAGAGCGAACTCCGCACTCTACCTTCTGAATCACAGCCTCCCCAGCTGATAGGGACCAAGAACGTACAAACAATAAAGTGTTACTAATTGCTGGCAGAGGAGAGTGTCTAGAAACAGTCTAGGGAAATCTTTCATCCCACAGAGAAACGTCCCACAACTCTGCAGCTTTTGAGTCTGTTTTTCACTGCTTTGGTTTTACAACACATTTTCTGGATGGCTCATCAACCCTGTTTCCAGCAGGTAGTCTCAGAAAAGAAATGTTCTAATAAACGTCATAATACTGTACACATGCTCGGCACCAAACAACAGACTGGCAAAAGTTTTGTGACTAGCATGGTGAGCTTTATCGAGCATGTAGCAGCTAATAACCCAGATATTTCTCTCCAGAGGCAGTAAAGGCCCAAACACAGTCAAAAGGAGAGCACATATTGGACTTACATTCATGAGGTGGCCAGAAACGGGATTCCGAATGAATGCTAATGTTGTTCTGTGCCTGTTGGATGTGTAAATATGGAGTTTGCTAACACTTTGAAAGAACTTTGAAACTCTGAGAACTTTGAAAGGTATATAAGAGCTGTCTGTCAGCTCATTTTTTACCCCCAAGTGGTAAGAAAAAGAAAGAATGCACTTAATGTCAAACTAACTGAAAATAATCAGGTAATGCAGCCAACAAGACACTTTAGCAGCCTGCTGTCTCCAAGCTATGTGCAATAAAATAGTGCCTATTAAATGCATTCACCATTCACCGTTTTCAAGCATTATTGTCTTACAACATTGAATCACAAACTGTCTACTATCAACAGAAAAATATCATTTCATGTCAAAATGCACACATTGCACACACATCAAATATCTACAGATTGGTCATTTGGTTTTTTTTCACAACCATTGAAACGTACAATCAGAGGTTTTGCAATCTTGACTTTGTGTCGATAGGCCTTGATCAAACCTTTGGGCTTCTGGAAACTGGAACTTTTCCCCATTCTCTGAAAACTCCTCTGCCTCAGACAGGTTACAAGGATTTTGTGAGCGACTGAACAGCATTTTTCAAGCCGAGCCACAAATTCTCAGTTGGGTTGACTTCAGGACTCTGACTCGGCCACACAGGACCTTTGTCATTCTCAAGCGATTTCTGTGTAGCTTTTGGTCGTGTTTGGTTGTTTCCTGTTGGAAAACAAATCATCTCCCAATTCCCAGATGTGTTGCCGACTGCTTCTGCTTTTCTGACAGGACTTCTCTGTGTGTTGCTGCATTCATTCATCCTTAACAAACCTCTGAGGGCCTGCTGCAGAGAACATGGTGCACATTTAAAGATTTGCAGCTTTTGGCTCAAGTGAATATTTTGTTTGATGGCCAAAAAAAAGTTTAACTTAATCTTAACTAGATCCCCCTTTGCCTTCCAGCAAACTCCTGGTGAACTTTTATGTGAGTTGTTTTAACAGTGGCTTTCATGATGCCACTCTCCCACAGAACTGTGATTGGTGAAGCACTCAGATGTTACATGAACACTTCCTCCAGTCTTACAGAACCTGCAACTCCTATAGAGTAGCCTCTCTTACTGCATCCTTATTGCACAAAGACAACTGTGCCAAATCTTTCATATTTCATGGTAACTAATTTCACTGTGCTGAAATGTAATCATATCCATCCCCTGATTGGTGCTTTGTGATCACCGTTTAACACAGATTTGCTTAATGGTGTAGGTACTGCCACAATACTAATGGAGAGCCGATTAGTCTTAGCATTAACTATAAACTTTACTGTTACTGAATGAAATTATGTTTGAGCCCTAGGTTCCTTCTAAATTAAGGAACAGAATAAAAGTAGTTACCGTCAATTAAACTATGCCAGTCCTGTCAATGAACCTGACAAAAAAAAAGGTCATCTACAAAATAAATCTTGCCTTACATTCCTCCCTCTGAAGTGAGGACATTTCATCTGAACAAAGGTTGTGAAAAATAAACATCTCATCTTACATTGACTCTTCCAGAAACAGGTTTGTTTATTCTACATTCGACTGAAACACCTTGACTCATTCGTACAGTATGTTCTTATTTAACCAATCATTGGTTATTTGGAACGTAAAAACTACAACGGTCAAATTTGAATGAATAATACAAGGTGTAATTTGAAGTTTTACGCTATGGTGTCCACCATCTTGTGAGTCCTGCCTCAGCCTCTGGTTGCTCAAACAAGTCACAGAGGATGATGATGTTTGATGCACACACTGTGTGTAAAAGGATAAATGTGATATTAGGTAAACCTTCAACAAAAGTAGATTCCATGAGCGATAATGTAAAAGAAGAAGAAGAAGAAGAAGAGACAGACACTTCCTGTAGCCAAAGGAACTTCTGGTGGTGGTTATGGACTTGGTGGATGTCTTGGGTTGGAGTGTCCACAGAGAGCTGGATGTACAGACGTCAGATCTTTCGCCTCGCTGTTCCTCTTGGTTTCCTTTGGTACAAACCCGACAGCCAGGTTGTTAACAATGAAGCTGTGCTGTTTTCGATGAGGGGATTGGAAAAACAGTGTTCTTAGGCAGCCAATGTTGAACTGCAAAAGCCTGGGAAATTCCACTGTGAAATTACCTTGCAAATAACACAGGACATTTGTTCTTGATCAGAGGAATAAAGCTGAAGGGCACACAGCAAAGACTCCCTAAAATTGTGCGGAGACGGTAATTTATGATTATTTGTTCATGTATTTATCTTTCTGGCAGCCCGGTGACTTTACTGTGAGGAGTCTCATTGATGGAAACATTCATGAATGAAGAACTGATTGAACTGTCACTGGGCCTCATTTTTCACCTTGGTTTAAGTTTCAGTCTACCATAATAACCTTAGCTGTCACTGCAGCACAAAGTGCCCGGAGCGTTTCATAATCAGCTTCACAATCTGACGTCTCAGAACACAGAACTCTTCCCACACATTCTGAGATAACAGCTATTGTGACTTGCCAAAGTGATCCCTGTCAAAAATCTATCTTCTTGTGTAATATTTATATCTGCGCTATGAAGACTTTATAAAAGGTGGAGTGAGCTCCACGACAGTGAAATGTATTCACATGTGCATGTGTGAGTGTCTTATTAATTTAGGATTGTGTATTATTAGTCTAGATATTTGTTTGGTATTTGGTTTGTATTACAGATTGACTGTATGTGAGTATGACATGCTGAGTTCCTTTATGTGGATTGTATGTATTTTCTAAATGAAAAATCATTTAATAAATAAATACAAAGATAATAAATATACCTGTATGTAAAATGTAAATATGAATACTTTAAATGAGTCACTATATGTAAAAATGGGCCCTGAGGTAAACAACCACAGTCATCTGAAAATTGTTTTAAACAATGTATTATTTGTTGAACAATATTGACTAAATGATATATTTATAGTTACTTTTAATCATGTATGTACTGCATTATTCATTTATTTCAGGATTTATTTATTATGTATTCATATTAAGAAAACAAGGACAAACCTGTGGTGTGATCTATATTCCTTCTCCAAAAAACAAAGACAGACAAAAGAGTCATTTCTCTCCATTTTGCTCAGCATGTGATTCTTTGAATTTGTGAGAGGTTCTGTTCAGGTTCCTTGGTGTTATAAAATACGAGCTTTTGATTTAGATAATTAGCAGCTGCTGTGATAAAAACCAGCAGTGAAACACACTCTGGTGAGTACTTGCATTTTGATTTGAGAGCCACTGCAGATTCTCGTTGATAATGTGACATCCCAAGAGGCTTTACAACCATCTGGCGTGGGATCGGACCATTTCTCTCTGGCCAGTCATCATGCCGCCCACTGTTTCCTCTCTCTCTCTCCTTTTCCACACATCACTGACTTGGTCTGTCTTTGCTTAAGGCCTTTAAAGTGTGGACTCCACTCGTGTGAAGTCAAGCTAAGCACATTTACAAGACCAGGGAAGTATTTTTGTCCCATCTGTCAAAAGTTGGGGTGCAGCCTATTCAGACAATTAGATACATTAGTAGAAACACAGGAGATGATCTGGTACAACAGTGGAAATCATAACAATGCATTTATATAGCACCATATCAAACAAAAGTTATCTCATGACACTTAGAGTAGGTTTCCTTTACCATTTACAGAGACCCAACAATCACCACCATGAGCAAGCACTTGGTGACGGGGGCAAGGAAAAACTTCCTTTCAACAGGCAGAAACCTTGAGCAGAACTCAGCTGGTGGGTGGCCATTTGCTGCAGCTGGTACAGTAATAGAGGGAGATGGTTCATAATTCAAGACTTGACAAACTAACTTTAAAATTCAGCTTGTGGTGTTTTACAATTACTTTATTCCATTAGATTGAAAAGGTCTGTAATGCCTGTTGGCAACAACAAACAAGCTGAAATAATGCCTTTAAATAATTGTATTACTGTAGAAGAAGTTTTTCTACCACTTTTGTAGAAAAAAAACCCAAGATCTTATCACTCCTCCTGATGGGAGAAGCATTTTGTGGTTTGTTCATCTGATTGGTTCATTGCATGCTGTTTGTTCCACACAGGATGGATTAATTCAACACACTGACACCAAAATGTCAATAATAGGGTTTATTCAAAGCATTTCCAGATTGAGCACAACAATAGCAATATTGTCATTGTCATTGAACCAGGTGTGAACCAGAATCCTGCTGAGCAGTGAGCCACCTGCCTCCAATAGATGACTGCCTCTCAGTTCTGCAAAAATGACCATTACCTATGGGGTACTGTGGCACAGTATACTGTAGCAAAAACTACACAGCATACGGTGGATATTCAGTCTATATGTACTACAACATTACTGTGCATGTACTGTGATACAATACATAATGACAATGAGGCAAATTACCTGTTTTCCCTCCCAACTGTGAAACGAAAGTTTGGCAGGACTAGTTGGACAGCTTCTTTCATTGTCCTCCCATGTACCACCACATGATGAACAGTGGCACGGATTTCATCAGAAATGACTTGTCTTTGCTGTCCTCTTCCTCTCCCTTGTCTCTCAACCTCTGCATGGTTGGGATCCATTGTTCCAAAGGACATGAGCCTGCCTCTAAGCTCTATTTATTGAGTTCAGTTCTGATTGGTGTGTTAACAATTTTCAGGCTGAGTGTTTTCACCGTGAGAAGGGTGTGATCTCTGAGTTAATGTTCTGATAACTTGAATTAATTATATTGAGAGCATGTGTTTGCTGAATGAACACAACGGGCAATGAATGATGTATTTAGTCACTTGTGTGTAAGGTTTTTCATAAAGTGTTTTGAATATTGAGACATGTGTGGACACAGGTGAATTGTGTTTTTGCTTATGGGAAATGTGCGTGTGCTTCTGGGAATGACAAAAAGGTTTGGCTGTTTGTGCTACAGGAGCCAGCTTTTGTGTTTTAGCAATTGAGAAAAACTGTAATTGTCATTGTATTAAAGCTGCTAAGCTGCTGTTTTGTTGAGAATAGTTGAACTTGAACTTTACTAAGTTACTAAGTTTCACAGTAATAAGTGGTTACTGTGTGTTGCACTGAATAATTTTATTGCTGGTTGACTGGGTGGTTGTTGTCACAATAGCGCGACTGATTATTGATTAATGTTTGCACAGGAGTTCATGAAGTGGCCTGTCTTAGAGCTGCTATTTTACTGTGTGTAAAAAGACACTTATGCTCACTGCTGGAAAGAAAGTTGGCTGTTACTGCTCTGTTTAACAAATGGTTCTAAAGCAGAGAGAAGAGAAACATTTCTCATTCAAAGCACTGAAAGCAGTGACTTATGTTTTCTTTTTCAGGTTTGAAAATGCCAAATCCAATAGCCTGTACAATTCAGTTTTGTTTTATTTAATGACATTCATGTCAAAAATACAGGAGAGTGATAATACACACATGGCAGCCAATAAAATCTGTTGTTCAATATCTGACTGCTTGTATTGCCTCATGACTGACGAAAAATTTGCCTTGCTGTATGCAGTAGAATCGTGGAATCGAATTGAATCGGATTGTTACCTGGTGAATTGTAATCGAATCAAATTGTGAGGGCAGTGCCAGTGCACACCCCTACCAGTCAGTTTGACTTATTTCCCAGGACGTCACTTTCTTCTAGCTGAGTCTGACATTTAGACGGCTCATATCTTGATGTTGGTTTCAGGTCATTTATGTTAACATATACTGTAAACAAAGACAGAGGGTAGACTAAAATACTCCATGGAAAAGGGTTATTACTCATTGTCCATCACAGGCTCAGCAAGTCTTGCTGTCTGTTTCTGGCCCGCTCATAATGCATGAAGCCTCCCTTATTGATATTCAGCAACCACTCAGTATAAAGATGACCATGGCGGTTAGGTGTGGTTAACAGTGTTTTTTTTAAAAATGAAAAAGACTGCGTTGATTGAGGCGAACAGTTCTCAGATCTTCTGGGAATTTCTACGCTAATAAACATTGAACATTGTTTTTTGACAGTCATATATGATGAACTTCATTCAGCAGCCGGTATTCTTTGATGTTTTGTATGAATGTATTTGCATGTCTCACTCAACAAATGTCTGCAGAGGCGACATTTTGGCACCTGTAGAAGCGATGGTCACCGTTGAGTCCATCCATTGAACCCAGTATCTCATATCTCATGGCAGAGTGTACTGGCAGAGGAAAGTTTGCAGCGTGTCCAGTCTCAGTGTGCCACATTTTGCTCACTAATGCGAGACCCACAGTGAGCCTTTAAACCATCTGCTCTGAGACCTGAACCATCTAAACACCAGGCCAACCCTGCTAAAATGTTGGCCGAATGTTCCTTTCTCTCTCTCTCTCGCCCTCCTTGGCTTTTTTTCTCCTCTCTCATCCTCCATCACACAGACTTACCCTCCTCCACCCACCTACCTACCTCCTCCCCTCTGCTCCCTCCCTACTTGTTTCTCTGCTCATCCATCCTTCCCTTCCTCTCCTCATTCTCTCTTGTCTAACCCCTCCCCGTCTCCCCAGTCTGCTTTTCTGCCCTCATCCCCCTCCTCTACATCTCCCCCCTTTCCCTGAGGTGGAACTACCAATTATGATAAAATGAACCGTGACAGCCTGGACATCTGCTGAAGAGTGGACTCCATTGAGGGGATTCATTCTGCTGTGTGCCGAAATACAGAGAGAGCAGTGGAATGATAAACTGAGACAGCCAAGGACCGGGTCAGTATGAATCCTTGCAAAAGTGAAGGACAGATATGAAAATATCAGAAAGTATGAAAACTGAGGGAGTGCAGTCAGAGACAGGGGTTAGTGTTGGGCATCGCGCGTCCCCATGGATACGAGACGTGTGCACAAACTAAACCAGCTCCAGTGGAACTGTTTATGGGCCAGCAGATCTGACTGTGGACGACTGTGATCCACGGTGATTCTGCAAGAGTGAAACTTTCCTGGATAAAAGCAAATTTAAAAAGGGTTGTGTTGATTAATAAGTTATGATTCAATATGAATTACCCAAGAGTTGTTTTAGAAAATGGAAAATGGCATGAATTCATCTCACTTCATAATTGTTTAGAATTATATATATGTTCTGTGCATGCCAAGCTGCACTGAGTAATGGCATATGACAAAATAAAGGGAACTATACTGTAGTTTGAGGCTGAATTAAAACTTGGAAACTTTTGGACAATTCATTATTCTCTGACACTATCTCTTCATTTTCCTGTCTTTTAAATTATTCACTCACCTCTCTATTAATTTTCATTCATTTGCACCAGTTTCCAATGTGTTGAGACATGATGTCATTTCAGCTCTTCAGAGCCTCTTTGAAGGTGCTCGGTGTTAAAATGAGTCTACTCTAAATGTACCGAGGCCAAGTCCTCGTGTGGTTCAGGTTCAATTCCAACCCGTGGCTGCATTTCATTCCCATTCTCTCCACTTTCAGGTCTGCTCAGGCTGTCTGGTGTAAATGATTTTCTAAATGTAACATTAAAAGAAAGGGGCACCTTTTGATGTGTGGTTGTTTATGGGTTATCATGGGTTTGACACCTCTGATGTAGAGAGGAGACTGAATGAATGGAAAGTCAATCAGACAATTAGATCAGTCAAACCTCCACAGTCAGTCTGAAGTGACTCTGAAACTGAGATTGTCCAGGTGGATTCATGGACTAAAGTCTGATACTCTATCTCTTGTGTCTGGCTTTGATTATTCCATGTAACTAGCTTCTAAATCATTAACACTGTGTGTGATTTGCTGGTTAGGCCACCATAACCCGAGGCACGGCCCTCACGGTTATACCATAGCAAGTATATAAAACCACTTTTATTTTTATTTTTATTTAACGTTCATTTTATCCAGATGTCTTCCAGAAGAGAAAGTGCTGTTGACCACAATAGTCTTCTTTGTTAGTTTAAAGACCCTCAGAGAAAATAATGTTGTGTTCTGAATTTCATTTCATTTCAATGTCCTTTTTTCTCTCAGTTCTTTTCTGCACTTTTTTAATTCTGAACACAGACGAAATGAAGCAGGAAGTGTCTCAGAAGGACACAGATGGACCCTGGTTAACTCAGTCTGTGGCTCTCTTAATACATGTCGATGTTTCTGTGGCTGGCTTCTTATAATGAGGTGGGGAATTGCAATGTGACCTCAAAGTAAACATGAAACAGTAATGCCACAGGTGAAAGAGAAGTGTGCCGTACCAAACTATAGTCGACAACAGATTTTTGACCTTTGACCAGACTTTTGGGCCTCTCATTACATTTGATAGAGAGAACACGAGAATTCTGTAAGGACTAAAATAAACATAGCGACCATTCACTGACTGTTCATTTCTTGGTTGTACCAAATATCATTTTCATCAGGTCATGTTTATATTTGACGATTATACTGAAGTGTTTGTGGCTACTTTCTTCCGTTTGCTGACATTTTCCTCTGATATCCTCTCTCTCTCTTTCTACTAGCTTTTCAGTTCAAGGCAGAAGTAGTCAGAATTTTGATAAAATAACAACATACATACAGCCTGTTTACTGTGGTTTCAAGTTACAACAAGTTATCTAAGTTATTACGTGTGAGATTAAAACTAGTCAGTATTGCGGTAATGAGCACATTACAGCTCGGTGCAGCAGAACGAGGCAAAAAAAGATGGCAGATTCGAAGTACATTTATTTGGGCCAAGCACCAACCTCCATGGCTGGGAAATGAAGGAAGTACCAAACCTGAAACTCCTAGAGCGGCTGGTTGAGGCTGGCTACAGAATAAGTCGGTCTCCATAAGTCCCCATATTAAAATGTCCAACTTCACAGCAGAAATAAACATGCTTACAGCCTGGTATAAAACACTTTTGGTCTCTATAGCTAATTTCCCCGTTCATGACAACTGTACTGAGGGTGGATTTTTAACTCACCTGTTCAGATTATAATAAGGCTTAAAGTTATGCAGTTATGCAACAAGTTTGTCCAGTCGAGCAATCTAATTGATCAAGTAGACATTAGAATAGAATGTGCTTGGGGTGGCATTTAGCTGAGTTGGTAGAGCAGCCGCCCCATATGCGAAAGCTCGCCGCAGGGGCCCAGGCTCGAATTCCGACCTGTGTGGCCCTTTCCCGCATGTCATTCCCCATCTCTTTCCCCACATTTCCTGTCACTCTTCAGCTGTCTATATCAAGGATAAAGCCAAAAAATAATAATAATAATAATAATAGAATGTGCTCAAATCAGCATGACCGCACACCGGACTCATCACTAAGAATATTACTCTGTCATCTCCACATTGTCGCGTCCTGAAAATATTTATCATGTAAACAAATACCACTGGAAGTCAAATCTAATAAAGTAATGCCTCTGATTTGATTGAATTTTTATTTAATTTAGCTTTCTTTAATGAACATTCTGTGTTATACAGCTGTTAGACCACCTCGTTAATACAGGTGTGTACCTCGTTAATACAGGTGTGTACCTCGTTTGTGTACAGCATGTCAGAGATCAAACAGTTCAGTTGAGCACAGAGAAAATGTTTTAACACTAAAAGTTGATTTAATATGGACTGAAGAGGAATATTTCACTCTTCATTTTGATTGCATCGATTCAACACACAGCACTAGCTTCAAAATAAATGTGAAGTTAGGAGGCCAAGTGTTTATATGTGTGTATTTATTCAGTGTGGGAAACTCAACGATGTCCATAAGCTTTGACGGACACATAAAATGTCTTTTGATTACATATTTTATTTAAGTTGGTAATTGTTGTATAATCCCAATAGTACACTTGAGGGTGAGCTTTAGCTTATTGCTGGCACTTCAGTGATGCTAACTGTTTGAGTACTGGAGTATGATTCGGTATGATTTAGGTCTACTTTGATCCATGTCTTTTCCTATGTCCTGATGGGAGACGGAAGAGCCAAGACAGGCCATATGGTGGCGGCCATAGCCACATATTCTGAACTTCACAAAAATAAATGGTAGCTTTTGCCAGCTAGGCTGACTTAGATGGAGCAAGAAAACCTTAGTTAAACCACGTCTTTACCACTGTTTTGTTGTTTTTTACTTGAATAGTAGTAATAATAGACTAAAAGTAAGTCAGTCTGTGTCAACAGAGATGAATTAATTCATTTAAGAGTTTTTATTATATTCTTCCCGGTCCAGCTGTTTTCCATTTAGACTTTTCAAACATGTTTGACTTTTACAGCTGGAGTCTGGACCGTTGACATCGCAGGCAGGTGAGAAAATTAAGTAATGGGATAAAACAGTGTATCGTTTCATTCAGGTCAGAGTGGTGTTATAATCCGGTCCTTCTAGGTTTCAGGGCTTCAGCGCAGAGTGTGGAGACACAGCTCAGCTGACTCCTACCTCTCTTCTGAGGTTCAATCACCTCCATTTCTATGCATCTCCACATCCACCATTTCACCCATTCTGGCTTTCTGTCCTTCAGTTGCTCTTGCTCTCCATCCAGCGCTGCAAACAAAAATGGGAAAGGCCAACTTCCATTGACGATGCCTGTTTGACTTTTGTTTGTTTGGTCAAAAGAATAGAAAACCTGTGTAATTTACGGGGGTTGCCTAGAGACAGAGACCTGCATCGCTTCATCATTTTGTCAGTTGTTTGTAGTTTGCAATAATATAAAGCTGCCTTTACATGAGAAGAGATTCGCTCTGAGCTTGCTGCAAGGTAGGACGCAGAGTGTCAAAAGAGGGAATGTGCAGCGTGATCAGCAAGAGTATATTCTCCTTGACCAAAAACAAATCTGAATTTCTGTGCAAAAACACAGTGGGATTTGTTGCTAAGCTAAGCTAACTAACTAGCATTAGATTTAGCAGGTCCTTAAAGTACATGCCTATTGGCTAAGCTGTTAGTTGACACGTCTGACTGCATACATTTCTTTCATCACTCTCCATCCTCCCATGCTCGCATGTGTCTTGTTACACTATCATGCATACATATGTACACATGCAGCTGCACACCTACCACCAAGCACTGCGCCCTTCTGAATCAGAATCACCACTGTCCCCATAAGAAAACATTTGGATTGTTATGACCTTTATGGGAAAAAAAACCCTCTCAAGCAGTGCCAGGTCAAAGTGACCCCAAAAAGCTAAACAATGTTGATAGAGTCTAGCCTCATGAAGATAAGTCATGGAGTGATTAAATATCCATTTGACCAGAAGTAACTTGTGTGGTTCGTTGGGTGTTGGGTGCATCAAATTGGTGGCAGTTGTTTAACCCTGATTTCTCCCACATATCTATGTTCTTTTTTGTTTTTTTTAAATTTAATTGTTTTTTCTGCAAGATTTTAGAACCACAAGACCCTCATAGGCTCAGTCTGTTTTGGAAGATCGCATGTTGTTCTGGTTGATCTGGTACATTTCATTTTAAAATGCCAAAGAGCCAACAGCTAGACTAAATGTTGAGAGAACATTTTGCTTTCATGCAGTTCTAGAAGATGAGACCGTTGATCCACAAACACGGGCCCTCATTGCTAGTCAGACTTACATAATCCACCAGATATCACACAGAGACAAGCAAAGGTGTGTGTGTGTGTGTGTGTGTGTGTGTGTGTGTGTGTGTGTGTGTGTGTGTGTGTGTGTGTGTCAAAGCCCTATAGATGAATGTAAAGCAGTGTTAATAGATCGCAGAGGGAGCAGGGTGGCTCACATTCATCAAACACCTTTTCTCATTAAGTATTAAAGGCAGGCCGATAGAGGCTGAGGGACGAATCGATTCTATAAGCCAGGGATCTTTAACCTAGATTGTTAGCTGCTGGCTCAACTGGGGAGACGGAGTGTAAACACACACACACACACGCACACACTGAATAATAGAGGAATGTACACACATATGCAGAGGAATACAAGCCGCAGCAGAGGAGGAAGATACTTACATGCTTACACAGGCATGAGCTTCGAACACACATGCCTGTACACAGTGTAAACAAAGGGACAATCTATGGTGACACACATTTAGAGATACAGTATGAGAGAGGCCATTATTATCGAGAACATTCACTCTCACATACAGAAAACTGGAGATGGAAACACAGCGGAGGCACAAAAAAATCAGATTCAGACTTTGCAAACCACATTGATGGATCACATCAATGAAAAAAGAACTTCCAATTCCATTATCACAGTAAAATGATCCTAAAATAGTCATTTAAATTATTTAATGTGTCTGTCACAACTCTTCTACAAGTTCTGTTCAGTTCACGTTCCGATAACGAAGAGAGAACAAATATCATTTTCTATAATTACTTCCTCCTGAAATGTGTAACCCTGTTTTAATAAAACGCAGTGAAACCCACAGCTAGTGAGTTTGGTATATAAGATAAAACTGTAATTACATCTTGCACAGCCAATAGCGGTCAACTAATTTCAACCAAACACTTGAACAAATTATCTTGCTAATAGTCATGCTAGCTTGACTATAGCCCCATAAGTCATCTGACTGCCGCCTTGCAGGTTGTAGCAGTTTGTTGAGAGGCTCCAATCAGATATCTTTTAAATTGATCCCCTTTAGCTGCTGAGCTAGCATGGTAATTTCACAGACTGACATGATAAACTTCTGTTCAGCCCTAAATATGAGCTGTCAAGATGATCAGTAAATGTACAGGCGGGATACCGGTACCTACTGTGCAGGCTCTGGCTCCAGCTGCCGTATCCAGGGTATTTTGTTTGTTCATTTTTGGACAGTTTTGCCCATCTTTTGACATCAGTATTCAATAATTAACTACAATCAAAATAAATAAAGCATTAGTTAACTCAACTGGTCACAGCAGATGGCAAAATAAATGATACCATTCTTAAGCTAACAAATGAAAGCCTGTTGACAGCACTGATCCATCCCATCTCAGAAGGTTTTTCAGCTTTTAAGCTCATTTTCCATCCAAACGTAGCCTATAGTACATTTTACAGAATTTTGTGAAAATCTTTCAAATACAGTGCAAAAATCTGTTTCAGTCCATTCTTACTTAATCACTCAATCAATCTTAATCACTTTATTTGTATAGCACTTTTCATACAAAACATACACAAAGTGCTTTACGCAATAGAATGGGTTTTCATTCTGACTTTTGGTATTATTAAAAGGTCATTCCCAGAAGAGCTGAGGGTCCTCGGTGGTTCATAGGTTAAAAGTAAATCAGATAAATAGGCGGGACTAAGACCATTAAGAGATTTATAAACCAGTAAAAGAATCTTAAAATCGATTCAGGAGCGCACAGGCAGCCAATGCAGAGACTTTAAAATGGATGTAATATATGCTGTCTTTCTGGTCTTAATAAATGTAGTTGAGCTAGAAAAGCATGCATTAATGTCTCTGTATTGGCTTGAGAGAGACATGCTTGTACTTTGGCGATGATTTTAAGATGAAAAGCTGTTTTAGTTATACTTTTAATATGCGGTTCAAAGCTAAGATTGCTATCAATGTTAACTCCCAGGTTTTGTACTTGTTGGCAAGCTTTTAAATTCAGTGCTTGTAGTTTCATATTCATTTTCTCTCTGTGCTCCAGTACTAATAATTAAAACTTTGGTTTTGTCCTGGTTGAGCTGTAAAAAAATCTCTGCCAAACTCTGCCTAACTTAAAATACAGTTATTGCATCTATTTGTCATCAGGAGACATGGCAATGTAGAGCTGTATGTCATCAGCATAGCTATGCAGATTAACCCTATGTCTCTTGGGCCCAGTATTTCAAAACTTGTAATCTGGATCAGAATAATCTGGATAATGGATCACCGTGATATCGACCTGGCTGGATACTCGGCTCCATTGACTTGTCTTAACTGTGTTAAGCAGCTAGCGGGCTAGCAAGGTAGCTGGCTTTGTTGATGAATTTTGCTGTCTGTGGTTTAACTTAAAAGGGAACTAATCTGACGTACATCATACGTTAACTCTTTAAACTAACACCAACCTGTTCAGAGTTTATTTACGTCATAGGCTCCATGTGTACAGACTGCTGCAGTATGTAACGTTACACGGTACAACTATTCAGAACTATTCATTCAGAAGTGCCAGGATGCTACAGTAATGCTCCTGATGTCATGCGCTTTGTGTACATGAACAAAGATGTACTCATACACCTTCTCTTTTTCTACTTTGAGTCCACTCACAGCCATGGACCACTCAGCTGTTGAGGACAACCGGGTCTGTATGAGTGCTGGAAATCCTTGGAAATGCTGGAATTGTATTGATATATTCAAGGTTTTCAAGTTATTGGATTTTGAATAAAGTGTTTGAAGTTGTAATTGCATTACTATTATGGTATATAGCTTGGTCAGTGACACAATTAAACATTTTTTCATCCCATTTTTTCTCCCTTATATAGAAGGCTCTCACTGAACATAGTTATGGTCATTTATAGCAAAATAGTATCTGATTTGATGACGTACACAAACACTTACTGAAATACATTGTTGCATGTTTAAAAATCACATTCAAGCTATTTCTAAACAGATGCACTTTTAAGCTTCTGACTGGAGTCAAATTCATTTCAATCAGAAGCATGAAAATATACCTTGAAGATGCTTAGAGAGTGTGTCTGTGTTTACCAGTAAGGCCAAAGGGCCGGAGTCTCCCGGGAGACAGACAGTGGGGATGGTAGCACATTGGCTCCGGGCCTACACATTGCATACATATTAGTTTAATTAATGTTACATTGTCATCATCACTGCAGAGATTGTGATTTATTCACACGATTACATCAAGTTTTCCCTCCCCAGTAAAGTGTAAATCTTTATAGATAGTGTTTTCACTTCATGTGTAAATTGAAAGTGTGCACAGAAACAGGTGGATGGAAACACAGCTATTGTCACATAGTGGTGTGCTCTCTCTCTCACACACACACACACACACGCGCTCTCAGACACACAGGAGGCAGGCTGATGGAGGTGATTTGTTGTCTTTGACATTTTCTCGCCTCCAGGCTTTCACAAAGTAACTTCTGCTCCACTTTTGATTTCCACTTTTTCTATAGTTTTTCTCCCTTTTTAATGTATCTGTATTCTGCTTTATCTTTCTTTTGATTTTGTTAGTTTCATTATATATAAATATTTCATAGAAGTGTCGCAGATACCATTCTTTTCATATATTCTTCTCTCTGCCTTCTTCACTACCATTTGTTTTGATTATCTCCACCAATTTCCTCCTCAATTTTCCTCATCAGGAATAGTTCTTTATAGGAAAATACTGATTATTTTCATTCCTGGGCCTTATTTTTTGTGACTAGGTGGCATCAGGATGATTGATTTTATTCAGAATTGCATCACTTACTGCACTGTGGTGCTTTATAGCTTCAGTTGACTTGAAGCGCTACACGAACACATACAGCCAACTCCGAAAAAAGTTTCAGACACATCCTTTCAACGTAAATAGCACTCTGAGAGAAGCTTACATTGAGTTTCTTATCTGACTGAAAATATGTCTATGGTTGTCCTGGATATGGAATTAGAACTATTTTGAGTTACATCACCCCGCCCCACTCTTCAGGTTGTGTTGGCTGTGTTCGGTGCATATTGGATAAAAAACAAAATGTCAACTGGGAAAACCCTTTTTACGTCAGCCTCCTGGCGGTATCTATATGACAAATATATCTCATGCTGGCTTGAAGTCTTAAAGAAGTAGATTTCTTTTCTCTACCTGGCTCACATCCACACACATTTCACAACCTGCCACTCTCACCTGCCCTCCAGCTAACCCATTCTTCCAGTTATCTCCCAGATCACCTGACTACCACATCTGTTCCACATCCTCTCATTATGCCTGTATTATATATCCCAGGCCACCTCCAGTCATTCTGTCACATGCAGGAATAAAGGGAGGTGCACTTTGTGTGTTTTTACCTTATTTCTGTGAACATTTAATGGTGCATGTTTCATTAAAGAGCGTGACTATTTTATTGCATGCTTTTATGTTGTGTTTAATAGATATTTTAGTCATATCACGTGTAGACATCGTGAAACCTTTCTGCTATCAACTCTAGACAAGATATTGCTAATCCCCCGCACCTCTCCAACCTTCTGTTTTACTAGACATTGGATTGAGCCAAACCCTAAAAAAACAGACTTCCTCCTCTGGTTGCAAAAAGGGGTCTGTATAAGAGTGTATGTAAGGTATTGGTTCCTCACCCAGTTTTCTCAAGGGTTCTCTAGTTTCAAGTCTTCTTCCACACAGCATGATGTTCGTGGTTCCATTTAGAGTAAAATAGATGATAAAGCAGGGTATGTTTTAGTGTGAATGACAAATCGTGTCCTCTGGTGCCAATGGGTAATGTCATGGTGGTTCTATCCACTATTTATTAGATGGGGAATAGGTTATGTTTCAGAATGCGAACAGAGGTGCATATATCAGCTATAACATTATAACCACCTGCCAACTATTGTGTAGGTCAATGTTTTGCCACCAAAACAGCTGTGACCTGTCAAGGCATGGACTCCCACTGACTGTGGACACTAGACCACTGAAGGTGGTGTCTGGCACCAGGACGTTAGCACCAGATCCGTTCCAGGAAGTCCGACATGGAGACTTGTGTGTCCAGCAATTCCCACAACGGTTCAACAGGACTGTGGGCAGGGCTCAGTCCATAGGGAGTTGGCTTGGGAATTGCAGCATGTCCTGCAAGTCCAGCATAGACTTAAGTATGGAGGGTGTACTGGTAGCTGAATACATGCGATACAACGCGAGTTCACATCCTGGCAGGGTGCCGTCACGTGGCTCCATGTACTCCACCATCTTCTTTTCATTTAATTATACTGGGGACAGAAGCCACTGCCATCAGGGAATACTATTTCCTGAGGTATACATGGTATGCAACCTTGCTTAGGTCGGAGGTATGTGTCAAAGTAACATATACATGAATGGCAGGTCCCAAGGTTTCCTAGCAGAACAGTGCCCACCCATCACACTGCCTCGGCTGGCTTGCCTTTTTCCTTCAGTGCATACCGGTGCCATGTGTTTTTCAGCTTAGTGACACACTCGCTCCTGACAATCCATGTGATGTAAAAAGAATGACTGATCAAACAAGGCCACCTTCTTCCATTGCTCTATGGTCCACTTCTGATTCAGGTGGTCTGATTCTGGTCCAGTCTGTTGTTTCCAGTTTTGGTAGTGGACAGGGGTCAGCATGGGTAGGCTGACTGATCTGTGGCTGCACATCCCCCTGCACAATAAACTGCAATGTGTTTTTGTGGTATGACACCTTTCCAAATCAGCGCAGGCAAGTCTTGACTCCACACATGTATCAATTGGATCCTTGGCCACTCATGACCGTGTCTGTGGTTCAGTGCTTTTCCTTCTTTGGACCATTTTTCATAGGTACTGATCACTGCAGACTAGGCTAATTAGGCCCTTGTCAAAGTCACACAAATCCTGACGCTTGCTTATTTTTTATGCTTCTACCATCAACTTTGAGGACAGTTTGAGCAGATATATATCAGTGACGTGCGGTCAGGAGAGGCACTCACCATGGAAAAAATAAAACATACAATAAACAAATGAATTAAACAATTATATATATGAAATGGTTTGAACTATAAACTCATTTTCCATTTAACTTAAACAATTTTGATTTCATTTGGTTTAGCTGATGTAAATAATATGTGTGTATCCTGTTATCTTACAACAGCAGCAGTGAAGAGGCACTAGGTGAGGCAGGCAGTTCTCTTGCCGCATAGTAGGGGGCAGAGATCTCCACTGAGACGGAGAGACTTTTAAAACTGAGAGAACACAAGGAAGACTTGTAATGGACATATTTGTCCAGAAGGATCAGTGCATGGACTTCATTTATAAGTAAGAGTAATGTCATAATGGTTTGTGCACGCTTAAATTACAAACCACCAAATGAAGAACTCCTCATGTATGCTGCTTCCATCTTGACTCGGCCTCCACTTTGGCTGGAGCTCCTCCCACAGACCTAAATCACAAAAGATGGCCAGCAGTCTACTCCACAATGCAAGACGGATTCTCTCTGGTTTACCGGGTTCATTGGGCTTCTGATGGAGTCAGTGACACCAGCCACGAACCTCAAAGCACCTCACTGATATATATGTATAAACATAATACAAATAATACAAAATGTAACTGCTTGCAATGGCACCATAACTGTTTTAGTGCAGTAATATGTCATCAAAAAGCTGTGAATAATTTGGACAACACATAAGTGAATTTTTGGCACAACATGGCAACATGCAGATGGACAGCAAAGATGTTTACACACTTTCTTTGTTCACTGTCAAATAAAGTCGCTGCTGGAGTCCACTGTATAAAAGCCACAAATCCAAGCCGACTACACCTACTGTTCTCTGCAAAAGAGCAAACAAAGCTTTTACAGCCACCTTTCAAGTGGATTGAAGGGGGTGATGGTTCAAAAGACAGAAGCGTTTATAGACAACTTTCAAGCTTGCAGGGAATATGGCTTGATACTCAAAATACAGATTTTAAATATGACTTTGTTTACCCATAGGCAGTATATCAGAGCAATGCAAAAGTAAGACCATCAATATCAATTTGTAGTCCAAAAGCTTGAAAAAGTTGCTGAATAAAGCTGCTGCATCTAAATTTCCACTTGACAAAGTGCAAACTGCCTGTCGTCTCTTAATATTTAGTATATTAAATATACTATATTATATATTTTAATATGTTTATATATTATTATATTATATATTAATTAATATTATATATATATATATATATATATATATATATATATATATATATATATATATATATATATATATATATATATATATATATATATATTACATATATTAAACTAAATTGGTAACAGAAAAAGAGAGCTGTGATCAATGCAAGCACATGGTTAATCTTGGTACTGACCACAAAAGTGATCCAACAAATTAAATTTTTTGTTTAACCTTTTTGGAATGAAAGCAACAAGTCAATGAAAAGTTTCCAATAACACGAAGGTGGAGAGAAAATGTGCCAGAGGGTGATGTAAAGTTGACAATGGCTAGGAGGGGTACAAAACCTCATTACTGCCAGTCTGAGTCTTGACATCTCTGGAGACTGTGCAGATGTGCCTTTGGGGCAGTGGAGGCTGAAGTCAATTCCAATTCAAAGTTATTAAGGGTAGACAAAGTTATTGAGACACTGAAAAGACACCTGGAAATCAACAACACAAACTCAAAGTGTTTAAGAGGGGCCCAGACAATTTTAACATCTACATATCATTTAATAAAAGTTGGTTTCTTGACATTCATAAATGCTGCAGGCCTCTGTCACTGTCTTTGCTGCATGTGTTCAGGCACATTATTGCTGTCACTCAGAGCTCTCACGCTGCATTCACATAATGTTAAGAGTCTTGGGTGAGCCGACCACAAGTGGACAGCTCTGAGTATGCCAGTTCACACCTGCCATCTCCATGAGTCTCAACTGACCACTTCTGAAAAGAGCATCATTTCACCTTGCTAGGACCAAATGCCATGTTGTTTTTAACCAGCATCCCATAATTCTGGATACATCAGTTCAGCTGATGTGAATGTCAAATACACTGTCAATGTGGTTGTAAACATCACCTGACAAAAGCAAGTTTGAAACTCAAAACTCGCAAGGCAGAAGCCGTTACATAATCAGTAGAAGCAGTACTGACCCAACTGAAAGCATGATCTGATGAACCATGCAGAAAAACTGAACTGAACACTGACTGAAAAACCAGGCAGTGAAATGGTGTAAACTTCAACGCCAACAACCTGTAACAACAAAGCCACACTAACTACACAGCCAAGAAAACTAAAGTCCTGCATGGAAACTGAGCGAGAGAGAGAGAGAGAGTGCATAAGTGAAAGAAGTGGCCTTCATAATAATGCATTGCAGTGAGGACACAGTCACTTCATTCAAGGGACCAGTGTATACACCAGTACACCACTATCTATATTGGAACAGACACCAGACTTCAGTGTAGTGTTTTTTTTGTTTTGTGTCACCAATGTCTTCCCTATTCTCTAGTGTTGTAATCGAGAGCACCTTAATGGAGACAAAACATATCGAGACAGAGACAAGACCAAGACCAAGACCAAGACCGAGACTTTGAGACCAAGGCAGGGCAAAACTGAGTGCGAGACCAAGACCAGAAAGTATATTGCATACTTGGATAGTTAATATTTTTCCAAATTGCTTTGAGTGATGAGTGGTCCCAGCCCTCACGGTGAGTGTTGCATGGCAAACTGTGTTTTTTTGGATGCTGTTCCCTGGAATTGTGGTCTTGACCTATCTTGAAATAATATCCAGAGTCCTCTTTTTCCAGGACCAAGGCAAGACTCTGAGACAAAACCGACACCCAAGAAACAGCTTTTCTTGAGACTACTCGTCTCATCTCCCAGGTGGGCAGAACCTGTCAACACAGCTCTGAAGTCATTAGAAGAATATAGCATGAATACACCCTTAAATTACTTCCCATGAACTCATCTAATCCCACAGTTTGTTTGCATCACTGCTCTAGTCATTCCTTTTCACTGCATTTGAATGGTACTATGTCTGTCTGGTTTGCTGACCTTAATGTTATTGTAGCCACAATACTGTCAGGGCAGTGTATGCAAATAAGTTAATTAATTTTTACTGCAAGAAAAAGTCCACAGAGCTTCAAGTACACACGTTTGTGTAAGTTGGTACAGAAAGAACTTTATCAGAGCAGGTCATAATGAAGTTCTTCCGACATGTGACATTAGTCAATGAATGGTCCTGAAATCCGGACATTTCATTTCTACTCTCTCTAGCTGAATGTGGCACTTGAAGGTCACAGAGCTGAGGTGACCGAGCTGAAAAATGAACACTGTTATGATTTTCATGGGAGCACAGGGCATGACCAGGACACAGATGGCCACCTTTATGGATGGACAAAGCCTTTCCATGCGCACACTCATCCCCTCTAACTCTCCTTACTCCGGATCAGTGCTGGATGTGACATTTTGAAGCCAAAATGTCACAGCCTTAAGGATACACCATACACTAGATGATACATGTATGCAATCCAGTATATTCTAGTTGACTTTGCAGACTTCGAGTCTTTTTTTAAAAGCCACCAGATTTATTTCTAAGCCGACTTCTCGAGGATCTGACATTTTCCCCACTGGTGGAAAAAAAAGGAGTTGTTTTGTACAGTTTACAAGAGAGCAAATCGCTTGTCTCCATTTTAAAGAGAAATGCTCCAGTACTGTGGCCTTTGCAGGAAGGCAGATACTATATAACAGACACACACATACACACACACACAGAAAAGGATTTAAATACCAATGAAAACACAAAGACGAAAGTGGGATAAGTGATGATGTGAAATGCAACTACAGACACACACTCACCCACAATAAAGTGCAGTGTATAAATTTAGATACATACATAGAGTACCATGACTGAGACACACAGGCATACACCCACCCACACACACACACAGGTTGGCACACATGGAGTAGCTTATACAAATGATTATTGTTTTGTTGAGAGGCCAGTTTCCAGAGTTATGGCTCCACCAGGACTCACTACTGAACGGTAACTGCCTGCACTGTGGCAGCAAACACACACATACACTCACACCTTTGCACATAAGCAAGCAAGCATGCATGCAGCCAGGCGCATTAAAGGCATACGCACATGCATGCACACACACACACACACGCAGGCTGGTCTGAATGCTGTGTCGGTCCATCTGGTGGCGAACACAACCGGCAAATGAAACCAACCTTGAAACACAGCGAGTCGCCATCCTTCTGCTCTCTGTCTGTCTCTGTCTCTTTCTCTACGCATCCCCCCACCTGTCTCCGGGTTTCTCGCTTTCTTGGTCACAGTTTCCCTGTGTCCTATTTCCTCTATCTTTCCCTCTTTCCGTTCGGTCCATATTTCTCGTCTCCCTTTTTCTGTTAAACAAATGGGTTGCTATATAAAGTGGTGTAAATGCCTGTGGACGTTTCACGACACAGGCCGACACAGTTTTGCATTCAAAGACGTTAATTTTTTGCGGATGATGTTATTCTGTTGGTGTTGGTGCAGACCGTGCCCTTCACTACACACTGGGGGTGTTGTCAGCTAAGTGTGAAGCAGCCGGAGTGAGAGTTAGCTTTTCTAGGTCTGAGGCCATGGTTCTCTGCTGGAAAACTGTTCCCCCAAGCAAGGTGTCTAAGCACATCCACATTTGTCCACAGTAATATGGACATTATACTAGACTGTTCTGTTTAGGAGAGAGCTAAATCTCTCAATTTACCAGTGGATCTATGTTCCAAGTCCGTGTGTGTTAACGTATAGTTATAGGGAAATGGCTGAGGCTGTGCCTCAAAAAGTTTGCTGTTGTTCCACCAGTGTTTGGGAATAAATCTGTGGGCCACAATGCAGAACATTTGGACGGCCCAGTCCTTGCTCAGCTTCTTATTACTGCATCTTCATTATCAGACACTGCGGGACCCTCACTGGTCACTTGTTTAACCTACCAAACACGTTTCTGACAGCTAACTAATGGAAGTCTATTATTTACTTGTGTTCTCTGAAGAGAAGCTTGATATTTACTTTCGCCCTCCATCATTTCATGCGTGGTGTACTGGGAGTTCCTGCCCACAGTTTTATATCAGGGGACTGGTTACACCACTCTGACTCAACTCTACTGACTCAACCATACTGGAACACTAATGAGCTGAAATGGCGGAAACCCCCAAATAGCTGTGGACTGGAGTGTTGATTCTCAGTGGCCTTGACACTGGAGCCAGTTTTTTATATTATAGACCTGTGATTCAGTGTTGGAACTATTCTACAAGCCGGAACCTATTTGGCATTTTTGTAGTTTCACAATGAAATCAACAGCATCAGGGCAAGCTCAGCTACACTCATGTGGTGCATATGGCAATGTTATCAATTGGTGTTTTCAACAGGTATAAATGCTTTTTGCTGAAAACTGTCCTTTGCATCTGAAAAAAAGACAGAGAATCAACCAAAACACAAATTTGTAGGCCGCAAGACAAAAATGCTGTGCTAGGTGATAGTGATCTGTGGATTTGTTACTATGAGCGATCCATTTCACAGCACGCGTCAGTCATTTAATCCGGAGATTTCGTTTTCGTGGTGGGAGTGAATGAAAACAATGAAGAGGCAGCCAGACAATGAGCTGGAAATCACAGGCTCCACAAGGCCAAGGGGAGCTGCAAATCCTCCTCAGGTTCATGACTACAAGAGACCCCTTTCATGCTGTCACATTGTTTTTACATTGTCATTTGATACAATTTACTATGGAAAATATTTAATGTCATAGTGAGCCGGATGAGGTCGAGCTTGAGACACACAGACGGGTGGGTAAACCTTTAAAATTAAGATAATGACATCCCCACTGATGTCAAAAGTATCAAAGAGAATGCATTTTCTGCTTCAGAATAACTCACTCATATTGCAGTCCATGTTAAGATCTTAATTTCATCATTCACTTTGCAGATAAAAGAAGAAATGAAAAGAGAAATAGTAGAACTGAACAGCTATTAATGATGGAAGACATCGCCTCCCTGCTGCTCTGAACAATTTTAGTATGAAGTGAAATTTCTTCAATGGAAAGTCTCACTAAATGAGACAAGGGTTCTTCAGAAATAAAGGAATGAATATGTATGGTAGCTTTAACTGGTCTTCTGGCTTAACCATGCCATTTTCCTACTAAATGGGTCTCTTCTTTCCCATCATGCAATCAGTCAGTTTTTCCCTTTTCTTCACGGTCCTTTTATGTGATAAAAATGAGACCCCTGCTCCTCTGCCGAGTCACCCCTAGCTGCCTAAGTGCCATTTTTATCCTTCAGTAGCTCTATCCATCTTCTCTGACTGCCCAACATGCAGCAAACCCTCCAATTTAACCCCTGCCATTTGTTTTTCTCTTTCTCACAAATTTGATTCTCCATCTTCCCCACCTCTCCTTTGTCTCCTGCATTCTCCCCTCTCCTCACGCCCCCTCTCTTCTTCCCCCTTCCGTCTCACACAAAGGCCAGCCATCCACAGGGACCAGCGCTGTCTGTATTTTGTATTATTTCCAATGGAAAGGATGTTGTGTCACATGTTTCCCTGCAGAGCTGGGAGTTCTGCATAATTTCAGCCTCCTATTGTATTGGAGCTTGAACATGTTTTAACTTGAATAAAAGAGTCTGGGTTTCCAATGGGGTTTCAAAGCAATGCTGGAGAACCACGATGATGCTTTCCACATCACTCTCAAAATCTACTATAGCCACCCACCTTCCTGAGGTTATTTAGGGAAACGTGACAGTATCATCCACAGTCATGAAGTAGAACTGCTAACTGTTGGTACCAAACACAAGCTAATACCACTATTTCAGATGCCACGTTTGTTAGCGGTGGGCAGATTAATTGTGTTAAAACAGTTAATTTAGGGAACTCATCGTTTAGCGTGAAAAGCTGTGTATATTTGGGCCTCTGATGTCGGATGGTATTTGCTAGGATGTGAGACAGGTCAGTGTTTCTGCTGCTGTCAGTTTTCAGTCTGTCATCCACACTGACACTGACAGCAATGTGAACTTTAGAACTTTGAACATTTTTTCCTTGAGATTGGAGATTTTTTTTTGCTTTTTTTTTCTGCAGGTTCAACAAAGAGCTGTAAGCCAAGCGTCATTAAGATAATGGATACAGTAAACATTGGCATTGTGAACATGTATGTAGTGTGCCTTATACTGGCCACAAAGCATATGGTCTGGAGTTAGTCGATGTCTACAAGCAATTAAAGATAACTACAGAGAATCATTTTTTTCCAGTACAGGTTGTCTCACCTTTTGTCTAACAGATGGAGCTATTGTCGTGTTCGTTAAGGATGGTGATCACTTCCCAGGCTTGAGGTACTACTCAGAGTTTAACTGAACTAGCCAGGCAAAGGTTGCACTTGCTTACAGTGTGTGCACAATTAGTTATTGATTCTTTGATTTGATTGAGTGAGTGATTAAAGCTCTGTGTGTTGTTTATCTCAGGGAGACAAACAAAAGGTCATGAAGATGAACTGAAAAGATTTGTGATCGTGTCAGCAGAACACCTCTTTGTTCAGTGTTCGGCAGGTTTTCACCACTCCCAGCATACAAACCAATGTCACATGTGTTTTGTTGAACATGTTTTGATGCCACACTATGTGAGGTTAACATGACGGGGTTGGATTCAGTGCGCCCGTATTCAAACATGCACTGATTCAAAACACATGCTCATACCGGCATTTGCACACTACATATGGCATATACGCACACGGTATATGTGTCAACATGGTACAGTCTGTAACTACATACATATGGAGTACCTGCAAAAGTAATGACGTTCCTGTCACCTTCAGTCATAGTAGTGTTTAGTGCTAATTGGGTAATGTTAGCATGCTGACATTCTAAATGGTGAAAACTGTGGACTTACCTTCTTAATTACAGCAGGTTAGCATTGTTGTTGTGAGCATGTTAGCACGCTGATGTTAGCATTTACCTCAAAGCACCATGGTGCCTAAATACAGCCTGACAGAGCTGCTAGCATAGCTGTAGACTCTAAGTCTTGTTTATTTATATTAATTAGAGAAATACAGAATCTACAAACATTTGGCATTTTTATTTAACAATGATCTATGAGTGGTTATCTGTCTCATTTTTCTTGCACACACACATAAAGACCCACTTGATATACAGGTGGCTGCAGGAACACACCAGCAAAAAACTTTCTATAATATTTCTTAGTCAGATATTGCAAAGAAAAGGGTTAGGGTTGGTCTATAACACTACCTGATGGAAATTCAGAAATATTCTAAAGATTGACATCAGTTAGTTGTGCACAAAACTCTCTGGCATGTGAACAATCACATATATTTACTTGAAGTCCAAATTCACTGCACAACCTTCAAAGATGATCCCTGGGCTGCTAAATGTCATACGCAGTATGAAAATAAAGAGCCTCTATGAAGTACTATGTGTCCTGCTGCACACTTTCCGATCTCTTCCTGTGTCTGGAGGCGAACAAGCCTTCAGTAAAATAAAGATCATAAAAACTACTTGTGCTCTAACATGTCCTGGGAGAGGTTAAACGTTTTGGCAACGTTCTCCATAGAGCGTCAACCTGCCCAGAAACTGGACTCTAAAGATATCATACAGTAAATGACTTTGCTATAAGGAAAGTTCAGCAATTGACATTTGGAGTTCAGCCCCAAAAATGCTGCACCAACAGTACCTTGAGTCTGGAACTAATGAGATTATTTGGACATGGCTGTCTACAGAAAAGGTTAGTATAGTGGGTTTCGGTCATTCGTCACATGCCAGTGAGTCAGTGTATGGGAAAATCTCTGGACATAACATATCTAATCCATTTTATGTACTTACATTTGGAAGACTGACTGGTTACTGAAAAGACAATGGTGGATTATTAACAATACCGAATATATTGGTGTATTTCACTTTCCTATGACAACTATGGGAGTCTGTAATATAATTGAGTTTTGATCGTGGGGCCACCCTGATATATGCTCGGTGCTCTCATTGACAGCTTCTCTTTATTAAGAACGCACAGTCCCAAAATTGTCACTTGCTATCTATATGGTTAGACATGTGCAGGAAGTGGTACCGTGGTGGTACCGTACCGACCATTGTCGCCTCCCCATCGCCCCCCCTTCAAGTGGATCTGTCCATGATGCCAACAGTCAAGCAGAAAATAAATCAACACAGAGTGAGAAGAATCGAAATTACTAATGAACTTTGCCACAATTGCGATTATTTGGTTACAAGAAACATTAAAGTGCTTTGCTGATATGAAGCCGAGCCATGGGGAACTGCCTTGCATAAGTTAAAACTGTTTTATGATTAATTTAGCCTTATAAAGTCTTGCTGTGTTTGCCATATGTGACACCAAAGTTTGCCTTTAATTGTTTTTTTATGAATATTAGGGGAAGCTGAAACTTATTTATGTTTGAGAGCAGTGTATTTTGTTAGCTAATTTTAGTATTTAGTATCTATTTTTGATAGCTAATTTCCCCGTTCATGACAACTGTACTGAGGGTGAATTTATATACAACTCACCTGTTCACATTATATTAAGACTTAAAGTTATGAAGCCTAACCCACGATTAACATGTTTGTTCATTTTTTAAGCATCAAAGGCAGCACTGCCAAGATTCCAACGGCCAGAGCCACCACACTCTGAGCTTCACAACGGCTGCAGGAACACCATTCCACATTAGCGTCTGCTGAGTCTAACAGGAAGTTTATCCACACACCAATTTATTTACCTCATCATCTCCTATATTTAGCTCACCAAGGCTTCTTTATCTGCTCCCCATAATGTAAGCTAAATGCAGTATATAGTATTCAAGTAAATATAGACTTTTTTTATTTATTTAGTGAAACTCAACCATGAAGCAGCAGCCGTCTTTGCATGAACTGCGGAGTGGAACAGAAGAGTTTGAAATAGCGATGAGGTAACTGAAGCTTTTCAGATGGTAAAATATATTCTGAATAATCTAAAAGAGTATAATGTCATAGTTTAACAGGCTGAAAACTTGCCCAAATGTGTTGCACGACACTTCCTGATTCTCTTTTTCCTCTCATCATCTCTGTTCCCCTCTCACGTCTTTCATCCCCCCCTTCCCCCGTTCACCTCATCTCTCTGTACTGTCACTTTCATTGAACACTCTCTGTTCTTTCTCCCTCCCTCGCCTCTCAACCTCTCTCCGCTCTCTTCCAGATTCCTGTTGTGCAGCAGTCAGCGATTAGCATAATTCCCCTTCTTTTAACAGATGGTGTTCCTACGTCAGGCACCGTGCACCTTGTAATGACAGACACGCTCCAACCATGGAGCGACAACACGGACATGCCTGCACACAGGCTAGATATTCTGCCTTCCACAATAGGCGGTGTAAACATTTGTGACAGACAGACATGCTATCACCATAGAAGTAAGATTGCAGGCTGTTTGGTACCGGTGGTGAAATGTAAAAGTTGTGAAAGGAGGCCTGAGCTCTCGTTAGACGGACCTGTCACCATTCATGAGGACGAACACGTAGCTCCATATTTAGTGAGAAATCGGCATTTCAGTGTTTCCAGTTTAGCGGGTGATTTACTGTCAGCTGTCATCCAAACTAAGTCAGCCACAACTCAGCTGCCGCTTACCAATTACAATACCGGAGGTGCCGTTTAAGTCTGGCTGCTCTCAGAAAATACCATCCCATCATGAAAACGCACAAGCTCAGTGAGAAAATGCACATTTATATATGTCTCTAAGTGGAAGTGTGTGTCTAGAATTTAAGCTTCTAGTTGTAAGCTGTTGAATGGATTTGGACCGCAAATATTAGGAGTTGGTTCACAAGATACGTGTATGTGGTGTCAATTCAGGAAACCAGGAAAAGAGGGTGCAGCAAGATGATGCGATAAAAAGAGCTGCAGTGGAAGCTCAACTGGTGGGAAACAAACAGAGAACAGGACGTACAGTAAATCGGATATTTGTGTTCATGTTGTAATGGTTAGAGCTGAGCCTAAGAACTTTTGGGTCGGGTCTACCATTCACAGGGTTAGGACAAAGAGCATGAGCAACTCATCTGAAGCCCTCACATCATCCTAAAGCCCCAGATGATACAGATGTATCACAAACAAATAAAGCTCTAACCACAGGTTGGAGTCCATTCCGGCAAATCAATGAAAGTTCATTTCAAGTCTGAAACCCAACGGCAAAAAATGAAACAGCACAAATGACTTAAGGTCACCAGATCCCTGGGCAGTTCAGTGACGGCAGATCTTAGCGCTGTAATGTCATGAATTCATGTGAGGAAGGTTCCATCAGATCTGTGTGGATCCAACAAGGGTAAGGGGAGACTGTCAGTAACTAGCTTTGCAAGTTTGTATTTGGTCACATTGACACACACATATATGTAGATATTCTGCCATCCACAATAGACAGGCTACACATGTATATAAATTACATATATTTTTTTTTCTTTGCCTTTCCACTGGACAGTTTTCAACATGTCCGTTTGCTTTAACCTTTCTTTTTTGTAATTCACGAATTAAAGTCAGAGCCAGCCATTAAATAATGAATTATCCCATGACACAAATGCATCACTCATATGTCCGTTCCATTCCTTTTGCAAAGAACAAGGAATGAAAGAAGAACCTGATTAAATATTCACTTTCATTTTAAGGAGCCTGTCTCTTTTACATCTTGCTGCTATACATATTTTTGAGTTGCCTGCCTGTTACATGATCCTACCTTTCATACATATAATGTAATTCCACGTAAAAATTCGTATTAATTATTATATTTAGATTATATTGGGACTATTTTAAAGCTAGTTTCATTCATGTAAATAGGTTTGGGCAAAGTAAAGAAGACTCCGAATCAAGTTTTTGTCAAGTAGGTTTACACTTACAAGGAATTTGACTTAACATTAAGTAAAAAAAAAAAAGGGGGGGGGATAAAAAAAAGTTAAAATACAACCAATATAAATACAGTATCTTCTAAAAACAAAGGAGCTGTAGTGTAAGCTGAGGTGCAAATATACAGTATATAACAGTATAGTTCACACTATATTCACAGAATGCTATAAATTAGGACAGGATGAAGCGGTCCCAAATAAATAGAGACTGTGCTGTGTTAATGTAACACAGAGGGTCTGATGATGCTACCTTAATGTAGCATGTAGGCCTGGATGGGGAGAGGGAGACAGTGTCAAGGGGGGCTCCGGGCCTTGTTGATAAGGCTGTCTATGTGGGTGAGTGCTGTATGGACCACAGAAGAAATGGCATCCTCTGTGGATCGGTTCTTCCTGTATGTGTACTGGTGCGGGTCCACAGTGACGGACATAGTATCCATAGAACCTGTATGGAAAATGGATGCCAAGCTTGTGCCAGCCTGCACAATGAAACCCTTCCCAGGCTCACTTGGTCTTCAATCAATCAAGGCCACAGGTTACCCCGCTGCTCACTGAGCGCCGCTGCCTACCTGTAGCAGCCCACATTAAAGGTAAATCCCTAATGCTGACTACAACGCAGTCTCTGGTTCTGCGCTCACCAACTTGAATACCTTTATACAGGTGCATGTTACATCCCGATCGGTGCACTGCCACCTGTGCGTACGGATCAATCAGGGTCATTGATCTCTACCTTCAGAAACCTCCTGAAAACCAGGCTCTTCAGAGAGGACCTGCTGCTGATTATGGGCAATAATAAATAAAACTGAGCTTAAATATCTAGATCTTGTCTAAGAGTCAAGCTTTCTTGAAGTTGATGCAATCATCCATTTCAGTTTGGGATCAATAAAGTTGACTTTAGATGTTAATCTTTAATTAAGTTGTGAAAACATATCACAATAATCATTGAGTCATTTTTAAGAAATGGAAATAATAAGCAGTCGACCTCTGTTTCACTTGAGACATCAACATGTCTGACATTTAACATATAAGGAGGTCATCTGTGACAGATAGATGTGGGGTTAAATGTTCAAGGGGCTGAAAGACAGTCTAGTTAATTGGTAGATTTAGCTCATTTCAAGGCAATGCTGACATCAAGGCTGCAGAAGTTTAGCACCCAATTAAAACAGTTGGTTCAATACGGTTCCACTCACACAGATAGCAACGCTGTACGTGGGATTTGAGCAACATATTAAGGGACACTGAGGAGTGTGCATCATAGCTTCAGCCCACTAAACCACAACATTCGTCTTATTGATTCAAGTCACAGCAGCGTTTAAAATCGACCAGTTAATCGTCTGTGATTAAAAATGGTGCTCCAGTGAAAACAACTGGATATCTCTGGAGTGGGGAGACTGGGTGATTGGAACGTCAGGTGTAAATAAATGGTTGATTGTTGGCATGCCTGGACAATAAAGATTCAAACTGCTTCATCGATCCAATTATTAATTTATTCGCCCATGTTTAGTCCATTTACCTTCTAGTGGTCGCAAGCTACCAGCCAATGCTGAATGCTGCTCTGTGTCAAGGTCTGGTGATTAAAACCACAGCTTCTACCTATACTTACTGCTGCTACCTGCAATGTTGTAAAGGTACTGAAAAGGATAACATCGGTGGCAAGATGACATTGCTAATGAGATGCAAAAGCAACAGAAATGGGCTTTATCCAGCTGCAAAGACAGAAAGTAATGATGTATTGTAGTTCTGTAAATACAACAATGCACATTTTAAAGCCAGTCAATTAGCCAGCAAGTAGGTTTAACAGCTGATTATGTGCATAGAAACTGTGCATACAAGGTCTACTGTTCTAACAGTAACAGTAAATGCCAGGGTGTGCTATGCAATCACACTGAGCAGTGAGTCTTAAAAGCTTTTTGAACCACAGGTTCCACTTATTTAACTTACTTCAGTATTTTCATAGCTTTCTATGACTTATCACAGTTAAATCACTGGACGGGGTTCGCTTAGTTGTCATGGAGATAGCGAGTAATGGACTGAAAAACTGAGCCATCTCCATGGCAAAATGAACATACCTCCACTGGATGGAGATAAAAAAAAAAAAAAAAAGGTTTTACTTTCTACTGTTTCACCAGTGGATCAACGCTACATGGATACATGGAGGGCTATGACATGATGTCTTTCCACCTTTGAACATTTCTAATCTGTATGCAATCTTGAAAACTTGACAGCAAAATAGTTTCTTTTAATGTAGGTTGGTCATCGGGGTCATCATGTTAAACAGTTGTATTGTGGCTTACGCTTACGTCTTGCTCTTATTAACCAATGCCATCTACCATCTGCCTAAATTCATGTGAATGGAGCATTGAGGGTTAACACGTCAAACACAAACTGTTTGATGAAATTTCAGGTGGCGGGGTGTAAACCAACTACTGGAAAACTATGCATGCTGTGTTCACATTGAAATCAGTCACTAATAATAACCCTTTCGAAGGACCCGAGACCAGGGAGCCAAAGATTCCCAATATTAAGGACTCCTTTCTGCAGCACTGCACAAGAGAGAATACCAGCAAGTTTCTCTGAAATAATAAAAAATATTAAATTTATGCCAGATCATAGTGGTGCTCAGAGGGCCTATTTATGAATGCACCTGATGTTCAACCCCCTGCCCTGAGGTGTTAATTTAAGTCAAAGGCACGTTTTGTAAAGACATTGCGTCAAACTGTACCGTTGTCAAATATGACTATTGTCCAGGGGTGCCGTTAGCCTTGACTTTATCGTTGAGCGGGATTCTTTAAGGCCCCAGGTGTCTTTGCTCCTGCTCTTCAAGAGCCGCTTCATGTTATTATTAGAGCGCATATGAGACAGACAGAGAGACATAGATGCCACCTGAGGTATGATGAAAGATTACAGAGATGTGTTATTATGCTAAATTATTCACATATGCAGATCAGTTGTATCTTGGCCGTAATTGTGCGCGACTGAAAACACAGGTACTCCATATGTAGTTACAGACTGGAACGTGCTGGCGCATACATGTCTGTGCATACACGCCATATGTAGCCTGCAAAAACCTGTATGAGCATCAGTGCATATGTTCACATGGATATGAGAAAGTTCTGGGGCGCACTGAATCCAACCCTTCTGCCATTTAACCCCACATCTCCATCTGTTAGATAAAAGGTGAGAAAATCTGTATCAGAAAAATAGATCCAGTCTTAATCTGGAAGCATTTAATCTTTAATTGCTTTCACACATCTAATAACTCCAGACCATCTGCTTTGTGGCCAATACTTTAAGGCATGATCCTCAAAGGACCTTGGATATGTTGTAGAAACCTCTCAAATACCTGAATAGGATTGACCCTGAATGTCAGCATGGCAATCCACCCAATAGTTTTGAAGGGAAACCTGACTCTCAAGGGGGCCTGGTTTTAAATTCATAAAAATCATTTAAAACTCATGCGTAATTGAGAGCTTGGCCACTTTAACAGTAGGCGCCATCATGTGGGGCTTCTTTGTACAGCCAGACTTCATTAGGGCCACCACACGTCTTTGCCCTTTTTTGGATTAGCCGATGGAGGCAGGACTACAAAGATGAGAAACAGCAAGAAAGGTCACATTTTGAACTTCACAACAACTCTTCAGAAACTCGTGGGTAATATGACTCCCAGGTTTTATACAGATTTATACTTTTTACTGGATAACTTTACAGATTAAACTCTCTCAAATGGGTTATAATTCAGATATTTACATCCCTATATATGATACAGGGAACATAAATAGAAATCCACACTTGTTTATAGTCAGAAACAGTTTATTGCTGCTATGAATACAATACATTAAACACAAACTGGAAAATGTTATTTCCCTTCAGAGTGAACAAACAAAACAAACTAACTAGCTTCTAGAGGTGCTACCTGAACCCTATACTGACAGAAACAGCAAAAAAAACAATTACTACAGCTAACTTCTTAAACATAACCAAAACAAGAGAAAAATGGACCCAGAGAAAAGGCAGTTCACTTTCACTGTCAGTCCTAACAATGACTACTTACTGGTGAAATCGAGGGTGACAACACATAAAAGTGACAGAAGATGAGCAAGCAAATTCTCAATCAGAAGACGGGGTAATCTTTCTCAGAGCATGTGGAGACCAAATGTGCACTCTCTACCAGGTTCCTCCAGACTCTGTTAGGAACAGATCTGAAACAGGCCACGCCTTGATCAGCTGGACTGGAATCAGCTTTGGCTGATCAGCACCTAATGAAAGATCCTGAGAAAGACAGTAGGTCACACTCTTGTTCAGAACAAAATGGCTGGCCGTAACACAGGGAATTTGCCCGTTGGAACAGGTCTCAGTTCAGCTCTGGATCTAGCCAATGCGAGATGCAGGAAACAAACACTGAGATGCAGCAGCTAATTAAATTGAGGTTGTGGAACACCAAATATCAAGTAGAAACCTTTCTCTGAAACGGCAACATAAACTTTTTTTAAATGAAGGGAATGTGGAGCCTGCTGAAATTATGGAGGAAGAACAAGAGCCTGTTGGACATTTCTCAACACACACACACACACATTATCACAGCCAGAGTAGGTGTGTAGTGGGAAAGTGTTGTCTTGTGAAGTACACATCTACTCTGAAACCCGTAACCATGGTGACTTAGTTACGAGCAGCGATGCCAGGATATTGACAATTGCTCCCTTGTCCAAACACCCCTTTCTCCCCCAGCTTCTTATCAGTGACGGGGGACCAAGAGTAAGCGGCTCCTCAGAATCCATCATTACCAGCAGTGTTTCATAACGCTGCCGTCTCTGCCACTGAAAGCCATTGTTGACCCCGTGAGTGACATCATCTGTCTTTATCTTGTTTCCCATTGGATTACCAGGCAGACACATTACATCCAGAAAGCTGCCAGAATTATTGCTCTGATATTTGATTAGTATCATCATCATCATCATGTGTGAAGATATTGCAGACTGTGTGGTTTGTGTGGCTGAGTGTGTATTATCATTGTCATGTTGGAAAGTAAAGAAATACATTATTTTGGCATTAGTTTAATTCATTAATCTAATAAATAATGTCTTTTCTGTGGCTGAACGAAAATCACTGTTAACTCGTCTGTAGTGGATTTTCAATCTCTCTCATCATGCCTAAGCTGAATTTGAATTAATGCACATTTCTCAAGACTACTGTACCAAACATTTACTACAAATCAACATACTCATTTACAGTACTTCCAACATACACACGTATCTACACGTACACAGGACCCATCAAGTGAGGCATTTTTATATATGTGACAGCTTTAAATCAATCCGCACATCCAGCACACAACAATGGGAGACTGTCAACGACAGGACCAGAAATTATTTTCACTGTGACTGATTTAGCTGCAACAAACAAGCTTCAACTTTCTGCACATCGATTTTCACGCTGCCATGAAAGTAATGGCAACCAGTGGCTGCCAAAAAAGAGGAAACTTGTCTTGTCCGCAAAAAAAAACAAAACGAACAAACAAAGCCCATGGGAAACTTAATTGACTCCACGATTCTTTCTGTTTACAGGAACTGTGGTTTCATCAAATCTTGCTGAGGGCATGTTAACCTTGAGCTATTGCTAGGACCATGAGTACCACAAGGACACACCGGCCATGTTTTGTCCAATATTTCGGGAGGTTTTTATGACGTGGAGATGATTTTATATCCACGGACCACAAGCGTAGTGTATGTTTGGTATATATTTGGTGTATATTTAATGACTGATTCTGACATTTCAGGAGACATTTTTCATAATTAAGACCGTACTAACATTTACTGATTCAACTAACAACAAAATGGAAAAAAAACGAAACAAAACAAACACACTGATGCTAACTGATGGGCTCAGTCTCAGCTTTCGTATGTGTCAGAGCACGAGCAATGGAAATGTGGTGAGTGAGTTGACTTTACGCTGTACAGTTTTTGATGTTTGATAATTAATTAGTTTGGTGCTGGAGTTGGTGAGCATGTGTAACTATGACTTATATGTGCTTGTAACAGAGTTTCTGATCTTTAATTTTAAGTGACACATGACTATTGTTAGGTGATTAGTACAGTGTTACATGCTTTTTGTTGCGGAGCATGAATATTCTGCTGAATCAAATTTACAAAACCAGGCTAATAAATGATTTTGCTGATCCAGAATGCTTCCTTTAACATTCATAGTTTTTCTTTTCTTTCTAAGCTTAGTTAACGATTTCTAAAATGTCATAATAAAGCTGCTTATGATTGTCTTCAGTACTAAACTAGGCGAGAACATTCATATATTTACTGTGCCTTATGCTGCATCCAAAGAAAACAAAAATATACCAAAAATTTGTACTAATTTGTTGGATTAATGTTTTGTAACAAACACTGACATTTGACACTTCCATACCTAATGAGTGCATTTTGTAAGATAACCTTTTAGTGTGAACCCCAATTCTACCTATCTGTAATTAAGTAATATGCTTGGTCTGAACTACTTGTTGTATAATATATCACAAACCACAATGGCAGGTTTAACACATGCAAATCTTGGCCTGGGACTGTGGAGGTTAATGACAGGAAGAACATTCACAGAATGAATTTCTCACATATAGTTTTCAAAACGAACTGCTTTGATACTTTAAGGTTAATCACATGAGGTTGTATCAGACTGCACGGGGGAAGTTTTACATAACGCTATTATCTGGATGGTAAATGAGAAAAATAACACATCTACTCATGATGAATATGGCTGCTGAGTATCAGTTAGCTAATGAACTCACAAATCATATATATATTTGATTTAATTTGTGTGGAGAGAGTGCATCCCTCCACTTAGACTCAATGTCAATAGTAATTCACCCATGTTAATCTTGAATACATGATATGTTTACCACCAAGTTATTTTTGTAGTATGCTGTATGCTTCTCCACTTGGCAGTAACAACTGCCAAACTGTGCATTCTTTTCACTGCAGATCTGCACTGTACTGCCATGGTTTGTAGATTATTAGCAGTTTGGCATCACGTATTCATTTTATTATTTCATGGACCTTTAGGATGTAGTTAGACTCTATACATTGTTATCTTGAGTCATCTCATCACAAACCCTACTGGGTGGAGGAAGAGACCCAAAGCTCTCCACATGAAGCTCATTTTCATCTGGTTACAGTTAACAGATAACCATAGCAACCTCTATGCATACTTAATGTGGTCTAAATCTGTGTCTCTTCCTGGATCTTTAATCAAATCTTAATTAACAATCTACTCAATGTTCTTCCTAATTAATGCACAACAGTGTGTTTGCACTGGCCTTTAACCGTGTTTTTAGGGTAATGTAATTTAACTGAAATGTAATCCAATTACAGGAGAAAGTACAACTGTTGCATCATGCTGTTATTTGTTTCCGAAATTAAGGATTCGTGTCATGTGTTATCACAATTTCAGTGTATATATTGTTTGCACATGATTACATTCATACATACAAGAAAAATGTCAAAATGGATGCTGTTTGTAATTTCCATTATTTATTCCAAATCTTGTTAACTCCTTGATATTTTGTGTAGAAGCAGAGAGACATGTTTTTTTTTTAATTTATGAAACAAGATATTTGAATTAAAAAAAAAAAAAAAAATCTATGGACCAAACAAACCTTGTAGCTTTATGTGTATTTAATTTCATTGCTTAGCTAGCTAGTTAGTACAGTTTTTTTAACCTCGACTGGACAAATGACCACTGCTGCAAATGAGAACAGTCATACACAACTGTTGAACATACATTTGACAAGCAGTACACAAGTATCTGGGTTTCTGCCTTACTACAAGGCAATGAAGTTTCTTTCCCTTTGCGGTTTACCTCAGGATGGAGGTGAAAATCATAAATCGTTCTGATGATTGATTTCGTCGACTCAGTGATGAAGCAGCAAACTAACTGCTAAAAACTACTAATTCAGTGACACCACTGTTGGCTATAGTTACTTTGGAAAGTAGTTGATAAGGTTACAACATTCAATTTCAATTAAAAGTAATCTGTTACGTTACAGTCTCACCTATGAATAAAAGTAACATGTTCTCATGCGTTACCAAAAATTAAAAGACGTTTGCAGCGCCTCTCACATGCTGCAACTTAACTGACTGCCTGTAAATGCACCATGACGTCAGATGAATAGCGTCAGTCATCCAACCAAATTAACTCAACGACAACAACAGAAAATATATATATATTTTTAACCTGAATGCAGTTATGAAAGTGCATTTAAGTGTAAAGACAGTCTGAGGTAAACAGGTAGCAGATTCAGATCTATTTAGAAATTAACTACCAGCCAAAAATCAGAAATTGTAACAGCTGCCTCGATGTCAAACAAAAATTATAACGGGCCGAATAACACAATCAATAAAATCGCTCACTGGCACACAGGCAAATGATGAATAGATAGCTATTGAAATAATATTGTCACAGGCCTAAATTCACTTTACCATTGTCCACTTACATTTACTCTTTAAAGTAATGATTAAAACATAGTAGAAGAAGATTTTCAAAACGTCTGTCCGACTGTCGATTTCTCTTAGGAGTAAAAACGAGACTCCCGAGGCTGAAAAGCCTCTGCACGGGTGCGCTGGAGGGTGGTGGGGTATTGAAGTGCAGAAATACTGTCTTGATCCTGGGGACCTTGTTTAACATATCGATCTCGACACCTGACTGATACTCAGCAATTTCAGTGTCCACCGACTCTGAGATCTGTCTGTCCTCTGTAAATAAAATTAAAAATGTGGACTCTGCGTCTCCTCTGACAGGTACAGGTGGCACAGTACTGTCTGACAAAAAGCAGGCTGCAGTTGGAATTTTTCTTTCCTTGTCCGGAGAAATTTTTAAAGCAACGGATTACTTCAAAAAAACAAAAAAAACAAAGTTACTAATTGCTTAATGCACAAAACTAACGCGTTACGTTACACGAAAAAAAGTAATTAGAGTACTATAATGCAACACTAAGTGACCCTGATTATTAGTTTTTGTCACGTCAATTTGAAGGTCCCTGTATATATTTTTCTCATGTGTATTTTTTATTGGTGGAATCATATTTTCTTCCTCCTCAGATTTGATGACAACAGTATAAATAGAATAAACTCTATCTATAGATTAAAACAGACTGCACACTGAACACGACTGATCGACTTGACCACATAATGGTCATTTGGTACATTTCCATTAACCTGATTCTATGCACAAAGTAAAGTAAAGAAAGCCAAACACTTGCTAGAAAGTTGAAAATGTTAGCATGTCAAAAAGAGAATATGCAATAAACTGACTTGTCATGTTGCTACTCACCGCTACAAGCCAACAGCTCAGACAGTACTTATGCCTTTCTACATATATCATTCATACAGTGAGCTGCCATGCAAGGTGCCAACTGCTCATCAGTTTGAAGAGCTAACCATTCATACATGCCACACCAATGGCACAGCCTCTGGCAAGTATCCTGCCCAAGGACACTTCAACATGCAGACTGCAGGAGCCAGGGATTGAACCGGCAATCATCTAATTAGTGGACGACCCGCTCTACCTCCGAGCCACAGCCACAGTTGGTGTGTTCACGTAACACCGCCTTCACGTAACAAAACAAAACGGTCCATTCTCTACCAACCCCCTCACATATATAGCATGAGAGACCGTCCCTCCAACTGGCCAATCAGATCAGAGCTCTGGAATGGAGGGTTTGCAGGTTAACATGAAATACACATGGTGCCCTTCATTTTCTCAACTAACAAGGTCTCTGTTCTTTCTTCATTAGCTGTCATTTCATCACACCTCCAGTATCCAATCAATGCTGAGAGCCCGCCTACTCCTAGGGGCTACCAGATATTTCACCACAAGTGCTGCACAAAGAGACAGAAACACGTGTTATGTTAAACGTGAAGCTGCAATATAATGCCACTGTGTGGCAGAGATTATTCGATCTCGTCACACCTAAAACTACCCTTAAAGCTAGTTGATGGAAAAACACACTGCAGTACCCCCCAAACACTCACACGTTACAGAGCGGTGATATTTTGCTTCAGTCCAACACCGACAAAGACTTAATACCTTTCCCTCCTCATTCCTTCACGCTGTCTTTCTTCTTTTTTGTGTCCAATTAACATAATTGGCAGCTCCATCATTACCCATCCACACAGTGATGAGTCTCGGAGCTGACTGAGGGGGAAGTCGCACGGTGGCTTTGAAGGCAGTGGTCTGCCAAAATGTCACCCTGTCAGAGCCCTGTCACAGAGGATCTGTGCGTGTTAGACCGCTGCTCCAAAGTTTGTCGGCCTTTAAATGGAGATTAACACTGTGTGGACACATGATTTAACATTTGACCGAGTCCACAAACCTCTGCTTGGACGTTATCAGAGCTTACCCTGTTCTCACACCCTGTATGTGGGGATCTTAGAGAATGAATTCATTAAACATCATTTATTATCTCTTAACCTCTGGGGTTTGGGACATGCACTCCCAACCCACAGTGTAATTCAATTGGGTCCTATCAAAAAGACAAACAGAAGACTTCCACTAATTACTGACTTTGATTACAATGGGATTTAATTTCTCTGGAGATGTACTTTACAATTTATGTCCCATTCACAAGGAACTTCCACAGTGGCTCAGAACTGCAGGAAGTCCCAGATCACACAGAAGATGTACATTCTAAATTATATGATCATATTTACCCCATCTCTTACCCTAAGTTGACTATAGGTTGTCCAAAGTCCTCTTTTAAAAAAGGATGCAAAAAAGAAAATTGCTCTGTACATGGGGAACAAAAAGCTGCACAATATTTCAATCAGACTGATAACGGACCGAGTAGGAAGAGACAGATGTGCCTCTGAGCAACAAATATATATTAATATAGGACCTCACTGGTCATTTGTTAGATGTCAAAATCTGTGCTGATTTAAATAAGAACAGATTTCTGTTTCAGTGTTAATTGCACAGTAAAACATAAACAAACTGGAATTAACAGGCAGGTGTTCTTAAAACTTCAAAAAATAAATAAATAATATATATATATATATATATATATATATAGGAGACTGTTAACTGTGACTGATAAGCATCATACAGACATTATAAAGGCATCATTTAAGACATTGATAAAGACACCAAGAAAGTGCCAGACTCATCCCATATGATCAAAGCTTGTCAAGCAGCCTGGGACAAAGGATGTGCTGCCTCTTTCAGTCCTCATCCTGGTCACTCTAACAATAAGAGTGAACCTTCAGAGCAGAGTGAGTGTAGTGGATCTGCTGCGATCCTCTGAGCTAAATTCATTTGGAGTTATGTTTATGTGCACATGATACATCTAAGTCTATTACTGATCCTGTCACTTTACCAGCTAAATGCTCCACTCACCAGCTAGTGGCTAACTGTCTGTCTGATTTTTGCTCCTGAGCAGCAACCTCCATGGCTCTGAAGTGAAGCCTATGTGGAAGTGCCAAAAACCGCACTTCCTTGATCTCCGTAAGTCCCCATATTAAAATATCCAGCTTCACAGTAAACAGTACTGTAACCCTTCTCGAGAGGAAGAGAGAACAGTAATTAAATAACTAAGTATGAAGAGAGGTAGTAGAGTACAATAGCCAGTGACTTCAGAAGTTCTAAGTTCGACTATGGAGCCTAAGGTTGATCAAACGATAACACAGGAATGAGACAACTCAGTATTCTCTTCAAGAAACGTATAGAGCTTCCCTATTTATTACAAGGTGGGAAGGATAAAAACAAATTAAAGTGCACACAATATTACAATTCTTACCCGGGTAACAAAAAAAATTATAAAGAAGACTCACAGCTGTGATTTAGAGTTATTTTAGAGTTCATAATTTCCAATTTCCCTTGCTTCCAGTCACTTTGAATCAGTTTTAGTTCTGATGAGTCCAGAGAAAGTGGAGAGAGTCTGTCCTACCGCACTGCTGGTGGCGTGTGTGTGTAATGTAGTGCTGAATTTCAGGCTCTCAATCCTCTGTAGGCGCCGTATCTTTAGTTCTTCTCTGGGCTGCAGCTCGCCATCAACATCTCGATCCAAGCTCCAACATCCAGGTAGATCAAAGGCTCAAACGGGTCCAACAAGAAAACCTGACCTACAGTGAGTGAGGTCAGAATAGTCTTTTAGTTTTGTTTTTTAGCTTCCAACCATGAATTATAGAACATAAATCATGTTAAATCCATTCAATAAATTGTAATATGACATTACAATATCAAAAACAACTTAAACATCCTCAGAAATATCAGAGATAATCTTTTAAAAAATATCTTCAATATGCTACCAAAATATCTTTCTCATAGCAATTCGAATACAAAGTTATAATAGACACCAGTAAGTTACATTTTGCGTACCTTCTGCCATGTGACATGTTTAAATCACAAATGGACCATTTCTTCAAGTGCAAAATATTCAAGAGAAAATACAACATTCACATGTAACTCAAAAATTAATGTGCTTAAAATGCTTGAATAAATGTGTTAAATCAACACATTTTACAATTATGCGTGTAACAAACCAACATATTACACAGCACTGAATTAAGTTTGTAGTTTTAAAATACCAAGCTAACATTTTAGCATCACCGAATGGCATCTGCCATAGTGCTAGTTAGCATTCCAGCTAGCGCTTCGCCATTAGCCTTAATGCTAGCGGAGTTACATGTGGATTAGCGTTAGCGACTAGCGCTTAGCATGATAACCGATGCTCACCGATGCGTTTTCCTTCGTGAGGGACGTCAAGTCTCTTCGACGGCACTCTCACAGGTCCAGGCTCCGCACGGGTTATCTCAGTGAGTTTTTAATCAGTTTCTTCCAACATTTATTTCATTAGCTTCACGGGGTAGGTATCGTGCTCAACACGAGCGTTGCTCTCTCTCTCCCAGCAGCTCAAGAGGACATCAACCCCGCTCCGAGAAAGCCGAAAGACCGGAGCTGCTTCCAGATTGGCTGACGGCACATCTCCAATCCTTCTCCTTCAAAATAAACTTCCTATTTATTTATCATTTTCTCTTCGCAGTTCAGTTGCTTTTAAGACAAATATCAATTTTAAATCATTGTTTTAAACATTAACACACTTCATGAATTAGCTTTTAATACAAATTTCACTTTTCATGAATTTACCATTTAATTTGAATTTTCACTTTTCTTTAGCAACCACCCCGGTTTTCAAGATACAATGAACTAATAGTTTACTATTTCTAGTGGAGAATTTTAACCTGGTTACACCACACACACTGAACACACACACAGCACAGAGTGTGCTCTCCCTCGCCAGCTTCCTTTCTCAGGACTAACATGAACACGGCAAGTTGCATACAAATTTCTATACAACCCTAATCTGCTTCTCCCAACAAAGTTAGCAAACATCATTGCCGATGCGTTAGCATTTTATGCTAGCGGGCCTCCATTGCATAACTAGCATCGCATATAGTGCTGTTATTTGATGAGTCCAAAGTCGCTACACGTGAAACCAGCCTTGTGCAGCGCACATTGTGTATGCGGAGTGAATAGAGTAGCGAAGAATTGCCATATGTGCATATTCTGTAGATTATGCTATGTAGACTTAAAACTCCAAAGTGATTTTTTAACCTGTGAGATTCATACTGGGGCACGTAAAGTGAAATGTTTCTCTCTCTCCCTCCGTGTCCGTGGAGACAGCTACACACAGCGTCTCTCCCGCTCACTCCCTTTGCTCATCATCAAGGTCCCTGTCTCAACTAGTATTCCGGATAACTGTTTAGATGTGCAGGTTATAGATAATGTGAAGCATTTCGTCATGCACGTCATTCTTTTGGTGTGCTAAGTTGAATACTCGATAATAAAACAACATTCCCAATGATATCGCAGACGATATATCGCCCACCCCAACTTCACAGCAGAAATGAACATGTTTACAGCCTGGTACAAAAACAGTTTTGGTCTCTTAGCTAATTTCTCAGTTCATGACAACTGTACTGAGGGTGAATTTACATACAACGCACCTGTTCACATTAGAATGAGAAGTTAAGCAGAATTAACAGTGTGGCCTCTTTGATTGACAGGTGGATGCACCCAGGCAACCTGCCTCATGTCCACCGATGATCCATGTCCGTGATTTTTAAATTAGCCGGGAGGCAGGAGAGGCAGGACTACCAACATGGCAGTGGCCAGAGCCACGGATTTTAAAAAACCTTCTTTCAAATATTAATCTGCTCTTTTGTATATCAGCTGATTTGTGTGATCTTTAGACACTGTTAACAATTTAACTTGAAATCTGAGTGTAGACGGCTAAGCCACAGCTCAGCTTTGTATGATCATGATCCAATTTCACAATCAGATTTTCATGCTTCCTTGTGTCCCTGCTGTTGTGACTGGGTTTACAATAGACCGCTTAGAAAATGTATAAAGAACACTAATTCACTTAGAGCCATGCGAAAGCTCTCAATTCCCAACATACTTTCAAAAAACATGTTCATGGACTGCATATGAAAGGGTCAAACATCACCTGACCCATAAAGGACTCAGCATGATCCCTGCATCAAGCTGCAGGCCTCTGTAGTGGAATCAGTCTTGATGATGACTGATGGTTGGCATGAACTAAAAGAAACAGACAGCCACAAATCAAGACGGAGGTGATTCATATATCACTAGTCAGAACCAACCCTTGTCGAGTTCTGGTCAACAGTTTATGAAGCCACTTATTATGCTGCATAGCTCATTATATAGTGTGCTAACTGCTCTTTTCCACAACTCTATATTGCAGCATTTGTAAAATGTTTTGTTTTGGGGTTTTTTTATGGTCTACTGTGTCAGATTTAGAGGTCCTATACACAGCTGGCAGAAATGCATCTGTATAGCTATGTGTACAGTATATTAGCCTGAAAAAAGAATCATCATTTTTCTTACCTTAGAACAAATGTTTCATATATAGCCATATATATGCCATGCAACACTTTTGCAGGAGCCCAGAATGGTCAAACTTAACACTGGTTCTGGATAGAGCCATTTGTGTTTTCCACATGCTTTGCAGTAGGAAGGAGGGTGAGGTGAGAGGGTCACAATCACCAACTACACCAATGGATGCCACAATTAAATTCTATATACTGGTCCTTTAAAGTTAATGTTTTTTTATTCTAACATAAAAAAATAACGTGTTACTGAGCTCAGCACAGTCCATCAGAGGATACATCAGAGGGACGCACCTTTGTCTGAGGGCCTCCGGGAAGATGCCATTTACCTCCTTGAAGACTATGCTGAGCTCAGCCAGCTGAAATTCATCAGAGCCTTGAAGCCACCTGATGCATGTGCCAAGCCCTGCAGTGTCACCTTCTCAGACGGTAGTGAACGCTATTACGGTGCTGTACTGTACCTCCGGTGGGAATCACCACAAGATGTGACCATCTGGCTAGTCGAGTCTAATGGTGCTCGTCTGAAGAAGTACTTAGAGAAGCACTGCAGCATCCCTGTGGAGAAATGGTACCACCTGGTTGACAGCCACTGTCCCGCAAGACCCGCTGCGCTTTTCCAGTTTATGTCAGTTGACCTGTTTGGACCTTACCTGGTGAAAGACGATATCAAAAGAAGAGTCTCCATGAAGGTCTGGGGGGTCGTCTTCTGCTGCATGGCAAGCCGGGCCCTGTGCATCGACCTTGTCAACAGTATGTCCACAGAGAGCTTCCTAATGGCCTACCAGAGATTCACTACCATCAGGGGCCACCCCTCAAGGTTTGGTGAGATCCTGGAACCAGTTTCATTGGTGCAAGCTCCTTGCTGCAGGATTTGTACACACTCCTTGCACAGTATGCAGTGAAGAATGGGACAAGCTGGACATGGAAAGTGCTCCCTGCCGATTCACTGCATCGGAATGGAGCTGCTGAAGCTGCCATAAGAGTCACCAAGAGAGCTCTTCAAAATTTTGAGCAAGTCAACAAACCTTACCTTCAGTAAGTTCCTCACAGCCCTTCAGATGGCAGCTAACCTGGCAAATGAGCAGCCAATCGACGCAAGAGTCCAGAGTTGGGAGGATCGTGTGCAGTAGTAACACCAAACTCACTTCTCTTAGGCCGAGCATCTCACAGTGGTGACATCAAGTCCTTTGATTTCCAGAACTACCCCTACAAGCGGCTCAGAGAAATCCAAAGCCAAGTCAATGAGTTCTGGAAAGCATGGTGTCAGCTTGTGGGCCCAAACCTCTTTGTTAGATAAAAATGGCACATTACTGAAAGAAATGTCTCTGTTGGCGATGTTGTTTGGCTTTGCGATCACAACACCCTGCGTTAGACTTGGTAGAGTCATCACTGTGGCTCCTGACTCAAAGGGCATTGTGAGGTCCAGGCCTTGGGTTCTAGTGACTTGAGCAAGAGATCCGATGGTGTGACATTGCGCAGAGATGTCAGGCGGCTTGTGGTTCTTTTGTCTGTGGAGGAGCAGTCCCCTTAATGTTTTAGTTCGCCTTTTAAGCTTTTGCAACCTTTCTGACTAAGTACAGAAAGCTTGAGTGGGAGGTGTCGCGGCGAATGCCCCTTCTTGTCAGCTGATATGCCAGCGCGAGTGCGGTAATTACTCACCTGCATGCAAACAAGCGGAGGAAGAGAGACTCACTTCCTGGTTGTGAGTGACAACTGAACCAGCAAAAAACGCTGCTGCAGGGCGAAACACAAAACTGGTGTATTTTTGCCAAGCATTCTGTCAAGCTGTGCTGAAGTTGGTGCCGAAATCATGACCTGAAGAGACAGCCGGTAAGGTTGCGTTGTTTCATGTACATGTTCACGTTTCATGTACATGAATTTAAGTGTTAAGCCTTTGATGATTATTTGTCTTGTGTAAAAAAAACTGTGCAAATTGGTAAATGGTTGGATTTGTTTGTCTTTTTAAGGTTTTTCACCTGCTAACTACTCCTGCTGTAAATATCTGGGCCACAAAGATTGAAGGAAAAATAAATGGAAAAAGATGGAAGGCCTGGTTATTGAGTGGATTCCAGCTTTAACGTTCAGCATTGGTACTACCCTTCAAGTGTGGGATTAGCACAGCGAAGAAACAAAACACTTGACACTGTCTACGATGGTGCATTGAACTGGTGTATTTTACTTTTCTCAAGAACAGGATGTTTACAGTTCTATAGCCTGCCCGTATTGGATTCTAATGCACGTTTTCAGTTATGATTGAACAAAAGCATACTAAAACATTGTTTAGTAAAATCAATTCCAATCTCTCAAAGGCTCTGGGAATCCGAGCTTTTAAACTGACTGGTATTGTAATTTAACGGCCATTTTCACGCCACACATTTTATTTTCTTTCTTCCTTCTTTTTAAAGGCCAACAGTGGCTTTATGGCTGCAGAAAGTAAAACATCTGGTTAGAAGCCGAGTTGAGCTGTATTTCTTCGGCAGCTGTTTGGGTACACCAGCTTCAGAGTTAATAGCCCTCTTTCAAACACTCTCCGGGAAGTCGTTCCTCATGCGGTTTCCCATAAACAGCATTTTGCATGCATTACCGAACAGGGCTGAGGCAGTATAATCAAGAATGTTAAAGATGGTGAAATATATATTTTTTTATACCAACATTAAAGTTGCCTTCAAAGTACAGTGTGTGTTTCCCGATATGTAAACAAACCCCCAGCCTCTGAACAAATTGAAAGTAAATAGTTTTGGGGAAAGAAATAGTTATAAATCATGTTGTTGCTGTTCGCTGGGGCTCGTATTCCCTGTATATCAGAACACTTGCGTTGCTTGGAATGGAGATATTTCAACAGAAACTTTCTCGTCTATTATTCAGCACAAACCTCATGAGGTGTTATGGAGTATATGGAGACATATGGTGGAAAAATTAACACCAATACACTCCAAATATGGCATTATAGCAAGTGTATTATGATTACATGACAATGAAACATAAGACTTTCATCTGACCTTTGTAATTACATAATAATAACAGTAATAATGTAACTGGCCACTTCCCCTGAGCCCTTCCCCTAATGGTGCACTGTGAACTGTAATAATTTAGTACCCCGGCATACAATTCCCATGCTCTCTGTTTGAGTGGGCAGTCTGCTAATGACCTTATGATTTTGTAATTAGTACGTGCATTATCTAGTGGGCCGGCTGTGTGCGTGAGATACAAGCATGATCTACTACACAGAAGATGATATGCACACTGAATGTGTGCGTGCGTGTGTGTGTGTTTACAAGAAAGATCTGAAGTGTTACAAGCGCTATCTGGTGGCCCACAGATGGGCTACTTCCCACTGTGTCTTCGTGTATTCAAGTGTGTGAAACAAGTGTTAAGTACCGCTCGTACAATGTTCTGCCCACTGTGTGTGTGATGATAATTTCTTACAGCTCATGTTAGACACTTGCCATGGATTCATTATATTCCTAAATAGGATGCCATCATACTGTGCATGGAGGTATTAGCAATTAATCAAATGTAATGTAAGCATGCCTTTAGAATTACATGTAATGCTGTCTGTAAAAAAAAAAACAACTCTGGAGAATTATGACGCATTCACCATTTCTATATTCAAAATCGAATAAGATATTAACGGGACATTTGGCATTTTGGGAAATATGTTTATTTGCTGTCTAACTCAGAAGATCAATATATATTTCGTCTTGGTGTGTCTGGCACAAAGACAGATCATCATGCTTCTTTCACAGAAATGTCAATAGTGTCTTTAATTTGCTCCATGTGAATATGTTCTTTCCCCACAGAGGAAAGATTTGACGAGCTGTTCTTCAGTCACACCTCAGGAGCCGCCTGGCACTTTGACAAGTTTAACAAATAAGTTTAGCACATGAGCATGTCCAGTTGCTGGTCAGACTTTCAACAAATTTCATGCTTCCTTTCTGTCAGATTATGAAGATGAACTGGCAGAGAGAGTGAGGCTAAGAGTTCAAGGCAAAGGTGAAAGCATCAGAGATTTTGCTTTCAGGTACCGCTCCTTGTGTCAGAGGTGGAAGCCTGGAATTCAGGAAGACACAGTCTTTCTTGATTTTCGGAAACATCAATCCTCATATGGCAAACCAGCTCCAAGGCAAGGAGTAACTGCAGTGGATGAATTGGTGAGGCTCGGACAGCAACTGGACTAACTATGAACAACGGACAAAAAAAAGAAAAAAAAAAGTGAACAAAAAGAGAAAGATAAAATGGAGATGTGTACTGCTTAGGATCCACCACTGCAGAAAGACAATATTCCCCCTGTGGTTTACTGCTGGAGATGTAAAGGCAGTCATACTACATATCCATGCCCGTATTATAATCAGGAAGAAATCAAGACCCCCTGGACAATCCTACCTCAACAATCCCACCCTCAACACTCCCATCGTCAACCCTCCCACCCTCAACAATCCCATCCGCAGCAATGACAATCTCAGCCACACCATTCTCAACGATTCCATCATCGTTAAAACCATTCTAATCAAACCTATCCACAGCTATTTCACTCTTCAGATTACCAGAACCATTCTTCAGTGAACGCTGTGACCCATTCAGCTCAACCAATGACATGTGTTACCTTACATCTCTTGTGTGCAGGGCCAGAAAACGTTCAGCATCTGGAGGAAACACGGATACTGCCCTCCCACGACAGCTGAAAGTGTCCTTGACTGTAAGGAACCGGACAGGAAAATCTGTTGTTGACACAGGTTCCACATATACTTTGCTAAATGAACATGTCTGGAACAATGTCAAAACTGCAGATGATAAACTTGCCCCATGGACTGGTGACCCAATTTACCTTGCTGATGATTAACCCAGGAAACCCCTTGGGTGGGTGGAGCTTGAAATAAGCTTGCAGGATAAGACCTGCTTGGTAACTGTGCTGAGCCTAGACTCATGTAGGGCCTCATGTATGAATACTTGCATGGATTTCCACGTGGAACTTGGCGTACGCCTAAACCCGGAAACTGTCGTCTGCACAAAAAAATTCAGATGTATCAAAGTGTGCGTATGCATGGATCCAAGCACGTTTCTTTTGTACATCCAAATCAACGTGGAATTGAGTGCACATGCAGATATGCCAAACTCCTCCTTGTGGAGGAACTCTCCCCCTTCAACAGGAGAGTGATCATCCCTACGGTAAATTTGCTGAACTCTACTAACTACTGTATGTTTAATTCTTTTATTTCACAATAGACGATGAGCCAGGAGAGGATTCCTCCAGCAGGCCCTGTGTCTCCATCGGCTCCACCAGCCCTGGCATCTCCATGCCAGGTGCTGACGTCTGTCCCACTGGCCGTGTCCTCAACCGAGCTGTGCTGGAGTCACAGGAGGAAATAGTTTAAGCCATCAGTGGCATTGATGATCGTCTGGATCAATTAATTAATGTACTGAGCAATATGAGTAAAACAATAAATGCATTTGTGTACAAGTAAATTCCTTGCCTTTTTACATGCTTGAAATCACATTCTCCCAGGCCCATATGGCTTCCTGGGGTGGGTTGAAGTTGATGCGTCCGGCATCTGGTTCCTCCGGTGGGACGTTGTGCTCTGGCAGTGGTATGCCATGGCGGTGTGCCACATTGTGGAGGATGCCACAGGCCATCACAATGCGCCACACCTTCTCAGGTTGGTACAGCAGAACCCCCCCCAGCCCTCCGACTTGTCCAGGCAGCGCCTCCGTCCCTTCAGCAGGCTGATTGCCCTCTCCATGACTTCTTGAGTGCAGGAATGGAGGTCATTATACCTCCTCTCTTGGTCGGTGTTGGGGTCTGTAAGAGGGGTCATCAGCCACGTTCTTAGGGGGTAGCCACAGTCCCCCAGTCAGTAGCTCTGCTTACATTAGGGAAAGTGGCTCTCACTGCAAATTGCGCTATAATGTTGGCCTGCTCAAAAGCATTGTATGGGAATTTGATGTACCTGGATGACATCCAGATGATTCTGTCCCACACAGCTGGCATGACTCGGCTCAGCGTAGACTGGCACACCCCTGACCGAACGGCCAGCTCCTGCTGGAATGCCCCTGTTGCCAGAAACCCCAGCGTGGTCAGCACCTGTGTGGACACAGACAAGCCCTGGCTTCTCGCTGTGTTGCACTCTAGGGCCGGTCGCAGCTATGCACACAACTCCAGTAACACTGGCCTTGATAAACAAAATTGGCTTATGAGCCAATAATTGTTTGCAATTAAATCCTTGCATTCCCTAAATACTCTTACGTTGGATTGCATTTGGAAGGTCCTCTAACAACACTAACGCTGCCATTATTAATATAATTTTCTTCATGACATTGCACATGGTTTTACATCCACCCATATAATTGCTAACACGCGTGTCTGTTAATTGTTCATAAGTGTGTCTCTGATGTGCACATCACTCTGATAACTACTTGTTTTCACATTATTAACAGTTTCCCAGCATCACCTCTAAGTATTACCAAAGGAACAATAGCTGTAGAAACGTGCCTACACCATGAAGTTGGCATGGGGCACCACACATTTCCACGGTCATTTCACGTTTGATACATCTGAATGGGAGTGTGGAAAAGGATGTACGCCACTTTTTTGTGTGTACGCAACCTTTGTACATGAGGCCCCAGGACTGGCTTTTCCTGCTTGGTTTGGACTTTGTGTTTTTACTGGTATGCAGCATGATGCCGGTGGGATGTATTGGTTCCAGGATAATGTGGAAAAAAATCTACTTTTTTGCAGAGACTCTCTTTCTGGGGAAGGGGAGACTGGCAACTCTATTGCCTTCTTTTCTGTGGAAATGACTTAATGCTGAGGGCAGTTCAGGAGTCTCACTTGGAGGAGCACGTAAAGTGGAGATGGATCCAGAGGTCTGGGGAATTACAGCCTTTGTCCTCATGGACTGTTCCAATTTAAAGTCATGACATTTGAGCTTAAGAATGCCCCTGCCACCTTCCAGAGGCTCATGGAAAAGCATTGAGAGAGCTGAAGGGAGTCATCTGCTTTGTCTACTTTGATGACATTATCATCTTCTCTTCATCCTGGAAACAACATTCTTATGATGTCCAAGCTGTCCTAGACAAACTCCAAAATGCAGGCCTCGCTGTGAACACAAATTCCTGGGCCATACTGTCTTTACTATAGGAGTCCATGCTGACCCAGACAAGACTGAGGGTGTGCAGAATTTCCCTGCATCCACCAACAGAGGAAGTCCTCGTCTTTGCCAGTCGCAGTCTAAACCCCGCAGAGAAAAACTATGCTGCCACTGAGCTAGAATGTTTGGCAGTGGTGTGGGCAGTTGAAAAAGTGGAGAACTTACCTGGAAGATAGACTATTCACAGTGGTTACAGATCATGCCTCTCTTCTATGGTTGTTCAAAACCACCAAACCCAGCACACAATTCATCAGATGGGCACTCCTGCTTCAAGAATTCACCTTCAATGTTGAATACAGAAAGGGAAAGTACAACACTGTACCGGATGCCCTCTCCGAAGCTGGAGCTGGGATGTCAGAGAAGATGTAAAAAAACTGTTACACATGTTATCTTTATAAACCAGAAAACTTGCAGGAAAACGCTAACAAACCCAAACTAACCGTCCCTGGGAGATGCTGGGAGTGGATTTGATGGGTCCCTTTCCCAAAAGCCCCAGACAAAATGTTTATCTCCTTGTGTTTGTTGATAACTTCTCCCGGTGGGTGGAACTGTTCCCCATCAGAAATGCTATTGCTGAAGCCATCTCTCAGAATCAGAATCGTACCCTAAAATCAATGATAGCATTGGATGGTGACAATCATAAACACTGGGACAAGAACCTGTCTGAATTCCGGTTTCTGATTAACTCTGCAGTCCAGGAGTCAACGGGTGTTTTTCCTGCAGATCTTAATCACTCCCTGAGAGGACCTCTTGATACAATGTTGCAAATTGTTCCTGACACTCCTAAAAAATCACACAGCTAAAAGATCTCTGTTCCTTTGTTAAAAAAAAAAAAAAAAAATCTGGACTATGAAACTATGACAAACACCGATTGGGACCTTGAGTTTCACGAACAGGACAGAGTCTGGTTGATAGCCCATCCTCTCTCTGAAAAATCATTTGCTGCCAAATTAGCCCCAAAAGACAAGGGCCATATCGGGTAGTGGAACAAGTTGGGCCTGTGAATTATAAAATTGTTTCAGAAAATTCAGGCAAAGACTTAAAAGTTGTCCACATTTCCCATCTCACACCTTGCTGAGTACCTACAGGAGCAAGAGAAAAGAGGAGTCGGCTGAAGAGGACTTCCTTGGGTTCACAGACACAATTCTAACAATACCTCTGACACCCACACTAGGACAACTACTGCGCCTTACCGGTCAGATTCTGCAAAGGTAGCACCTGCAAAGTCACATTGCTCCAATGGAAATAAACCACCGATGCCCTTTCACCCTTGCCCTTCCCGGAGGAAGGGCATGTGGTATGAGTGCAAGACACCGACATGAAGAAGGAAAAAAAGAGTCAGAAAGAGAGTTCGTGGAGAAGAGTGACAGCAACATTAAGCGTGTTTTGAATTCCGTGATATAGCTGTCTTGTGTAGTAAGTCCTCGCTGCTGGAGTACCGTCGGCACAATTGCCTGTTGGATGTGTTTATTTCCCTGTCGGATCAGCTGTCTCAGGAGTCGGGAGATGCCAGGTCCGACTGTGACTGACTGACAAACTAATTTTAAAAACTTAGGTACCGTGAGTACCCAGTGTGCATTTTGGTTTTGTTTGTGTTGTTCTAGACTGTACTCTTTATAATATTATTTAATATATTACTATATTACTATTCTTTGGGAATCTTTGGGAATTTTTTATTCCCAAAGATCTGTGTTGTCACATTGGGCTTAATAAGGGGCATAAAGCTTTATACAGAAGAGTCAATGTGTCAGTCATTGACTCATCAGTCAAAACTGAAGGGCACACAAGAGAAATGCTGGAGAGTAGGTCGCATAGTACACTAACAATCTGGCACTGGGGAAGGGGAAACGGGAGGTTTAAATCCAGAGGTAATTAGGGGCATGACAGACACAAGGAAAACCAGGAGGCTGGAGTAGGTGGAGCAGAGACTGAATGTGACAGAGAGAGAGCGAGAGAGAGAGCATTCACACATATTAGTTACACAAGAACCTGGTTCCCTTCAAAGAGCCATGAATCCCATCTCTAGAGCGGACAAGCAGTCCTGCCGGGTAAGTGTGATGCTGACTAAACCAATGCCATAACACTGTTGTGAGAAATAACAGTGAACTGTCTTGAAATGTATATTCAGTGTTGTTAAAGCAAAGAGCCGTTATTTTATGAACATGTTGCTTTTGGACAGCAACAGTATCATTAAAGCTAAAACAGCATCATAGCAAACTGAACCAAAAAAGTGAAATAAATTATAATTCCACTAGCAGCAGGAGGCTTCACCAAACTCCACACAAACCTAATTGTGATGATGTGTTAGCGCATGCACGTCTCACTGAAAGCAACCCATTCCAATTAATGGATCCAATTACATAAAATAATACAGGCTGTTTTATGCTTTGCATGTGAAAAAGCTCACATTTTCCTCCCGAAAAGCTGGGCATGAATACTCCATCAGGCCTATTTGTACTATAACAATGTTGCCAAAATGACAGCATCAATTTCCACCTCTGAAAAATGGAAACCCTGCATGTTCACAAACAATCAAAACCCAATCAGTTGAATTTCCAGAGCAGCAAATTAAGCGTGGATGGGAAATTATTCCATTGTCATGCAGAATATGCCAGTAATCACTTAAATAGAGCAGGAAAACAGAAATCAGCAACAAAAGGCCTTCAGACAGTCTAGTGTGGTTGATAAGGTGTGAGAGCATGTGCCTCAGTTCATCAGTGGAACATTATGATTCATCAGTGGAACATTATGAAAATTGGAGCTCTGCACTCATCCTGTAATAAACCGGTTTTGTGTAAATGTTTAAAAAGGAACTAGAAGGCTATACATAGCTCTTTTTTGTAGGATTCACATTGTCTTCTCCAATCTAGCTCTCCTGATTGTGAGCAGTGTATGAGCATTCTTGTTTTAACAGCTAGCCTCCGTGTTCCGAGCCAACACAAGCCCAGGCTGGGAATCAGAGCGCACTCGCATGCAGCAACTGTAAGTAAAGAGTAAGAAGTACCCCAATTAAAGCTCAATGATGAAAGAGGCAGAAAGTGGGGAATCAGAGGCAAGAGTTAAAAGGAAGCAAGAAATAAGTGAAGAACAAAGCAAGAATCAGACGGCAAAATAAGACAGTACACGAGGGGAGAGGAAGGAGTTCAGGAAAGAGAAAAGAGAATGAAGAGAGGAAATGAGTCTTCTGTTTTTGTCAGCTGCTGGGTCGAACCAGCCTCCAGTCCCCGAGATGCCGCAGACGACAGCCACATTCAAAAATTCATCATTATTGGGTAGACAAAGTGACATGGTGATTCTGGAAGGTCCCTTCAAAACACTGTCCAGATGTTGCCTTCATGTTATGTTTTTTTTGTTGTTGTTCTTTCTTTATCAGTTCAATTATTCAGTCAACCTCATTAATAGATATGACTGCAGTGCATGTAATCTCTGTGCCAGATATTTGATCTGTTCTGGCTCTGGGCGTCGGGGGGCTTTAGCGGGTATTGTTTTTCCTCTTTCATGATGGCCGGCGTTTCAGATCAGCTGCTGCCGACCTCATTATTTTATCACAGAGGGGGATTTGAGACGAGGCCGTGTTGCCTGTTTTTCATGTTATTACCTCACTTTTTTCTGCAGCGGAGGCCGACAAAGTTGAAGTAGTTTGTTGGGTTTTACATGGCTGGAAACGCTGATGTGTGGTTATATAAGGCCTTCTTTAAAAATGTCACTGTTGCATGATGTAGCACAGCAGGAGCTGCATTAATAAAGAAGGCTTAAAATGTCAGAAATCATTATTTTATCTCTTTCTTTTTGTGTATTTTATTATCATATGATATTGCAGATTTTCACTTTCTTCTGTCAGCTCATGGTCAACAGAAATACTAGTTTAATTACTTGTGCAGTACAGCATGGCTGTAAAAAGACATAAAAGAGCCAGTGCTGCAAGCATCTACCTTCCATGAGGTTGCTACAATGAAATAAACATGAGAAAATTTTGAAGACCGTGAATGTGTGAATTGTGCGATTGCCTCTATACAATGAACCACAGACTGTATAAAACATGGATACGCTGCTACTTCAGCGACATACTCCACATTACACTCTGTCCCGCTCCTCTGATGCCAAACTCTTGTCACGACCACTACCGGACCAGACCTGGGGTGCAAACCCTTTTCCATGCTGCCCCCTTCCTGTTGAATTTATTGAAAAGCACAATACAAGCACTAGAACATGCATTATTAGAAGTGGAATTAAATTAGTGTTGTGGTGTTCCGCAGGGTAGCATTTTGATTCCACTTTTCTTGTAATATTAATGATTTAAAGGCCTCTGTATTTGGTTGAATTTATTAGTGTATTTATATGTATTACTTTTCACTGATGAAATATGGCCTATTTTACACGTGGAGGTCAATAAAGTAAACTGAGTTACTGATGAATATATTTTGTAAGGTTTTCTTCAAGCCAAAGATTGATCAGAGCACATCTTCAAAGTGGCCTTGAAACAACTGTCTGTCTGACTGTTTCCTGCTCTCGACATCATGATTGTTTTGCTTTTCTTGTGTCCTTGGTTGCATTTTGGAGACCCACAATGGGAAGAAAAAAAAGTGTTATCCTATATATTTAAACTAAACAAATTTTTAATAATCAAATTAAATCAATGTCTGGATCAGGACAGTTAGAGATGGAAGCTTAGCGGGTATTTGACGAAAAAAAAAATGAAAGAAAAATGAAGGATGAATATTAGTAGAAGAAGCTTGTCCTCTGTGCAAGATGGCAGCACTTGACATCTTCCACTCCGGAGCTGCAGGATTTGGCCCGGGAATCTAACCATATGTGTATGCCAGCATGAAGCCTCCATCCTTGCCACACGAGAGCTGCTTCACCCACTGCCAAACTAGGAGTTCACACAAAGTAAACATGCTCAGCACCATGAGTGTGCTGACTGATTTGTAAAACGGAGGGTGAAGTGACCTAAAAAGCAAAAATGTCCTGAATTTTTGCAGTCGCTGCAAATTTGACCCATTTAAATTTGTGCTTAAAGTAAAGGTAGTTTCATGTTCAGGAGACTTCATAGCTATATCATCATGGTAAAAGGTCAAAGTCTGGCAGGTCCTGAGTGCTTTATAAAAGCACTATGATATCTTTTAATGAGCTGTAACCCCCAAAGACATGAATCTAAATTTTTGACTGCTGTCTTTGACTGAAAAACATCTAAAAAGCTGTCAAAGTTAAACTACTGCCTTATTCCCAAGATGGAACATCTTCCTGCAGACATTAGCCATATTTAATGCAAATGCACATTTCCATTCTGATTAGTCAAATTTCATGTTTTCTGCTCGGTCTCTCCTGTAAATAGCTGTTCAAAGTGCTCCCTGCTCCCGTGCATGGTTAGTTGCCATTACCAATTCCTATTGATAATGGGAATCAACCAGTCTTTGATCTGCTGTGAACATACAAACAAACAGAGATGAAATGAATGTAATAGCAGGGGAGCTTTGCTTTGGAAGCACGTATCAAAAAACACCTGTAATGGATGTTCTCCAACACACAGCAAAGTGTTTTTATTTTTAAATCTGGGTACATTCAACCTATTTTTTATGTTTGCTTCGAGCAACTTTGAATTCATGGTTGATGTTCCTGAAAAAATGGGCTGACATTGAGATCTTTGGTTGTGGTTTACATGCAATACTTAGCAAGCAGTGGTTAGTGCAAACTGCCTTGGTGCTTTACATGGCAACATGGAGCAAAAGAAGTTCACCCTCATTAGCTTAAGACCTTGTCAACAAACAAGGTCAACAACACAAGACATAGCAGCCAGCTAATATTAGTCAATCCCAAATTTACTCTTGTAAGGTGTTTTTTTTTTTTTTTTTTTTGCTGTCTGCTTTTCTCTTTGTAGTTCCCTCCTTCACTGTTATCTTGAGTCATTTCACCTCTGTCATTGTTTGTAGAGGTTACTGAGTCCGGTTACGTAACCTGCTTGTCCAGCTCCACTCCCCAGGCCTGAAAACCTCCTCTTCTTGGTCCAAAATGACTGTGGGACAAATACTTAAACCACTCGAAGGTCTCAGGTCTCCGGGCCAAGACTGTGAGGTTCAAAAAACATCTAACTGTTGAACACCAAAGCCCTGTTTCTCAAGAAGACTCAAGAATCCAAGTACCATAATTTCAGTAATGTGCAGTATCTCAACCTCACCATTTCTTATTCTGATTATTTTAGTTTATAATCATTCTGTGGTATTTTTAATCTATGAGCTTTACTTTTTTTTTGTTATACAGTGCACTGTGGAATGACAAAAAAGAGATGTTGAATCTTGAATGGGGTTGACATGTCGAACAAATGATGAATACACGTTTACAGCAACATGTTCTTTACATGGAGGTGGCCCTACAGGTAAGCATTCAATATAGTTTCAGGAATAATGAAAATCGGAACATTTTCCTGACAGATTTCACAATAAATAAATTCTGGAATGACACAAGGATGTGCAGACTGACCTGTACTTTTCTTCAATATTCAGTCGTTCCACAGTCTCAGGAAATCACAACCTCCAAAAGCAGCAGCTTTCAATATGTAGTGCTGTTGACAGCACTTATTTATCCAGGTATTAGAGAGGCCCAGAGAGACTGCAACTTACTGTGATTGATTAGACACACACACACACACACACACACACACACACACACTGCATATACGGCCCATGCTAAAACTCACTAATGCTGTTGTGCCAATATGTACTATTGATGACTGGTAAGGCAGACGAATAATCAGTCCACTTTTTGAGCAGTGTTGGCAGGTGAGTTTGCCCCGATCAATAAATGATCAAGAAATCTAATCAATGCGAAAGAGCCATTTGGGCTTCAGCCCAGAGCCTGGGAGGAAGGCAGAGGCGATAACTGTTGATGCACAGAGTCACATGTTGGTCCACAGTGAAATATTCTAGTAGTTTGCCTCAATACATACAAATGGAAATCAGATCCTCCAAAAGTTAAAAGGGTTATTTGCTCCTCTCAATAATAGTACCCCTGCTTAATGTTGGTGTTCATGTCAAACAGCAATAGACAGCAAAGTGCACATACTCTGATCTACAAGCTGATCACACACAGATGTTCAAATGGTAACATAAACAAGTGTGTTACTGTTCTTGACTATGATCACATCTGGCCAGGTGTCTTGTCAGTTTAACAAGCTGGAGGATGGTCTGAGTCTTTAAAGAAATAGGTCTGTAGTTCATTTGTGAACCGTGCTGCTGTGAATCAAATAACTGCGGATTCAATCAATGAATTTTACATTGCTTCATTAAAGCATTTGATATATAAAGCATAAAAATAAAAACCTAATTAGGCAAACTTTTAACTATTTTAAACACAATTGCCAGTTGTGTTTTACTTTTAATTTTCAATTTTATTTATTTTCAATTACCTTTCACACAAAAAAAGTGGAGAAAAAAAGTGTGTGAGAACAAGCATGGCACGAGGGAGAGGGTCAGGGAGAGGAGACAGTGAGGCACCGAAGTAAAAAAAAAAAACGGCTCCCTAAATCGGCTCCCAACGAGGAGCCGGTTCATTTCAAAGATCCGGCTCTTAGAACCGGATCGTTCGCGCACGACACATCACTACCACAGACGCGCTTGGCGGACGGTCGCCAATTAACGTAGTCCCAAGTTAATACGGAACACCGGGTTAGCTACTGTTAGCACGCCGCGGCTCAATTAGAGATCGCTACAGCCTGGTTAGAATTAGGTGACAATTCAACAAGTTGGTTTGCATGATATGTTGGTCCTAAAACCGCTGCACATTAGACGACGGTGAACTTACACTTTTGACGTGAAGTCGTGCTCCCAGCTGATCCTCTCGTGAGGTACGGTGATCCAATCCGCCAGTGTTTTGAAATACTCAGATAAAGTGAGCCATCCCTGCCATATTCTGTAAAGAGTGCCCCTAAATCTGACACGTTGGACCTTTAGTGGGTTGCTTCTCCACAGTGCTGTCTGGTCATTTAGATAGTTAGATTTAATTTGAGATATCTGTCTCTGAAGTGAATGGAATTAAGTTTGTGATACAGAATTAAAAAATGACATTTAGAAAACTTTTTTTTCTTTGCTGGAGACAGCGCCATTGTTACTGTGGACACAACACAGTGTCTGCAGTTTTAATCGGAACAAATTTCCACTGAAGAAGGTGGCTGCTTGTCAGCTGTTTACTGTTCCAAGTTCTGCCACTCTATGCACACCACCCACCTGTGCCCACAACCACATTACATTACCATCATTACATTGCTGCTCTCAAGTGGATTGTTTTCTCAAGTTTCTAGTGCCTTCTGACAAGGAGTAGGTCTATTACTAAGAGATAATACTAAAAAAAATAAAATAAAACAGTCTACGGTCCACAAATCTGAGCAATGGACATGACAGCTAAGAGCATGATTCATACTGTGAATCATGAAAGACATTTTTATGACAATCCATGCACCAGTTTTTGAAAAAATTCAGTCTGCACTAAAGTGGTAAACCCACCGACTGACTGACATTTCCATTCTAAGAGCCAGACTGCTAGCTTGGCTATAAAAATCAGCACCAACAGAATTTTAATGAGGGCATTTCTTTGGTAGAATGTAGTTTCAATGGAAACTGTTGACAGTGTCTGTGGATACCGATCCAAACCAGATGATTTCACTGAAATAAAAACACCAATATGTAGCTGTTTCTCTTTTACTCAAGTCTGAAATACAACCAAGAACCAGCTGTACACGTACATTCAAATATGTGGTGGTCAGCAAAAAGCCACTGCATCGAGACCCTACTGTGTCTGTCTTAGAGGGGCAGGAACACTGGATGAAGTCCTTGAAGAACAACAAGATATGTATGAATTGACTGAAGGGAAACTATTGTGGATGATGTCATTGTGCCTCTGTGGTTCAACAAAGCCACTGGCCCCAAAAAGGTCAATTAACTGCCAGGTAAAAGTTTGACGACTGAATATGTGAACAGTTGCAACGAGCTAGTGTTCTGAACAATGCGCATGTTGCTCATACAGATTGCTCTGAAATTGTTCTTGCATTCCAGCTACAGATCTTGAAACAGTTATTACTGTTCATGGCAGGTCTGAGATAAAACTATTACATTGGTGGCAGACGAGGAAAATCCACAGCTAAACATAATACAGCTGTTTGAACTGAAAGAGATCATCGGCGTATTATATTACCAGGCTGTATCATATTGTCTGATACAGTGCTTTATAACCTTTTTTTTTCTTTTTTCTTTTCTAAGAAAAGCTGAACCCCCTCCAACGCACACACCCACCCACCCACAGAACGAAGCACACGTCAGGTGTGATGGTTTTGTTTCCTGATGTTGTCTCATTTTGCTTGGCTGTCATTAGCCAGCTTCTTCCCACCAATGACACATCCTGGCTGAGACCTGTCCTGTCCTTCAATCAAACCAAAATAAAAGTACCTCTCCGGGTTCTTTTTTTGGTACTGCTGAGTCACCACCATTTGATTTGACATTTCATTCAAAACATAGTGAGTCTCTGACTGCAGGAGAAACGAAGAAGAGCTAACAGGTAGTTGACCTGATGAAACTGATTGGGAGACATGGCCTACTGAGTACTGACAGGTGAGGCGGTTGCAATCAGTAACTACAGCACTGGATACCAGTAAATTCTACCCACTGGTCCTTTAATTTATGGTACCTCAGTGTTTGTTTTTGTTTATAGACATAGACACTTTATAGACAAGATTGCAATGGGAGCCTTACACTGAAAATAAGTCATGGAGAGAAGACGTAGACTGAAGTAGTTCAAATGGAATAGTCCAGTTCAAGTGCAAAAGGCTTATGTAGGTCTTGATGTCAGCAGACACATGAACCTGCATTGACCAAAACATCAGTCGGTCACATGCAGGCAGGTAGCAGCATGATTGTCGGTGAGCTTGCATAAGGTCATAGCCGATGTGTGATGTGTGATCAGTGTCCTGCTATGTCTTTCTGAAGGTGTTGTAGCAAGTATGGTCAGGGATACGTGTGACTACATCTGTTCACTGATTGGACCCAGTGACAGAGCTCGCATCTCGACTTCCCCTAACATCTACACTGACATTAAGATAGATTTAAGCCAGGCACTGTTCTAAAGTCCAGTGGAGTCAGAACGTTCACATGATGTTTTTATCACATATGTCTGTGCTATATGTTGCCTATATTCCAGAATATGATATTACAAAACAATACTTTTTGAGATTCTTTGGGGTATTTGTGATAATTTAGAGTTTGTCATTTCCTAATAAACCATGAAAAGTCTTTAATGTCCCATCCTGCATTTGGGGGCATGTACTGATTTTACATCCTATGAAACGATTTCTCTATTATGACTCTGCCAGAGCAGAGAGCAGTGCTTCCTGTTTCCTGTCAGTGACAGTATAAAGAATAGACAGAGCCTGAATGATGTAACGCATAGATTCCCAAAGCAGTCAAAATGATGCCTGGGTGCTCGGATGCCCATCTGTAACAGCACCTACCTGCCAATCAAGCGGCGACGCTGTTAATTTTGCCTAACTCTAAGTCTTAATATCATCAATGGGTGAGTTCAACCCCCTCACAATTGTCATTGGCAGGGAAATTAGCTGTAGAGATCAAAAGTGTGGCTAAACCAGGCTGTAAACATGTTTATTTCTTCTGTGAAGTTGGGCGTTTCAATACGGGTGCTTATGGAGGTTGACTCACTTCTGCAGCCTGTCTGCTGGATGGACCTATGGCCAGGCCTCTGATTTCTATACAAAAGCACAACTTTACAACTTCATTTGGTTATTTAAATGAAACTGGATCAACCTTTATACAAAACATACTGCTTGTCCCTCTGATGTCCTCCAGCTGTTCAGTCTCAACTGTGCGATTTACAGTTTCCTGATGGACAGATCACTTCAGACTGCTAAAGAAGCAAACTAAATAACTGCTGCTCACAGAATCGTAACAGCATCGCAACAGAACCGTACTTAGTAACTGGTCCAGACCAGGTTCCAGCACAGCCTCTGCGACCAGCCGGGAATAATGTTAAACTACCTTTCATTTACAGATTTTATTTCTAAGTAGCTGATATCTAACTGCTTTTAGCTTAGCCCAAACTGACTCAGGTTGGGGATGCCAGATGCCAAATCCAGCAAGAAAACCATGTTGGCAGTCTACTATATTCCCTGTCAGACTTGCAACAGTTGGTTGCAGTTTACTGGAAGGTTCCTATCTGAGTTTTGTCGCAAAAAAATGTGTAAAATGAGTAAGTGAATAGCAGTCTGCTTTCTTGTTCATAGACTTCAAGTCTACAGTTGAGTTTTCTTTACACATATTTCCTGACCGTACTTCAAGGACAGATAGTTTGTCACTCTGTTGTCACTCTGTTGATAGTCTGTCACTCTAAGCTAAACTGATACAGAGAGACGAGTCATAGAAGGTGTCAGTTATGTACAGGATAAACAAAAGGAAATTGCAATATTTCGTCAAAGCACCCCACAGACCTTTACACTGCAAAGATTACAGAAAGGAACTGAACTCAACTAAGTAAGAACACAACGTCCCATCATGAAATCGGCTACATTCAGTTTGCTCAATCCAGAGGGCTGAAAATAAAAAAGAGGACTGTTCAGCTTTCCATTTACTTCAAGTAAAAATAAGAATACAGAGAGTGACAAAGAGAAGGGCAGAAATAAAAGCACATATGCAGGCAAAAAGAGGAAAGTCAATCCTGTGCTTCTGTCAGGCTTAGCTATCATTTACTGATCTGGGCATACTGGCCCATCAATACTGCTGAAAAACAGGACTGATTATTCATCTGCATTACCAGCCATCAATCAGAACAGGACTGCATATGTGCAAGTGTGTGTGTGGGGGGCGGTGGGGGGTGTAATCGATCACAGCATGTTAAGTTGCAGTCTCTCTGGGCCTCTGTAGTTCCTGGCTAAATGACAGCACTACAGTATGAAAGCTTCTGAAAAGAACACAACATGAGCTGCTGTGGTTCTTCACGGAGTGTCAGTCTGTGAAAGAGTCCACGTCAAATATCTAAATCATTAGTTCAGGTCACCTAACACTATGGTCAGTGTTTTACTGATTTATCCTATCACCTATGTGTCCATGGCCGTACAGCTTCTTTCAGTTTATTAAACCTCTTTGGCTGAGTTACACACAGGTCATTTATCACAAATACTGGCACAGTTAAATTTGGTTGAAAGGCTCTGCTGAGCTCTGAATGGACCGAGCAATAATGAGGATTCTGCTGGGAGACCTAATCCCCATTGACAAACAGATCCATGAATGTTGTATCTTATACCAACAATACCAAAAGCTTAGTGCATAAAGAGCAGGTTGAGTTGGTGGATAAACTGTGGCGGAAAATCATGTTGGTTGGAGATACTAGGAGAGCAGTCAGTGATAAGTGTGAGGTGATAAAGTCCATATACACCTGCATGAATATTGGATTCGTGGTTGCCAAGCTGATGAATGAAGGTGCAGTCAGACCAAAATTTGCTGATACATTTCAGTGAAGCACAGACCAAGACGTATTTCCTTCGATTCTCAGGGGCACAAAGGAGTTGACCTCTCATTCACCAAATATTGAGTATCTTTGTGAAATGTCCCAATTTCTGATCTGAGCTGACCCCAGCAGATATTCGGTGAGAGGTGGGGTACACAACTGGACAAATCGCCAGTTTATCACAGGACGGACACACAAAGAGAGACATCAGTTAACCTGCATGTCGGAAGCCAGAGTACCCTGAGAGAACCCACACAGACAGACATGGGTAGAACATGCAAAACCCCCCACGCATAGACTGAACTGTCTTATTGTGGGTCGACATTGCTAATCACTACACCACCGTGCCACACCCAACATGATAGAATACACCATATTATTTTAATTAAATACAGGCAGATATACTTTACATTGCGTTTTAGTTGATGGTTTACCATTTACAATTTACGCTTTCGTGGATGCTGTCATTGTTGGGTGATGTTAGACAACTGTTTCTTGATGAAACTGGAATAGATGGACACGTGCATACTCTGACTTTGAGACTTTACATTTGTTTTTAGAAGCAGGATGCCAGAAATTGTGTTTCAAGTTGTCTGGAATGCAGCATAACTCCATAGTAGGGGAACGAATAATGGTAAAAAACAGTAATAGAAGTGAATAATGACAGTAATGACAGTAAACCTGCTTTTAACCTGCCTGCACCTGCAGTTCCTGCTTACAGCCCTGCACACACATTTCCGATGATTCTGATGCTAATCATTGAATGCATGCCTGACCTCACTGCTCCACCAGAGCAAGTTTGGAATAAAACACTTATGTTGAATGTGTTCTGTTAACAATATAATGTCTTTGCAAATTATTGACCATTATTATTGACCATTTGTGATCTTCTCATGAGATGAGTCACAGTCATACACAGTATAGGCCAACCAGACCCAATACACTTTGGACTGCAAAGTAATTGGTAGCTTAGCAGATATCTTTAAAGTAGCTTCATTCATACGTATTAGCACGGTGCTGAACAAAATTGATTTCCTATTTTGTAATTTCCTAATAAGCCTCAACGTTGTACCTGAAAGAAAATCCTCTGAGAAAATAATTTGAACTTACTAATATTTTATATATATCCATATGCACACACTGACAGTGATCAAGAACTGAACCTGATGGTTCAGTTGTTGTAACCTTTGATAGTTCTGTTGTGATGTTTAACTGTGTTCTCTCAGTCTTGTGTCCATGTCCCTCTGCTTCACTGGGACAATAATCTAATCTAGCCATCAAAGCAAACTGAGGACAGTTTTGGCAACCAGTGAGAGAAAGTCATATTGTAGCTAATGTTTTGTGAAGAGTAATCCCACGACTTAGACCATCAAAGGTTTGGAACTGCTGTAGGAAAATTGCAATGTTGATTGCCAAATCACAAAGCAACAGGGACAGAATGTGAGCCTGTATTTTCTGTCAGAGGAAAACTCTTTGATGATACACACTTAATGCAAACAGATGCTCGGAGAGATATGTGTGATAGTTTCACCAAGGAAATCAAACATTGTCTCGCTGAAACTCCCCAGAGTTTAAATTCCATTTAACAGTTGAAATGGTTTCTCATCAGGCTGATAGGACTCGGGCTTCCATCTGATGTGTATTTTACAGTGTGTGAGAGAACAGAGATTGACTGATATTAGCTACTGTATGTCAGCTGTGTGTGTGCAGACAAGAGTGTCATTGACTGTGCTGCTTCCTCATTTGGAAGCATCTGCAGGCAGCTGACATCATACATACTGACATACAGACAAATAAATAAATAATTTGATTACTCTTACCCACAACATTGTGTGCTGAAAGTATGCACAAACAGAACTATTGCAGTGCAGTCACATGGTAGATTTATCATGTCCAGTTGTTGGTAGTGTTAGAGAGGAGGTCCTCTCTGAAGAGCTCGGCCTTTTTGAAGGTCGAGACTAATGCCCCTGATCTGATAGGAACTGGTAGGATTTTGGTGGCAGAGCCAGGCGTCATTCATTGGCGTGTGCAACAGTCAAGAGGTAACATATGCCTGTATAAGGGCATCCATGTAGGTGAATGCAGAACCAGAGACTACTTTGTAGTCTGCATTAGAGATTTGAATTTAATGCGGGCTGCTATAGGTAGCCAGTGGAGTTCGATGAGTAGCAGGAAAAGGTTGTAAAAACGACCCCCTTGGCAGTTCTAGTGTTAGAACAGCATTCTGGACTCCTACAAAAGGTTATATATTTAATCAACCCTGCAATTCCAGGATAGCTTACTGGCTAACCACTTATCCATGCGTGATTAAGTAGTCACACACCAGGAAACATTTCTTTGATTTTTGAGGACCAACTGACCAAAGGTCGTGTATGAAAAGGTAAATGAGATGGAGATGAGATGGAGTCAGGAAAGTGGAAAAGAGGGTTGCTACACGAGAAACTGGTACTGTCCACACAGTCTCTTCAATGCTTACTGCAGAGGACTGCAGATCTAGATATGTCCATGGATAAGAGAGAACGTGGTTATATAACAGCAACAAATTTGCAGCTCTGATCAACATTGCTAGTAATACCACAGATGAATTTACACGTGAAGTATTTTGATACTGGAAGACTCTACACTGTGTTCCAAATTATTATGCAATTTACGCCATAAGAGTCATAAACATTTTTTTTGTTTTGTTTGTTTTTCAATTAAACTCATGGATGTTATTGTGTCTCAGAGCTCTGCGGATCATTGAAATCAATCTCAGACACCTGTGATAATTAGTTTACCAGGTGAACCCTGTATTTGAAGCTGCTGGTGTGTCTGGAGTCCCGCAAACCTCAAGGTGTAGGATACTCAAGAAGTTTGCAAGCGTGCATAAACCTACTATTTGGCCACCCCTAAACAATGCTCACAAGCAGAAATGGTTGCAGTGGGCTCAGGAATACATGACGACGTGGATGGTCCAGATGGGTGGAGTAATGGATGGTTGGCGAATGGCCTCCGTGTCCCAACAAGGCTGAGCCATCAGCAAGGAGATGGCGGAGTCATGTCTTGGGCCAGAATCATGGGGAGAGAGCTGGTAGGCCCCTTTAGGGTCCCTGACAGTGTGAAAATGACCGAATGAAAATGATTCTGACTGACTTTCTTCCGTGGTACAAAAAGAAGAACCATGCACCATCTTTATGCATGACAATGCACCATCTCATGCTGCAAAGAATACCTCTGGGCCATTGGCTGCTATGGGCATAAAAGCAGAGAAACTGATGGTATGGCCCCCATCTTCCTCTTCAACCCTATTGAGAACCTTTGGAGCATCATCAAGCAAAAGATCTGAGGGTAGGAGGCAGTTCACATCCAAGCAACAGCTCTGGTAGGCTATTCTTCGGCTGTCCTGCAAAGATATTAAAGCAGAAACTCTCCAAGAACTCACAAGTTCAATGAATGCAAGAATTGTGAAGTTGATATCAATGAAGGGGTCCTAAGTTAACCTGTTAATATGTTTTTGAAATAACTTTTGATTTAATTTATGACCTCCTAATGGTGCAAATTCAGCAAATGGCCATTTTTAATTCTTTAAGACCTATAAAATATTTTAAGACCTATAAAATATCTTGAAACTCTGTTGTGAAACTCTGTGTAATATTTTGGAACTATTTAACATATTTTTTTTTAAAACAAAATACATTGTTATCATTGGGAGGTTTGTTCAATAAAATTCTAATTATATATACAAATTAGCCGTTGATGACTTGAATTATACTGACTGTCGTTTGGATCAACTATTAAGGAAAATCTGAGAAAAATGTAATTTGCATAATAATTTGGAACACGTTTCACATCCCTCAAAATAATCTGGAAGAAAATATTGAATGAGACAGTTTTCCTTTAATGAGAATAAGTCTCAACTTCAAAAATACTTGAATTTTCCTTTATTTTTTCTTTCCTACTTAAGGCAGCAGATGACTCATGCAGATATTTAGAATAGGAGTAACAGAGTTTAGAAACGCAAATTCAGCTTTCTAGATGCATTTCTGTCAGTTTTACAGTCCTGAACTTCCACCTCAGTCTAACTTATTTGTCAGCAGCAGCTCCATTTATCAGAAATATTATATTTACCCTTTAGAAAGGTTTAATTCAGCGAGCACCACCCTCACATACTGTATACCCCAGACAAGATGAAAATGTTATGAGAGTAAGAAACTCCAACTACAGTGAGTCAGCAGGTAGTAAACAAAGAGCAGACTAGTGGCACTTAGAACAAAGCCCTAACTTTCTAATGAGATGTCATGTTTCTATTAATCATATCCATTCTCTGATATGGATACTAAAGCACTGCCGCAGTAATAGGCATTAAACAGGACATTCTCTGCTGTGCTGTGGTGTTGTCCGATGAGGAGAAAAACAAATGGGTGCCATATCATTTTAACAGTGTTGTCACAGACATAAGCGCTGGTTTATTTGGCAGGAGTCTGCAAAGCAAAGGTGAGATAGTCAGCACTCCTCCTGAGTATTTAGTAAAATCCTGTCATCATAATTCCAGAGTATCTTAACACAAAGGTGATAACATTCATTTTTGGAGCCTCTCCATTTGTGAAGTGTTAACAACACTGAATCTGAATTTATTTTTGAGCTGGCATCACAGGCAACATATTGTCCTCTCTCCAAATAAGCAGCATTTACTCATTTGTCACTATCAAATTAATATAATGCATCACTTGTCACTGTCTGCCTTCTTTATGTGAAAAGAAAAATAATGCACCTGAAATAAATACAGCAAATACATTCTATAATGCAAAGTGAAACAAGACAAGACTGGACACATATGGTACAGAAAATGACATTTGCAAGCCCATTAAATATACACTGTGGGCTTTTACTCTGGGGGAGGCAACAGACCTCTGAGGTAATGACAGCATTTCAGTGAGCAGTAAATACATTTTCTGGTCCCATCCTGGTCAGCCAGGGTTGTTTTGAGACAGAAATTATGCATTAGTTTTCTCTTATTGTTTCATGATAGAGCCCCCATGTCTGCAACACGTGAAGACTAGCATGAAGCAGCTGCGTTTTTCATTCTTATGTTGCCCATGTCAACACTCTAAAGGCTCAGTTCTACCAGGTATGGCTACAGTGTGTTCAGATTGCGCCTTACACCTGCCTAACACTGCACTATGTCATACAACATATCCCAGTCCAACCGCCTAAAAAGAAATCCTGCAATTATCATGGACAATAAACAGTTATTTCCACTGTTAGCAATTGCTTCAGAAGTTGGGATAATATAGTCCATAGGTTAATGATGCTGACTGTGAGTTGTGAGAATATAATACTGTTGAGTGTACCAGTGGATCACCTGACAGTACTAGTCAGATCAAAGTATGGGCTGCTGTATGGTTAAGGAAGCGAGAGGGGCTTGTGTTTCACTGGGATAATTTATAGTCTTATGGCAGTTATCTCAATGACAGTTGTTGAGATAATTCAGTTTGGACTAAAGTGGTAGACGTTGCCATACCAAAAGCCTTGTTGCTAGCACAGACAAAAGTCTAGCATTTAGGGGCTTCTTGTCAGCAGTCTACTGTATGTTCTTGACCATTTAAAAGTAATGCCCTGGTCTCAAACTACATGCTGTGCTTACATTACATTTAAACTTGAAATTTGAAGTCAGGTACCTACAGAAAACTGAAACGAGTTTGAATTGTTGTAAGCATTCCTGTTATTACTGCCTACTAAAAGATTAACGTGCTTTATATATGTGAGTCATAACGGATGAAATCCGCTCTTTTTGTCATTACCCATCCACTGCTGCTCAGAAAAGAATCGCTGTCTAGGGAAACATAAAGGAGGAATTTAATACTACCAAAAGGTTCTTTACCTTGAAAGATATCCACTTGATTTATGCAACTGACTGCTAAAACATCATACTAGCTTCATATAAACCTCCCAACAGATTTCTACACAGAAGGACTAGATATTGTTCCCCATAGCTGAGAGTGGAAGCACACCATAAAGAGATTTCCAGAACAGGATTAATGATTAGAGCAAGCAAAATATTTTTCAGTGTACATAAGGACACCTAATGACTGTTTTATGAAAAACTTCGCCTACGCCTACTGTGCCAACAGTCATATGGGATTATTTATGCAGATACTGGATTGGAGTGTGATGTGAAAAGGTAGACACGATTGTCAGATTTGTGTGTTTGGATTAGAAGTAGTATCTGTAGCCTGGTTGTGTGAATAACATGATAAGGGGTATCTGGTTCTCCCCAGTAGTTAACTCTGAGCATGCAGCAACTCATCTTTCCTTCTCAGTGTGAGCTTGAGTAATCTCTAAACCAGAAGCCAATTCAAGCATGGCATATCAATATGATCCCCTGGTTTTAAATCAAGCATAATCCTTTCTCCTGTGGCTCCACACACCTCTCCACACACTGGGAGACAGATATAGGACAAGGTTAATTGGGATCAAGTGTGCGTTATTGCCCAGCTGGCCCACTTTTGGCTCTGTCTGCCTTCCGACCCATCCAGATGTCACCTACGGGGTGATGCTGACTTGCTCCGGTGCCACCTGTTCAGTGATCCAGTCACTAGTGTAGACACCTGGCTGCTTTCAGAGACCAAACACTTTGTTCAACCACCTACTGGTATTTTATTTGTCTCTTTGCAGCAACTTCTCAAAGGGCACATTGTTTTCCATTTAGCCAGAAGAAGCAGAAGTCAATCAAGCAATGGTCATCCATTGACCCACTGAGCTTTTAAGATGACCCCATGTGTAATCCACCAATGACAAAGCAAAATGGGATCTTCACACAGTTAATAACTTAATACATTTCGGGCACCCTGGTTCCTTCAAAGAACCCTAAGAGGGTGCCAGTATAATGTTGCATGGCCAGTCATAGTCATAGCTTCAGTAGGGGTTAGAGTCGCAATTCAGAGGACTAGCAACTATTTCTGAAAGTTTACCAACATTCACACCCAGGGATTGACCAGCAGTGCAGAGATCAGAAAACATCTCTCTGTTGTACTTATAATTATTACACAACTGATAATTGAGTGCAGCACTATGAATGTCTGCCTAGAGAGGCTGAAAATGTGTGCTATTATCGCAGTCTTTAAACTTTTTTTTTTTTCACCTACCTCTCTTCAACTGCCAGCTGTTCATTCCACCCTCCTGGTTCAGGCCAACTGTAAACTTTTGTTTTCCAAGGAGGTCAGTCAACACATCATGTGAATTCATCCTTTCCTAATCCAACCCTGATGGACAATTTGCAGTTGGTCAAATGTGCATTTTCAGGGTTTGTGGAATTCTATATGAAATCCGATTTGGTTCCATCTTTGCCTGTGATAACTGCAGATCAATAGTCATCAAGAGTGGCTGCAATTTAGGCCATTTAGAGATTCCTGGAAATTGCCTGCTGCATGACCTTGTGCAGGACACTGGACACTGAGAATTAACCTGCTTCTTTGTCCATAGGTTACTCTGTGAATACCTAATGATATCACTTTCAAATAGCAGCATTTGGACACAGAAACCTGTGGAAAATAAAAGACATTTACTATTTTCAACAGTGACCATAATGTCAGGTTTGTATTCCTCGCTATGCTGACTACGACACACATTAAGGAGTCAGTCAGCCAGTGAGACTGAAAGGCTCAGCCATTCAATGAAACCTTTGGGGGTCACCACTATTATCAGTTCTGTTTGGGTTTGTTGATGTCTAGATAAACTCCAGACACATCAAGCACAAATTACACTCACCGCAGTGGGCAGATGATTTTTGTCTGTCTTTACCTATCATTCAGACTGGTAGAATGAGGATTACTACCAAACCACCGTTGGTGGTGAACAAAAGAAACAAAACAAGCTGCTGATTTAGTGGCCAGCTGCCTTCTATTCACAGCTCAAGACATAGCAGAAGCCCTCATGGCTGTCCAATTAGCTTGATTACTTGCAGAAACACGCAATTTAAATGTGTCTGCACACAATTCATGCACACCTGGATCCTATCTAGAATCCCTCGACATTCGAAACATTTTGGGACCTTGCTGGAAATGAGTTTCATCTTTTTTACTGGTTTTCTGTTGAATGATCGCTATTAAACTGTCAACTACAGCTACTTGAGAATCGCACTGAAGTGACATTTCGATGACTAAAGATTACAATAAAATGGTGCCATATGTTTATAGAAAAGGTATGAGAGGCAATACATTTTATCTACAAAGCACTGAGCTGGTTCAAGGATGAGGACAGTGAGGATACAATGAAAAAAGTATACAAAATGTTACAAATAAGATTTCAAAAGTCAAGAAGTTTGTTCTACAAAAACTTAAAGAAAACTGGACATGTACACAATATTCTCTTTTGGAAAAAGAATATCAGAGAATAATCCTCACAGCATTCATATAAATTTCTCTCGATGTTCCCATGCATTTTTTAGATGCTGCTTGTTGAAAACTCTGTGAGACTTTGTGGTGGGCATGAACAAAAGATGAATCTCCTGATGGCCAGGCCATCTGCGTGTGGTGAATTGGTGACTGAAAAGCAAAACTGAACGGCAATTTGGATAACAGCACTTTATAATTGCAGCCACTTATGGCACATTATCTGACAACATTGAATATGATGTGAAAGCTTGATAAATGTATTAATTTTAGTTCATCCATCCATTTTCCATAACTGCTTGTCCTTATCAGGGTCATGGGGGACTGGAGCTGGTCCCAGCTGACACTGGGCGAGAAGTGGGGCACACCCTGGACAAGTCACCAGTTTATCACAGGGCTTGTTGACTGTCCGACTTCTTCCACCTCCCGGCTAATCTAAATATTGGCAAAGATGTGGATCATTGGTGGACCTGAGGTGTGCCAAATAATACCTCGGTGCTCAAACAAGCCACCTGTAACAGCACCCACCTGTCAATCAACGCGGCCACGCAGAACTTTAAGCCTTAATATAATCTGAACAGAAGAGTTGTATATAAATTCTCCCTCAGTACAGTTGTCACGAACAGTTAAATTAGCTATAGAGACGAAAACATGTTTATTTCTGCTGTGAAGTTGGACATTTGAACATGGGGAATAATGGAGACTGAAATGATTTGTAGCCAGCATCAAGCATCACTTTCGCACTGCCCATGGAGGTTGCCTCCTGTTGGTAAAACGTGTTTACTGTACTATTTCATGTCAAAATGGCTGTTGGGACAAAGGTCTATTAACCTGTGTGTCTTTGAACTGTGGAGAGAGGGAACCCAAAGAGACACAGGTGCCAGCCCACTGGGGTTCAAACCACAAACCTTCTTGCTGTGAGATGACAGTGCTAACCGCCATGTCACCTTATCATGATCTTTTATATTTTTCATTTCAAATATTTTTTTATGCATTTTAGTGTATAAAGTGATGCTAGTGGGGATGTGTGCGCGATTTCAGATTCATCGCTGACTGCACAGCATCAGTGAATACAACTGAAATTGAAAATTGTGAATTCTATCATTTCTTGCTTTGGTGTTTCCCATTTGGTATTACAGTACCCCAGCCAGTTATAACACCTCTCACGGTGTTCAGTAAGTCTAATGTTCCACCTATTTAACATATTAACAACCGTGTTGTTAATATGTGAGCAGACACATTGTTCATCACGTATGATTTCTCGTTTTAAGGTCAAGAGACGTGCATGAAGCAAAACACTGCCAAATGAATGGCTGCTGGAACACCTGCCACAATTTAGCCCGCTTTCACTTGAGTGAAGCTGCAGCCTGCACATGAGGTAGGACCGAGCAGCTGCCACTTTCCAATTACCGTGATTAAACATGGTGATCAATGAGCATTTGAAAAGATCAACATTCAGGCAAAGTGTGATGAAAAGCCCCGGCTTTAATGAAACTGCAGATTTTTAAAGAACGACTGTTTGTGTGCCAGTGTGCACGCGGGTGTGTGTGCTGAATGATTCAAATTTGATGATTTATTGGTAGTTGTGAAGATGCCTTTTGAACTGTTACCTGTCCAACATAAAATCAAACTAGTTCTTAAATATGCACACAAGCAGTGCAGTTTATCAAAAAGAGCCCCATAAATATGAAATTCTCATGAAGGTGTACATTGAAGAACCTGTTGATAACAGTGCCATCGGCACCTTTTAGGTGTTTAAGGAAAACGCCGCCCAGGCTGCAGATTGTACATATAACAAAACACATTACACTATAGAGGGGAAGACACAGAGCAGGAGGTCCAGCAGCTCTGACATCAGCATGCGGAGGTGAGATGGTGCTCTGATCTGATCTCACCTCACTGCTTCATTCCGCCATGCACAGCTGCAATGTAGAGCATTTCTTAGCTCTGCTTTACAATCAGACAATATGAGGACATTTATAGTTTTATACTGCTTTACTTGTTTTCGTTCATTATGTCTCTAGATAATTGTGTTCTGTCTCGTCTGATGTTTGATGACAGGTTGAAAGTTTCTTTTTCTCAATCAATCTCTTTCCATGTGCATATATTTTTACAGATGTTTTTCCTTTGACAGTATTTCTTTGGGAGAATGCATCACATTTGCAACTGAAAAAAGTGATCTGCACCTGGCTGAATGTGAATTGTGCCGTTCTCCATATGGAAGAATCGTGCAGTACAGTCGTGTATTCAGTCTGGGACAATATGTGGAATAACAAGTGGTGGTCTATGGTGAATAAGAATTATTATAATTCAAGGTGAACTTGAGCTCGGGGTGACCATGAGGATGAAAAGAGAGTGACCTGAGAAAACAATTCTCTTGCAATCACTCCCACCTCTCATGTTACAGCCCACTCACTCCTGCAGGAAGAAGGGTCACCTGGTCTGTATGTTCCTCAATATGACACATCTCTTTTGTCCTTCTTTCACCTGCGTACCATAATTTAAGTGAATAAATGTATGCTTGCTTATCATACAGGTACAATCATTGTGAAATGTATTCTCAAAGAGACCATGCATTCCGTTGAGTTCCATTTAAATGAGGTTCAGTTGCAGCTGCTCATAACAAACAATTGGTCCGTGTGAACATGATGTTGGGCAGGTTTGTTCACTGTGTTGAAGTTCAACATGCTAGCTTTTTTCTCCTTGAGCCTGTTAGCATTCTGAAGATTATTTAGCTCAAGTGTAGCCTCACAGAGCTGCTGACACGACTGTAGATGCTTCATTTTGATTTCTTCTGTCCTGAACCAAAGTACAGCTACAAATGCAGCTAATGTATGGAAGAATTATCCTGTCTTTATTCAAGAGCGTAGATTTTCAGTTTGAGAGCATGATTTCTCCTTTTCGTGCTCAGATTTATTCTCCTCGCGCACACATTTTGTGCTCGCACTCAGATTTCTGCTGCTTTCTTTCAAAATGTGTGCTCGGACTCAAACATCACATGCTTGCGCTCACATTTCTTCTTCTTGGACACAAACATTTCGCTCGCCCTCAAATCTGTCCTGTGCGCGCTCAAACTTTTTGTGCTCGCACTCGGAACAACACGTCCTCTCAGGTTGAGGTGTGTGCTCAGACTGAAAGATGCCCCTCCCTGCGCTAATATTAGTGTTTCACCAGCCAATAGGGAGACAGCTAGAGTGCGGCCCAATCTTGGGTGCGTTCCTTCGCCGTTTTTGAGCACTCCGTAGGGGCGGGTATATGGTCTGTTTGTAAAACTGCTTCTCTCTTAAAATACACCAGTTTACCATATTAGCCAGCTGTTTGAATCATCACCTTTCGCCAATTTAATTTATGTATAATTAATCTTAAGTAATCCTAAAAAGAGTTATTGTAGTTTAGATTTTTTTGGATTTCATATTAGCATTATATTATAAATACTAACATATAACAGTGTCATGATAGTTGAATTAGTACACTGCTACATGTTGTATTTTAAACCATTGGACGGTGGTTCACATCCCGGCTGCCGCACTTTAGCTGCATGTCATATTATGATTTTAAATTTACATTAATAAATTACTAAAAATAAAGAAATAATAAATAAATAAATCTGAGTGCGAGCACAAAATGTGAGCACGAGGAGAATAAATCTGAGCACAAGAAGGAGAACTCATGCTCTCAGACTGACAATCTACGCTCTTGAATAGAGATAGGATAATTCTTCCATACTAATGAAGGTACATTAATGCCAATGCTGTGGATGATTTAATAAAACTGTGTCACAATCAGTTTAAACTGATATTTGTCTAGCAGCAGAGATGTCACTGAGGGATGTCATCTCTTTCTTTCCAACGTGTGCTTCCAACAAGCAGAGAAGTGGACAGTAGTCAAAATAAAGAAATACATGAATGAATGAATTAATAAATAAAAATCAAAAGCTCATAAAATATCTGCTCTGAATGAACCATCTCTTCTAGAAATGTGACATAAACGGAAGACGCAGGGAGGGGGTTTTGTGTGAAGAACGGCTTCCACTCGCGCTGTAAGAGTAATGGCTTGTAAACAGCAAAGTACTGCGAAGTGTTGAGGGAGGAGCACACAGAGGACAAGAGCAGCAAGGAAATCTGCAGCCTGATATTCTCCACTTCCTTTCCTAAATCATTCAGGCACTGCTCGCATTTTTCAGAGCATGCAGCCTGCTTTGTTATGGCTTCAGGGGGCTGATGACAGAAGCAATTACATTAAAGAGGACCCCAGAATAGTGGGAGAACAAAATAAGATGATCTTGCATCCTTGACCTTTTATTTTTTTTTATTTTGCTACTTTGAAGACTGTTAACGCCTAGACGCAGAGCTGAGCTTCAATAAAATGACTGTTAAGCTGCATAGGAGCCACTTTGGCCAAAATGAATCGGTGCTATAAAACAATGATTTAACACCAAAAAGAAGGCGACGAATGTTCCAACAACTGAAGGTGACTCAGCCAATCTGTGTTGAGGACTGTTAAGTTTTTTTTTAAAAGTTCCAGTACAAACTGTTCTCCGGCTCATCTAACTGCACTTTTTTGGTGTTTTTGGAACCTGGCCGTACAAAGATTCAGAGGTAGAGCTTCTTGGAGGGTGTGCATCCATTGTCTCATTGTTACAGGATTTGGTGGATGGATCCATCTTTGAACAATGAGGGGCTTCACTGCAGCATGTTTTAAATCCAACTGAATCAGACTCATTCCTCTCTTTCTCTTTCTCTCTCTGTCCATTTAGAGACCTCTCTGTCTCTGCATTCTAATTTTTTTTGAGATAAGAATACACCCACAAAGACTGCATGACCTGCAGGCTGGTTTGTTTCCAAGAAACGGACAAAGGAGAGAGTAGCTCTGACGGACTGCTTGATTGATTAGTGACGTCTGTGTGTTTTATATGAAAGTATAGTCAAGCTGAACATCCATTCTCTTGACTCAGCAAATTGTCTTTCAAGTGTTTCAAGTCTTTTCCCTCCCTTTCCTTCTTTTTCCAATTTTCTAATAAATATATATATATAGCCTTTTTTTTCATTTGACCCATGGCATCAACTCTCGGCTACTTCAGTCTGCATGTCAAAGTGTCCTTGGGCACACCATCGGTGTGTGAATGTGTATGAATGGCTTGTATGAATGGCACCTAAAACTGATGAGCAGTTGTCACCTTGCACAGCAGCCATTGCCATCAGTGCACGAATGTGTGTGAATGGGTGAATGAGATATGAGAGGTGAGTGTAAAAGTGGTCAAGACTAGAAAGGTGCTATATAAGTACAGTTCATATAGCATGTACAATAATAATAACAATACAATCACTACACTGGTTAGTTGTGACTGTCTTTAGTGTCTCTCAAAGGTCAATTCAAACAATCCCAACAATATAATACAGAGACATGGATGCTAAAAAGAAAGAAACAACAACTATATAAAACCTGCCTCAGATTATGTAGGCACCAGACATCACAGCTTATAGAGACACATCAATTACTGCATATAGTCCAAAACTTCCCAAATAAACTTTCCATGCAGTTTATCTGCCAGCCCAGCTCTGGCTCCACAGTCAATGCCATCTCAGCCAGCCCATATAGGCAACAGCTGCCCATACATAGAGAAAATGTGTTATGTGTCAAAAAGATGTCTTTGTTGTCATATTGCCTGAAGGAAACTATGAGTCATACCTTTTGAAACATTATTTTCAAGCTCTTGAAAAGTGTTCATGATGATTAAAAAAAGGTCAGCTTTAAAATACATCTAGGAGACTAGCTTACTCACTTGCCACACCGGACACATGCCTCAAGTCTGAGATACTGAGTCTTACCGATATGTTACCCCCTAATGAGCAAATGTTTCCCCTCCAATGTCTCTACCACTCTGCTTTTATCACAGTTCTTAAAATTGCATCATGTGAATCCGTTGATAAAGAATCATTTAGCGCAGTGGTTCTGAAACGTTTTCCTTCCGAGGTGCATTGAAAATCATATTCATAGTCAACCTAGTTTCACTCTATATTTTTCTCCCCTGGTTATCAACACCCCCCACAGCAGTGCCTCTGTGACCCCGCCGGTTTGAGAATATAGCAGATGTACCACGCTGACTGAAGAAGAAGCCAAGGTATGGTGGCTGGCATGTGCTGATGTGGGAAGCAAATGTGGTAAAATTACTGCTTTCAGTGTCACCCCACAATGACGTGCCTCTCATGCTGCCAGTGTGTGGGCCTATAAAGAAAGGACCATAAATGTTGTGGAGCACCGGGGGGGTGTTGCTCTTAAAAGACAGGGTTGGATTCCTCCATCCTCAATATGTCACATGTACATTGAAATATGTATATATTATATATATATTTACTGCGGTCATCATTTTGATGTCCATACTGGCCGTGGAGAGATACTTTTTTGTGACTTGACTACAGCAGTAAAGACAGGACAGTCCTCACTCTGCAAAAAAAAAAGTATGAAAGTAAAAAAGGTACTAAAAAAAGGTCTATCTGTCAAGAAACAATCATTTTGTAATTGATGAAATGCAGTGCTACCGGTATGAAGATGATCACTTGGATTGACTAAGTGGAACACTGGGTGATGTGAGTCTGGTGCTTTTGAGCGGTTGAACTGGCCATTCATCCAGGTTGGATAAAGGTGCGGTAGTGATTAGGAATGTGAGAGGGAAAGCCAGGAACCATGACGCATTGCTCATGAGGATCATGTTGCAGCTGCAGCACTCCAGACTGGACCAAATTCAAATTTTGTTGTCCCCGTTATTCCCTTTAACACAAAAACATGGTAAAATGATGTCCACCTTTGTTTTCTAGCTGGATCGTCAGTGCTCGTGATAAGGCAACAGCTTCTTCATGTCAATAAAAGTTGAAAAGATTGATAGAATAGCTGACACTGTAGTATGTCCATCTGACGTGTATATTGTTTTTCACACATTAAAAAGTAAAGACATGTACGTTCACACGACAATCACACCTTCTTTGTTGTGCCATTGTGATTTTCACCTCTTTATTTAAATATGATGACGCGTAGCGTATCACTGCAAAGGACACAGCGTGCACCATCCATGGTCAGTAGCAGGGAACACCCAGAATGCTACCCTGGTCTTTAGAAAAGGAGGTCATAGCTGTGGCTCTCATATCCAGGGCACACAAAGACAATCTACTGCCCAGTACTGGAGGTAACTCGGACAGTATAGAGGTGTTGAATTATGTTTGTTTTGAGAAATCAGTTATTGATTTTGAAGATGATCTACTCCTGCTGGGAAAAAATTAAACTGAAACTTGACACCGGGTTACCAAGACGCAGCGCACATTCTTGGGTTATTGTTGAAATCCTGAAGTGTGTAAAGTGTCTATATCGTCACAGACTTGCCTGTAGAGGTCATTTTGTTCCTGTTGGAGCGGATTTAATTTTTATTGGCAATGCAGTGATTTGTATTGAACCTTCCTGTGTTTGCTATAATACTCTGGTTCTGACTTGGATGACAGGTTGTGGAGACTGACCTATTAAAGATGAAATCATTTGCTCATTGTCGGACCTGTTTAAAGCACCAGCTGTAATTAAGTTGAGCTCCATGAAGCAAATCTGTCTTCAGGCGTCCTGACTGTATACAGCAGGCATGCAGGTTCACACACGGCTGACTCCTGTCTGCAGCTGATTGCAGCCGCTGTGCTGCATCACGCTGCTTCACCACGGAATCTGAAAACTGTCACGTCAGCGAACAGCTCGGCTCGCACAGACGAAAATGGAGGTGGATCCATCTTGCATTGCACTGCCTTTCTTTTTTTTCCTGCCTGCTCCTGTTGACTCCTCGCGCTGCCTCTGAACCTTTCCAGTGTAGGCCTCTCCTTGATTGTCACCTTCTGCAACTCATCCTTTACCCCCTCATCCTCCTCTTTGTTTCTCGTCTCCATCTCTTCCTGACAAGCTGCCAATCAAACGGCGTTGCCACGAAGCGCTGCGCCTTCCTCTCTTCCCTTCCTCTCCCTCTCTCTTTCTCCAGCAGCTGCAGTTAAAGAGTCTCTCAGTCGTGTCTCTCCAGCAGAACTGAATACCTCATTACCTGGATTGTATGGCCTAACATTGGCATTCCCCTCACTTGTACCTCCCTCTTTCTCTCTTTCTCTGCTCCATCTATGTCTCTCTCCCGTCCTCGCTCAGTTCAGCAGCTGTAACCCGTCAGTGCCAACGATGGCCATCACTCTCCAGCGTCCCTCTATCTGTCCTCACCCATCCTCCCAGCTTCATTTCACACACACACACACAAACACACTCCACTGTCTCTCCCTTCTTTCTTTCACCGCTTGTTTCATCTCCTCTTTCTCAGCCCTCAACTTTTTTTCTTCTCCCTCGCCCTCCTTCTTTCTGTCTTACCTTGGCAGCATTCAGCACTATCTCTGCCGAGGGGGGGGGGGGGGGGGGGGGGGGGACTTCCTGTTGGCTTGATTTCAGCCCAGCTAATTGGTTTATACAGCAGCCTTCCCAGCACTGCCTGGTTCACTCTCCGTTCATCTGCTCTGTGTGTGTGCGTGTGTATGGGTGTGTATGTGTACATACAGTATATTACAGTGGTTGCATTCGATTGGCCGACCAGCTGATTTTATTCTTTACCTTCAACTTTCACACTTTCTCTAGAAACAAACGTTGATAGAAAAAGTGTTCTGACTCTTCTGAGATGAACACGTATTAATTACATTTAACAGCATGCAGCATTTATTGAAGTTCAGTATCTACATGTCTAATTAAATTGAGATGTGTCTTTAGGCCTCATTTAGTTTCAAATTGAGCCTGATCTTTGAAGGTGGGAGGTAACCAGGAATAAAACACAAGCAGAACACAGTAACTTCTGGCAGAAAAGACAAAAGACAATATACGCATGACGTCCCCTATAGATTTTCAAGGTAAAATTCGCCTCTGACTCTGACTCTTCCACCAACCAGCTAATCTAAAAATCCGTAAAGACATGGATCACTGGCAGACCTGAGACAGGCAGAATGGCACCAGGTTGCTCAAACAAACCATCTGCAATGGCACCTACCTGTCAATCAAAGTGGTCACACCATTAATTAGTTGTAACTTTAAGGCTTAATATAATGTGAACAGGTGAGTTGTGTATAAAGTCACCCTCAGTACAGTTGTCATGAACGGGGAAATTAGCTATAGAGACCAAAACTGTTTTTTGTAGCAGGCTGTAAACATGTTTATTTCTGCTGTGAAGTTGGACATTTTAGTATGGGTGCGAATGGAGGTTGAGATGTTGTGTAACCAACCTCCAAGTGACTGCTCGAGTTATTGGCACTTCCACATTGGATTCATTTCACAGCCACAGGTGTCACAACCTGCCAAAGCAGGGCAAAAGGTGAATCTCTTTTATAAAAATGGGCCATCTAGACATCCACCCACCCACCCATCCATCCATCCATCCATCCATCCATCCATCCATCCATCCATTCATTCATCCATCCATCCATCCATCCATCAAAAAACAATCCGTCATGCTGGAAGGCAGAGGCTAGGCATGTATCATAGTGTATGTTGTAGTTTTGTTGGCTAGCTATGAAAACTACTTGCTTGGGTTATGATTTGGACTAAAATACATAACTTAATGTTGAGTTTAGTTTCACACTGCACAACATGAACAGTGGTCTCCTGTGTTTTGTTCTCTTTACACGTCCATGGAGTTACTTACAACATCCTATCAAGGCCTTATTTGATTGGCTGAACCAACAGAGGAGGTGAAAGGGAAGAGAGAGAAAAAAAGCACTATAAAAGCACATCATAACATCACATGCTGATTATGTATTTGGAAGAAATAAATAAATGGCACCAATAATTAATGATGCTCTGCAGAAAAACGGGAGATGCATGAGGAGATGCATGAGAATAATACTGGAAATAAAAAGCTGAGTCAAAGTACCAATACAGTGATGTAAAAAATGTGCATATGTGTGTGTGTGGGAGGGCAGCCAAAGAGATATAAGAAAGATATCTACAGAGAGAAAGTTAAAGACAACATAATCGGAATTGGAGTTAATTGAGGGAGAAGTAAAAGGCTGCAAGCGGCTAAATGCAATTTACAGGTTCAGACGGGCGGACAGAGGAAAAAGAAAACGTGCGAGGGAGGCTGAAAATAGCAAGTCATAGAACTGAACAGCCAGAGTTCACAGAGGAGAGAGAAGAGCAGCGAAAAAAATATATGTACTGCTTTGATTTGAACAGAACCTGTCAGTATGGTGTACACTCTTTGTTCCACTCCACACAAGCCACCTTAAGAAAATCAGTGTGTTGTCCATGTACCAGAGCCATTCAATAGCATCTCTTCTGTTCTCGTTGTTTACATCAGTCGTCATTATATGACATGTAATAAAACAGAAATGTACAAAAGAAATAGTAATAAATAAATAAATAAAACTACAAAAGCTGCAGTTCTTCCTAAACAACTAGACAGCTGGTTCATATTTTGGGGCTCGGAGTCTTGGAACTTGATGCGACTCTCGCCTCCAAGTTGCTTTTTGACTGTTAAACTGCAGATGCTCGCTCACAATCAATTCAGACTGTCACCAAAGGAGCTTTGAGTGTTCCAAAAAGACAGCTTGTTAGGAAATGAGAAAACTATTTGGATTTCCTGAGGAAGCATATGGATTTTAAAACGAGATCTAAAATGTACGCATCTACAAACAAAGACCATCAGCAGATGCTTGATTGAGAAACGGCAATTACAGAAATCTGCAAAAGAAGTGCATTCACATTCACATTTCAGAATGCACTTGTGTTACCCAACATTGGTAATCGACTTACTTTCCCTCTAGTGCCATCATCAGGTCAGACTCCACTGTGAGCACATAGCTAAAATTAAGTTACATATTGACACATATCACACAGTAGGTAGTGTAATGACTTAATCTCACATGTAACTCAGGTGAACAAGTAAATAGTGAACAACTTGTGTTGACTTATGTAAGAAATGTATTTTACCCTAAACTAAAGTTATTTTCCTAAACCTAACCTAAGTGCTAAAGTCATAAAACATTGATGCTATAGGTGCCCCTCTAGTGTCACTTTGCATGTGCAGGACTCCATGGTCAAATTAGCAATAATAAATATGCACTTGCTAAGTCAGAGACGGCATTCATTTATTTTTTTAATATTCTGAGGTAAAATATCTCAAAACACAATCTTTTCCTCATAGTTTTTTTTTAATTTTACTTATGTCACTTACAAGAATTGCCTCGTCCAGCCAGATATATCTACATCATTCCATTCAGATAAGCAAGGACCAGTCATGGATCAGCCAGTAATTCTTGATGGCTGCATCTGTAAACAACAAACAGAAGTTGCGTGAGTTATACTATGTAACCTAAAATAACTCTGCATCGACTTTTGGTTTTACATTGAACATGAACAGCTGCTCTCTAGAATGCAAGTCATATTTTTAATTGAACCATCTTTTCACTCCATAGTTCAAAGTATAGAGCTGCTGTGTTTGGAATGAGAATGGGTTGGCTATTTCTAACCAGAGGTATCTACCACAGGTGCCCTAGTGGCTGAATTTAAAGTGCCGATCCTGAATTACAATGTCCACAATTTCCATCCAGTTCAGACTTTTGACAGCATGTGTGTGAATACATTTTGTCAATGCTTCTGCTCAGTGGAAGGGTCAGGGTCATTGGGGACTTTCTCCACATGGGAAATGCTGGCAGCTGTCACTTATACTCAGCTGTCAAGCAGCTCATTGGAAGGTTGTGGTGAGGGTGTGAACTATTAGATTCCAGCTTGAGAATCTGGGTACTGGGAATACATACTCTCAAGGTACTCTTGAGCAAGCCTTACAGCTCATTGTTGCACTTGTTCATGTGGACCAATGGGAAGCAGCAGGTTAGCTCATAGTGGCAATAGACTGTCTGAAGTGTGCAGCCACCAACAGCTGAAGGTACATTGTACATTGGTACAAGATGCATTGAAGTGAACCTGGATGCGTGCTCTTTCTATGAAGTTTATAAAGTCTGATATACTGGTATATGTTCAAATGTTGTAAGGTTTGTACAAAATATTCATATGTTGTGAGGTTTGTACAAAACACAAAGAAAGCTAATGACAGTGACAGAAACGGTGCAGGAGTGATTGCGGGATGTAAATCATCATGACTGAGCTGCAGCAAAGCTGCTTTAATGAAGCTGAAAAGCTCCTCCAGCAGTAAATTAAGGCAAAAGAACAGTGCCATTTTCATCTGAAATCTGGTGAGGGATTTTGCCACATAGCTGATTCCCTTAAACAGTGTTCCAAGGAACAATTTGAAATTGAAATCAATGTTCCCAAGAAAGCCTGATTTATGCAGCATGTACACACACACACACACACACACACACACACACACACACACACACACACACACACACACAATGCTTCTACATACAGGCCTACGCAATTGACGGTGTCATAATTCACAGCTGCATCACATAACTCAGTGTAGTTGTGTTAGTGCAGAGGGATTCATGCCCTTCAGGGTGTGTGTGTGTTTGTGCTTGTGTATGAGAGCAAAATGGAGTGTGGAAGAAACAGAGAGAAAGAGATTAAGATGAAAATTTCATGGCAGAAAAAAAGGATTTCATTTCATGTGAGCTGACAGTCAAGGTACAAATTGTGCCACCAAGGAAGGGATGCATGGATACATGCGCCAACTGGAATTACACACATTAGCATTAAGAAGAATCAGGAGATGTTGTATTCACTGCAGCAGCCAGAGGAGCCTGCCAATCTTGTTGATGATGGGTTTGTTTATTAAAGTTATGGCCATCAGTGTACCTGGGCATTATATTAGTACATACATTTAAGGCCTGTAACTCTCACCAGAAGCTTGGTGATTGAGGTGTGAACCACTGGCTCCTCACTTCAGTGGTTTTTCAAACTCTGACACTTTTCATTGGCTGTGATTTATCAGGGGTTATGGATACATTTTCTGTTTTTGTAATGGTGTTTGTGTTGGAGGGTGGATGAGGGTCTGTGGTCTGAGTATTGTGATCTGGTGAGAATGGATTGAAGGTTCTTGTGCTATTGGTAAAACGTGGTGGTGGGGTGGGTGAGCTGTGTTGTGTTGTATGCATGTGTATTTGTGATGGGCCTAAGTCAACCCCATCGTGGGAATGAGACTGGGGGAGAGAGAGGGTGAGGGAAGGGGAAAGGGGGAAGGGGAGTAATGGTAGGGGTAGGGGGGTAGTTGATGGTTAAGGTTAGCATAGGTTAACAATGATTTCCTCTTCAATAATTATCTTTTTTGTTTTTGTTTGTTTTATAGGTGGGGTGTCGAGAAAAGGTAGTCTGGGGCTTGACTGTATCTTGTTTTAATGTTTGGTTTATTTCATCCCGTTGTTGGTGCTGAGTGGGTGGGGAATGTTGTTCTATTTCTTCAGAGAAGTTTATGGGGAGCTGAAGGCCGAGGCAGAGGAGGGTAGGTGTCTTCTGAGTCTTCGATTATTGTAGATAGTTTTGTATTCTTAGTTGCGGTGGTGTTCTTGGTGGATTCCGGGTTGGTCGTAGTAGAGGTTCAGGATGACTGGAGTAATTCCTTTGCTATTTGAAGTCTGTTGTCCGTGAGTCTGGGTCTGTAACGTTTCTGGGCCCAGCCGATGGCTATCTGGAGAGCTAGTGGGTTATGGGAACGTGTGTCTATACTGGCTATTGTTGTAGTATAATGCTGTTGCAGGATGGTGATTGTGTTCTGCATCCATTGTGTGGTGTTGTTCTGTATTCTATTCCATGTTTCTGCTGTGGGTCTTGAAGGCTTAATGAAGTCAAGTGAGACGAGTGATTTGTCGTAGCATTCCAGGTGGAAAGCTACCTGTGGTAAGCGCTGCGTCCATAATTTGTTTGTGGTGAATGGCCTGTATCAGTTTGAAGTATTGTTTGCTAGTGTGCCTGGTTTCTGGATCTGGGGCACCATTATGTGCAGGATAAGTTGTGTGTTGTGTTTGGATCGACAGTGGTGCGTTGGGTGAGGTTGATGTCTGTGTGTAGGAAGATGTTTGTGTAATTGTGTGTGTATGTGAGGAGCCATTTTGAGTTCCGCTCCTACGTATGTGTAGATTTAACTTTGTAATAATTAAGCATGAGGGTGGAAGACTCTTACCTGTGATGCCGGTGAGTGTTGTTCAAAGGATGGCTGAATGGAGTATATTCAGGTAGATATGAACAAATAAACACTCAGATACTGTCTTTGATTTATTCAACAAAGAAAAACAATCTTAGAACATTGAATGCCACTCAGAGAATACCAAGTTTTCAGTATTTCAGGTGAAAGGTCAGAGATCCTCACACACGCAAAGTGGTTCAGCTTCTGACAGAGTCAGAAGTATTCATTAAACATTTATTCATACAGTTCCTGCCCTGCATCTGACACGATCAGAAACCTTTAACTTCACAAGAAACTAAACTTTAGTTGTTTCTCACCCTGACGAATGAATGTTCACATAATGGGTGTCTTGCTTGTGAAGTGACTCAAATCAAACACAATCCTAATGTTAAAACGCTCATGGGAGATCCCTCTGCGTCCACCGTGCACTGTTCTTAACTTCACTGAGATGTCTGGCCTCCTGCTGTTCCACGATGAGCTCCAGTATGAAGTATTAAAAAACTCAGAGGAGCCCAGTGGGATAGAGAGGCTGGGTAGACTCGCTATGGAGCTCACGCAGCCTGCTGGTCTGGATGAACAAAGGCTTTTCTTGTCAGGACCGTCTCATTCAGAGGTAATCCGCCTTACTCATATACTTAGCCTCCATTTATCTCAGCTATTGTGGATTTTCTCTGTATGATAGAAAAAAAATGTGCCACCATCAAAATGTTCCAATGCAGATTTTCTTTTCAATCTACGGTATATCTGAGAGTCAATACCTCTGAGATGAGGGCATTATCTCTAAGATGGCTGAAGTCTTGATTCTGCTTCCTGACTCTAGAGGTGTGGACACAGTTCTGTACGTTGTGCCTCTAGGAACAATTTGATCTCAGGTGTGGTGCCTGAATTGCCAAAGTGTTGAGAAATCTAAGTGGGCGTTTTATCTTCAGCTTCTGAAACAAGAGTAAAATAATTGTTCAATTGTTCTTCATAAAGGCATATTTCTTTTTATTTTGGAAAGTTTTTTTTTCACTTTTGGACAAATCGCGAGGGAAGAACGTGGAGGGAAGAACATGTTTAGGAGCCTCTGATCTCTTATGCTGTAATATTTATTGAGGCTTGATCAAGGAGAATCAGAGACATACTCGCATACAATCAGGTATGAGTCTGTCTCTGTAGCTATCTATTATGTCTAGGAGGCCAGCATTCAGTTTTCTCCGACCCTGGTCACCAGACAACTTTGAGATAAGCTATCTATGTCTATGTCTATGACCCCAATGCCCATGTGTGACCAAGTGTAGCCTCATAAAGCTGTACGAGTGTGTTGACCCCCTCCTGACCCACCATGCATAGTAGAAAGAAACGACTTGTGAGTTCAAGTGTTTTGCCCACATCACATTCACACTTGGTAGATGGTAACAGTTCATTGAAGAGTCGACAGGGAAGCCTAGCTGGGTCATGGTGACTTTTCTTTTCCTCATGCAGCTGAACTGTTATTTGTTTCTAAAGGATATAGCTATTTACAGTAACAGTTTTAGTAGTGTGATTTCTTTTTTAGGGCTGAGAAAAAAAAAAGGTTGTTTAAGACTTTTAGGACAATGCTTAGTGAACTACACCATCATGCTGGAATCCTACTGGAATCTAGAGGGATATATTACATGTCTAGGTCTTTTTTCCGGTGATGATTTTTCTCCTGGCTTTGACCAGAAAGAAGGTTCTGGATACACTGGGCCAGCACTCAGAGACTCAGGAAGAGCTTCTACCCTCAGGCAGTGTCCTCATTTAGGATCTCAGTGGCCTAAGACTGCACCTTAAAAATATGTCTCATACCTACTTATTTACTCCTCATTCTGTTACTTATTATATATTATACTTGTATTAGTTCCATTAAGATTACCTTTTAATTACTCATTTACTTCTGTAATAACCAGCATTATTCATGAAGTTTTTATCTGTATGATTAAACATGCAGGGGGTAAAAAACATTTTCCTGCTTCATTCGAAACAAAATAAAGATACTGTAGCTGCTGATTGGCATCACAAACAGGTGACATCTCATCCTGTTTGCAGAATTATACAACTTGTTTTAAATAAAACATTAGTTATGAATAATTAATTAACGACTTGTCAAGGTCAGGGATTTTCTGCAGTGGAACCTTGGTAAGATTTAAGAGCTTTATGGTTCCCAGTTACATTAACAGGGAGCCTGATCAGGTAAGAAATATGGCTGCCATTAACTGAAAGACTTGACAAAGTGTGTGGCCCCACACAACTGGCATGTTTTAATTGCTTTTGCTCCATTGCTGGCCCTGGGTGTGATGAGCTAGCAGCGCTGTGGGCAAACTCAGTCAGGCCTCAGTTTGGTAAACGATCACATCTTCAACTCACGATAACAAACACACCCGGGCTGAAAGGAGGCTGGATCCTTTGATATGGAAACACTCTGCAGTATGCTGTCAAACTGCTAGACATGGCACATTTAATCATGTGTGACACCCGTGAACAAATTCACACATCTCTACAGCACAGTGAGGATAATTACTGCTAAATGTTTCCATACACGCACGCACGTTCATCATTCATTCGTTTTGTATATTGATAATATCCGTAAGGCACTCTTCTACATCCAAAGCAGAGAATTCATACAAACACACACAGAGCAACGGGTGATGTGTGTTAGTGTCAGGATTCATAATTAACAGAGATCACACACAGACTCAAAGACAAAGCTCAATTAGACAGATTCAACAGGAAGTGCAGTACATGTAGATTGTAATTCATCACACAGATGTACTTCCTGTGAGCACTTCTATCATAGTGTGTATGAGTCTGAAGGAAATGACTGAATATGAGGACAGAAAATGCAAAATATGCTGAACTAAGGGAGGTAAATGTGCATGTTAAAATTCATTAATATCCTATTCAAAGTAATTCAAGAAAAAATCTGTGAATTAATGCCATTGTCAATTGCTGTTATTATATGCCCAATAACGTACTGCAGTTTCACAGTCTGCCATATTGAAACAGTTTACCTGGAATTATATAGTTAAAAAAAAGTGCAACCATGAAACACCAGGTAATTAAAACCTTGGGGGGTGAAAATATCACCACTTGTGAATATTGCTCATGAATTAATGAGCGCATGTTGGTCACACGAGGTAATGTCAGTTCTACTGATAAACAAGACCAATGCCCTAAAGGGAGACTGTGGTTCTTAATTACAACTTCTTCACAGTGGTTCTATTTCTTTTTTTAAATGATTATTTTTTTATTTATTTCATTATATTTAGTTTTTTTTCTCGTTATAATCTATAAGATTATAATTGTTATAATCTTGTACTAAGACTTAATTACTTAATGTTTCTACCATAAAATTACTTTTAAATCATGTTGATGCTACACAGTGATTTGCAATCAGGGAAATGGTGTTTTTGACTACAGTCACAGAGGTTTTCAGTCTGGGGGGAGCATGTATCAGTTAAGTGGAGCTGGTGTCACACCAGAACTTGAGCTGGGCAAGCGGGCAATCTAACTGGACTCAGGAGCATCTGTGAACATAAACACAGATGCAAAAAGACTAAAGGGGACGTTAACGGAGGGAGCTAAAAAGAGAAAATAACACAGAGCAAGAGTCCACGAGAGTGAGAGCTTCATGAAATAAAAGGCTACTGCTATGAAACTGTGAAACTAGCAATTTATAAGTAGTAATGCTTCAATTTAACTAAATAAGTAATAGTAATAATGATGGTGATGGTGTTTTTTTTTTTTTTTTTTTTTTGCGAAATCACCATTAGTGTGACGTGCAATTAGTGGTGGTGGTTCAGTTGACTTTACAAAACTATCTTTGGATCATTGTTTCTGGATTTATGGAGAACACTTTGGTTATGAAGACGACTGCCTGAAGAAAACATGCAAACTTTCACAGTCAATATGATATGACGATATGTGGCTACATGTCAGGTAAAGACACTGACGAGATTGCGGTCATTTATCTTCAATAAATGCACAAGTTTACATTGACATTTTGGACACTTATCCCATTAATTGGAAGGATGTTTGGGAATGATGAAATCATTTTTCAAGATGGTAATCCATCTTGCCATAGAGCAAAACTGTGAAAACATTCCTTGAAGAAAGACACAGAAGGTCAATGTCATGACCTGCAAATAGTCTGGATCTCAACCAAATCTGTGGTGGAAGTTGACGAAAATGGTCCATGACAAGGCTTCAACCTGCAAAGCTGATCTGGCAACAGCAATCAGAGAAAGTTGGAGCCAGATTGATGAAGAGTGCTGTTTGTCACTCATTAAGTCCATGAGACTGCAATCTGTTATAAAGAGGTGGTGCGACAAAGTACTAGTGGTGTGATGAAGTGTTCTTTTGTTTATGTGTTTTTCATAATTCCATATTTTTTCCTTCTGCTTGGTCTAAAATAACTGTTACTGACTACCACATCTTTTTTCTTGATTTTTTTTTTCATATTTCTTAAAGCCAGAAAGTTGCCATTTGAAATGACTTCAGTTTTGTGTCATGTCTGTGATCTGTTTTTTTCTACAAAACTAAACAACTGAATGAACATCCAAGACTGATGATTCCATGTTTTTTGCTATGCGTTGTACATTCATGATCTCTTTCTTGTCTGGTCTTGTGTTTTAGGACTGAATAAAGGTAGACCCTAACCTAAGCTTAACTGTGCCCTCTCTTTGTTTTGGTCACCCACATTTTGGAGAAGTTTAGGTCCATTCAGATTGGGTCTGAATGTCCTCTGGTCATTTCTGTGGAAAGGACAAAAGTATGAAAAAGATGAAGAAAATTGAAAGACTTCTCTCACTTATTTGATGACAATACATGGTTATAAAAGTTTTTCTACACAACACTTTGTTACATTCATTCTAAGAAAACCCTGAAGACAAATGTGATGCAAACCTATGAAGGACAAGGACGTTGCTCTAAAAATGCACTGACTTACAGAATGTATGTCTTAGGAACTACTCATTACCTATCTCTCAATGTTGTTCATGAATACCTTTGAATGCTTACTTGAGGTTAGAGGACTGAGGCTGTAATTGGCCATTTAATCACGAGATAAAACCTTTGTTGGCTTGTAAAATGTTAGTTTAGCATTTTACTGTTGAATGTGCTTAATTATGTAAGAGATACACACAAGAGAGGATGCAGATGTCCCTGCAAACTCTGAGTCAGCCTGTTGTTCACTGTCTCTGTCTTCAGGCTGATGTTCATGTTTCATGTTAAACAGATTCAAGAATACATAGTTTAGATCTAGAAAAGCATTGTTGCACCTCTGTTAACCAAACTACAAAGTCTATAAGTCTATATATATATATATATACACACGCACACACATACACACACCCACTAGGTGCCTCTGTGTTCTTTGCTCTCCTTTGCAGGTCCTAGGTTGTGGGAGGGTCATCTTCCCGGTGAGACACCTGGGCTGGGGTGGTGACTCCATAAGGCTGTCCATACTGCAGAGCTCTCTCTTGCCCTTGCTGTTGCAGCCACTGCTTTTGTTCTGTTTGTTTGACACACACTCACACACATGCTTACACTGCTGATTACTGACATTTATTTACTTTCCTTCTATTAAATACTTTTGAGTTGTGAATAAATGCTTGAGTTATTTCCACTCCATAGTCTCAGTTCAGGTGGCTTTTGTGGCTGAGGATTAAATGGGAGGTGGCAAAGGTAGGGCGATCCAGAGCCACCACACTGTCAAATAGGTAGAGGCTGTGTTCATTTTTTTTCTTAACATTTGCAGAAGCTTTTCTCGCACAGTTCATATTTCAGCATTCAACAAACTGGGAGTGCTTTTTAAAAACATCAGACTTTTACCCGTTCAAGGTATCAACTTTAGATGCTGAACAAGCAGAACATAAACATGCAGAAGTGATGTCAGCCCACAATAATAATACCAGCTACAGACTGTGCCCATGTGAGACTGCCACAGTGTTCTGGCTGTGACAGAGGTGCAGTCCATCACTGGCAGTTGATGGGACATTTTAATGGGCCTTGAGATTTTGTAGGTAGAGATTATGAGTCTGGGAGAGATTCAGTTATTCCAAAATAAATTATAAATAAATATATTAAAAAGAACCAAATGAGCCTAGACTTGTAAAATGCTTCTGTTAACATACTAAAATTTCTCCAAATTCCTGCCTTGTGGTTCACTGTTGGCTGATTCGGTCTGGCATCAGCAGAACCACGCTGGCACAGATCTGTCTCTGTGTCAGAAGCCAATGCTCACACCACTGACACTGTACTCCGGGTGACGCCATTCAATCTGGCACCTGGCTTGGCTCTGTTCAGCGTGGTGGTGGTGTGCGTGTGTGTCAGCCCCCTCAGGTGAGTCCCGTCAAAGACAGAGTAATTGTAGTCACCACAAGCCAATAAATGCTGGTTCAAGGTCAAGACCTCATTCTGATGCAGCTGTACCCTATCACCAGGCCCCTGATCCTGAGCCATGAGAGAATAAATTCAACATCCACAAACACAAAACCAGGTGGCCCACATAGATAATATATTCCACACTTAACTTAGCTCACAAAGTTGATCAGTTCAGTCTGGATTAAACTTCAGCACGTCACTGTAGACAAAGCAACAGCGTGACAATTTGGCAAAGTTGACAACATGTCCATAACACATGCTCACTGATGAGGTTGAGTGTCACTGTTCGTATGCACAAATGAATCCTCTACAGCCAAACGGTTCAACAAATTCAATTTATTTGAATTGTAGAGAAAAGTCAATGTCATTAAGACAGTCAGTCAAGGACCAAAACAATTGAATGTCCCAATTTCTGGGACCTATACCCTATAACAGTTTTCTATCCATCCATCCATCCATCCATCCCCTTCAACTTATCCAGGGTTGGGTTACGGTGGCAGCAGGTTTAGAAGGGTATATCGGATATTCCTCTCCCCAACAATTCATTCCAGCCCCCCCTGGGGGATACCAAGGAGTCCCCAGGTTAGATGGGCTGAATAGTCCCAACAGTGGGTGCTGGGTCTGCCCCAGGGTCTCCTCCCAGTTGACATGCCTAGAACTCCAAAGGAAGATACCCAGGTGCTTCCTAATCCGATGCCTGAACCACCCCAGCTGGCTACTGTCATTGCAAAGGATTGCAAAGGTCACTGCCACTTCACCACAAACTGCCCCAGAGCATGCTGAAGGTCACAGGTGATGAAGCCAACAGAACCACATTATCTGCAAAAAGCATTTTTTTTCTAAATTCTTTATCGTAATAAGTTATTCATTTAGCCGATTGTGTATTTTGTCTGCCAGCTAAAGACTTGCTGTAGAGCTCTGTTTAATCGGCCTTGCTTCATGTCAGTACCATGAGCATGTGGAGGTGCTGGAACAGCAAATGACAGCCATAAATCACATAGATCATAAAATGTCCTTCTACATGAATGCTGCAAAGCCACTGAACCCTGACACCTGTGTTACAGGAAATATTTAATTTATCCTATAGGCCAAAACCATGATGAATTAGAAAGGCTAAGGCTATGCTATTAATAAAATTACACATTTCTTCTTCAGTCCAAAGCATGGTCTCTTTAAACAGGATCCATCTGTATCACTTATACTGGCCGCTGTTATCAGTGAAGGCAGGTGTTGTTTCCTGCTTCCTGTGAACACTGATAAGCTGTGTGCTATTGATTAGAAATGAGCTCCGGCATTTCAATCTGACTTCTATCTACAAAGAACATTAGCATGACATGAACCCTTAATTACTGGATTTTCTAAACACAAAGGATTGCAGCATTTTTGTTTACAGTGATGTGAACACTGAAATTGAACAAACCATCCCAATTTATAGGAGAAAAAAAAACAAAACACTCAATTTAGCAGTTTGGCAGTCTACGCACTGTAATTACAGTATGTGTGTGATTGATATTAAGACACTTTAATATGCAGTATTACAGAGGATGATCAGATTAGATTACTGATTCATTAATTATATTCAACTCTTTTTCATTTGTGTTTAATGCCAACTACGTGATTTGAGTCACTTTCCCTGTTTACGCTCGGGAAGTTAACACACTATTTAATTTTTGCAAATCCAGAAAGTCCACCAAATCAAAGCATTAATCAAAATTTCAGAAATCAAAAGGGCCGTAAAGGTTATGCGATGATTATTTGCATAAGAACAGCTCAAATGGTTGAGATATAATTACACCTGGACAAATAAAATTGCACCTGAGATGAATCATGTGCAATATTCAGGATATTGTATTTGTTACAAACTAGAACAGGTGATGCTGTTTAGTCATCCTGGATATTGCTGTAAACAAATTACCTGTATAAAAAAAATGGACTAGTTTCTCAACCTTCAATGGGAGCTGGTTCGAGAGTGTTCTTTTGGTTTCACGGAATTTTTACTGTGCTGTACATTTCAGTCTCACTACTTTGTGTTTCAGCAGCAGCAGCAGGCAGTTTGCACTCATGCGGCTGAGATAAAACCACTGTACGTTACTGGCACCACTCCAAACAGCCAAGAGGCACAGTTAAAGACTAGCAACAGCTAGAAGTAGCTGACCTACACACTGATTAAGAGTCTTTAGAGAAAATATTTGAAGTGGCCAAAAACAACTGAGATGACAATGAATGCTAATTCATTCCATGTTTGCAAAGTGCCTCTCGCTATATGCTGTACGCAGTGCGCGGTAAAAAAAAAAACCTGGTACCAGGCTCCTGATGCTATTTCGTCCAGCCCCCAGCTAAAACCAGTGCTAAGTTTGTCCATTCCGGGGTACAATAGAAACATGGTGGTGCAACATAGTGGACACAGTGGAACAGGCCCTGTGGTGTCTATAGATACAAACAAAACGTCATGCTCAGTCCGAACTGGAAATGGGCATTGCTACTATGGTCCAGATCCAGACACCTGTAATACCATGAAGTGGAACAGATATTTTTGACAGAAGACAGAGTTCTGAACTCATGGACCAATTACCTTTTTTTTGAAGGGCAGAAAAAAACATTGGCCTTCCCATGACAGAGCTGAGGCTGGTAATTAATCAGTTGGCCATAGCACCTCAAACCAGATAACATCATGGTAGTGAACAGCCATCAGCATCTGCTGAAAGTCAAGCCAATTATCTTTGGCCTGGCACGTCCAGTTGCTGATGATAAACTAAATGTCTGAAGTGATGAAGAATATATATATATCTTCATCACTTCAGACATTTAAATAGCTCATTCTAAACGTTTCACACACATCTTTCCCCAAATGTGATTTAATATTGATTTTTTTTTCATATTCGCTATATATTTTTTGTTATATCAACAACAACAGACTTTTCAACTGAGACAATGTAAAATGCCAATATGATTGTAATTATGATACAATTTACAACACTACCACAGCATGACACAGTCAAGTTTTGCTTTAAAAAACTAAGATTAGTTTTGTTCTTATCTTTATATTCAGTTTGCAGCTGAATCAGGGGTCAATTATTTGTGACCAATTACCCCTCAAAAATAATGGAAATCAGAGGGTGTGAAAAAAAAACTAGAAGAAATATAATGTACGGTATTTCTGTTTTAGGTTACAGCTTATCCTCAGTTACAGCTGAAGGTGAGCTAAAACAGTAAAGTTGTGATCTGCAAACCAAAACAATGAGCTGAAAGATGCTAAAATGCTCTATGAGTGAGTTGACTGATAAAAGCAGCTTCACGTCAAACACATATACTGTATAAAGCCAGCACTGTTACTGTTCCTCTTCAGTCTTATTGCTCTTTCTCTGCCCGAGTTTGTGGAGCATTGATTAATGCATGCCGAGAAGTGACAAAGACAAATAAGGAACACTGATAACACACACATGCAGAGAGCACAGAGTTTGGACTATGAAGGAGGAGTTGAGAGATAAGAGTGGAGTGGAGGGAAACACCTGCTCTGTATTCCATCCTCCCCACAGAGGCAGAGATAGAGGCCATACGTCTTGTCTCTGTGAATGTGTGTGCTTTGGAGCGTTTATAGGCATCAGTGTTTTCATACGCTTCCGTCTTGGTTGACTAACACAGGAATTTGAAAGTCATGCATGGCAGACAAAGACGCAGCAGTTTTGCAGGAGCCAGCCCAATGCTGTGTCCCACTTCAGGGGCCACCTCCTTCACAGGTCTGCATTCTGAGAATGAATACAACCTGACAAAGTTGTCCCTGTCCTCCTCTTCAGAGGGAGGCAGGAAATAAGGACAGTATACCTGCTGCTGTTTTTACAGTCAACAGCTTGACAGTGTTTTTTAGCCACTGTAGTTGTGTTGCTGTCGATATACCAATGTTGGATGGCCGTATCTTAAAACTGACTAGATGGACTGTCATGTCTCTTTCTTGTATTTAGTTCTTTCTTTAGCAACAGTTGGATGGTGATCATGGTAACCATCATCATACACGCATTGTCATTGTGAGCATGTTAGCCAACATGAGCATTTAATTATATTGATGCAACGATAAAACAATTCCAGTACTGACTGTGATTAGAAGCAATGTTGAAACTGATTTCACATCATTTTGATGCAACACTGACGTATAATCATGTGAATGGTATCTCTGTATTTCCCCAATCTATGCTCTGTACATCTGTCCTCACTCTAGGTTCGGGTCCAGGTACGATCATCCACGAGCAGCACATAGCGCTTTACATCACCATGTCACTCACCACCAACTATTTGAGTGATTTAGGTTGTGAACAGCCATCAGCATCCGCTGAAAGTAAAGTTAAGTGACTTCTGAACACAGAGCGAGGCTGAACACCTAGTAAAGGGCACCCCAAGTGATGCTCCATATACCTTTTAAAGTCCATAGACACATATTCCATGTGCCAAGCTTGTAAGGAATATAACATGCTAAGATTCATATCATAATATATTATAAAGTCTGTAAAATCTGAGTTCTTGGTCCATGAGTTCTGAACTCAGACCAATGGCTTTTGACAGAAAAAACACAGGCCTTCCCATGACAGTGCTGAAGCCGATAATTAATCAGTTGGCCATAGCACCTCAAACCAGATGACATTGTGGTTGTTGCGTCCAGTTGCTGATGATAAACTAAGTGTCTGTGTGCAGACCACCTGTTACAGGACCCCAAAAGTGATGCTCCATATATCTTTGAATGAGGCCATAGATATGTGGTGGTCTGTGGGCCTGATAATTGCTGAATGGGCAACAGAGATCCCCCTCTATCCTGGGAACATGAAGTATGATGTGCTGAGATTCATCGTAAAAACTCAGGGGCAGCCAGCAGACCATGTGCTGGACCACTGGATGACTACTGGTTATTCTTTTCATCTGAGGATGGGAGTGGTGCTAGAGATTGAAGACAGCAGAGGACTTCACAAATGAGAGAGGATACAATCGTGCAGAGACAAGATACCGCAAGCTCAGGAACCTTGACGAACTTAAGCAGCTGATGGCAGTAGACAGACAGAATCAGAATGATCAACGGCTGCACATAATTAAAAGGACGATGCATCTGATCCTGACCAGTGCATCAAACCCTGGAGGAGCAGAACACATTTGTCACAGGATGGGAACGGCAAACAGTAAAGAGGACCTGAATGCGGTCCTGGAGTAGAACACTGCAGAGCTGGAAGTCCAGCACTGCAGCCATGTGGAGAATGAGTGGTGGTTGTGGAGATTCTTCAGAAGGATTCGAAACACCACCTGAGGCTCAACCTATCAGTGCAAAATCTGAGCACTTTCAGCAAAAAGAACAGGTCAAGGCAATAGAAAGGTGAGCATTGAATGATTGACAGGACATACTTTACCCATCCATCACCCACAGATGACAGACGGTATCTGTTATTTGGAAACACAGAAATGACACGAAGGATAAACAATTTTAATATAAATATAGCATGAATAACCATGATGATTAAATAATTGTGCCTTTGCCACTTATCCAACTGAACTGTCAATGTCAGTAAAGTCAATGTCAGTCCAAAGCTCTGCCTCTCCCCACCAAATATTTGATCTCTACCACTGATCCCCTAGTCTACATTTACATCATTTAGTTGATGTTTTTATCCAAGGAAACTTACAAAAAAAAGGAGAACAATCCAAGGTACAGCAGGACAAGAGAAGTACTACTCATATAGAATTAAGTGACAGCTCTAGAGGGGGGAGAGATTAAGGATGTCCACTTGTTGGCAGTGATAGGAGAGGCTGTAGAGCCAGAGGGTCCCTTTCACACCAACGAGCATGTTACAGTAACTGAGTTATGAGATTACCACAGCCTGAATCAGGAGTTTGGTAGCATGTTGGGTTAAATAAGGCTTGATTTTTCTGATGTTTTAAGTGGCTTGATAATTGAGGCAATGTGATCAGAGAAGGTTAACTGGTCATTGATCATTTCTCACTACCTTGTTAGGGGTGAGATATAAAAAGAACATATTACACATTACTGATCCAGGTGGAAGGTTCATCCTCATTAATGTGCCAATATTTACAGGCTGAACAATTGTGAACAGATGAACAAATATTCATCATCATGTATCATCATTTTTCCACGATTTGTTCCCCCTACTATGTGACTGTGTAACAAATATCAGCTAGAGACTTAAATACTGTTATCAGCCCCACAAATGACCACTGAGGTACCTTCGGTAGCTCAAGAAATTGGCACTTCACTGACATAAAACAATAGATGGATGATTGCATGCTTAGTGATAGTTGGAGAATGAGAAACCCATCATTGAGACAATATTCATATTTTTTCCTCCTGTCATCAATCTTCCTCCACTATTGACCTTTTCCTAGTAAGAATCTCACTCACACAACTCGCGACGTACCCCAGAAAACATTCAATCATGATCACACTCCTGTTTCCCTATCAATAAACACCCAAGCATCTTTTAAAACTCCAGAGAGATGCTTCAAATACATCATATTTAGGAGACTTGATTTCAATTCACTCATCAAAAGAGTGGGCATGCTTCCCGGAGATGATTATGGGAAATGGGCAAAGCAGTGATCAGAGCTCAAATATATTCATCACACCAGACAAAACAACAAGAACTTGTAAATGCCTTAGAGCTCAGGATTGAATATCTACCAAGACAATATACAAAACAAATTGAGCTGGTATTCCACACACAAAAAAAAGTCTTTTTGTTGTCCAACAACTCAATTACGAAACCATTCAATAGAGCAACAGATCGAGTGAATTCTGACCTACGCATTCTACAGGTGCTACCCAGAATCCACAGCCACAGCAACCTGTTCTCCGCAGATCACAAACCCAACCAATCAGAAATTGATATCTTTTTGAATAACCTGAACTTACAAGCATTCTTGAGAGAGTACAAGCATTCTGGATGAACCCCTTACCTCTCACAACTCAATAAAAAATGCCAGAAAATAAATAGAGCAGATGAACTTCTGACTGAATCCTATAAACACTTCTGAAGTGCTAATAACGTATCCCAACACTTTTTTACAAAGTAACTACAGAAATATATCTACCTCCACCATATGCATACATGTGAATACCGAATACACTTAACCTAACCTTCAGCCCTCACTAATCAATACTAAGTTTAGAATTATTCCCACACCATTACTGTACCATTAGATATGGAAGAAAACATTTCATAAACTAAACTGGACTTTTCTATTTAGCACCCCATGAAAATTTTAGAAAGTTGTTAATCCATTGGATACAAAACAGCAATGTTGTGGAAAAATTGCTGAAGTCAAAGGTCAATGGTGAGGTCAGGAAGGAAGAAAGTGTTCAGGAGCCTCTGATGTCTTATGCTGTATTATTTATTGATGCTTGGTCAAGGAGAATTAGAGACACTCTCATAGTACATCAGAAGTGCCTGAGTCGCTCTCACATTCTGCCCAAGTCATGCTGGTGGATAGACTTTAAACCTCAAGATAACATTACAAATACTATACGCCCAGAATTAGCCAAAGAGAATGTTTTTACCCATGCAGGTGTCATTGTCAACATATTCTAGTCTGCAGACACATATGTCTGTTTATGCAGATTGGAACATCAACAGTAAGCTATCTATCATGTCTAAGAAGGCAGCAAGAGATCTCTTCGACCTTGGCCACCACAGTGTTGAGATAGACTGGTATGGGCTGAAATATGTGCCACCAGAAACTCAATTTATCATTCATCAATCATTCAAGCTAAAATTCAGTCCTGGTGCCCAATTTTCCATTTTGTAATTTTGATCTGAGCCTATTGACTTTTTTTGTGTTATAATAAAAACAAATAACAAAATAACCAGTCAATTTTTCCTGACATTGCCATGTCAGGCGTACACGCACATGCGCTCACATACACACACAATCACATAGAGGTGCTGATAGGCCGAAGAGGCGTCCTGTCTATCTGCACTCGATTGCTCTGCCTCAAGTACCAGGATGCCTGTCACAGAAAATTGAAATTGAATTGTGAGAACTGAATGTTCAGTTCCAAACTAACAAATTCAATTTCAAATTACAATTCAGATTCAGTTTTTCAATGCAATGATTCAAATTGAACAAGTCGTCCAGATTCTCTATGCCATTTCTGTGTCTGACTTTTGGTCATCTCGAGCCGTGTATTCTTGGGCTAAGGGAGAGCAGCTTCAGGGACTCTTCTGAAAGTGACCACGGTGCTTCTGGCTGGGTTGGAAACTGCATCAACCACTGTGATTAGCTCCACAGTGCAGAAACAGAAAAGAAAAAACCACAAGGTGGTCAAGAAGCACCAAACTTCAAATAAACTGCAATATCTATTCAAATGGTCCTAAAAGCACAACAATAACCCATGACTACAAGTTGAACAAAATCGATGTAAAACCACCTCAATTGCAGACCTTCTCCTACTGCAATCAGTCAAGGAACTGAATTACACTGAATTGCACTCTGGGTAGCAAAGACAATTATTTTCATGCTACTTGGACCTGCCAACCTGTTCACTCCACTTTGGATAGCAAGAACTGACAAACTCTCCTTCTCTCCAGACCATCTCAGGCTGCAGAATCCCATTGTCCACATCTCTGCCTGCTGGGAGATATTAAAAAGGTTGCTGTCCCAAATAAGTGCAGAAAATTACTAATTTGTCTTTTTTTTTATGTATCACTCACTGGGTGGTAGGGTACACTGTGTTTAATATATTTCAGTGCAGAGAATAACAATCTACAAAAGCATGTATGTGATCACGGCTCCCAGCTATTGAACAACCATGACTGCCAGGCATATAAAGTTATTTATTTCTTTTTCTATTTATGTTCTCCATGTAGACACAACACATCAATACTTATTTGTTAGCAGGATTATGTTGTTGATGATGATGTCTGCCTTTTTTCCTTTTCTCTTACATTATTATTATTTCAAAGGTGTCCTTCCCCCCTGAGGGGATATTGGAGACATCTAGAACAAAATCCTTCAGTCTCTTACGCCCCTTTGCTCTGTTATGTTTAAACTGTGTTTAAAGTGTGTTTAAATGTAAACCAGCTTCATATCCAGGAACATTTCACAGACTACTTGCTCAGATTGACAGGATTGTCAGGGATCTTTTTATTTTAGACTAATGAGTTACTGAGTAACTTAGTTGTAGTCTTTTTGAAGGATTGTCAGGAATCTTTTTCAGCCCAAAAAACCCTTACCAGCACCAGTACCAGCACCCCCACATGTAATTATTATTTTTTTGAATGTTTCACATTTTTAGCCTGGCTTACAATATTGTTATGTCTACTTTTGTATTTATTTATTCTACTTTTCACCTATTATCCTATTTGTGTGTTTATAATTCATAAAAAAAGTTCATGCATAATTATCATTAGTTCTTAAATGCCAAATGTGTCTTTGGACACGTCTACTTATTCATCCAGTTGGAGTGCAAATGCCTCTGCTGTTTGTAGTTTCTCAATTATCTACACCCTCACAGTCCCCATTATTTTGTTGAATATTCTTAATTATTCTGACAAAAAAAAACCCCACCAACACTCAACCAGAGAAGCAGCTTGGATGTTGCATGAGAGGCAAAGTGATTACTGAAGGATTCAGATGGCCTTAAAAGAATGTTTTTCTCTAGTCCCAGATAATCATGGAAGCCCTAAGCGGTCATGTATTTATACATTTTGTTTCCATAACAGGATAATTTTCTCCAGATCTCAAGATAACGACATAATTAATTTGAGATCCTGAGATATGGAATCAAGTATGACTGTCCTGAGGCATGATGTGACTGATGCTGGCTGATAGATGTGACTCCCTAATCTATATTGTCCTGCTCCTCTGGCGTTGCTACATTAATTGTAGTTCCCTGGAATGATTTAATAAGCTTTTTAATATTACTTCTATATACTTCTCTTTATTTAGAAAAATAACTGGATACATCAGTCTGTGCTTTGACATGCCAAGACGCTTTTAACGGTCACGCAATACTCCAAACATCAGATACAAGGCTCTGGCACTAAGTTTGGTTTTTGGTGGCTGGAATACTCATGTGCAGATAGCATGGCAAATCAGTTCCATCCATCAACTCTTTCCTCCTTCACCAATTTCATTATTTAAAGAAAAAAAAGGTCTATTGAGTAAAAGTTTGACTATTAAAAACATTGTTTACTGCTGCTGGAGTAGCCATATGCTCCATGCACGTGTTGCTGTCAAACTAGATGGAAGATAATAAATAAAACAAAGAAAATGAAGAAAGCAGTCAAACTTTTAAAATGACACAGCAGGCGTTTCCCAACAGCTCAGATCCCCATCAGGGATGCTGTGTGGCGTGCTGAGTCCTCTGAAGGAATATGACACGACGAGTCATCTGAAAAGCCTTCTGAGACAAAGACGACACGAATCACAGACTGCAGAGAGATGGAAACGTCAGCCGAGACAAAGACAGAGAACAGGAGACACGTTCCACCCAAATGTCAGTACAAAAGTGCCGTAATGGAAGAACTTTGTTCAGGGGAGCAAAACAGTGCAGTCGATGGAGCGCACACAACTCAGATTATACACACAAACACACACTCATGTTTAAATAAGAGGATAACAGCACAGTCACACAGGCCTTCTGTGCCGAGTGTGTAATGTCACGAAAGCAAACGGCGCTGTGCCATTATGTAACGAGAAGTAAACTATTCATGACGTCCACCTTTAGATAGAAAAGTTCATTTTCAGTTTATATGCTTAACCCTTACAAAGCAAGAGAATCCTCATAGGCTGATGTTTCTATATCATCTGATCATTTCTATCCATTATTCATCCTTAATTTATGGTTTAAGTAGCTGTTTTTAGGTTCTACACCACTGTTTTTGGAGGAAAAAAACACCTATATTACACTCTATCATGTCCTGTTTTACCTGAGACATGAACACATAATGGCCATGATGTAAATGTATTTTATAGTGGAAAAGGCAAAAGTTCTGGAACTGTGATGTGCTAGTCTTGGGAAGTTCAGGTCTTTTTATTGAATCTGATCACTTACTCTCAGACGGTAAAATTAACTAATCTTTTTGTGACTCATTTCGTTCATTCACTAGTACTCTCTTGTGGCCGATGTAAATGTGACAAATGTGAACGAAAGACTGATCTATCAGCGTACTGCTGTGCGTACTGCTCGTCACACAGGCCTGTGGCTGAGCTGCCTGTCATGTGACAAATGAACAAGAGACTCAAACCACGTCGTTGAGTCGTGAACTAATCATTTCTGTTCCTGTCCCGACTGAGCTTAACGTACTGCATGAAAATGAACAAATCATTCACTGAGACGACTCATTACTCCCGAGTAGTGTTGGTCAAGTAATCTAATTACCGTTTTTGCAATTGTAATCCCTTACTTTACTTGTTACTTTAAAAAAGTAATCAGATTACCGTAACACGTTACTGCCCATCAGTGCTACAGAGTCATATAAAAGATTAGTTAAAATTGAACGATACGCTCACGACCAACACACCACTGTTATATGTCCATGACCATTCATGGTCTTCCATTCTTGATCGTAACATTTGGTTCCCTCCATATTTGTCATTTCAATGACAATTCTTTCAATGGCTGGAGGGAGGAAAAGCTGGAATGTTAATGAAATGTCAGATGTATAGGTGGTGGCGAGTCCCGTGGGTCCCGGAGTCATTTCAATGACATTTTCCGCTGCCATCTTGCCTGAAACTTGATGTGAAAGTGAGGACCAACAAATTGCATTGTTTCTCGACATGAATGTCTCACTTGCAGCCCCATCCTCTAAGAGTCATCTTCATCAGATTGGCTGTCATCAAAGTTTTCCCTCTATGTTGTCTTCCTGCTCTGACACATCTTTGCTGTTCCAAAACACTGTCAGCTTCCTCACTGTAGAAAATCTAATTAAGGCACTCTTAAATATTAAGTCCTGCTGCCATAACCTCTGAACCTCTATTTCACTGTTTTGAGGTTTCCCCATGACCCTTCAAAGAGCAGTAGGTGCTTGGCGCTGCAGGAACCAGGCCACCTGTGGTGGGAACGGTGTCAAGGCCACTGTCCCATAAACTAAACACACACAGAGAATATACAGTTCCACATATTCCCTAGAACAACTATTTTCCTTGATTTGGATCTAAAATCCATCTCAACAGATTCAGGTCAAATTTGAACCGAAACAGCCTCAATGTACAAACATTTGAAGTACCTGTGCAAAAGTATAAAACTTTAAAATACTTTCACCTCACTTGTAACTTTAGGAAAAGTCATCAAATTTCAGCCTAAAAGAATGACAGGTAGGGTATTTTGACCGCCGTCAAATGTCAAAATGGGTCATTTTTGAGCCCAACAGTATGAAAGGGTTAAACTTTTGTATGAGCCAAAGCACTTACAAACTATTGCTTATAGAAGGATTTGTTCTTATTGCTTTCCTTTCTAGATGGACAGGAATGGACAAAAGGGCAAAGGTCACACACAAAAAAAGGAAAAACTGGATGCAGAGTTGGCAGCTGCATTTAGCCTCAGTGCCATAACAGTATTGGTTTGAGACACTTCATCAACGTTTAGTCTTCAGACCTTGAACCAAGGCTCTCATCTGGACCACAAAATATTGGACCTCCTTGTCCAAAAAAAAAAAATCTATATAGCCCATAAGCATATTCTAATCAATAAGAACCATGTAGCAGCAAGGTCAGGACAAAAAGTTTTTTAAATAACTGGTAAACATATTGTTTCATCCTGAGAGGACAAACATGAAGCATTTACAAACAACCAGCTTAATGTGAGACCAACATGTTTCAGCTTGTGGCTTTACAGCAACATTACGTAACCTTTCCAGCATAAACCTGACACAGCTGGTCACTGGAAAGAGGCCTGCCAAATGATAAAATATTGATGATTGATTTCTATTGTTAATGGTTATATTTTAAATATTACCATTACCATCATCCCATTCACTACAAATGAAAGAAGTTTTAAATAGGGGTAATTTATGTACTGTTCATTTGTATGAACAGAAAATGTAATGTTTGTTTGTGACGGGTGTCTTGTGAGCATAATAATGACTGTAATAAGAAGTACATTAGTAAAAACATAATAGTAATACGACTGTAACATAATATTGTCTAATTATCTATTACTGTACTCTACTGTACTACTAGCCAACTTCATGACAAAATATAACTATCTGTATTAGTAATCTGTCTTTATATTCATTAGGAGAGCATTAATCTGTGATATAACTGCAGACAACACATTAAAAGACTGCACTTGCTTAAAAAACTTCACAGCCAACAGGTTCATTTGTAAGAGACACACATAGTGCCATAAACACGTGATAAAATAGGCATTTCTCAGAGTTCATATCTCATGAGCTTTTTTCAGCTTTTCATTAGAGTCCTTATAGCCGAACATAACCACAGTGAAACAATCAGGAAATGCGTTTATTTTACCGATTTGCCGACTTTATCGAGGAAGGTGCTCCTCCACTGTCTCTCATTCACCGCTCTCTCTTAAACTATGGGACACAACGGTAATTAAACTCCCTCCCTCTCTTAATTTTGCAGCATAAATTGCCAACCAGACACAGAATTAGAAGTTGAGTACATGGACTAATCAAAGCCAGAACACAACAGGTAGAGTATCATAGTTTAGTCATGAATCCACATGGACAGTCTCGGTTTCAGAGACATTTTAGGCTGACCGTGAATGTTTGACCTGACTGGAGACCAGTGTGACATTGGGCTGCGTTTTTCCAAAAGTTGGATCCAGCTCAACTTTGCCGTAGGTCACAGTGTCTTTTGGCGGACACCCCTGCAGCTCGCACCACCACAGCCAAGACTCACTACACCCACTAAATTAAATGGGGGGATTTTCTTTTTTTAAATAAATTAAATTATCCCTCAGAATTTCAGATTTTCCAAAAATACCCACACCCCCTCAAATTAAGTAGCCTTAATTTGAGTTTTTTTAATGTTAAAATCAAACATATACTCCTGTGTATTCACCATGTTTAGTCCAGTTAAATGTGTTTCACTGTAGGAAACAAAGTCCAGATCTTCCATTCTCTGTGATATTAAACTGTCACCCAGAGGGCATTTCATCCAACAAAGCTCTGAAGTTCAATTGAAGCAGTCTTTCGTAGTGAGTCTTGGCTTGTCTAATATAAACTCTGATTTTTTTCTTGACTCTTCAGCCTTAGTTTCTTGCATAGCACAGCCACTTTTGAGAGTTGAATTCCACCTTTGTCACACAGGGCCGTCCTCTCTTTTCTCTTACCACTCAACAAGGACTCTCCCATTGTAGCCCCTCAGTTCTTTACCAGACTCATTCCATTTTCCCCCACCACATATTGTATGCCAGAGATAACAGATGATAACCTTGCTCTGACTACATACAGCAGCCCATCTAGCCTGGGAACACTTGTGGGTCTCCCAAGAGGAGCTAGAATGTGTTGCTAGGGACCCTGACCCCAGATAAGAGGAAGAAAATGGATGGATGGAATTCTACAATTAGAAATTTACTCTTCATACCTGAAACCTTGGAGCTGATCCCAGGCAGTATGCTTCAGTTTGACTCCTATTGGTCCAACAAATGAATTCTGTAAATAAATAAAGTTATTCCTGGCAGCGTTGAGAGCTCCCTGATACTGAACAGTCAGAATGTTGTAAATTAATAAAAACCCTAGCTGGAAACAAGACAATGCACTGGATTCTTTTTGCGTTTTTATTCACATTCAGGTGCGTAGAGATTCAATATTTTGAGGGCTTTCATTTTGGGACCTAAGATTTACAGAGAAGGTCATTGGACCGTGAACTGAATAAATTAAGCTTTAAGTTCCAAACGATTGAAAATTAAGTCAAGCTATTTTCTTTTTGGTTTCTGGTTTAAATCATCTGCAGATATGGGTGGTGCTGGGCATCAGGGGGAAGTCATGACCTCAGTGTTTCTAAAAAATTGGCTACTGCTCAGGGATCTGTTACAACTCCAGGTAACTACACTCAAATCAAAGGGCTTGAGGAGATACACACTTGCATCCTCAGGTGGTCTGTGTTCAACGCTGGAGGTCAGATCAGTTACCATGAACCTCTCCAGTCTTGCGCTCAACCTCTTGATGGCCTGCGGAACGAATCGTTTTTGTCTTTACAGTGCCTGGCATGACACGCTGCATCTAGTCTACTTCAAGGGACTGAGAAAGTCAGATACAAGCGTGATGCATATTTCAACGACACGGCATATCAGTCCTTACATGGACATACAAGAGCTTTTAAATCATACATGGAGCTGAGGGAAGCAGCTGTGGCAGCCTGCGCTCCACCACCTCTCTGCGGACGGTCTGATATTCTACGAAACAGCTACAGATTTGGACTGTAGCACGTTACAAAGGAAGTCTGCAGCAAAGGCGGCTAATTACGGTATCTTGTGTCAGCGAGCAGAGTGTGTGTATCCCAACAGCTGCCATGATGTTTTGCCTGTGCGCCATAATAGCTCCTGCTGTTACTAATGGAGACGAGAGTGTCAACAGGCTTCTGCCCACAGATGCTGATAATTATTGTTCTCCGGGAGCAACTGTATCGACACCCACAGAAACACTGACAGATACTGAAGTTTGTGCACACACACACACACACACTTTGATACTTTGACACAGTAGTTTACAGATAAACTTGTGTAGAGCTAAATGGAAAGTGAATATTAGAATTTAGACAAAGATTCACAGGTTGTAGTCATTTCAGGTGCAGTAGAAGGGAAGTGAGTAACGGAGCCACAGATATTCATTAAGTGTGAATCTGCTCTTTTGGATCACTTAGCCCATTTAATTTTTATTTATTTATTTTTTCAATTCATTGCAAAGAGTTGTGTTTACTGACAGAATAGTGTTTGAATAAAGAATAAAGTAATAGTGCATTGTTTTTTCATACACTAAGCAATCACGTCGAGTTCAGCCAGCTTCTGATTCAAACCTTTTTATTCAGGTCAGTAAGTATAATGTTTAAGAATCGTTTATGTGGTCAAGTCAAGTTACTGATTGTTTCTGTTAATTGAGCTGTTAGAGGAAGTAACATACAGTTATGTATGACACAGTTTAGTGCTACACAAGAAAGTGGCCAAAATGCAGGACAATGCATTTCAATTACATGGAAAATGTCCATCCATTTGAATTGCATAGGTTTAATATAAATGATATATGAATAGTATGAATAGTACTAATACACTGAAAATGATTGATTTCAGTGGACAAACAAATTGGCTTTATTAATATGGAATACATAAACTTAGTTAATACTGCATTACTGTGTAGTGAAAGTACATTGAGTTTATCAGTGCTAATACATAAATCTTGTTACTTGCTTCACATTAAGTTTATTAGTTAATTTATTTTAAACCTATGCAAATCAAAATGGATGGATTTTATATGTAATTGAAATGCAGAAATATTGCATTTTGGCCAAAACATTTTTATTATTATTATTATTTTAATGTGTTGTTACTTTCATCTGAAAGCAGTAAATTAATTTACAATATTTTTCTCTATAAAAAGTAGTAACATGTTGGACTACTTGCATAGTGACTCATAACATAACTCCCTCAGCCACGGCCACTGGAGCTAATAGTGCTCCTTCCAGACATGACTATTATTCCACAAGAAGCATTGCAAGCAACGTATTTCAGAAATTCCCCTCTTCTAATGAAAACACCTGGATGAAAACACGGTTGAGTAACCTGTTTTCTTAGCTCTGAGATGGATTTGTACACGGTGCTGAGGATGCAATAATAGTGTTTCCCTGTCATTTTGCATCACTTTTTGCGTTATGAAGTCAAGCTTTCTGGTGTGCAGAGGGATGCAGGGATTGTTGGCAGTAACCACCAGACTGAAGTCATGTAAAAAAGCTGTTGGAAAGTTTCACGTAATTGTATTAAAGTCAAAATTGTTATATTCATATAACTTAATAATTAATTTGTATTTGAATAACCCAATGATTAGGAACTGAACTAAAAAAAAACTGTTTGCTGTTGCTATTACATGCATTTTTTATTTGTCCTTTTAACATAAAACTTATTTCTAATTGTAAAACAATGCATTTGTTTTGTTTCCTTTATTTACCCACAGAGTGCCAATTATGTAATCTAACTGGCTTGCAGTTTAATTATTTTGTAACAGATAATGGTCTACCCATCTAACAACGCAGTTGCTGCAGTCAACACGTGTTTCAGCATGGTGTGTGGAGGAAACCTAAAATGTAAATATGCAAACAACCCTAACAAACATGTCAACCTGTGGTGCCACAAAGTAACACACTGCTGTCCATACTGAACAACACCCACCATCTTCTGCACCTTCATCAGGCAGAGGAGCGTGTTCAGTGGCAGACTACTGTCTTGATCCTGCTCCACAGACTCAAGAACTCTTTGGTCCCCCTGGCCATCACACTGTACAACAGCTCTCAGTGATGGCAGGAGGCATAACAGACATTGGACAAATCTCTTGCACTACTTCCTGCACACTCTGTCATTGCCATGCCACGTAGATGCCCATCTGTTGTTCTAACAAGTATTCAATAAAAATATTTTTTGTTTAGCACAAATCCTAATTTTTCAATGATCACATGCTTGATACTTGCATGTATCAGCACATCTGATACAGGTAAGTCTCGTTTTACACTTGTTCTAATGTTACTCTAAGAAAATATTTGATGATAATTGTGAAAGATAGCTGTACATAATATTTGATAAGGTTTAAGTTACCTCGAGAGTGAGTATAACACTTGGCAGAAAGGTACAAATAAATACTGTTAGCTCGCTAGCTGTTGAGAAATTCAATTTTAGTTAGCTAATTCTATTGTAGCTAGCCAACTCTGTAATTAGCTTAGCTAAGTAGCTAACTAAGCTTCTTAGCCAAGTAGTTTGCTGAATATTGTAGTTAGCTTACTAGTTAGCAACTACTTAGCTAAGATAGCTTAGCTAACTACTTGGCCAAGTAGTTAGCTATCAAAGAGATCAAACTGGACTGTGTATGCCCCTGATCTACATGCTCATCTGCCTCCCTTTTAAAAAGGAAAAGACCTCTACTTTGAAGGTTTCTGAACAATGCTGCCCAACTGTTGAATAGCTGTTCATTTCCCTCAGTTTCCCCTTCAGCAGTCCCCAAACATTTTACAATCATAATGACACATCCAGTAGGCTCGGATGCTTTAGTAATTCCACAGAGGATAATGGCAGTCTCACAGAGCCGTGTGCCATTCTTAAAGCATGCAGTTTCTTCATGTTTACTGATCCTGGTTATATCTGCTGAATAAAACATGTTTGGAAGCACAGGGATGTCTCACAGGGAGTACACACAGGTACAGAGAAACATTGTTAACACCGTCTCCAGTGCTGTTTGATTATTTTTTTTATGTGTTCCACGCGTAAATCAGAAAATTTCCAGATGGTTGGTGCTTCAAAGCTAACTTAAAGGGTTAACATATGTGTATCTTATAAAGTATTGTGATAGTTGAGGCTTTATCTTTTATCTGTTTTTTTCCATTGTTCACATACAGGTGCTTTCTTTTTCTTTGTTTCCAGAGTCTGTGTATTATTTTATTCAAATGTGATGGAAACCATGTGTTTACTTGACAAAAAGTTTGAACTTCAATTTCCATAATGACAATTAGACTCAGGTAATGTTCTGACTCAAATTGGAGTTTCAAGAGAGCTTTGCCATGCACCTTCTGATAATTACATGAATAAGTCAAGTATCCATTCAAGAATGCCAAGTTAGGGTCTATAGAGAGACAGATGGAGACACAGAGAGAGAGGGTGGGCAGTGGAAAGACATGGATAACATAAGCTAGAGATTTGTAACAGTCTCACAAAATGTTGCAAATTAAGCACAAACTCTTTGCACTACGATTATGATACATAACTATCAAAGGATGAATTTATCTCACTCAGAGTTCCAGTTAGTTAGTCATGTCATTTTCTGAACTCACCTGACACGTTTCAGTCACTTCAAAATTGCTGCTTGACTGCTCCCATGAGCGGGTGCGGCATCAGGACCTTAAATGAAAACACCCCCACAGTCCTGTAGCTGAGAATTCTGCTCTTTTTTAACTGAACTCAACTTCAATAATTTTAATTTCTTTAAGTTTGGCTAACACTTTCTTCCTTGGTTTGACAAACTGATAACAATTATTTATTCTTTCTTTACACAGACTATAGATTCTGTTGGCAGCCTGCAAAAATGCTATTACTAGGAGGTGGTTAAAGTTAACAAGTAGAATGTCTGAAAATTGTGACATATATAAAATGGAACTGTTGACTGTGAGATGAGAAGAACTAAGGAGGAGATGTGTCAGGAAAATGGTTTGTATGAATGAATTAATATTTAATAACATTACAGTATCACATTGCATCCTGGTTCTGTGGATATAATGCCAATCTGAATGTTTCATTGTGGATTTTTCTTTCACCATCACCACCTTCAGTATCTTCCCCAAGGACACTTTGACATGCAAACTATAGGAGCTGGGGATCAAACCGCCGATCTTCTGATTAGTTCACGTGTTACCTATGTGTGCAACATAGAGACGACGTAGGTTTGTAAAGCTGTTTAACCTGCTGTCATCTCGTGTTTTGTGGAAGCAAAAAGTCTGATTCTCTGATAACATAACATTTAAATTGGGCCCTTCTGATGACGCAGTTATTCAGTATTAAGCGGTCATGTTTAATCCAGTTCAATAAGATGAATAAGTTGATCTAATGTTATATAATGTAACTGATAACTTCTTCATTCTCCGCTCTGTCTGGTGCCTTCTGTCTGTGTCACTGTCTCTCCCCGTCCCTCTACTCGCACAGGGTTCCATCATATTTTTATATATTTATGTGTGCATCTTTGAAGTTTTCGTTCATCTGCATCACTCTGAAATCTGTACCCACACTCAAACTAATCCTGTCCTTGTGCATCACAGATGAAGGACAGACTGAGAGACAGTGAGAGAAGGTAAAAGTTGTGTCATGGCATTATTACAAGTGAAAGCTAAGACCAAGAAAATTAGTCAAAATAAAATATGAAATAAGCAGGAGAACGATAGCTTTGACCTTGTGGTAATCAAAGATCCTGAATGTTTTAGCGGAGCTTTCAGCTGAGCTCTAGAGACGGCACTGTCGGCCGTTCACCCCTTTGATGGATTGCCGTGAAATTTGGTACAGACACTAAAGATCCCCACAGGATGAATCCTAATGACTTTGATGATCCCCTGATCTTTGATGTAACCAACAGAAGGTCAAAAGTTATCAATTAGCCACCAAAACATATCAGCATCTACTGAACAGATTGGCAGAAAATGTGAATCCTATGGACTTTGGTGACTATTAAACAAGCACCACTGTATATGAAACCAACATAGTTGTACATTGTTCTTCATCAGGTTGCTAGTATTTCTCTTGTATGTTAGTAGTCTTCTGATGAACATGTTGGAATAAGTAAAGCCTCACAAAGCCACAAACAGGGCGGTGGATTATTTGTCTGGTTCCTCTTTCTCCACTAAGAGCTGTCCTGTTTCTGCCCTCCGGTCCCCAGAGATGACCTCATTCAAACTGAACAGCTACTCATCTTGAACTTTTCACAGTAAAGTACTACAGATATTTAAAAAAGGGAAACTTTCAGATATGAAAAAAAATAATAATAATAAAAAAACTTCAATACACTAACGATTCAACTACTCCCGGTTTACTAGTGGGTAGAAAGAGTTCAGAGCTCCTGTGCCCTGTTCCTAAGGAACACGTTTTTCTTTTGCCAGTGTTGGAAGTGTAGTACTGTACTTAAGTCCAAATTTGAGGTACTGTTTCCATCCATTGCTATATATACTAGCTCCTTTTAGGAAATAAAATCATCCAAAAGATATAGCCACCTACATGACGCCTAGTCACCGTGTAAAGCTGCCAAAAGTGGACAAACTGAGGTCCACATCAGTTTGCCAAAATGGATGTAGAATGAAGCTTCAGTGTGAGTACATCATGAGTAACCACAATCCCCTTCAGTGTTTAGTAAGGTTTGAAATGTTGGACTAGAATTTTACATCAGCCAAATGACTCAAAGGTACATGGACTTCATTACTGCCCATTGACCTTTACTAATAATAATATGCAGCCTTCATGACACCAATAAATAGATACAGAATGGAATGTTCACTGACTGATTGGATACTGTATCTCGTGCCAGTTTTATTCTCAGCTGACTCTCAGCCTGACTGGATATCACATATGAATCACATTTAGTCACTTTACTGATTTTTTCACAGAACATTGTGAAAAAGACATGTTAGTGCAACAATAAGTACTACTCACATACAATCAAATGACAGCTGTATAGGGGAATAGATTTAGCAGCTTAGCAGTTTACTTGCTGGTAGTGTTAAAAGAGGAGGAACAATTTAGATTACCCTGAGTGTACTGGTGGCAGAGCCAGGTGTCATTCTTTGGAGTAGTGCAACAGTCGGGAAGTAGTGTTTGTCTCTATACATTACAGGCCATTCAGGTAGGTGGGTGCAAAACCAGAGACGACTTTGTAGGCAAGCATTAGTGATTTGAATTTGATGCAGGCTGCTGCAGGTAGCCAGGTAGGGCAGCAGGTTGAATCAAGTAAGGCCTGATCAAAAGGCACAAAGCATCACGACCGAGCAACCAAGGCAACGTGATCAGAGAAGGTTAGTTGCTTAACGATCATTATTCTCACACGAGTCCATGATGAATTTGTATTAAGGGGGCTACAACAACAAAAAATAAAGGCAATAGTCTTTTTAATAAAGAATGTTTTAGACTTTCACCCCACACAGTGTGGAATATAAAGACAGATAGTTTCTTCAAGTATTAAGGAAGGTCAGTACAAGAAGGGGAAAAGGATGTGAGTGAAAGGGAAGGCTGGGAGACAGGCGACAAGCGAGGAAGTTATGTAGTGTCCTCAGTTGACAGTACAGACTTGTCAATAAGATGTTACCCATGATGCAAAGTGACAGTGAGCTGTGGTTATATTTAGCACAGAAAACAACTCCAGCAGAATTTTAGCTTGAGTCAGGACTCAACTTAGGTTGAAACACAGCTTAGCTGTTATGTGTGTAGTACTTGAAAGTTGAATTTGTGGTGCTTTGTCAAATTTTGGACTTTGGAGGTGCATCTTCCAGGAAGTAACTAAACCTCTAATACTGATGTACAGAGCAGCCACAGAACTGCAATCACTGGCTGAGCAGGGCAAGAAATTGATGTATATCTGTGTGACTGAAAGAGGACAGAATAGAGGTGAAATAAGTTGTTTTGTATTAGCGTCCATGTACATGCCAACGTCTGGTAGTTGCAGAGAACATACGGAGAGGAGCAACAGAGCAACAGAGAGGAGGCAGACTGCTTCCCTCCACTCCATTACAATGGTAATTAACAGCAGATAAGCAGCCTGATGGAACCTGTACAGTCCGATTACGCATGGTAATGACCTCCACTCCCCTTGTGCTTCACTTATTATTTTTTACTATCTGCCTCTCAAAATGATAAAGAAACCTCATTTATGATTTCTACACTGCTTCCTGTGTCTGGGAAATTGATTTATCATTTAGGAGAAGCTGTAAAAATGTAAAGGGATTGCCTCCTACTCACAAAGCATTTCCACTGTGGAGATGAATACAAAGCAAGGAGAGCTCCTTTTTTGGTCTTGCTGGACACAGCAGAGGACAGCCAAACAAAGGACAAACAAAAGACTCAAGGCTTGTGACTTCAGTGCTACATGACTGTATTACCAGATTATGTTTTACAGCCACAGTAGCTGGATTCCGTAACCCTGAAGTCACAGAAGGAAAGGCACAGAGACATGAGTAAGTTGCGAATCTGAAAAGCTTCAGATATACTTGAGGATATAGTCTAAGTATCATTTCCTAAAATGAGTGAAGAAAGTCTGCCAGTACAGCGAGACCAATTTAACCTGTGTCTAACCCAAATAACTGTTTTTCTACAGTGAATTAATCAAACTCCCCCATTTACAAATCAAAGTGTGTTTGGGGACAACTACTGCATAATGTGGGGAAAAAAAACTTCAGGCAGTACTTAAGGATATTTATCACAGCTCCCCCTAATGACACTCAATACTTAAGTGATGTCACTTAAGCCAGTGTCAGTTTGATCTAAAGAAACTCATCTCTACAAAGATATCTGCAAATGAATGCAGAAACTGGAAGCAAGGGAACAAGACTTTGACACTGGAAGTGTTCAGGTTTCATTTCAGTGGGCTTTGGTTGTAACAGTCTATGCGGAGAGACATCTGCCAAAAATGCAATGTCAAAACCAAGTGGCTATCACCTCACAACGATTTAGCCTTTAACTAGCTATATTCAAGAATCAAGTTCTAATTGGACCGCAGAGGAAGTCTTGAGGATGTCAGTCTTCCCTTTCCAGGATATCTGGATGGTCTACAATGGTCTTTGCCCCTGGCACGATAGCCAATTGGTTCAGAGTTTGAAGTTTAAATAAAGCTATTTGGGACTGAATTAGCAGATCAGTTTGCCAGACATATACTGTACATAATTACTGAGGTGATGTATATAAAGTGATATAGCGCATTCGGTATTCATTTCTCCACATGTATTTCTTTTCAATATATAGAACAGTTGATCTGTATATAGCTGTTGTATGTTGTTGGTCATTGATGGGTTTTTTTGTGAGCATAAAATTACAGCTGCAAATGTGGAAAACACAGCTTGTATTATTATTTATATCTTTCAGTAAATTGTTCTGGGTGCATGTACGTTGAGATTAACCAGTCAAAAAGCTTGTATGTGATTGACAGTATTTATTTCTAAAATGCTATACAGTGCTTTAGGATTTGTGATTTGTAGTCAGTGTGCTAAAACATCTAAACCAAATATGGTCCTCAATTACAGACAAACCTGATGACAAGGACAACTTTTACAGTGTAATACAAGTCATGTGACTTAACTTAGGAGTCCTAACCACATGATTTTACTAACTTGTGTATCTTTTCTAACCATAAGATTTCTTCTTCTATCTTCTGTCTGACGAGTTGCATTAATATGAGGGCGTCTCGAGTGTGCATATATGATTACACTGAGCTGGAGCTGAAAAGAGGTCAAAGGTGCTTTACCTCACACGACTGCAATCAGGGGTGAATGACTAGGTAGAACTAGAATCCACACACACACACACCGTAACCAGGTCATTCAGTAGTATGGCTTGGCTGTCATGCAAAGGATTGTGGGTAGGGACACACACAAAAGCATAAACACATCGAGACAGCAGAAAGTACGAGTGAATGTCAATGTACACATTGTACCATCATCCCATCATGATTTTGGGGAAAATATCATCCCCTTCCCTTTCTGCACAAAGAAACATCATCACAGAAACTTTATTATTTGAAGGAAGTCTGTCTGCTGCTGTCTCTTTACATGCAGTCACATTTTGGCAAAAAGACTCTGGGATGACTAAATTGACAAAGGGACACTCATCCCTTCAAGCCTGGAAAAGAGATTCATTTCCAAGAGCGAGAGGGAACGTTAGCTCGGCTGTCACAGCCAATCACAGAGTGTCACGCTCACTCAGGACAAGAATACCGAACAGGCGATGGCAGGGAATCAAGCAGCCAACCAAACATTACCCCGCAGGAGTTGAACACACAGAGCAGTGGACAGTCAGTGGGCCTGATTCACACGCCATCTGAGACAAAGTGTGCACCAAAAAAAGCCCTCAAGTCTTTAAAACTCTGTAGACGATGCAGTCAACATGGCCCTCCACTTCATCTCGCAGCTCTAGGACTCAAGAACCTACGGCAGGATCCTTGTTGCAGCTTTCCCTTCACAAACATCATCCCAGCTTTGCATTGCTTTACAGCATAAACTCTCTGAGCTAAGTGTGCCTGATTCTGACTGAGTCCACCAACAGCTGCACCTGCAGTCATCAGTCCATCAAGCTCCTGAATTTCGTGAAAGACACCACCCTCAATGAGCTCATCTCTGGAGGGGAGGAGATAAATCCAGCTACAAGTGGGACCATGTCTGACCTGGTTCAGACACTAAAACCTTGATCTCAGCGCTCTAAAGACAATTGATGGTTGTGCACAGGTCGGAAGAACCTGACTGTATCATCCTGTTTCATTCCACATCCTGGGCACCATCATCACTCAGGACCTGAAGTGGTCATCAAAAAAGCCCAGCAGATTTCTTGCAGCGGCTGAAGAAGTTCGACCTACCAGAGACAACTTCTACACCTCCCCAGCATTGAGTCCATCCTCTTTTCCTCCATCACCATCTGGTGGGCTGCTGCCACTGCCAAGGTCAAGGGTACACTGCATTCATTCCACTAAGAATGATTGGCTGCAATCTGCCCTCTCTCCAGGACCCTGAGGTGTAGCTCATGATCAAGACTGTGGCCGACACCTCTCATCCCGGACACAAGCTGTTGGCGTGCTGCCCTCCAGCAGGAGTCTACAGTCCATCAGGGTCAAATCCTCACTATACAAGAACAGTTTTTCCACCATCAACAGATGACCTCATCAATAAGGTCCAGGCCCCCAGCTGACACTTCCCTATCCCCTTCCATATCCCTACCCCACCCAGATTTACACACTTAAATTTATGTGTTCCATTAACACTCTCCTGCAGATTGCAAACATTCTTTAGACTTCATACTGTGAACTTTGCACAATCCTTGGATGATATTACATGCATTAATTTTTCATGTGTTATTGTCATTGTTATTTTTTTAATCGATGCCTGCTTGACTTGTAATACGTTCTATAATCTTTATTTTCATACTACTTTTATAGTAGCATGAAAACCTCTGTGTGTGTCTCTCTCTCTCTCTCATCACCACCATCTGTAAACATACATGTCTCATTAATGCATGTTACTGACTAAACTTCTTCCCTGGAGTTTCTGTGCTGTCTTGTCCAGCAGGTTCTCATGGATCGTGGCTGCTGCTGTGGTCCTGCATGACGTCCACTACATATTATTACTGTTATTATTGTTACCATATCTCCATTACAGTGTATAGTTAGTATATGTTTTGCTGCTGCTGTGCATCTGTGTCTCTCTATCTCTATCACAGGTTCCACTGCTACTGTAATCATTCTATCATTCATTGTAATTCATTGTCATTTTATCATTCATTGTAATTGTACAATATGTTTGTGTTGATTGTTCTGTACATGTGACATCCATTGCACGTCTGTCCGTCCTGGGAGAGGGGTCCCTCCTCTGTGGCTCTTCCTGAGGTTTCTTCCACATTTTTTCCCTGTTAAAGGGTTTTTGTGGGCAAGTTTTTCCTCACTGGAACTGAGGGTCTAAGGACAGAGGGTGTCACTCCCTGTACAGATTGTAAAGCCCTCTGAGGCTAAATGTGTTTTGTGACTTTGCGCTATACAAATAAAATTTGATTTGATTTGTTATTGTTATGCACCAGTTTCATAAAGCCGACACTTTATTCTTTTAATATCAGAAGCTGCTTGATCCATGAATGTCAAAGTGCTAGGCTATCTTGGGATACATAAAATTGATTTTTTCCATTCAAATACAGTTTCCAGATTCTTAGGCCCATGGAGCAAAAACTAATGCGCTCTAATCTACCAGTCCTGCATTCAAATTTGCTGAAACACACCACTAGTTTGTGGTGTTGTTGGATTGAATTGTTGCATTGTGGTATACGGAGAGGTGTTTCTGTTATTTTGCTCAGCCTATTTTTTATCAATAAAATGCCATCAATCAGATGTCAGATAAAATGAATTGAATAAAAAACAATTACAGGAGACAAATGAGTAAGGCATTATGAATATTAAAGATTAAAAAAGAAAATAAATCACGTTCCCCGACTTTCCATTTCAGTGAAATCTGTTCACCTGCTAACTATCAAACTAATAGGACCAAAAATAAAACTTCCCTGGCAGAGACAGACATATACAAGAAAATCTATGGTTCTTTGTAACGAGCTGAAGGCTCACCAGGCCCACTATCTAACATATATTTTAACAAGGTTACACAACTTGGAAACAAAGTTTCACTGATCCAAATCAACTCCTCTTACTTCAAACTCTGTCTTCAGAATGCTTTCACCCAGCACATTTTAAATCCTCTCTCTGCAGTTCACCTTTTTCTGTCTCACTTGGTATAATTGCAAAAATTGGACCAGACCACATTACACGTTTGGAAGTTTTCATATCCTGTGTACACATTTGATGAAATATTGTTGGTAGGATCCTTTTCTTAGATCTTCACAGACAAACTGGCTTTAGAATGACTCCATAAATCAGAATGTAGCAACAGATGTACAGTCACACAGAACACAATGATGAGTACGGCTGTCAAATGTTAATCAACCTCAGTGCTCCATGGTAAACAGAATTTAAATTGTGAAGACAGCATGGCTATATGAAATGACACAATCACATAGAGAGAGAGGGTTTGCCTCAAAGACAAAAGCAGAACCTACTTCTAAATTGAAAGCTTGAACTTGTTTTGCTTTTACACCAATTGTTCAACATGAGGTTTGAAAATCTGCGCCATGCAAAGCTGAACATGGTGTCTTAAGCATTTTATTTCAAATCATTCAGTCTATTTTAAAACATCTTGAGACTGTAAGACTGTTAATGAGGCTTTGTCTGGGGCGAAACTGGCAAAACTGGCAGTTCTGCAAAAAGCCACTTGAGGCTGGCTCCAGAAGTGAGTCAGTCTCCATAAGTCCCCATGTTCAAATGTCCAACTTCACAGCAGAAATAAACATGTTTACAGCCTGGTACAAAGAACAGTTTTGGTCTCTATAGCTAATTTCCCTGTTCGTGACAACTGTACTGAGGGTGAATTTATATACAACTCGCGTGTTCAAACTGTATTAAGGCTTAAAGTCATAAATAATTCTAGCTGCTTTGATTGGCAGGTAGTCGCTATCCCAGGTGGCTTGTTTGAGCAACGAGGCTTCATTCAGCCCGCCTTAGCTCCACCTATGCTTCATGTCTTTGCCCAGTTTTAGACGGTGGCAGCCAGAGCCACCACATACTTTGGAACCTGTGGGTGACGTCAAGGATATTACAGTCATGTTTTATACAGTCTATTCGCAGAACCTACCCATGGTGGAAACGTGTTCATTATTTAGAGAGGTTTATTTGAGCCGTTTGACAGGCACATGTCTGCATAATTCAAAAACCACTAAACCGATTCAACAGCTCTTCATCTTTGCGTCATCCACATTATGAAAAGCTTCAGGCAGGTCGACGAAGAGCTAAACAGTGGTGGCCTTCATCCAAAGATGCACCGATGTCATTAATTACCTTTATTGGAGCTGTACTTGTACGCTGTTTTTTTATTGATAGATCAAGCAGGCATCATTAGTGGTTAAATATATATTCCGCAGTTGTTCAGTGATAAGAGCTTCCCACTCATCACACTGCTAAACTGACAGGCGACCTCTGAAAAATGCCATGTAACACCCCCACAGAAATAAGTTCAACTCTAATGGCTTCCCCTAATGGCGGAACTCTTCATCATTATGTTTCAGTACTTCACACATCCAGAGGCCAGCTCCGTCTTCAAAGCACTGACTAATTAATAAGTAAGAATGAGCTTCTTCTCCAAGATATTGACATGAGGTGTGTAAGATGTGCAGGAAGAGGAATGCATCGTCACCCAACACACAAAGACACTGCAGAGAAAATTACTCTTTCATCCTCTTTCATGTGAGCAATAAAACATGCACGTGAATCTGAAGCCCCGATACGTGACCCTCAACTCTGTCAGAGCAAATTAAGTGATGAAGGAAACTAGTGTAGGATACCGTGAGCGAGACACAGACAGTTCAATTAAAAAAGAAATCTCATTATTAGTCATAGCTTCACTAATGAAGGCTACTCAAAACTAAGTATGGAGGCACATTCAGGGGATATATGTCTAATGAAGAGGGGGGGGTGTGGTTCTACATTTGTCTTGATGAGAAACTTCTTGTGAGTGCAGAAAGAAACTATTAACAGCCAATTTATCTTCACGTTGAAGGGTAGTCATTCTAGTTCATCTTAATATTTTTACATGTGTAAAACCATAGCTAACTAATCAGTCATCATTGCATTAATTGCTATTGAGAGATTCTGTCAATGCTGTTTCAATTACTGCAAATATGATATTATCTATGTCATTTATAGCCTGTGCAACTGCAACTGATTTTATTATTTATTTTTTTTACTGAACTTTTCCTGTCATATTTCATGGAAAACCTTTACTTATACTGTATTTTAAGTGAACCATACAAAATGTAGTAGTGTTTTATAATAGAGACTTAATTGTAAAGTAAGCATTGAATGTTTCTTGTCAATTATAAAACACGATTTCTTTTGATGAAAAAATAAACAAACTGGTGGAGTGAAATATGGAATAAAACTATAACTTGAAACGTGAAATCAGCAATAATGTATGGTTACTTGAGGTTTCCAGGGTGTTTCATTTTGAAAATCATCCAAATTCTATTTCTATTCTATGCTGTTTCTGTGTCTGACGTTGGTCCAGCTCGAGCAGCTCTGTGCAGATTGACGCTGGCTGCTAGTCTGCAGCTACCCTGCTAGCCCTGTAACACTGGACTAAGGCACAGCATTGCTATGAGCTAAATGCTAATAATAGTAAATTGACAACAACAGTAAAGTAACAATAAAAATACTTGCACAACACACACACAAAAAAGAAGAAGAATCTGCAGCCATGGTAACAGCTACATGAGAACACAAAGTACAGGCTGATAGCAATGTCCTTCATTTTTCAAGTACAGGACATGAGTTCCAGGCTCCTTTGTTCTACAAGCTTCTTTAACTAAATTTAATTTTGCTTTTTTTTTTTTCTTTCTGAAGCTGTGAAGTGTGTTCTCTGAGTTTTTTGTTGTTGTTTGCTTTGTTTTTATTTTAACTTTGTAGTCTTAGACCATCTAAAAACTGCATTTCTTCCCCGTCGTCCTTCTGTTATTACAGACTTGCCTGAACTGATTGCAAGCCCTCCACTCACTATATATTATATACAAAGGTTTCACTTGGGCTCTCTATTTGGACATAAAAGTACTGGGCAAATTAAAATGTTGACCTGATGATGGCACCATGTAAAACATCAAGGGATCATCAACAGCTACAGTATATAAAGGGAGACATGAATGTTGGTAAAAGTTTGTGGCACCCAAATTTGACATGAACGTCATTGGTGCAAGAGGAAAAGTCAGCGGATGGCCAAAAAGGTTGGGATTCATCATCTGGTAACCACGAATGTCTTTGAGATTTTGTACCAACCCATCCAATGGTTGTGCTGATATTGCCACTGTTTTGCTTTTCTTGCACTAAAAGCATGTGTGTTCATGTGTGTGTGTGTGTGTGTGTGTGCAATGAGATGGGATTATATATTTGAAAGCTATTTGAAAGATATCTGCTTTCATTCCTTTCCCTAAATTGTCTTCTGTGCACTCCAGGAAACATCAAACTGGTGTTGGTTTATTCATTGTATCAATGTCGAATCTGATTTTTTGCAAATAATTCATGCAGACAATCATGAATCTAAACACAAACACGCACACACACGCACACACACACATCTCGTCTATCATACTGCAGCCGGTCAAGAGAGCTGACTTTTCAAAGATGTGATGTAACCAGGGGAAACACTCTCTCGTCCAATCGGCTTCCACGACGAGCACCTCCAGAAAAAGTTCATCGTCACACAAGAGAGGAGACCCATCGATGATTCGAGACAAACGGCACAGGACAACAAGATTAGAGAAGAGAAACGAGTGAGGGCATGAGAAGAGGATGAGGACAGCCTATAAAACACAGCACAGACAGTAAGAAACACAACGATGAAAGAACAAGAGGAAGGGGGGGAGAGAAAGGAGGGATGGGAGTGTGATGGATGGTTAGATCAAGTGTGGAACAATAAGCAAGAGTCACTTTGTTTAATGCCGCCTTCATGAAAATTGGAAACATCCTATTAGCAATATTATAAATGCCTGAGGAATAATCCAATAAAAATGATTATTAATGCTGGTTTGCTGTAAACAAATATATTCTCACTGCCACTGCCTTTCACAAATACGGAAATGAGATTACAACAATCCTACAGTTAATGGAGTGCCAAGTCTTAGCCTCAGTTATGATAGGAAGCCTCTAGAATTTGTATAGAAGTATGCAGTGGATGTATTATATGATGATGGAATTATATGGAGGTGAAAGAGCACAGGGGAAGAAAAAGGAGGTCATTATGCTAGCGTCTGTATGCATATGTTAAATCTGCTTTAGGCAACGTTGCAGTTCATTGACCCCAAGTGGCAGTAAACAATGGTCTGAAGATCTTCCGGAAAATGTATTTGACATCAGTATCCTGCAAAGTCTTGGCAGCAAAAGTAACCATATTTGGCAAATGCAGCTAGCCAGCTATTTAGTTTATTTATTTATTTATTTTTTTTTGGGAATATAAGTTTGGTAATGTGATTCATTCATTGGAGACTATGGCACCTGACAGTTTTAACTCCAGCTCCTACACTAGATAACTAGTTAACTAAACATTAACATACTGTTGTTTACCATCTCCACTTTATCGATGACACTGACATGTTCACATGATCATCATATGATTTTTGGCAGCCACAATGGAGAATATAGTTTTCTTTTTCTGAGAGCGAGATGAAAACACCAATACGACTCTCATGTCTGTTTACCAAATGTGGGTAATTAGCCTAGATTTGCCTTAAGACAGGACGCAAGGGGAAACAGCTAGCCTGTTAAAAAAAGAAACAAAACGCGTTCCAACTCATCCAGATATCAGCAATTATTAAGTGATAGCTCTTTCATATTTTTTTTAAAATACAAATGTATGTTTCTCAAGGAAGTTGTGTACTGGAGGTGTTTGCTGTCACCAACAGCAGGGTGCACTGATTTCTTGTCTTTTTATTGTCATGTTGTCATAGCAACACTATGGTACCAGCACGTAGCTGGAGATCAGATTGGGCAGATGGACTGCTCAACAAGAAATACACAACATAACACACTGGATTACTGTGTGGTCCAAGGCTAGCTGTTTCCCCATGGCTCCAGTCTTTATGGTAAGCTAGGCTAAACACCTCCTGACGCCAGCTTTTCTTTGTGACACAGACATATTGATGTCATGTTCAACTGGTGTTTTAAGTAAATACAATTGATTTGGTAAAAACACGCTCAGACAAATCTAAAAAGGTAGTCAAAGCTACTTTTGAAACATTGTTCGATCAGTCAGCAACTAATCTCTCCTAATACTCTCCCTCCAACAACCTGAAAAGCTTCTGTAACTGGCTGATGATAAGGTACAGGGCTGGATGGTGATTTCCAAGAAATCTATTCTGCTGACCTGACTGACTCAGGGAAATGTTGTGTTCTATACAGATGGAATACATGCAATAGATTTGTGAGAAGATGAGGTCCTTTGTTGGCAATGTGTCCAACGTGTACCTTCCTCCTAAGACATTAATATTGCAATTACTTTTTCTTGCAAAAACAAGGTTGGTTCACCCTGTATACCAATGACTGCACTGGCCCCTCACCTGCCACTACATATATTAAAGTCCATCAAATACCTCAGACTCACTCTGGACAATACACTGAACTTCCACCATCGCATCACTGACATCCACAAATGCTGCTAACAAACTGAACTCAACTCAACTCATCACTCGTACTGCTTCCATCTAGACGCAGATACAAGACCCTGACCTGTAAACGTGCGCACTATGGCAGGAGCTTGTACCTTCTGCCATAGCATTGCTCAACAAAGCACCCTGGTAACCACCACAGACGGGAGCTATGCAAAGGACAGGGAGAGATAAATGTGATCAATGTGCTGTATTGAATGTGTATTCTAGTGGTTATGTTATGGTGTTTCCCTGTATCTTTGTATCTATGTATGTATGTTTGAGTGGTACTGAAACTGTGGTAACACATTTCCAAACAATTGTGGTAGAAACACAAACACTAACTTGTAATGTTATATCCTGATAATTGGGGAACATCCTCTGCTCTTATTTTTTGGAAGCAACTACCTAATTCTGTTCAATAGCACTGTCCTCCAACTAACCCGAATCCTAAATCTCATCAGGAAACTCCAGGTTAAAAGATGCCCTGAAAACTTCCTCCCCCGGGTAATCCAAAACACCCGTGGTACAAACACGGTGCTCGGAGGCCACAGTCTGGACAGCCGGGCTAACAAACTGAGCTTCCTCACCACTTGTTTTCAGATATATGCAGTATGTTTGTCCATCAGGGAACTCTAAAAATCACAGTGTTGTTGTGAAACAGCTGGAGATCATCAAGACGAATACCAGAAAACATTTACCCCATAAAACATGATCCAGTTTCTCCAGGATCCGTGAAACAGCAAAGCGAGTGTCACAGCCAGCACAGAGCGGCCTTTACACAACCTGAGAGCACACACAGGAATCTCCTCCATTCATTATGTTGTGATGAATCATTTTGTGCTTAGTGTTGTCATTCAATTAGAAAGAGTAGCAGCCACGTGTTTTTGGAATGTTTTCATTTGAATGTGATTTTTTAAAACTCTGCTTTGATTTCCACTGAACTGAGCAAAGTCACTCTCTCTCTCCGTTTACCTTCAGAGTAAGAACACAAGTGAAATGTTCTGTGTTTGGAAACATCTGATTGCAAAAATGTCTCCCTCAGGTAAGTAATTACCTCAGGTAATTCATCTGAAAACAACAAGGACACACCAGCCACACCATTTAAAGTGCAAGAGTGTGATATGCTGTTCAGCAGCTCCACATGTTACCTGTTACTAGACATTCATGGTGAGGGATGTTGTTTGCCAAATGTGTTAATTTAACAACAGGAGAGCAAGTGGCAGTGAAGATCCACAAAGCAAACAGAAAACACGTCATTCACAAGGAGTTGGAAATGCTACGGATAATCAGGGCTCTGCATCCAGACAAAAGCAACATCCTAAAATTTCTGGATGATTTCAAGTTCAACAACCACTCTTACATGGCATTTGAGATACTGGACAAGAGCCCGTGGGACTTGATGGTTGAGAGAATGTTGATTCCATGCACTCTAAATGAAATCTGTCCTGTATTCCACCAGCTTATGGTAGCGTTTGATGCCCTGAAGAGTATTGGCATTGCACATGCAGATTTAAAGCCTGATAATATGTTTGTGAATCACAAGGATCAGCCTTTTAAACTCAGACTCATTGACTTCGGTGTGGCCAGATGAGTGAGTGAAGTGCCCATCGGAACGTTGTTGCAGCCTCTCTCATATCGGGCTCCAGAGGTGACCTTAGGCCTTCCTCTGACCAAAGCCATTGATATACGGGAAGTGGGATGTGTTATGGCCATTATGTGCTTTGGGCAGAACCTCTTCCCTGAAAACTCTTCATATAAGTGTAAAAGACTTATGGTACACCTGCTGGGTCAGCCAGAAACCATGTGCTGAGTGCTGGAGAATCCACCTCAGCATATTTTAGCAATACAGACGACTCCAGCAGTCCAGGATGGAGAGTTAAATCCTCGCAAGAGTACAAAGAGGCAACAGGTGCCCGAGCCAAGGTTGTTTACAAAGACAGGATGGCATTTCTAAGCCTTCAAAGGTGACGACTGAAACTTGAAAACTGTCTTGACTGACAAGAGTGATGTCTTTGCCCTGATTGGTCAGCTGGCCAAACGAGTCTGAAGTTAAAGATCCTGCAGCTGGTTAACATCAGCACCAGGTGAACCAGTCAGCTCAGCTTTATACACTACTGAAAGTACAAAAGCAACAGAGCTGAATGGATCCTGTCTGTGCTTAAGCTATTGAAGTAACAGACAAAGTATGAAGCGAGCGGAATGAAAAGGATATGAAAAGGCAGGAGGAGAGGAGAGCAGTTAATTGAGGGCAGCAGAAGACGAGAATTATTCAGCGTGAGGAGAGAAATGGAGAGAGAGGCGAGGATTTGGATGAGAACAACAAGAATCGAATGTGTGAACCCATTTGCAGCACTGTATTCTGGCTGCGTCTACCATCTGATGTTCTTAATAAAAGGTTTATGCACAAGTGGTCACAGATAGAGCCTTTATTTCTATGGAAAGGGGTGAAGTGATAATGCAACTTCATGTGGAATTAGCTCCATCCCCACAATAACAAAACATCTTAATATTCTGTATTTGTTGTCCAGGTGGTGTCACATTGGATTACTTATTCATGAATTTCCTTGAGAACACTCAGACTCACTAATTTTGGGAAGAAGATATGAGTAATTTTGGAGATTTCAGCAAAAACATCTGGCAAATCGACGATACACATTATGGATGCCAAGTAGCAAGTAGCAAGAGCTCTCTTTGATATTTGTCAATTTATTCCCCTTTTGTCTCTGTGTGTTCATAGACACCCACAGCTTTAGATTTATTGCAATTCCTTTGCAAAAGTTGAATCATTTTAAACTGCTACACTTCACCCGAATCCATCCTTCCTGTTTTCAATCAATAGCATCTTTCCATTGACTTTGTGTGCAATGCGTGGTTTCATTTTTGTTTTTCTGAATACAAGTTATGAGTTATTTTAAGAACTGTTCATTTGCTAGACGGAAATAAAGTTAAGACAGCACAAATCAGCCCATGAGTGCCACTCATGAGTGCTGTTGCAATAGGTGTGGTGCAGCAGTGCAGTGCACTTTGCAAGGCAAGTACTGCCACAGCAGTAAAAAGAAAGATAATGTGATTATACCTTTGTAGGTTAAGTTCTCCAATGAACCAGTTTACATAAACGGTCTATATAATGTCATACTCTCCCTGCACTCTACACCCCTTCTGGACAAATGTTAGAGTTTGACAGCATGTTTGAGTCAGCCTGTCAAACAGATTCTGATCTTCCAAAGCTCTGTGACAGAAAACGTCCAAATCTCAGGACATAAAGACACTGTTCCAGGAGCTGAGGATACTGATAGATATGATTCCACAGGGCACGACTATGGCAACCATTTCACAACCGTGGATCCTTCAGACTATCTAACATCTGATCGGATAGCACAAAATGGTTCCCAGTTGGTTTGTTACACAGAACCCTCTGAGAGGTTATTGTTGAAAATTGTTTGAAGAGGGTTGGCGCGTTCGAAACACAGAGATTGAATAAACCGCCCACCTGTCACAGTCACAGGCAAACATGAGCTACAACATCCACCCAGAAAAGCCTTCAGTGTTCAGTGCTCTTCTCTGATACAACTCATGCTAAGAGCATCTAAGCCAGGGGTGTCCAAACGTCAATACTAACATTTCTAAAATGAAAAAAATGACCAATAAAAGTTGAATCCAAATGCACTGTTCTAACAGTTTTGTTTTCATTGTCACAATTATCTTTTAATAATCTAAGCCAATCAGGCGTGAACAAAATCTAAAAAACAGTTCTGCCTTTCTTTTGCATCTGGAGTCAAAAAAACCAAGGGTAAATATGAAATGTGTTAAACTTGCATGAATTTAATACAAATCTGAACCTCGTGTTCATTTTTAACATGACTTATCATTGCCTCTCAGCCTTCTCAGAAAAACTCAGCTCCTGGGTTGTGTTTTCAAGGATTGGTTTACCCACATTGCTAAAAATGAATATGTTGTGTGTTTCTTGCCTTTAGAGGTATCTAGCTGTGCAGATAGATTTGGTTTTATTTGCCTCTGATGATTTTGCTTCCACCCACATACACGCTTGACAGCAAACATTTTGACTTGTTGATGTGGGAACAGCACAGAGCAGGTGCAATCAATAACTTAACAAATACCTTCTATTCAGGTGTTCCATTTCTTGTGACCCTTTATTGGGTCACATAGCTTGCTGGGACCCAAAATGGAACTGAGCCATTATTCAAGATATTACTTACAACAGGGTCCAAATGTCTGGGACCATATTGAAAGTCTCCAGTATTTTCATATGAACATGGAAATGATCGGAAGATTTGAGCATTTAGAACTAAGTGTAAGCATCAGGAGTGAAATTGTTATTCTTGGCAAAGAGGGTCTTGCTCAGTTTCAAATCATGGCTAGACTAGAATGATTCAAAGTTTCTGTGAGGGCAGTGCATGAAACTCAAACTCTTTGCAGAAACGGAATCAGTTGCATCCAAAGAAAGGATCAGGCAGACGAAAGGTGATCATCCAGGTCAGTTCGCTTAAAGAAAACAAAAAGCAACCTTATTACAGACAGATTTTGTAAATAAAGAAGGGAAGACTCCATTCAGCAAAAGTTCTGTCCAAAGAAGCGCTCTTGTGGTGGTCTCAGAAGACAAAGAAGCTTCATTCAGGAGCTGAACCAAGCCAAACACTTGGGGTGGACTGGCGGTGTGACGTTTGCTAACGTTTCATTCATTTTGAACAAATCTTTTATATGACTCAGGAGCAATGAGTCATTTCAGTGTGCGATTCATTATTCTTCACGCAGTACATTCCGTGGTCACATGGCAGCTGCATAAGCTCGGTCAGGACAGGAAACAGAAATGATTAGTTCACGACTTAACTAACTAACCTCAGAAGTTTGAGTCTCTTGTTCATTTAACATGTGCCAGCTGTAGAGGATCAACTGCAGGGCTGTGGGCTGAGCAGTGAGCACAACGGCATGATTTGTTCGCAAGTAGTAATTCATAAGAAGAAGATCATCTAATTTATGGTTTCGTTCATTTGTCGCATGGCACCCAGCATACGTTATCCTTTCTTAAAATCTTGACGTTTTTTAAAATTAAAATGATTTGTTGTTGTGATGCTCTATAGTTTGTAATTTATCGTCGGCTGGTCCGGTTGTCATGATTTATCAATTTGGAATATGAGATTCAAGTCTAGCTTGTTTTGCTGACACTGTAGTTGGGACACGTGCTCTGAGGTGATGTAACTATGACCGAAATTAACGTAGCACTTCATTGTCAGAGACATGCTACACATCTCAAGATTCAAAATCTCTTTATTGTCATTTCACAGCACTGTAAAACAAAATGACCAGCAAAAAATTCTGATTTAAAAACAGCACCGAATATACGGAGCTCCTGAAGTGACGTGAAAAAAAAATCCCCAAACACACTGCAACGCTTTGCAAGAACGACTTGATAACCAGAACTAGAAGGTGGCTTTCCCTACAGTCACATGACCACAACCCAGAGTCCTTGAAGACAGAAAAAGCCGAGCATTCTGGGAAACCACAAGAAGTTCTTTTGGGGCATTGTCAGATCATGCTGGGATAACACGAGTCATAAAGTTTCACACACACTTGTGGATTCCTTGCCAGCTGGAGTGCAATCTGTTATTAAAGCAAAAGGGGGGACACTGCTGTACATTTGTCTCTTCCCTTCAATGACAAGTTAAAATGTCTGCTGTAAAAGGCAATTTTGTTTGTGGTGCTCAAAGCATTGAAAAAAACAACATTTAGAAAATTCAACAGCAACATCTCAGTCCAGAATCAGTGTTCGTACTCTGGGTCACCCACAGACCTTGCTGCCAACTCTTTTCAGAAGGACTGTCTTTAGTAGAAAGTACTTAAAATAAAAACTGTTCCCAGCTGTGGCGGTGGCTTATCCACAGCAGCTGAGACCTTGTGTCTGTGAAGACGCATTCAGGTGAACTTTTAATTATTTATTAATGTTTGAACCTTTAAACAGAGTCCTTTCTTGACATCTTTAGTCTGACCATTTTCTTCACACTTTTAAATCTAGATGAAAATGTAATAAGATAGCTTTAACTTTGCACCTCTGACAGCCTTTTTCAGCTAAATGTAATTGAGCTAATGCCCTTCGATAGAAACATTTGGTGTGACTCGCCGTTTGAATAACAATCATTCTGTTCACTGCTTAGAGTGTGCCTGCATTGAACCTCTGGCCGTAACAGCATCCTTCACCTCCCTCCATTCACCTCTGCTGTGCTCCTTTCCTTACAAGTTATAGGTACCATTAAAATGCATACACTCTCTCTCACTCACAAACACACTGTAAACCCAGGAAGGGTAGAAGTGCCATTAAATTGTATGGGCTAGTGCCTTGATCCAAGGACAAGCCTGCTGGCCTTTTTACAGCTCAATATGTACCAATCACTCAAGTGTGAGGGTGCATCATCGCTGCCATCTTTGCAATCATCAAGTACACTGATATAAACCGGGTCACAGAAAGTACAATGTGTGGCCAAGGTTGTTATTATCTTGCATTGAGGTACAGAAGAAAAATTGTCACATGGTTGACATTTAAGCGAGTGAAATGACAACTCGTGAGAATGTAAAAAGTGACACCATGAAAGGGAAGTTTGTCCAAGTAGAGATTAACTGGTGGTTTGGTTCTGCAGATGCTGCACCAGACCGTTGTGGGGAAGAGGGAGCTGAGCTGGAAGACAAAGTTCTTAATTTTCCAGTCCATCTAAGATCCACCTTTCACCTATGATCATGAGCTTTGGGTAGTGACTGAGATCGTAGATACAAACAGCCAAAAGGAGCTTCCTCTGGGTGGCTGGGCACAGCCTCAGAGTTGAGGTAAGGAGCTTGGACATTCGAATTGAGCTTGGTCTAGAACCACTGCTCCTTCAACTTGAAAGGAGCAAGCTGAGGCTCCTTCCTTTGGAGGTGTTCTGGGCATATCCAACAAGAAGGAGAGCCTGGGTCAGACCCAGAACCCGCCGGAGGGACAAAAAGCCCATCATGCCTGGGAATGCCCCGGGATCCTCCAATAGAAGCTGGAATGCACTGCTGCACAACCTGACCCTGGATAAGTGGAAGAAAATGATGATAAGCAACTGAAATGGATCGATGTGTTCCACACAACTATTAACTAAAGTGACAGATGTATCCGTGAGTGACATCACGTATTTATCAAGAACTGAAAAGTTTCCAAAAATCTGCCTCACGAATGAAGGTCCAGACTCATCCCTCCACAGATACAGCTGGCCACCTTTGCATGCATGCATACACCCAATGTGGCCACACACACACACACACACACACACACACACACACACACACACACACACACACACACACCCACACACACACACACAACAAGCTGGCTGATCTTTCATCAGTCTACATAATTATGTTAGTCTGGGTTAATGCAGATGAATGGAGCCAAACTGTTGTCTGAAAACAAACAACTGAGTCACTGGCATACACATTTGTTTACACAGTACAAATGAGCCCATTAGAAAAGGGTGATTTTTATAACCATATTAAATGGCGATTAAATGGACTGTACCCATGAAATCTCATTAGACCTTGATAATATCTCATTGATCTTTTATAGGTCTGTAGTAACTAAACCTTTTATTTCAGGTAGCCAAATTTAAGTATCTGGCAAAAGAAAATGCAAATGAGTGCTTTATTCCACTGTGGTCAAGTAAGTTTTAGGCGCTGGTTCACAGGATAATTAAGTAGATGAAGTAGCTCCAATTCTCCAGTTGGAAAACCAGAAGAAGAAAGGATTAACATTAAAAACATTAAAAAAAACCAACTGAACTTCAACCAGTTAAAATAACGATTTAGGGAACAATGGACACATCATGGATGGATAAAAACCATACGGTACATTTGAGTGGGGATCTTCCATTTTAGCTGTGGCGATACGGCCAGATTCCCAGGCAAAATCTACAGTGGCACACAGTCCCAAGCTCACTACCAGCCTCATTCACTAACTGGTGGTATACTCATACTAGTACAGCATGTGTCACATAAATCAGTCCTAATAGTCATGAATCCTCATTCCAGTTCTAGGTATTGCATTTTTCCAGATCTTTCAATTCAACTATGGTCTTTGTTAGCATTGTGTTAGCTTCATTGATCTTAAGCTCAGTACCTTAAATTTTTAACTAGTACAGGTGGGAAATGGTGGTAAAGAATGAGTCAGACTTCCAGTAAGTCCCAAAGTTTTCAATACACGAGGTTTGAGGTTGAGGTTTGATGACATTATCTTGCTGTGGCCTCTTTCTCTGCAACGGTTTAACCAACTAGAGCAGGGAATGAGAACCAAAATGACCGACAGCCATCTCCATGATGTCCTTCCCGTCTCAACCAGTAAGTTTACTCCAGACCTGCCAGCCATCCTTCAGTCCAAAGTGCAGCATCACTGCTCCCACTGAGTGCAAATCCCGTTCACAATTTAGGTGAGTAAAAGATATATTATATATTATATTATACACAGTACCCGTGTGTTAATAAGCATTTATGTGCAGGTACACGTGCAAGAAATATCAATGCGTTTTTCTTGTTAACACACAGAGTACACACCGCTGTGCACAGTGAACACACTGCACACGCAAAGTCATCTGATGCGGATTTGCTCCTTGATCAAGTGATCATCACCGCAGCTGGATGGCCCGATTTACATACCCAGCGCAGCTGATACGCACCAGAATAATTTACTAAAATTATATACACTTCTGTTATTAAGTCCATTTCAGTCTGTTTATGTTGATAAGCGTTCAAACGAACCTTAATAGGTGTGATGCTAAGCCTAAAAACTTAAACAATAAGCTTGAAATGTACCCGTCCCATGTTCCCCTTTATTGTTTTTTCTCTGTACTGTAAATCTTATGTCTAAGAAGAAATCTGAGGCTGCTGTTCTGAGAATGAGCTACCAAAGCTTTTTATGAATACATCAATAAAGATCCATTTATGGAAAGCTGTGATGAATGCAGTGTTGTCTTTAATTATATTCAACAATATAACATATTTGACCACTTTTAATTGATTTCTAACTTTAATACACTAAAGTTAAGGCTATATACTTAATTTCTTGTAAGTGGCCCACCCCCTCCTATATGTTTATGTATGTGGCCCTCATTGAAAAAAGTTTGGACACCCCTGAACTAGAGAAATGGCACCAGCAACTGCTCATGTAAATGCTACCAACTTATATTCAAAGTAGTGGATGAAGATGGCATTAATTTGTATTTTGTTTTGTGTATCTTCAAGAAAACTGGTTAAAAATGGGACTAGTTTTGGATATAAATGTGTCTTATTGCCACATATTACCCGTCCATGATTATTTATGAGGGTGATGATCTATGACCAAGTTTTACTGCACATGATCATTATTTTACAAATTGTAGTGGTCAAGCTCATTTTAGTGCATATAAATTGACATACTGTACTTTCTATTTTAAGCCTGTACACACAGAGTGGGCCTGATCACGCCCCTGGGACACTCCCGCACAGGCTGGGAGACGTTTGGCAGGCTTTACTCAAATATTTTGACTTCAAGTGCGTCTCTAAAGATGATAAAGTTTTATTCAGACAGAAGCAGAGACCAAAGTTCCATTCTCGCAAAAGTCTATTAAGCAGCAGGTTAATATAAGTCTGTAGGGAACAATACTGAGAGAAATTATGTGTAGTAGTTAAAAACACACTGCGAAAATAAACTGAGGGAAGTAGGAAAGGAGAAACAGGTGTGCGCATGATAAATGCGGGTCCGCTTCTGTGTTTTCCATATGTAAATTACTCATCAGAAAATGGTTCTTCTCCTTTGTCCACCCTCGACTTTCCATTTGCTGCTGCTCTATAGCTGTAATTATTCAGTTTCCTCTTCAAATATTCAATTATCATTAACCTCCATTTTCTGTGAGCCAACAAGGAGGTCAGCTCCTCTCTCAGAGGTCTCCGAGGTCTTCCAGTTGTTGAATAACAATGAAAACATCTCAATTGGTTGCTATTATTCTAATAGCTTCTTTGCCAGTGTTTTTTCCACGTGTCAAACGGGGGTTAAAACAGCCCAAGAAAGTTCATTCAATTGGAGTCGAGCATTTAAATGAGGTTCATGAGGATAAACACACGGATGCAATTCTACTCGATAAGCACCTCGTGTCAAATGTTATTTCCAACTTTCTTTAACGGTAGTTAGAAATTTAATGAAGTCCAGAGGGAGGAGCGCACATGAATGCAACTGTGCTGATTACTTCTTGGCTGTATTCGTGGAAACATTAGCATGACGTGTGTGGGGAATGTGTCCTGAAGACCGTCTGGGTCAAGCAATGTAAGGCGGGCTAGCTTAGAAAAAAAAGAAACACATTTGCTAACAGATTGTGAACCTGCATGGTGAGGAGGGAACAAAGTTATGTGGCGCTCTCCTTAGTAGCTGTATTGATTAGGGAAGGGCTTCTGGGTTCTTTTAACGTACTTAAAAAAAACTAAATATTATCTTAGATTTCTTTTAACATACACACATGAGATGTTTATTAACTTCTCTATGAACCCTAAGTTATATTTCTAATAGACTTTTAACCCTTTGTGTTGGTATGCCTCTCAGAATAAATGTAACTTATTTCCAGATACACCACACAAGGTTTTAGAAAAATAAGTCTCAACTATTTACTAAACACAGAAACAATTATTTAGGATAACATACACACACCTCAATGCACTCTAAAGCCGGCACTAAAATGATTACAAATGCACGGTTGCAGGCCTGTTGCGTTGCTTGTGTTCGTTGTGGCCGGTTCACTCTCACTGAGCAAAGTAAAATGAATGCACCTGACTTTATGGCTCTGCCGCGTCCTTCCTCAGCCTCCGCTCAGCATCTCAGCACGGGCTCCGTCGGGCCTCTCGGTCCTCCTCCACGCTGATGGAAAACTCACGAGTGAAAGTCCTGACTGCTCCACGCTCTGTCGGGGTCTCCTCTCTGTCCTCAGGTCGACAACAGCAGCACAAAACCCTCAAACAGCTCAACTGAGGGAGTCAAACTTTAACTAAAGAATATCTGCCCACTTGTAATGAACTGACTCGGACCTATACTTCAAGGTAGCTAAGCGCTAGCATTAGCAGTAGCACACGATGTAAACAGTCTCTGAACTTCGTTTAGAAATTCCTCCCGTTGCTCAATATGCAGCTTGTCGCTCCTTTTTCTGGCTGTCGTGCAAACAATCATAAGACACACTAGTTACACACTGGTTTGTGCACTTCTAGCTCACGAATGAACTCAGAAAACCTCTGAATCACGCTCACTCTTTTTCACTCGGTCCGCGCTCTTTTTTTTCTCTGTCCGTGCTGAAACACCTGTGACGTTACAATCTGCCTGTAACCCCACAAATGCTGATTCAGACAGTTTTCAGCGACACAGTCATTTACATAAAACAATAAACACAATCATTTTTAAACTGCTTTTAACATTTTTATCACAACTTTTTTTAACCGGGTTACAGTAAGATAAACATATGTGGTACACTGGAACAGTAATTTCATATTTGTTAACTATAGAATATCAGTGTCCAGTGGAAATAATTTGTTTCATATGTGTTACAGTTAATTCATATTACTACTAGTTCAAGGTTAAAATACTAATTACCTTAATGTCAGAATATTTTGGAAATTGGAAATGTTCGCACTTATCCTTTAAAAGGAATACTGTCTCTTTAAGGGAACGAGAAGAGTACGTTGTGGAATAAACATGCTAAAACGAAAAAATGTATGCTTGTGTTGGACCGTGGGCAGTTTTTCTTTTATTAAAAGTTGCTAAAACGAAGATGGACGTGGTTTTTTGCAGTTCATTTTGAGGGTGCAACATAAATTTTGGTGTTTCCGCCCGGTTCAAGCAAGTTTCAAGCCGAAAAAAAGGTACTGCAAGAGGACTGCATGCTGTGCACAACGAGGGAAACTAAGCTAGCTCGTTAAGCCGACCGCAGCAACCAGCTCGTTAACGAAAAGGTCCGTATGGAAGAAACGTAAACGAAACGCATGTTGCTTCTTCAAGCTGTGAGTAACACAAGAGCGAAGTGAAAATGGACAGTGAGTGGGAATCATTATTGGCTGATGTTGAGAAGAAACTTGTAACTTTATCACTCACTGATCTCAGTGCGTTAAGTGAGGACCTAAGACTTCAGCCAAGTGAGGAGGTGAAATCATCATGTCGTTTACTGAGGAGACTAATCCTATGTCACCTGGAAAGTGAAGAAGTAACGGGTTTAGAGGATTCAGGACTATCAGTGCTGTTGGCAACATGTGATTTTATCGACACCTTGAGAAAACAGTATGATGACGCTAATGAATCTGCACGTCAAGAGGAGATGAATGTGCAGCCAGAGACAGGCGTGAAGGACCCCCTGCTGGCAAAAGATGGTACTACGCCTCCACCTGATTCATTCCCTCAGAGACCAAGCAGCTCACTGAGCTTAGAAAGAGAGTCAGCGCAGGCGAGAAGCCAGATGAATCTGCATCCCATGTACAGGAAAGATTTCAGGATCATTGGTCAAATCGGTGAAGTGGGACAAAAGGACAAACTGAATTTCACCAGTCTTGAAAGACAAATTGAACGTGGACTTAAAAAAGGCTACGATGAAGGTGAGATTGTGGAAGCAGTAATACAGTCCATTGCACCTGAAGTGAAATTAAAAAGTTACTTGGAGAGCAGACAAGAACTATCGCTAAGCACTTTAAGGCAAGTTCTCAGGACTCACTTCATAGAGAAAGATGCAACAGAGCTATATCATTCACTTACCCGTGCTGTCCAAGAGCCGAAAGAAACCCCAGTCCAGTTTCTGATCCGCACCATGGACCTCAGACAGAAAGTGTTGTTTGCATCTGAGAGAGCCAAGGTAGGGCTGAAGTATAACTCTGAACTCATACAGACCCAGTTCCTGCAAACATTGCTGACAGGTTTACAAGATGATGCTGTATGTGTAGACATCAAGCCTTACCTGCAGGACCCTTCTGTACAGGATGAAGTGTTACTCGAGAAAATGAGTGCCGCCTACAGTGTGGAACTGGAGAGGAGAAGTAAGCTTTCATTGGTAACCAAGCAAAGAGGAGTAAAAGTGGCAATGGTACAAGAAGAAGACCCCACTGAAGTTGAGCAGGTTAGTGGTGCAAAGAGAAATAAAAGCCACACCGCTAAGCCCAACCCTATACTTGAGAAACTCGATGCTGGTAATAAAGTCATCTGTGAAGCCCTTCAGAACCTCACTACACATGTTGCTAGCCTCAGCCAAGCTAGAACCAGTAAAGAAGACGATCAACCACCTAAGACTAAGCAGAAAGACTCTGTTAGTGCTAAACGAAATCCAAGAAAGTGTCGTGAGTGTGAAAAGTCAAACCCAGAGGGAAGGTGTATGCACTGTTACAAGTGTGGAAGCAGTGAACACTGGGCTATTGGCTGTCGCAAAAGAAAAGATTGCACTGCCAGCACTTGTAAAATTGAGATCTCCAGTGGTCAGTCAAATGATGCTGCTGTGTTATTAAGTCAGACCCCATTGTCACGAAAACAAGAAAAGACAGCGAAGCTAGTGGGACGCAAAAGTCTTGTCCAGTGTAACCTTGGAGGGGTTCCGACTACAGTGCTATGGGACACAGGATCCCAAGTGTCTATCGTTGATATGGACTGGAAAAAGACACACTTACCAGATGCTGAGATTCGATCAGTGAAAGAACTCCTTGATGAGGGAATATTGGATCTTTCTGCTGCAAATGGGACAGAGGTGCCGTATGAGGGCTGGATAGGTGTGAAGTTCAGCTTGCCATCAAATAAGGACAGTGAACTGTTGGTACCCCTACTGGTGAGCACCCACCCACTTGCAAAACCAATAATAGGTTTCAATGTTATTGAAGAGTTAGCACAGATTAACATGTCCACTGACAGAACAGTAGCAAGCAAATTTGTGAACAGTCTTGGATCAGCATTAGATGTTGGACCTAAAAAGGCAAGAGCAGTATATTCAGTACTGAAAAAACAGAAAAGCAGTTCAGAGAGTCAGACAGCAATGCTGGGAAGACATGATGTTATCATTCCAAAACGCAAAATGGTGAAAGTGATCTGTGGAAAACTCAACAAAAACATATTAAAGGAGCAGTATGCAATACTGGAGCCTAATGAAAATGCACCGTGGCCTGCTGGACTAGAGGTAAAGCAGCAACTAGTGCAGCTACCCAGTGAAGATAAAGCTACTATTTCAGTTGTGGTTGAAAACAACACAGACGATGATATCAGACTACAGAACAGAACTGTACTTGGCTGGTTATATGCTGTAGATGCTGTAAAGAATGCAGAGGAAAAAGTCACAGGTGTAGTAGCTGAGCCAGAAACTGAAAATGGTGATCTGAAGCAATGTCGGGAAACAACAGAGAAAAAGTGTAATGAAAGTCAATCTGAAAAACAACTCTGGGATCCACCAGTTGATCTCTCCCACCTAACGCCAGAGCAGCAAGACCAGGTGAGCCAGATGTTGAGAGAAGAGTGTGATGTCTTTGCCAAGGATGATTGGGACACTGGATGCATTCCTGATTTGCAGATGACGATACGTCTTAAGGATGACATCCCAGTTACAAAGACATACAACGCCATCCCCCGTCATCTATACCAGGAGGTGAAAAAACACATACAAGATCTACTCAGTAGAGGATGGATCCAGAAGTCAACCTCTTCCTACTCATCACCAATAGTGATCGTGCGAAAGAAAGACTTTTCCATCCGACTCTGTGTAGATTATCGACAGCTAAATGAAAAGACGTACCCTGATCGACACCCCATCCCAAGAATTCAGGAAATCTTGGAGAACCTTGGAGGAAACTCATGGTTCACGGTGCTTGATCAAGGTAAAGCATACCATCAGGGCTTTGTCAGTGAAGAGAGCCGAGCATGCACCGCCTTCATCACGCCCTGGGGATTGTACGAGTGGCTCAGGATTCCTTTTGGACTGACAAATGCTCCGGCTGCTTTCCAGCGGTACATGGAAGGATGTCTTGGAGACCTGAGAGATGAGGTTTGTGTACCTTACCTTGATGACATCTTGGTGTTCAGTAAGGATTTTGACCTTCATGTGGATAATGTGAGGAAAGTGCTACAGAGACAAAAAGCCTGTGGAATCAAACTCAGACCAAAAAAATGTAACCTCTTTAAAAGAGAAGTGTGTTATGTTGGTCGTGTAATTTCAGAGGAAGGATATCGGATGAATCCAAAAGAGGCAGAGAGTGTTCAGTCACTGAAGAAAGCAAAACCGAAAACAGTCAGAGAAGTGAGATCCCTGGTTAGCTTTCTAGGCTACTACAGATCATTCATTGCTGATTTTTCAAGGATTGCTAAGCCGCTGTATGACTTGTTGTCCCACCCAAAGACTGAAAAGAAACGGATGAAGGGACGTTCTCCCCAGTTGCCTCCATCTCAGCCAGTGGAGTGGACAGCACTGCACCAGCAGGTATTGGAAAGACTAGTTGACACTCTGTCCGACCCCCCAGTAATGGCATATCCTGATCTTGAGAAGCCATTTGTGCTACATGTTGATGCATCTGAGGAAGGTCTTGGGGCTGTCTTGTACCAGCGTCAAGGTGGAGCACTGAGAGTGATAGGATATGGATCGAGGACACTCACTCCAGCCGAGAAGAACTACAGGCTTCATTCGGGGAAGCTGGAATTCTTAGCTCTCAAGTGGGCTGTAACTGAACGATTCAGAGATTATCTCTTTCATGCCCCTCACTTCACAGTGTACAGCGATAATAACCCCTTGACATATGTGATGAAGACTGCGAAACTAAACGCTGTGGGACATCGTTGGGTGTCAGAGTTAGCAGACTTCCGCTTCACTCTGAAATACAGGCCAGGATCTGTCAACCGCGACGCAGACTTCTTATCTCGCCAACCAGCAGAAATGGACAAACTGATGAAAGAATGCACAGAGGAGTGTAAACCAGACGACGTTGGAGCAGTTGGAGAGGGACTACAAGCACAAAACAAAGGTAACTCTAACTGGATCTCAGCCATTACATGCAATGTGGATGTGCTATCTGAATTCAGTGCTGCATGTGAAACTACAGTTCAAGCAATACCAGTGGAAAGTATTCAGGCAGGTCAAAGAGAAGATGAAGTAATCAGCAGAGTTATCACTCTAAAACAACAAAATGAACGACTGAGATACAAAGACAAGATCAAAGAATCAGCAGCCGTGAAATGCCTTTTGAGGGAGTGGCCACGTCTTCATTTGGATAAGGATGGAATCCTGCGGCGAAAGACAACCTCACGATCCCAACTTGTGGTTCCGGAAACATTCAAGCCACTGATTTATCGGCAACTCCATGAAGAAATGGGACACTTAGGAGCTGATAGGATGATATCTCTAGTCAGAGAGAGATTCTTTTGGCCAAAAATGAGAGAGGAAATCGAACACTATGTGACAAAAGTGTGCCGTTGCTTGAAACAAAAGAAACCAAACAGAAAAACAAGAACACCTTTGCAAAGCATAACGACATCAGCACCTTTTGAAATGATATCGATTGACTATCTGCATCTGGAGAGAAGCAAGGGTGGAGTGGAATACATTCTGGTAATAGTAGACCACTTTACAAAGTTTGCTCAAGCCTATGCTACATCAAACAAGTCTGGTAAGACCGCCGCACGCAAGATCTTTGACGACTTCATTCTGAGATTTGGTTTCCCTGCCAAAATTCATCACGACCAGGGGAGGGAGTTTGAAAATGAGTTGTTCAAGAAGCTACAGAGCTACAGTGGGATACAGCATTCAAGGACGACACCTTATCATCCTCAGTCTAACCCAGCAGAACGCTTTAACAGAACGCTGTTAAGTATGCTCCGGACACTGGAGGAGACACAAAAACCTAACTGGAAGGACTATCTGAACAAAGTAGTTCATGCATACAACTCCACTGTTCATGAATCAACAGGGTTTTCCCCTTTTTTCCTGTTGTTTGGGAGAGAGCCTACTCTGCCCATTGATCTGATGTTTCCCAGAGAACAATCAAAGCCACAGTGTCATGTCAGATATGCCGAGAAATGGCGAGAGTCAATGCAGGAAGCTTATAACATTGCACAGGAGAACATGAGAAAAGCTGGTGAAAGAGGACAAAAACACTACAACCAGAGAGCATGGAGTTCCGTTCTTGAACCTGGAGATCATGTACTGATCCAGAACCTAACTGAAAGAGGAGGACCAGGAAAGATACGTGCTTATTGGGAAAACAAAGTACATGTAGTCAAAGAAAGAAGAGGAACAAACGGTCCAGTGTATGTTGTGAGACCTCTGGGTGGAGAAGGTAGAGAGAGAACTCTACACCGAAACCTTCTGTTACCTTGTCCTTACCTTGTTGATGTACAGAGTACCAAGCATGGAAATGAGGACAGAAAGAGAGAAAGGAAAAACACACAAAAGCCAAAAGCACAGGCCCAGGTTCAAGACTTTGAGAGTTCAAGTGAGGAGGAATATACAATGTGGGTGCCTAGACAGAGTCAAAACACGCATCTTAATCCACATGCCCCTGTATTCAAGCCTACAGAAGGACGACACTCGAGGAGAGAAAACCAGGCTGAGAAACTCATTCATGAAGAAAGGAGCCAGTCACAAGATGGAAACAGTATCGCACGTGATAATGGTCAAACAGAAGAGTTACAGCGTGTGGAGGATATTCGGGAGCAAGAGATGAGTTCAGACTCAGAATCAGAAGCCCCTGAACCAGAACTCCAAGTGTATCAAGATGATGCAGTGTCTTCAGATGACGACCATGATGCTGAAAGGGCGAGACGTTCTACAAGAACACGTCAACCAAGATGTATCCTTACATATGATGAACTAGGAAAACCTAGTACTACATCATTAAGAAAGTAGAGATACAGCGACAGCTAGAGTTCATCATCAGTAAAACAGCTAATGTAAAATGTTAATTGACAAGTTCATCTTGTTTGAATTAAGGTGTTTAATAATGCAGTTACAGTAATTCATTAGTCATTTTCAGAAATTCATTTCTTGAGACTAAGACTTGAGAAACTACACAAGTAGATAGATAAAGGAGTATTTACAGAAATTAGTGTGTTGCAATGTAACTGTGACATAAAAGGTATTCTGTAATTGATCGTACTACACGTCAAAGCATGTATAATGTTAAGTTACATTAAGTATGTTGGAATGGTAGATATTGCCATATGTGACTTAATGGACTTGGGAGGCCTACCAATGTACCGGTGAATTAAGACGACACAACAAAGCAGGAGAAGAAACAGTCGCTATCTATCCTGTAGTCATGCTGATGTAGTCACCAGGAGTGTAGTTGCTGATGTTGTTGTAGTGATATAACTGTATGCTGATTAGTAGTTACATAATAATGTTGGGAATCACAATCTTAAGGTTAAACAAATGTTGAAACAGTCCACCTAAAGTAAAATGTTTTGCTAACATTTTATTCTTTTAGTGGGGGAGGATGTGGTACACTGGAACAGTAATTTCATATTTGTTAACTATAGAATATCAGTGTCCAGTGGAAATAATTTGTTTCATATGTGTTACAGTTAATTCATATTACTACTAGTTCAAGGTTAAAATACTAATTACCTTAATGTCAGAATATTTTGGAAATTGGAAATGTTCGCACTTATCCTTTAAAAGGAATACTGTCTCTTTAAGGGAACGAGAAGAGTACGTTGTGGAATAAACATGCTAAAACGAAAAAATGTATGCTTGTGTTGGACCGTGGGCAGTTTTTCTTTTATTAAAAGTTGCTAAAACGAAGATGGACGTGGTTTTTTGCAGTTCATTTTGAGGGTGCAACACATACACTTACTGACTTGCAGGACTGCAGAATCACCATGACTGCGCAATAACACTGGGACTAACTGTTCATGTATCACTCCACTTAACAGGTGTTCTCACGACTGTTACTTTGACGTTGCATTGACAGTTATCATCTGTCTAAGAATACAACATACTGGTGTAACAAAATGAATATGGTTGACGAATAATAAACCTGATCGTCCACCATCAAATAAGTAATCAATACACAACCATTAATCAAATCAATAACTAACAGCAGGCCGTGTCTAAGAACTTAAAAGCTTCCTGCACTGCTGAAAATGTGACACCAAACTCCAAAAGAAATATGACGTTTTAACATTCACTGTAGACATGCAAGATTAATGATGGCACACGTTGACAGTCTTCTTGTTAGAAACACAGAGGCAAACACACACGGCCGACTGCAGTGTGAACCGCTTCTGTCTGTGATTGATCAGAGAGAATCCCCACACCATGGTGTCACCATGGTTACCACATGGATTACATAAACATAGAAGTTTATATTGCTTATTTCAAGGTTGCTTCCAGTTCATGATCAGCAGATGATTTTCAAATCATGCTAGCATCACAGCAGTCCAAACAAGCCACACTAACCATACGAAAGCAGCAGGGTTTCGCTTTAATCTAATCAAACAGGGTAGGTGTGGAAATTCATCACTAACTTTATACGGCCACTGTTAGCGTAGAGTAGGTTCATCACCTTGTATCAGTAAATGTAGATGTAGGTGTTTTTGGTTGTATCTACCAAGTCTTCAATACATCGTTCTCACCCTGAATAGAAATGGTGTGAATAATGACTTAAATGTGTAATTTGTCAAAGCATTCAAATACAGTATATGAAGATGAAACACTGCCCCTGAAAACCTGCATATCCATATTAAGTCAACCAATGAAAACTTGTTGTTACCATCTTTTCTGCTGTGTGCTTCAATACTGAGGCCACATTGTTCTTTTTTCATACACATAATGTATTTCTTTTGCTACATCCCTTCGTTTGCTTGCTGCAGAGCAGCCGAACCACAACTCTGCGACTTGTTTCTTCTCAACTTCAAATGACTATTTTACACATCGGAATGAATTATATAGTCATGGTGAACACACCCGCCCACTCATAAGTGTGTCAACATTTACTCCCTTGCCTTTGAGGAGTGTGTGGTGAAATTCAAAGATTAAACCGTATGGAAGCGTAGCTACAGGATGTGATCGCTTCACATGAGAAAGCAGCTGCACTCAGTACCTCATTTCATTATTCGGTCTGCAAAGTGCCACAACTGGAGTGAACATTGTTCTTAATGACGCTGACACAAAGAGGTGATGGATCAAGCGAAATCCAGCAGTGACTGTGTTTTGGCTGAAGAACAATAAGAGGTCCAGTATTCTCCTGTGGTCCGCAGGGTGTCTCGTCCAGGCCAAAAGCCAGCACAACACTCCCAATAATTGAAAGCTGCTTCAATCCAAGCTAAGTCAACCAAAGCCTGCTTTGTGTCTCATCACTCAGTCTGACTGTGGCAGTTTTTGATGCTTTTTACAGCAGACCATCTCTGGTTCTCCCATACGGGGCCTCCACTGAATCTCTGTCAGTCGTTTCTGTCTGACACATAACTAGTTTGTTCTCTGTTGCACACTCCACTGAGTTTAATCTGCAGTCTCCCTCTTTCATATTGCATTGCTGTTTCATGTTTGCTTCTATCCCTCTGCCTGTCGGCTGTATGTTTTTTTCATTATCAGAATGCCAATTACGTCTGAACAGCTCCCCGATATTTCGTCTGCCCGCCTGCGCTTGAGGCAAATACCTTGAAGAAACAAATGAGACTATACATCCTTAAAACTGCACGCAGATATAGAATATTACTTGTAGACAGCAAATGAGCAAAAACTAAAGCGACAGTGCATAGAAATTGGCATTTTTATGATATAGCAGTTTCAGTTGTTGTAAAAATGTATGTGTATTTGTTCTGATTACATTTCTTATGATCAAAAAACTAGCGGGTTGCCAACCTGAGAGACGGGACAGACCAGTTCCTTTTTTTTTGTCTCCTTCCTCATGTCTTTGGACAACAATTATTCAAACTCCAGTGGGAGATGGAGGTAATCTTTACTCGATAACCTGCTGGTACAGTACTGTGATGTACTGCATTACTCCTAGTGACTTGGTCTGGTCAGTTTTCAGGTGTATTTCTATTTCATTAAAACTATGATTTTAAAAATAAAGTATAATGTGTAGCTGGGCAAATTTCTAACCAAGGTCTACTGACACAATGGAGCTGTTGGAGATTCACAACGGATTAATAATGAGTCCACAATGAGTTCTTGATTTCGCACAAACAAAAGCATTTATGTGTGTATATATATATATATAAATGGATGTAGTACTGACTTAAAATGGATATAGTATTTTTAGCTGCTATCTGTCTTTTTTTGGTGCCATCTGCCACAATATACTATTTTATTTTATCCTCAACAAACATTTGGTGACCCTCAGAAATAATCTCCCACCCCCAGGTTAAGAACCACTGACATATAACAACATAATCCAAACCTGGCCTTGGACATGTGACCTGTTGTTACTGCTGTTAAAAGTGGTGATCTGGACATAATAACAAGTGCAGCTGAAGTCAAGTGGATATTCAGACTTTTTTAAAAATTTCCTAACACTTATCATCAAGAACCTGGTGGTTTTGGATGTTATCACAGAGGTGCTTCAGACTACAGTTTAGGATTTGTTCACCTTTGCTTTCTTATTGTTTGAATAAATTCAAAGCAGCTTATTGGCCAAAGCCTAATCACAGCTAACAGACTTAACTGACAATGTAGGTATGAGCTAGAAGACATCATCAGAAGAAAGGCAGTGTGATCCACACCCCAGATGGTCACGTCACAGAAAAAGCAACCAACCAACAAACAGACAGACATTGCCGGTGTGATCTGGAAATGAGGGTCAAAGTGGAGCATCACAGTGTGCAGAACTTGTTACACAAGCTATAAAATGTACGTTGGTGTACTGGTTTCTACGGAAACTAAATGGGCATTGATTTCATAGTAGATCCATAGCAGCTGTAGTTCTCAGCCAAACAAAACCCTTTCATAGTCACCCATTCAAACTGCAAACACTGTTGTGTTCTGTACAACAGAGAGCTTTTCTTTCCATATACACAATACATGGAATATATGATACATGCCCTGCCAGTAACAGAATGCACTCACACACAGTTATAGTGCTTACACTCATACAAAACTCAAATGACATACAAATATAGTGGAATATACATATGTATATTTATATTTATATTTATATAACTATATTATAATTTTTAATTAATTAACAGGTGTATTTTCTCAAAAGTTCATTAGTTGAATTTCTTGCCTTGTCACTCATATTATGGCAAGGACTGCTGAACAAACCATCTTCAGTCAATCCAGAAAAATTCAACTTTGACTGTATCATCATTAACAGTCACAGCAACCATCAAAGAAATGTTTTACACTCACTAGCCCCAGAAATCACCAAGTAATAGGCTCTCATCTTGAGTTAGACCTCACAAGCCAAGTAGACAAGACAGACCAAAGTACAGATTTCCACTGGTCTGATGTTCATTCTTTGTGTTTCTTGGCCAAAGCACTTCTTCTTCTTGGTCTCCCTCATTTGTGGTTTCAACCATGAAGGTCTGATTCACACAGTCTCCTCTGAACTGTTGATGTTAACATGTCTCTGCTATTTGAAGTCATACATGGGAACTGTAATGAACTTCTCCTCTGCAGTAGATGTAACTCATGATCTTCGTTTTCTGGCCTACTGCCAGTTTCATCATATCATTTGATCCTCTTTGGGACTGCACATGATTATACATTCAGTTCAGACATTTTCTGGACTGCCTGACCTTCATGCCTTAAAGTTACGATGGACTGTTGTTTATCTTTACTTAGTTGAGTGGTTCTTGCCACAGAAAGGATTACTACAGTAGATTAGTACTGTCAGCCAACAAGAACTGACGGTCTCGAAAACACAATGAGAATGAGAAGGTGTTTCCAGACCTTCGACTGGTACTGAATATATAACTGATGTTAGAAAATTTCTAGATTGCTTAATTTTGATATATGGTAGTTTAAAAACACAGGTTAAGTTGTCACCTTATTGATCTCAAAAAGGAAACAAATGGGGATCAATGCCAGTTCTAAGCCAGTACGTCAATCAAGGGCAGGACAGGAGAGAGATCCCACATAGACATGAGGAGAATATGCACACGGGGTGGTTTTGCCTAAGCTCAGACTCGAACCCACAATTAACCACCAAACACTGAGCCTGGCCATGCTGCCAAGGATTGTGCATTACACATAGGTCCAGATGAAAATAAAGTTTTCAGCATCTGTGATTTAAACAATGAGAAAGCCATAAACAAAAATCTAAAAAGCTTTCTTGGTCCCTTTTGCACTTTTACAGCGACCCCAAACTGCAATTACACAGGCTTTATTATTGGAGCGGTAAAGACGACAGCTGGTTCCATATTCTGCTTCCATGTTTTTTTCCTTGATGCTTTCTGCTGTCACTGTTAGTAAGTAAGGCTCACGTGCGCCTGTCTGGTACGTAAGTCAAGATAAATTTCCATTTCTGCTATCAAAGACTTGCTATCCACACACTAAATTCACATTTGCTTATGTGTGCAGGTTAAAGTAAAACTGTGTGCACTGCATGTCTAACATCCATAAATGCACTCACCAGAATGTATGTGTATGTGTCTATTCATGTATGTGTGTGTTCCTACAGGTGAGCGAGGAGAGACACGCAAATATGACCATCTGTGCTTCGCCACAGGTTGTGTGTGTGTGTGCAGATGTGCTTCATGTTCATGTGTGTTGGAGCTTGTATGCGGATGTCTGCACGCGCCGCTCCTAATGAGATTCTCCAGGTTAGGGGAAACATCTGAGAACCTTCTGGAGACTGTCGGCTTCACACGGAACAGAAATACGAAAATGTCAGACTGTGTCTGTGCGAACACCCACTCACATGTAGCAAATCAGAGTGCACCCTTTGAAAATGACACGAGCTACATGGCGTAGCTGGTAAGCAGCCACAGGCAGTCGATGCTACCGTACAGCAAGCGTGATGGGGACGAGCCTTAGATGTCTCGGGCTGCAACCTTGTTAGGTGTTTCTTACACACTGAGCAACAGTGAAGGGGGAACGTATTGTTGCACTTTCACTTGTCAGTTTAGTGCCACAAAGCAGCTGCAGAACACAAAGCTGCAAGGGGAGGACAGGATGTGAGCATGTTGTAGAAATGTCAGGGAAAAACCTTGAACGGCTCTCATCTTCTTGTCAAAAGGTCATCATTGTAGTATTAGTTGACCGACCTGGAAAGGTAAATATTACACCAGTGAAATACAATAAGGTTATATAAAGGTTTCAAGCCTCCAGCAAATAGAGACATAACATGTAAAACAAAGAAATGGTTGAAGCAGACATGTTGTCTGGATACGGAGATGGTCCAACCAGAAGGCAAGCTAGAAAAAAAGCCAGTCATCAGAGAGAGAGGGGAGATTTGATGCCATGTAAATATGGAGATAACAGTGCACAGACTCTCATGGAAGACAATCAAAATCATTTTCATACACATCTTTAAAGAGCAGCAATCAACAGCAGATTGGCTCATAGGACACAGGAAGGAAGACGACTGATCAGGGTTGTCAGGGAGAAATGTTAAAGGACAGGAATATTAATGTTGGAAAGTCAAAGAAACAATGAAAATGTATGAACACTGACATAAGAGGGAGGTTGCGAACATTTACCAGAAGATGAAGCAGAGTGCACAAATGCAATGGTTTATTATAAACAGTGAAACAGAAAACTTACCTAATACAAACAAAAATTACAGTAATCAACTGAAGGGGAATCGATATCTATAAAGGCAATTTTCACCAATTTAGTTTTTTTCTTAGAATGAGTCACACTTACAGCAATTCATTTCAGACATTTCAAACAGTCAGCTTGAAGTCTATCCACGTGGATTCATGGGCTAAACTCTGATAGCCTACCTGTTGTGTTCTTTGTTTAGTTCATGTACTGTACCAGCTTCTAAATGAGTCTGACTCACAAGTTACAATGCAAAATAGAGACACAAATTATCCAGTGATAAAACAGATATCAAACATTTCCTCAGTAAAAATCTTTCACTCTAATATGCAAACAATTTGGATGAATTTTGGAACATTCCAGGTCCAGAACATTCCAGATCTAGAACAATTCTGTTCTAGAAACATATGCAAATTAGCATTAGAAACTTAGAAGTCATGATCGCTGACCAGCTAAACTTCTCTGATCATGTCGCCTCAGTTATGTCGCTTCTCCCAGCCTGCACAGTGAAACTTTTCAGATCCAAATCCATCTACAACTGTGACTAATGTCCATGTGATTAGAGCATGAAATGGTTTGTGGAATAAAGAAACAACCTCAGTGGAGGACATGACAGTATTTATTTATTTTTAGGCGTGTGGGGGTTAGTAGAAGCCAAAGTTTTTATTGGTTTTTGATACCATCACAGTATAATATGGGTGCAATGCTGCCAAGTTGGGAAATGTCCACCTATGGGAGCTTTTTGTCTGGAATTTCTGTATCTGTATCACTATCTGTAACAATAGCCTGATTCAAATAACCTGATTCAATTCAAACAAACAATAAAACCTGTCTTGCTCTATCTATTGTCCATTGCAGTATACACATTAAAAAGTGCCTCTAGTTGCATCGACAGGAGTTTTTATAACAATAGCTACACCTTCCTCATCAGCTTGAATCCAAAAGTGAAGGTGCAACAAAAGAAAGTGTCCCATCCTCACTTTTTCTGACCCTCACCTTCATCTCTGGAATCAACTCCCCCTGGTGATTAGAGAGGAGAATTCAGTACAAGACCTCAAAATCAAAACCTATTTATTCTCATGGTCACGTTGCTGACACCAGCACTGCCTGGCATGACAGCAGAGCAGCCTCCTCTTCTCTCCGAGCTGAGACAGCAGGAACCTGCTGCTGGCAACTCCGTCAGTGCTGCACCCCGAGTGTCCACACTCCCTGTCTGCTGTCTGTACGAGTGTAAACGTGGCTCAGTGTGTTTGCTCACAGTCGTGAGGAGTGTTAAGCAAGGCAGCTGTGTGTGTTTCTGTCTGCTCAGCTGCTCTCTCTCAGACACCAAGCCAAACTACCTGCCGTCTCTACCTGCCAGTGGATGCAAGAATTTTACTTTTTGTTTACGCGTGCCCTGGGTTTGTGTTGCAAGGTAACCTGTGTTGTTCAAAGGATAAGGAGGCGTGAACATTTAGTGATCTGATGTGTCTTGCCTTTTTCTTCAGACTTCAGACTTTCCACGCAAAAGTCATGGCCACATTTTTAAAAAGTTAAAGTTAAAAGTTTTTACTTAAACTGCGAGATATTAGACACATATTCAATCTCTTATCATAAATAAAAGTAGTCCCAGACAATCAAATACGTTTAAGGTTTTTATTTCAAGTCAACCAAAAGGGAATCCTCAGAATAAAATAAATAATAGTGCAAGCTGAGTGGACTTCCTTTTTTCTATAATGCAACAGTCCCATGCTTGAATAATTGAAGGCCTCTTCAAGTGAAAAAAACTGAACTTCATTTTTCATAAAACATTTTTCTTTGAACTGTCCTTTCTTTCTTAGTTGAAGCCTTCTTCATGTAAATAAAAAAGTGAACTCAGGAAAAATGAACAAAAAAGTGCAAAACATTTTTCATGGAACTCTCCTTCTTATTCTTGAACTTTTTCATCTTTCATCTTTTTCTTCTTTTTTTGCTTCAATGGGAGAAATGGGCATGTGGCTGACCTGCCAGGAGTTTAAATCTGGGTTGAAACGGAGTTAATGCCATTCTCATGCTGACATGTAGGTGTTCATTGGTGAGCCTGGATCGGTGCTTGTTCGCAGGGTGTCCTTGGCTACCGGCACGAGTTTACCGGATTGACTATAGTAGCAGCGCCCGCGGTAAATTTCTATGTGCGCTCAAAACCACTCTATAGGGAAAACACTACTTATTTCGCTAGTGGTCGCGGTCCGGATAGAGCCATTTCCCGGTCCAGATCCGGACCGGAGTCCGCTAATCCGTGATGCCCGGTCTACTGCATCAATTTCTTTTGACTGTCCATAGTGAGAGCAACAGTGTTAGGAATGCAATGCTAAATTAAAGTGGTTTGCACACCGAGTGAGGAACTTTCTTTGGATAATTTGTTCTAGGACAGCACCTATTCATTCCACTTATCTCAATACATCAATGTCATCACCGCAACCAGTGATGGCAAGACGTCTTCGGCAGTCTCTTAAAATCTTGCTCCACAGTGCTAATACAGGTCAAAATTGAACTGAGTACCTTTGAGATTATGGAAGGACTGTGCTTCTGGTTAAATACAAGTTCAAAATGGGTCAATATGAATGTCATTTTTAGGCATAGTCGCAGCAAGATCTTATTTTGTTGATGGACTTAATTCTTGGACTTTATTTTTTTCCATGCATTTTTATTCCTTGTCTGAACCTACCTGCCTTAAGCAATATGCAACTGAACAGCAAAACCTCAGTCAGAGATTTGGGTGTGTTATGCTAACAGCAGCTCAAGCCTGGAGCAGAGATAAGTAGTGGGCTACAGAGGTCTGGTAAGTTCACCCCCAGATTTTTTTACTTGAACTCGTAGTCTCCAGGCAGGTGTTGAAATGGCTGATACCTCCTGAAAGTACCTGGTGCAGCTTTAACTGGACAGAGGGAGCACTCTCAAGTCAAACTAACAATCTTCGATAGCCATTTTTGGTGTCACTTGTCACTTTCCATACCACCCCTGAACATTTAGAAATAAGCATGAACCCAAGCTATGGTATAATGCATCGGACTCAAACTGACAGACTGCCATGTCAAACACATCACACTGAAACTTCAGTCAGTTTAACACTCCAACTTTGAGTTTTATACACTCATTTTATTTTCTCCCCCAACGGTCTAACAACCAGATCTGGTTCTTTTTGCCTTTAATGCAGCCCTTGAGACCTTGTCTTGCCACATGTCCCTCTATCCAGTGCCTAAATAGAAATGAACCAATTACCAAGAGCAGCTTGACATGGGACCACATCATCCTGTCGGTGAGCAGCCACCCCCTTCCTCCCAGCAACGAGACAACCGCTGCAACGGGAGACAAATCAATGAGTGCAGGTCAATTTCTGCAAGAAGTCCTTGTGCGACGAGGGCTGCCTGTTGAATTCCTCAATCTCCTAAACTACAATAGAACTTACTGTCTTCTTGCCAAAAGCCTTCAGTGCTCCCCCCCCCCCCCTTTTCGCCCTCATGGTAAGTACCTTTTTCGACGAGCAGGAGGAGAGGTAGTGATCATGAGCATTTCTGTGTGAGAGACGGTGTGTGTGTGTGTGTGAAGGGATTTGTAGGTCAGAGAGAGAGAGAGAGAGCACAGGGGTGGGCGGGCAGAGAGAGCAGTACAGCCAAATAACTAGAGAGAGAATTATTTGTGCATCCTGGGAGGGTGGAGGGAGAGTCAGGGAGGGAGGGAGACAGATGGAGGGCCTGGCAGTGTAATCAGTGGAGTAGCAGTAGTGGTTAACAGTTGATCATTCACCCCGCTGCACTCCCCTCACAGCTGATAGACTGGGCTGTGAATATATACAGATAGATTGAAACCCTTTAAAATTCACAGTGTTTTTATGAACGCTATGCACTTAGCTTTTTTTATGGAATGAATCACTGGCAGGCAAAGGAGGAAAGGAAACATGGGATCTCCATCGGGCTCGTAGCAAACTCACTATATCAAAGTCTTTTGGCAATGGTGATATACAGAGAGGACAGAGGGCATTTATATAATAATGCTGTTCAAGCACATGCACCCAATGACTGAAGCTAAATGGAGCTGTTCCTCACCTCTCAAGGGGTGATGGTTTATGCAGGAGTGAAGAGAGCTGAATGAAGCAGCCACCTACAACAGGTAGTTTTTAGAAAATCGATCAGAACATATGGAACCGCCGAGTAACACCTACAGAGAAATCATAGCTGGACAAAATTTAGGATTCTTTGATAGTCACTATAACCCCTGGCATGGCTCTGGCAAAGTGACTAGAACACTGTTTAGTCCCCACATACACCACAGTGCAGCCAGAACAGGTCCCAGCCTCTGCCAGGTGGGACTGAGCTGCAAGACAGAGGATTGGGTAGCCCGTCTTTCTTGTTGTCGTCCTGTACTCCTATAGACCTTGACAACCCCCCTGCTGAGTGAGCCCAGTATGGTACAGTTGCAGCATGACAGTGTTTGGATGTGCTTGGAAATGTGATTGAGATTTGAGATGCATTCTAGGCTGATCAAAAGGTCCGACAGAGAAAACAGCTCCGGCAATTTCAAGCAAGATTATCTTACAGAAGTAAGAGCCACGGTGTCTTAGCAATTATCTGATCCCTGATCAGTTCAACCACTGAATGATCTGTGAGGGTGAGGGAGCGGAGTGAGTTAGAGCCAGTGAAGATGATAAAACTTGTCTTGCTTGTTGGTCATATTGATTGCAGTCACTGGCGCTCCAGTGTTTAGCACCAGAGTGGAGGAGGAAATGAAGTCAACAGCAAGGCTATGATCTACTAAACATCAGCTTTTCAATGAAATTTAAACCAGCTGGAAGTCTTTGTCGTCCTGTGCTGTTATGATGTGAGTCTGTTCCTGGTCACTTGGTTCTACATTTTCTGAAAAAAAATGTAGTATTGTGTCTTTCTGCTCATCACATGGCAATGCGTCATTGGTTTTTTGGTAGTCAGCAATGTCACCTCACATCAAACAAGGTTGCTGCTTCAAGATCCCAACACAGACCTTCCCTGTGTGGAGTTTGCATGTTCTCCCCATATCCGCATGTGTTCTCTCGCAGTACTCCGGCTTCCTCCCACGGTTGATAGGTTAACCGGTGACTTTAAATTGCCCATGGGAGTGAATGGTTGTTTGTCTTCATGTGTCAGCCCTGTGAAGAACCGATGACTGTCTATGGTGTACCCCACCTCCCACCCAATGCCGGCTGGCATCAGCTCCAGCATCCCGTGACCCTGGTAAGGATAGCAGTTACAGAAAATTGAGACACTTGATTCCAGAGAAGAAGTTAAGTGCAGCTTGTAAGTAATTGAGAGATCTCAACTTTACGGTCAAGAGCACCCGTTGCACATAGACAAGACTCTTGACATCAAATTCCAGCTGCTGTCATCTGTTCTATCAAAATCCAAGATGTTCATTTAGCTTTCACGTCCTTATCCCTGAGATATAAATGCTGCCATTGGATGACTCTCTCCCCTTTTCCTTCACAAAGAACTAACCTATCACCCATCTGAAGCTTGTCTGTCTTGAAATGAATTAGCTGATTTCAGCACAAATTGCCTCTCTGCCCTCATTTATATGTTGCTCCAATCAAAGAGTAAAAGCTGAAAACAGAGGTTAAGCCCCGGTTCAATATTCAACACAATTAATTGGATAGAAGGCACAATACAATTTGCTATAAACCTCTGTGGTCAGTCAAAGTCAAAGCACTCAGGTTTCAAATAAAACAGTAGAATGAACAGGTTTGAACTATTGCACTTCACAGGTGGGGTGGATGTCAGGCTTTACATTTCCCCTGCTGCTCATGTCCCTCCTGTCTGGGTCAATACACTGCAGTGCTCAGCTGTTTCTGCTACTTTATTGACAGTGACAACTTTTTTTTACAATCAGAAAATCCACTTCATGCATTCTCATTTATATCTTCACAGTCTGCACAATATTTAACAACCCAGCCTACTGGCTCATTCGCTGCCTGTCAAACACACTGTAATCCATCCACTTTTATAGAGAACTACTTTGTTCTTTGACGCATTTTCAAAAGTTCAGTTACACATCATTTAATCTGTTTAGTCAATCTCAACCTAAACTTGAAACAAGGCCTTGAAGAATTTCAAGTTTGTAGAAGGAAGCGCTCTGGATAGCAGCATTGTTATTGATACAGGGATCTGAATGAGTACTTCACAGTTTAACACTTTCTATAATGCTACCTTGGGATTTCAACCCTGAAAACCTTAGACAAACACGATATAATAAGTGTTTCTACCTACCACCCAACACAACACAAGGAAACAAAAAGACAGAAGATCACAACAATTAAGGCTAGTGTACTTCAACCTATCAACAATGCACTGTTAGTCATTGAAAACTTAAGCAGTCCTTGACCGATACACCCCAAGAAAATACAAGGAGCCAGGGAAGAGGCAAACTTGTGTCCTAATAAAAGCAGTAATAATTGATTTGATCGGATGCTGAACATGGCAGAAGTTATTCCTGCACACAGCAGCAGGACTCTGTTAACTTGATTAGCTTGCAGAGGACTGATGTGTTCAGTCCGTCACCTGCAGCTCTTCGGCTGCTTCTGAATGTTGCTCTTTTGCAGATACGTTTAAACCTGATCAGCTGTCAAAAAAAAATGGCTAAAATGCTGAACTGACAATCCTTCTTTCTGTGAGCGCTTCAAAATGAAAACCACCTTGTGTTTTTCCAGTTGAATCGTTTTAATCAGTGCACTGAAAGCAAATACACAAATAATGAAATAATTAGAAATATACATAAAAATTCAAATAGACAGAAATTTGGATATTGATTCCTGGAAATCCCTTTCTCATAGACAGATCTAAATCCAGTCTGACAGGGTCCAAATACATTATTAACAAAACTGAATATTGCCTTGTTTTTTCATGAAATTAAATTTGAGCACACCTCCCCACAGCGATGATTTTCGTACAGTTCCTGATGCTCCTAAATCACTAAATCTGCCCCTGCTACACTCCAGAGCCAGATTTTAAAACCAGGTATCCAACACAATTCTTTTATTATGTCTTACTTACTACTAATCTGTTTGGTATTATATAGATTTCCATAATCATCATCGCTTTCAGTTCTCGGTTTGTTACTTTGTTTCTTAATGTGCTTTGCAAATGAAACTAACACAACAGGAACACAATCAGTCAGAATGTTTTGAATGTATTCACTGGCATTTGCATTGCTCTCTGGGGGGTTCAGTGAATCAAAATCATGCCAAGGAAATGTATCACACAGTGAGCAGAGCTGCCAGAAACTGTCAGCACGGGGACCTGAGGCCCGAGTATGCCTTTATAGCATGCCGTGCACACAGAGTGCTCTGCATTTATTGAGATGAGAGTGAAGGATGATTCAGCTGACAATGTGACCTTTGGTTCAGTTTGTAGACTAAAGCCTCCGGTTCCTGAACTGTTTTACTCGTAAAACTGTTAGGTGTAACAAGAGATTTCTGCACTCTAATCTGAGAAATAATACCTCACAGTATGAATCGGTCAAAACACAGCTGTTACAAACACTGCCTACTGATATCTTACAACAGGTTCAAGCAAGTAGTCTCTTGGTCCATAGTGTCTTTAGTGTGTTTGTGCAACATTATGGCTGCTGTTGTGGAGAAATTGCTGAAGTCAAAGGTCAATGGTGAGGTCAGGAGGGAAGAAAGTGTTCAGGAGCCTCTGATGTCTTATGCTGTATTATTTATTGATGCTTGATCAAGAATTCGAGAGACACTCTCAAAGTACATCAGAAGTGCCTGGGTTGGCCCAACCCATGCTGGTGGATAGACTTTAAACCTCAAGATAACACCACAAATGCTACACGCCCCAAATAAGACAAAGAGAATGTTTTTACTCATGCAGGTGTCATTGTCAACATATTCTAGTCTGGAGACACAGATGTCTGTTTATGCAGATTGGAACATCAACGGCAAGCTATCTATTATGTCTAAGAAGGCAACAAGAGGTCTCTTCGACCCTGGCCACCACAGTGTTGAGATAGACTGGCACCTACTGTTCTCAGCCAAAGCCAAACAACTAATACTGCCGAGGACCTCAAGGTCCGCACATGACCTCGTTTAACAGGATAGAAAATTCCATAACAGCTACAACGACTTAATGTTTACGTCTAAATGAACCATGGGTTGAAAAGACTCATGTCATGTCACATGTCAAAGGTTTGGAGTTTTCTTGTAAACCAACAAGATTTCTGTTTACATTCAGTGTTTCTATTGAAAATGAATTGTGAGCATCCGTTACTTCTAACAAACATGTTGAATTTCATGAAATTTTGCAAAGGAGCTGGAAATCCAGCATTCTTTACATCCATTTTTGATTGCTAACAATCTTCATCCCCGCCTTTAATGTAGCCCTGCTCTAGCTAACATTGCTAGCCGTTATCTCAGACACCATAGTGATGATTAAAGTAATGTGTACAAAACTAACTTTTAAAAGCAAACTAATTAATTTTAGATTGAAAAAAAACAAACAAATCAGCTCAGTTTACCGCTGCTGTAGAGTTTACAGCAAGTACACAGTGCTGAATTCAAGACAAGTTCAGTACTAAGTAACCAGGACTAGTCACGACCCAAGACTGAAGGAATAAGTTACTTCAGAAAATTTAAAAAACTGGACTTAAGACCAGATAGAATATTTAGTGAGACCAATGGCCAAGTCCAAGAGCAAATATCAACAAGTCAAAAACTTCTTGACGTCTTGAATCCAAAACTGGACTCGAACACTACAGCACTAGTGTAGGGTTATTCCTATGTTCCATGAAAATATAGCAAACAATGAAAATATGACAAAGGGACCCATGTTTCCTAGTTCTACATGTGTTCTCCTGCTGAAATTTAAAAAAAAAAATAAAAAAAAAAAACATCAGGGAACCAGTTAAACCTGGGAATCATTTACTCTTGTTGGTCCAGTATGTATCTGAGGGCAAGAAACCAACCTTGAGCAGCTACTCTGTCACAGATGCAATAGAATAGCAACTTGTGTATCTACGTTGTGCTTTTGATTTCATTCTGCACACACAGTGCAAGTAGTTTTTCACAAAACAGGCTGACAGAATAAAGGAAGTTGTTTACCTTGACACGTGCTGCTTCTCTTCAAGCACACTAAGCATCTGTCACTTATCGCTCCTTCTCCTTCATCTACTGTAACAGCTGAGAGTCACCATCCCAGGTTGCTCCATTTCTACCTGCAATATTTAAAATGGTCAGATGGCAAAAAATGTTAAAGATTACGTCCTGTTTTGTAAGTGCTTACCATTGACAGTATATACAGTATATAGTACTGATCAAATATGATTATTATGTTACTACATTGACCACTTCTCTACTCAGCTGTTTCCTGAAGCTTATATCAGTTACTCTTACTGAGCAGATGCGGAATGTTTGGGACCAGACAGGCCACCATTTCCACAGCTCAGAGTACATGACCCGAAAGCTCCACGCTGTTATCCATATATGGTCATGCCTGGCTCAAAAAACAAATAAAATAAGAAAAAAAAATATCAAGACAGCAGCCATAATCCAAAATGCCAAACTTGAGGTTCCAATAACCCTGCTTGTTCGTTGTTTAATCAGCAATGTTTCCATCATTGATCTGTTAAATGCAGATACACAATCCAACGTTCGTTTGTGTTTCACATGATGTTTGGTTACATTTCACTCCATCAACATGTTTCCTTAAAGTAATAAAGATTATAAAGTATTGTCAAATTTAGTTACTGTTTGTTGTTTCATTTGGGTTGTTCCATAAGTTTCCATAAGTAGCTTCCTTGCTACTTACCATGCACAAGGTGTTCCATGGACAAACAGAGGAATTGTTCTACTACTTCCTGTATTTATATCCTAATGACATCATTACTGATGACATCAGTAGTGATGTCATTGGGTTAGCCCAAGTATTTTTTTGTGGGGGGGGGTTAGGGTTAGGGTTAGGGTTAGGGTCTGATCTGTGATATAGGTTTTATAGTAAACAATGTAAAAGTGTCAACAGGTCATTTAGCTTTGTAAATGACCTGTTTGAGAAAAAGCAGTGTTACCTGTATGAATGGTACAGTCTAGATTGATGCCTCCTGAGCAGAGTCTATTTTGGAGACATCAGGTTTAGCAATGTTCAGGTGATGTTTAGTTCATATATTTTGTGTTATTATAACTTGTTTTGCTCAGTTATAACGAGTAAACTGTTTTACTGGCTTTTTGGTCACACCTGTAGCATGGTGCCAGTTTTTATACCAAAACCACCTTTTGGACATCACATGCACGTCTTCCTACTACAGCCACTCAGTCAGACCTTCCCTGCAACAGCCAAAAGAACAAAGTTACACTGAGCAGAATGTCAAACAGTGAATCACAGGCGCATCAAGGTTTGCTGTATCGCCTTACCTGTTGAACAATGATGGACTGTTGCGGTGGTTGATGTGGGTGTTTATGAAACAGGTCGTGATGGTCTTTCATCAAGCTGAATTTCTGACTTTCATAACTAGGACTTAATTCATCCAACAGTGTCCTTATGTGACCATTCAACCTCAACGCAAACAAAGGAAACAAAGCAGATGCATTGTAGACGTGACAGCTGATGGTGAATAAGAGGCGCGCGGTGGTTGTTGTGTTGGTCTCTGTAGAATAACAGGCGAGATAACAGCATCAAAACAACCCGGACAGAGCACGCTGTTGTTCTGATTGGACGATAATTCCCACTGGCTGTCGTCCATCTTGCTGATGTAATTCTTTGCGGGGCTGTCGTGCATGTGCACATTATGCTACATTTCATTTTGCTGAGCTGCATTATGTTAAATGAAAGTGTTGCGCACACTCGTCTGCACACACAAGGGTGCTTTCTAATACGTAGCACTCTAAGATCAATAAATCATAAGCACATTAATTTCTAAACATTAGTGTAATTATGATAAACAAGTGAGACCATTATGGAGAAGACTGGCAGACTCCATTCAGAATGGGCTTTTACAGTGAGTGCCTCAAAGTGCCGAAGTATGACAATGTTTTTGTGTCATATAATGAACCAAAGCTTTCAGAGATTTAGAGGTCTGTTCTATCAGAGTTGGGATAAATGAAAAACTGATTATCTTGATTATCATGCAATTTAAGATTGTTGAAATACTCTCAATAACAAGTGAATGGAATGCTGTTACATTTTGCACATTTGTGAACCCCAGATGATGACTGTTCCTCAGTGTCTTAAGGTTTTAGATAAGGTGTCTTGACCGCCATTAAATTAATTGCAGAAATCGCAATATCCCCTCATCTCTCCTGTGGCGTTAACATCAGGTGAACATTTTAAAGATCAAATAAATATTCGCCTTCACTTGTATTTCTCAGTAAATACGTTTAACCTGTGAGAAGCCGTTGTGAAGCTCAGTCTGAGGTGGCTCTGGTCACCGCCATCTCGGCACTCCTACCTCTGCCTTAATAAAACATTCAAATTCACATAAAAAGCCAAAGTTTCACTGCAGGCAGTTCGCAAACAAAAAAAGGCCAAAGCACAGTCAGATGCTCCTGTTGCTTCCCTTGAATGTTGTTGGAGCTGAACGTTTTATTTTTTTTGACAGCTGATTACCCCACCAGCGCTGCTGGATCTCACTCTGCCTTTTTCCAGACCTTTGTTCGGCTGTTTTGCCACATTATTTTCAGTCATCTGATGATAAGTGTGATATTCTGTTGCTGCATGTTTTTAACTGTGAAAGTGGCACGTGGCATATGGGACTTTTTGTAAAGAGCTTTGAAAGTGAGAATGACAGACATCTAAGATAACACAAAACCGTGTTTACAATATGTTCTTCAGCTTTGCTTGAGCGCAGAGAAAAACTTCAAAATCCAAGCATACAAATATTGTGTTTGGTGTTTCCAAGGGAATTGTGGTGAAGTGCAGGATCTGAAAATCTTTTACATTGATGTCCTGTAGTGATAGTATCACAATGACCCCTCTAACCTCTATAGAACCCTCCCAGGGACCCTGAGAGCAATGGGCTGTGAGCACAACAAATTCTTGGCAAACATGCAGGAGTAGTGTGCTCCAGTTGAATTGTCTTGTACAACACCCCATGTCATTTCTTTCATGAACTACTGCAACTCTCCTCCTCACCGGAGCCCTTGTGTGTCTTCCACCAGACCTCTGTAGATAATCCAGAACAGGGCTAGGCAATGAATCAAAAGGTACTCAAATTGACATTATGTCTCTCGTACTGACGTCACGTCCATAGGTTCGATAAAATCATTCTTTCATCCAGGCCGCTGCATATCTATGGAAAGTACAACAGCAAATCTAACTCCACAGACCTACCAGCCGACGTTTGCTATGTGGTTCCATTTAACAGATTGAGTCTGTTTTATTCATGCATTTAAAGCGATGTAATTAACTCCAATCTAAGACAAATAAAATGATTCAAATGTTGGAGAAAACCAACAGATGTTGGTGCAGGTGAGGAAGAGGTGCATCGAAAAGAGGTGATGTTAAAAGTGCAGCATACTTTGACCTTAGTCAACACGAACAAAACAAATCTAAGTGTAAATAGACCTAGAAAAGTCACTCAGCCTCTCTGGAAGCACTTAGCACAGTGTGCTGGGTAAAAGAGGGAACAGACATGAACACTTCCTATTTTGAATATGAATTGGGCATGACAACTGACCCGACCAAGTTAGACTCGATCTGTTACAGTCCAGAAACTGACCTCTGGAAACTCTCCACCTGTCCATTAAGTGTCCTTGTTTCTCTCTTTGTTGGGTTTTTTGCAGAGTCACCTTTTACACCTGGCAAATGTTTGGCAAATACACAGTATAAATAAATACAAAAGAAATACACTGTATAAACAGTGCAAGTTGTTGGTTACTGTCCACACTTGCTATAGTACAGGAACATGCAACGGTTGGCATTCTTGCTGGGTTTACAGGGTCATCTACTTCTGGAACTTCAGTTATGCTTCTTTCGGATTCTATCTGTGCAAAGCGGTGGAAAGAATCTCTATGTGTGGCTTGTCCAGTCTTTGTCCCAAAGCTTAATTGTGTGAGAAAGAATGAGAGTGTGGGACCACAGCCTGGAGGATGAAGCAGGATGTTTGAACGAGTGTTCAAATAATGTCACCTAGAGTGAAGTGAATAATGGTGCTAGAAGTAACAGCGTTACTTTTTTCAGTAATGAGTAATCTAATTGATTACAATCATTACAACGCTGTTATTCTTACTGCCCAAAAATGTGGTGTCATTACTATAATTGAAGGCAGCTGTTTTTCATCAGACCAAAGCCGAGCGGCAAACATTTTTCTTGTTCCTCCTTTCTTGGTGAGGGTGGAGACAATCGCATAAATGATAACGATTTGCTGAGGTTGAGTAAAATGCTATGGTAAGCCAATCAGAGGTGGAGTTGGGCGGACGTTGCTTACACAAGTTGTCAGACACACAAAGACGACACAGGACATTCATGTGAGTCAAAGAGAAACAGGAATGACCAGTCCGAATAGTCCAAAAGTAGCCTTCGTTAAATGGAATGGAAGTATAACCATTACTTTTCCTACCAAGAAATTAAGGGAACGAGTGTAACCGTGAAATGCACATTATGCACATTATAAAATTCATTTTACAATTGGTGAGCTGATTAAACAAACAAAAAGACCAAAAAGTGCTCTTAACTGCTCAAGATGTCAAGTAAATATTGCTTTGTTTATTAAGCATCAATTATTTAGAGGTAGTGTTAGGACAAAGATTGCTGTGCACTAGATCATCGTATTTAATTCTGGTGATATCACCCATCCTTCTGTCCACCAGCTGTTCACCTTCCCACACCTCGCTTCCAGTTGCAGTTGGCAACCAGTTCAAGATTCTGCTGCTGGCACCTCCAAGCCCCTCATCAAACCAGCCTGATCACTGAGTTTGTCTGTTTCTCTGACAATGTCATCTTCAGAAATGTAGAGCAGAATATATACAGGAATACAGATTCCATAATGATCCTCGGTCCCTCAAGTTAAGCAGCAGAAGTGAAGTGACAATGTGCAAATGATCTTAGGTAGTATTTGGTTATCCTTTGCTGAATGGGCCACTTAAAAAAAAAAAAAAAAAAAATCTGGGGCAGAAATTAAGAGATTTTTCCAGGCACCTCTATTACACAGCTCATCTCAGCCAAGGCTTCTTGCTGCACTGGAATGAACTTCCCACTGAAGTCAGGAAAAGTGCCTATCTGTCACTGCAGGCTGAGAAACCCAACATTTCAAACTACATGATGATGATTTTAAAGACATGTAGCTGCTGCCCCTGTGGAGTCTGAACGTTTGAAAGTCGCTTTGGACAAAACTGTCTGCCAAATGAATGTAAAGTGTAATGAGCAACCCTCACAACAGCACTGATTTAACACAGATGTTTAACAATGGTCGCATTCGTTGGCAATGATTGCAACAAGCTGTCACCGCTGTCAGTGATGCACATCTTTACATGCTGCACAGACAGACAGGTGGCATTTCAAAACTGCATTAACTTGTCTGGCGTCCTCTTTTACAGTAAACTGTCCACCATTATGAAAAATCTGCGGTTTAATTGCTTGTTTGGCGTGCAGCTGTCCTTCAGCTACAAACATTCCTGCACTTTAAGACTATTAATTAGTTAGCCATTCATGTTTCAATATGTGAGAGACCCCCTTTAAAAACTTGATAAAACGAGGTACAGACATAGAAATAGTAAGTTACTAACCCTAATTAACACACACACACACAGTGCAGATTAAACTAACAAGCACATTAACACACACAAAAGTGCAGGTGCAACAGTGACATCTATTCTCTTTACAAAGTATCATAGCTGTGACTCTTAATTTCATTTATCATTGGAACAAATGCAGCAGTTATTAAACACCGGTGAAAAGTACGACAGATGAATGAACCACCTGTATGTGTGTGTGTGTGTGTGTGTGTGTGTGCATTGCCACCTGTATTTGAAGGTGTGGACGCAGCTGTCTGTGTGCATTATATTGCATAAGTCTGTTTATGTGACGAGTGCTTTGTCATTGGAATAAATACAGAGCTATTTGCATATTAAGTGATTTGTCCGAGACGTCTGGCTGCGTGATAAAGTAAGTATTAGAATCCTGTTGGCGCTCATATTCATCTGGATTTGTCATTGTTTCCTCTTCTCCTCCACCTCATTGTCATTTTTCTTTCTCTCTGCTGCAGCGTGTTCATTTTTACGGCCACTTTTTCTTCTTTTTCTCTCCATCTGTCTGCTTTCTCTATCGGGAAACTTTATTTCTTTTCTCTGAATGTCGCTCCCTTTTACAACAGTTTGATTATTTCTCCCATTATGTGTCTCTGCTATAGACTGTTCTTTTCATCATTGCCACTGGCAAGTCTTCCTGTCCTTTTGTTAATGGACAAATCACTACATGGCCTTTGTTTCGCAGTAACTAAGCATTATGGTTTCTACTTACATTTTCAGTGTATTTTCTGTACAACATCAGTCTATTATGATTTTCAAAATGTTCTTAAATCCAGCTTTTTGTCTTTCTGGACCACTCTGCACTGTAAGCTATAACTTAACTGTGCAGTTGTGCGGGTCAAACCTCAGGTAGTAGCCAAAGTTCTGACATTGCTTTCTGGCCACTGATCCAGCAGCTTTTGTGATGGATTTCTGTCTGAACATGTTTTCTAAAAAGACCACATTTATAATGCATTATAGGGGCATTCATAGTGAATTATAATGCATTCATAATGCTTCATGACTGCACTCAAACACAAATATTACTTTCTGATGCACCATATCAAGAGTCATAAAACATTAGAGATGTGACAGAATGAAGTCTAGTTTAAGTGTGGATGTTTTTGACTGGTCGTAGACTGACTGATGGAGTTTATAATACATTATGACGACCCACACTCACACACAGTTTGAAGAGCTGGTAATATGGAGCCATGCAGTGTCATAAATACACACTCAAACATTTATAATTCACCATTAAGCCTGTTAGCATGTTAACATCTGCTAACTAGCAGGTATTTGCTGACAGTAGCTCAATCCAGGAGCTTGAACTTGGGAACCAGAGTGTGGACTGGATAGCTGGATAGCTGCCAATTCACCTCCTTAGCTTACAGAGGTGCCCTTGGACAAGGTACAGAAACCCCTAAGTGCTCCCAGGGCTCTACTACATAGCTCATCACTCCACTGTATATCTATGTTTACATGTCTATGACCTCTTTGTGCATACGTGTCATTGTATTTTGGTCCTGTATGTGTATTATCACTCACTCATATCTGTAGCAAATGCAATTCATTCAGTAGTTGTTGAGAGCTGCTGGTGGTGCTCAAGCAAAAGTCAGGGGTCACCAAAGTCACTAAGGTTCTTTCTCTGGAAACCATGAATTCATGGCAATCCATTCATTGTCAAGAGTGGTGGACTGACCAACACTGACATCTATGAATGTATAGCACGGCTGATGGAGCAAGGACCAGATGTCACACCGGTATGTCAAGTTGAGTTTTTTTGTCCTGTCTGTCTCCATGTTTGTCTTGTCATTTCCTATTTTATTTTGGTAAGTAACTCTCGTTTCAGGTCACTTGCCCTTCCTCCTGTGCCCCAGTCTGATTGTCTTCCCTGATTCCTGATTGTGTCCACCTGTTTCCCCTTTCCCCATGTGTGCTCATAGTCTGCGTCTCCCTTTGTCCTGTGCCAGTGTGTCTTGTTTTTCGTCTTGACCAGTAGGATCTTGTCCCAGTCTTGCAATACGCTTTCGCAGTTTTCGCCTGGATTAGAGTTTTTTGTTGGTCTTTTGCCGGTTAATTTCCATAGCCTTTATTGTAGAGAGTTTGGACTTCTTCCCTGTTTGTGGTTTTTTCCCTCTCCGGAGGCGCTTTCTGGTTTTGTTTTTTCCCTCAGACGATAGGGTTTTCTTAGTCGTCATCCCTCCTGTTCGAGGCGCTTTCTGTTGATCATTTCCCTTTTTCGTGTGCTCAATAAAACCATCTGATCAGCTCTGCATCCGAGTCCTACCTCTGTGTCCCAGGCCTGTCACCAGAAATAACACAGGGTTATCATCATCATCAATCATTAAGTTAACATTACACCACTGGCTATCACTAGCTACATCCTGAAAGGGAATTTACAAGAATACCATATACTGAAGAGTTTCTGGAGCATTGAAGACGTCTGTCACTGTCTCACAGGATAGATACTTTCATTTCGAAATGTCACAATTCAAATGTAATCTCCAAATCAGTTTTCCATTCATCCGTTCCCATACCGACTTAACATTTACAGGTTTTGTGGGGGCTGGATCCCGGCTTACGTTAGGCAAAAGGAGGGGCACACCATGGACAAGACACCAGTTCATCACATCAAACATTGAGACAAACAAACATTCACATTCATTTAGAGTCACCCCGCCCATGCATGTCTCAGTATACCCAGAGAGAACCCACTCTGATATGGGGACGACATGCAGAACTCCACAACTGCAGCTGGCAGGTTCAAACCTACACAATACTCACCACTGCACCTCTATGTCAAAGTCTTTCAAACAACAAGAAATGGCCCACTTACAATACTGTACTGTAAATGTGAACATGTCAACTCAGTTCCTGCTTTATTAACTTATTAACCCTAACTCCACTGAGTTAAATCAAATTCAGCCTGCAACAAATTCTACCTTTGTGAAGGTTATAATTTAGAGGTGTTGATTTCACTTCACGGTCATGAGCTGTAGCACGCAGTGTTATTGGACTGACTAAATGTTGGAAACACTTCTCAGTGTAACACCTGCTTTAGTCCACTAGAAGACATTTTTATCCACTGAATTTCTGCTATCAGTGGGTCCGGTGAAGACAGTCGACTGATCCCTTTAGCCGCAGACTGTGAGAACAGCGATGGTCGCAGCAGAGGATGGAGTCAGTGTGGATGGATGTTTCAGAAGTGTGCTGCTGATGCATCCTGCCCGGTGCGAATTTGAGTTTAATCTTAGAGTTATCAGACAAACATCAGGGACGCTGGGGCCCGAATCCTTTTTCCAGTTACTGCACCTCCAGCACTAAATTTAGCCACAGTGACACACAATGGTGTATTAAACTGTGCCCCCTTATCTGTATCATAAAGGCAGTCAGGCAGGCACCCACACTGCATGATGAACTCCGTCTAATCCAAACTTTATCAGAGAACGTGGCCTCTGTGAGTCACTGCAGAGGTGCTCAGGAATGGACTGCAGATTCCCACACAGCAGAGATAATCAAAAATCTTCGAGGAAGAGGGGATTCAAGTAGCTGTGGTACAGCCAAGCAAAATGTCTGGTGGCACTGGGCAGGTTTTCACTCACATACCGGAGTGATGAGACTCTCAAACTGTTTGTTGAGGTCAGAGCAGTGAAAGCCAGCAAAGCTCTGTGTTTCGCTCATCCTTAACCAATCAAAGATGTCGCCGCTTTTTACAAACTACAAACTTTTGACAGTGAAAGCATTCATGAAGATATTGTCCCACACACACACACATGCACACACTCTCTCTCACACACACACTCGCTGGACCCAATGGAGGCAGATAAAAGCAGGCATTCAGGCTCTGCATCAAAGCTGTTCTCTTTTGGGATGTGTGTGAACAGCTAGCCTGAGGTGTGGCTCTTTTCTCTGTGGGAATTTTCACTGAGTGTGTGTGTCCTTGTGTGTGTGCGTGTGTGTTGATGTCAGCTATGACTGGCTACTAGGCATACAGATTGCAAACAAGGCCTGAGGTACATGTTTGTAGCTCTGACATCTTTTCTTCCCTCCTGGTTTCTGTCACGCTTCAATTCACAGTACTTTCTTTCTTTCACGTCCTCGCTCAGTATCATTCGTTCAGTGTGTCAGTCGTTTGATTCATATTTATTGTATACTCGTCTGTGGTTGCCATAAAGGTTCATTGGGTAAATGGACGAGCATGCATTGACACAAGAGTGCAATGGTTCCCGACCTTTTTTGTTTAATATACTCCCATAAGCCTATCAAATGGGCTCAAGTACCCTTTCATCATCCCTGCTCTATTTATGGCGTACATCATGGGCTGTTTGATGGTACTGCATCACAGAGAGGCTGTGGTGTCAAGACGTAGCGATCCTGCCACTGTTGATGTTTATGCCCACTCTAGATTTGGTCAGTTTGAACTTACTGCTGCCACTTAGACTTGTTCTAACTAATACGTTCATACACTTCCATCTGCAATAACTGGCAGGTGAGAGAATGTCCTGTCCAGCTGGCATGTTACATCTGTAAGGTTCCTGTCTGTGCATATAAAATACATTAATAAAGGAATAATAATCCAACCATGCAAAGAATCCTAACCCTAACAAAAACAGAGTTTAGTGTAAACACAAATGTGTGGACGGTACTGTGATAATAAGAATAAACATTATTTGGAAAGAACCACATCAGGCGGCTCAATACAATAAAGGTGTACAATTGCAGTATATCCCTCTGTATTCTGAAAAATCGCATGTAAATGTATATGTACATACAATCTTAGGTGGAAAGTGAAAGACTTTTAAGCTTTAAAAGAATGCCGTGCACAGGAAATGCAATAAAAACAGAGAGGACCGAGAGATAAAACTACATTTAAGAGAACAATATTCAAAAGCTGATACAAGCAAGCCGATCAGATCTCTGCTGCTACCACCATACCACCAGAAGAGAAATCAATCTCTATTTGGAATTTTATAATTCAATGTATAAAGGCTGTAAAGCATAAAATTCATCACATGATCAACCTTCACGAAGGAAGGATGAGCAGGGTTTTTTGTATTAGACTGCTGGTAGCCAGTTTAATGTGTACACCTATCTAAAGCTGTGTAACTCTCAGCAATACTGTTAACACATTTATAAATGTATAATAAACCTCCTGCATGTGAGGCAGATTATTATTATTTTTTTGTATTTTCTTGTCATTTGGATGAACTTACCCTTTAACATAAATTCATCTAATGTGTTTTTTATACAGTATAATGTGTGAAGCATAAACACATTCACGTGAATACAAATGGAAGCATGAAGTCTACCCTGAAACAAAGGGCCGTTGTTTGGTCCTGACATTTGATGGCATTTTTCTCTCATTAACAAGCCACAAAAGTCACAGAAGCATGACGAGCATGCTTCAACACTCGCTCTGTAATATTTACATGGCTGACAGCGTTACGATGTCATTTCAAACATAACAAGCATTTTAATGCCAACGCTGCTGTTATTAAAAGACATGGACATAAACCAACAGCCACAGCCACGCATGGCAGAGCACATGGGGCATTTTTATACATTAACAAGTAGCGTGTAAAAAAAAAAAAAAAAAATCAAGAAAAAATCAATTTTGATTATAATATAATAGATATTCAACACTAATGACATGTTGTAAACAAGCAGTGTGACCATTAGGCCACCAGCAGGAACATCCGCCCAAAGACGACACAGCAATGAGGACTGAACAGCAAAGAAAGATGGAAAAAACTCGACTGCAGCCACAATTTACTGGCAAAGGTGAGCATAAAAACAGCACTGACAGCTGGTGCCAAAGATTTTGAGAAGCGTCATAGAAACGCTGACAGTCAGATAAGGACACAGATCAAGAGCACATGGGCTTTATGTCCTGCTCAAACACGTCTGCAGTTTAGCCTGATGCTGAAAAAAAAAAAATATATATATATATGAGCACCTCAGCGTCCAGATGCAAAGAGAAATACCGTGTCAGCGGCTTCATAAAAATCCAGATGAATGACTGGCAGAACGTTGCATTTTCCCTTTAAGGCAGGCGACACTCTTTGACAGTCTGTGCTTACAAGAAACACAACAGCAGAGGAAGCTTTAAATCCACAGTCTGGATGTTGTGCTGTCAGCTGGCGCCTGTGGCCACAAGTACCAGCTGTTTACTGATTTTTGCCTTCAGTTCAACAGAAACTCTTCGCTGTTAGAGATTAGAGGCGTATTCTCTAACATTTTGTATTAACCCGCGAGACGCCGTCGTGCCCGGGAGCATTTTAAAATCATTCCCAGTGTATCAAAACACAGCAAACAAAGTCCTAAGCGTTATACTGAAGATAATTTAAGCTGTCATTAATAACCGGAACAGTAAATATACACATTAACGCTGAGATGTCTTTCCCCCTGCAGGTTTCCTCTTGTAAATTAAAAAATATATCTCTGCCATGTGCATCCCCGTCTCGAATATCTGATGGATTCTGTAAGATTCTGTTGTGAGGGAGATCCTGACCAGACATCACATACCGAACCTATATCCAGCTTTCATAGCAGGAGGCAGATGCTGCTTTCTGGAGGTAGGTGTGCTGAAGAGCTGGTACGGAGGCCTGGACTTCTCAGATACCACAGACACTACCTGTGACACCACTGTGGTATGGCTTCAAGGACATTTCATCAGTCTTGTCACATAATAACCATGACTGGTACCTTCAACAGGTACCTACTCTTACTGCCAGCGATGGATGCTGTTTTTCAGTGCACTTAAAAGTGGGTAGGGAGGCCTGACCAATGTTTCCCATTAATCTCTCAATTATCAGATTTAGTGTATGGATTTGGTGTCTGATTGATCTGTGATGCCACCTGATCCACGCAGCTGAACACCAGTCAGCAGAGTTCTTATCTGACACGAAACAGCATCTGCAGCAGGAGTCCCCCATCCACCACCTCCTCCGAGCGCAACACAACTTGCCAGATGACTTCAGATCGTCTCACTGACTGTTAGCTGTGAAGTCACCATAGACACATTCACACTCTCTCCAAGTACACCGAAGGTCACAAACTCCCTCGACACCCTCTTCACAGTGCTGTGTTCGTCCATCGTACTGTGCCGTAATGCCACAGTCACAGTGCGGGCTCAAAATCCATGAATCCATGAAACAAAAGCATCCCAAAGTGGTTGGAATTCAAAATGTGGATCTTACTTCACTTATATTCTTTTTTTCTCCAAGCTCATAAAAATACTTTTTGGGAGGCAATAAGGGCTCTCACTTTGGCACAGGGAGCTTGTACACCTGAGAGAATCAGAGAATTTTCCAATTTTAACCTGAAACATGACATTTTCAACGTAGTCTCCAGCTGTCTGTCGGCCTCTACCAAAGGCGGGTCAAGCCATCATTACTGACTGTCCAAAGTTGATTTTCCACCAAACTCTTCTATGTGCAGCATGTCAGATTGGTCTGAATCTTTTTTACAGCAGGGGACTGTCAAGGTGTTCCACCTCATTTTAACTGATGCATTTCCTGTAGCATCTTCCAGAAAATTGGAACTTGAGGGTCTAGTTTTGGGTCAGAACATTTTTTCCAAGATTCTCTGGAACGTTCTGGTTGATCACTAATCACTGATTTGTGTTGTCTGACAAATCGTGGCACACTAACAAACCATTGCTGTGTACTGCCGAAGACTTATTTCTTTACTCTTGTTTTGCTGTTGGTTCACATACAGTAGCTGGAGATATTTAGCCCTCTCTGCAATGGACAGTTTTAACACGTCTATGACATTCCATGACATGATCATCACAGGCACAGGCTGTTTGTTTTAAGGTATGTGTGTGTTTTATACTGATTATTGGGGAAAACAGCTTCAGACTTGCTTCAGGCCAGGTTCAGCTCAGAGGATAAAGTCTGAAATCCTTCAGCCCGGGTGCCAGTTTAAGGCTTGAACATGGGAGGCGAGGGCTGGAGTTCTTGTCCCATGCAGGGCTCTTACTTTGGAGTCAGGGCCCGGAATGACCTGTCAAAGAAAATCAGGCTTCATGAAATTTTAAAAATTAATTATTTTAGACTTCTCTTCTCTTTTACTCTGTCAGAGTTTAATTCTTTTAGGACAATCGTGCTTTGGCTCGTTCATTCCATTTTTATCTGGCATTTGTGGTTTCCAACTTGTTCTTGAAAAAGGAGAATATAAATGAAGTTATTATGAGTAGAATTATTTATACTCACCCGACACTGATATGTGATGTTTCTGTGAAATATACTGCATGCAAATGAGTAGTACATTTGTTTTTTGGACAGAGGATTGAATGTATTAACCAGTGATAACATGTCACAGATAAACAGTTACATCTCAATATTGCCATAAGAGAAAATAGTAATAAAGTCGTTATTCACAAAAAGCTTGTTTTCCATCTGTATCCTTTCAACTTAAAATACTGTATCCAACATTCAGATAATAGTATCAGTATCACTGACAGAACAACACAGTGCAGTGCATCGCCCCCTCAGCATGACACCACGACTCTTCCCAAACATAAGAGCGGTACATCAGGAAGTTGCTCGTGGATCATCATAGCGATCATTCATCCATATAATCCCTCTTATACTGCAGCAGTTTTTTTCCGCTCTCAAAGCAGAAATTGGTGCTGCCTCCTTTCGCTGAGCAGAACATCTTTTGTGGTATTTAATCTGTCCGTCTCTGTGTGATCTATAATAGACAAAATAACCCCTGCTCCCTTACCTGGGAACTTACTTCTCGAAGCACTCTTTTGAAGTACCAATTTCTAGCCTACAATTGCCACCCTGAGTTTTGTAAAAATCATAAAGTAACACACAGAAGCCAGAGGTTTATCACAAAGCGCTCCAAGGTAATGTGGCGATTCAGTGAAATTTATGTTATGGTGAATTTAGAATGTGCTTTTGCATTTGAATCTGCACTCTCACTAGATTACATTGAAGCAGCCAGCAGTTATGGATATCAAGGCATCCAGCTGGGAGCAAAGCAAAAACAACCTGCTATCCTGAGAAAAGCTCTCTGCCAACCAAAAACTGTCACACACTGACCTGAACACTGTGAATTTGTTCCACTCCGTTTCTGATGGAAAACCTGCCTACTTCAAATTCAACATGGAGCTTTTTCCAGGAAGAGGCTTGACCCCACTTAACGTACATCCACAAAGTTCTTCAGGTTGAAGTTACCAGCCTTGAACTCTTCTTTTCTTCTTGCGCTCCCTTTACAAACACCACGCGTGCATTTGAATGACAGCGGCCACTGAAGGAAATGACAGCCTTATCGCTGGTGTTACTTTTATTTTTGTTTTTCCACGCTGAGCGGGACAAAGATCCACAATTTCACTGCTGTGATGGGATTTCTGAGATACAATGACAAATGCTGCCGAGTACGTGTGGTACACACTCTCGCCGCAGGGTGTGACTCACATCAATCCACACACACACACACACACACACACACACACACACACACACACACACACACACACACACACACACACACACACACACAGCAGGGTTAGTGCATGTATGCCCAGATCTTGCACAGCTTCTATCTCAGTGTAATATAGCATTGACATATTTTGAACCTTTCAGACCTCCTGCTGTTTTTGCTCAGCTTTCACTCTGTCAGGCTTTTAGCACTCTTTACATGTCAGGATGTTATATATTTCAATGTTATAAATAGAGACTCGTGTTCTAAACTAGACCCCGTTAAAAAGAACAATAATTATTAAGTGAATTTCTGTGGGATTCCAAGCATGAACTCTACACGTTTCCACAGAGCACATTGGCCTATCAAAGCTATTTCACTATTAGATGATTATGAACCTGGATTCTGCTGATTTCAGTCTGACACTGACATCTATGCATCAGGCTCACTCAGTTCAGAGAAATCACAGAGCCTGACATCATCTGGAATCAAAACTCAAAGTTTTATTGGTCTAAATCTATTATCCATCCTCCCAGTCTCCACTGGCTCCCAGTCCTACAGCAGGTCTAGTTTATTATCATCCTCCTCACACTGAGCCAATCAACAACCATGCCCTGTCTTACCTCAGAGACCTGCTCCACAGTCACACCCCGGCCTGCAGCCTCTGCTCCCCTGATACAAACTTCCTGACTTCCACTACCCAGGAGCAAACAGCCAACCTGGGATAACAGAGCCTTCTCCATGGAACATACTACCAGTCCTTGGTGTAAATGGGCTGTACTTATATAGCACCCCTGTAGTCTTCCGACCACTCCAAGTGCTTTAGCACTATCTTAGCCACCCATACACGCTCATTCATGCAGCTGCTATGCAAGGTGATTTAATTGCTGATCATCTGATTAGTGGACAATCTGTTCTACCTCCTGAGAGTGCTCCACCAGAGTACCTCCTCTATTAGCGCTACTGACAACTGGTAAATCTATCCTCACTCTACATCTTGAATGTACAGTATATGAGTCGTACTTAGTGTGACAAGGACATGTTAGTGCAGCAATGCCCCTCCACTGTTTCTTTGGAGGTTCCTCTGGATAAAAGCATCAGGTAATTAAATGGTAAATACAACATAAATGTAATATTTTTTGGGCTACTTGTATCATCATGGGGAGTCTTAACAAATGTAGGTGTGCAAAGCTCTTGTTTTTGCATCCTGCATTCTGTGTGTTTAAATGTACACAGTGAAACAATAAAAAGTAAGTTGCTCAAACATGAAAAAAAATGTTTCATTCTTTGGTTTCCTGTACAATAAAGGCTGTCAACTAATCAAACAAGAAGACTTGAAACCTCTAAAAGATGGAGGAATAAACTGCTCTATTAAACCGCGTCTCTTCACAGCAGTTAAGTCGATGGCCGGGGTTCAACATCTTCATGCTGTAACTCTGCTAGGACTTAAAATAGGTTTGGTGAAACATCGACAACATAACACGTTCTGAACTGTAGCCAAATTAAATTTCAATACTGGCCGAGCTGAAGGCAGGGAAAAAAATAAAGACGGAGAGAAGACAATCAGGACGGAAGGAAGAAGGAGGGTGATAGCTGCTGGTCAGAGACACTGAGCAAGATAGATGAGAGGAAAGAGCTTAAAAAGATGGATAGCAGCTCTTGAGTGCAAGAGTGCACATACGTCTCTCATCTGCAGTTATAAAACACACACACACACACACACACACACACACAGTCTATGTATATTCCTGTCACCCCATAGCCAAATAGTCAAAATAGTCACACTCAGGTGTGGAGTTACTGGTCGTATGATGCCTTCACTTCAATCATGCATCATGCTGCTATCAGCTGCCCTTCTGTTCCCATGGTGACAGGACATCTACAACTATAACCACTTTCCCTCCCTGCCTCTCTCTCTCTCTTTTGAGTGAAAACCGGGTAATGGGGCTAATTTAAAACATGATGTGTCATTGTCTAAAATACAGTTTTTAATTCAGAATTGAAAAAAAAAAGAAGAAAAATATTGCACTTAATGTGACGGCTGCTGACTGCTCTGATGTCCAAAGTGTCCATCATTTTGAAAGGCTTTAATCATGTCGGTGTACGCTGTCAAGAATAATCGATCAGGAATGCAGAACAAAAAGGCGAACTTTGAAGGTCATCTTACTCTGCTTAAATTGTATTGCTAAAATATATAAATAACACATATGCAGCTGAAAACAAAATGTAAACAAAGAAAAAATATGTTTCATATTTCAATTTCAACTAGGTAACCACCTTTTGTTTGATGACAGCTTTGCACATTCTTGGCTCTCTCTCAGTCAGCTTCATGAGGTTGCTACCTGAAAAGCGTTGTTTCAGTGTTTGAGACATTCAGAGGTAGAAACACAGTGAATTAAAGTAAATAGGTAAAAAACCTATTCAAGTACTGTTGTAATCTATATTATGACAAGAACCCCTCAGCTAACTAAAGAGCAACAATGGTCCATCATTATTTTAAGACATGTAGGTCAGCCAATCCAAAAAAAATATATATCAACAACTTTGAATCTATCAGCAGGTGCAGTCACAAAAAAGACATCAAATGATATCATGACGCAGGCTGTGGCACAGGAAAGGACTGAGAAACACAAAGAATGAACATTAAACCAGCGGATATCTGTACATTGGTCTAATGAGTCAAATTTGAGAGTTTTTGCTCCAACTGCCATGTCTTTGTGAGACACGGGGAATGTGAATAGATGAAATCTACATGTGTGGTTCCCACCATTGAGCGCAAATAAGAAGTTATGATGAAGACAGCATGGCTACCACAGAATACTTAATCAACATGCCACCCCATCTGGTTTGTGCTTAGTGGGACCATCAAACACAATTACGTAATGGGCTATTTGACCAAGAAGGAAAGTAGAGTTCTTCAGATGACCTGGCTCACTGGACTTGAATCCAACTGAGATGATTTTGGATGATCTGGACCACGGGGTGATGGTAAAGCGGCCAACAAGTGCTCAGAAGATCTGGGAACTCCTTCAAGACTGTTAGAAAACCTTCCTGGTGACGACCTCATGTCTGAAGCTGATTGAGAGGATGCCAGAGGTGTGCAAAGCAAAATAATCTAAAATATAAAACTTATTTTTTCTTACCACATGATTCCAATGTTTCCAGTGTTTATTTACAATGTAGAAAGTAACAAGTTCTTAGTCCGACATCAGATGTTTGGTTAGTATGAAGCACACATCTTCAGGAAGACTTTCCTGAATCCATGACTAAATGTGCAATCAGCCTCCTGCCCTCTCACATACAGATACCACTCAAAATATCTTCCCCAACATCTCTCACTCTATAAATACATGTCTCACCTTGCACTGCTATGTTTACTCTCACACATCCACTCCATCTAGTCATGAATGAATGTTTTTTTCTCTTTTTCAATCATTTATCTATGTGTCCATTCATTGGATGCAAATCTTCTTGGACATCTGCGATGATTTCCCCAATCTGCGTGTCAAAAGGAGGATGTCACGTTCAGGAGTCATGTTCATCTGAGGCAAATATTAGGCTATGAATAAATTGTGGCCATATGATCGCTCTTTATGCACTTCTGCTGTTAGCATTAGTTTGATAAATGATGATGCCCTGCTGCTTAGCAAAATGATCTTAGTTGTGTTGACAGTGTGACCTGTTCAGCTAAACAGTGTTAGTTCATTAGCTGTCCAATATTAGCATATTAGCATCACTTTGTCATTATAAGCAGCAAGACATAGTTAGCATGTGGTAACACTCCAAATTATGATGACTTTCCATTTCTTTAATCTGCTCTCCACATGGCTGTGAACATTACAGCTACATCAAGCCCCTGCAGTGATTAACACTAACAGGAAACCAGATGATTTCAAAATAAAAGCACGGGGTAATTATCATGTTCCTTTCCTAATGCGTAATATAAATGATGGTCATACAGCTCTTTGGATGATCTTTGGATGAACAACATGATGTTCAGGAAGAACCGCCACGCCAGGCAGCAGCCACGTTCAACCTTAGCAAAGAAGCCAAGGGCTGAAGCCCAGGACCTCATTAAGATGCTACACGCATTCTGTAACATATGTTAACTGCCTCAAATAGGGACATACTGACACGCATCACACACAACGCCTCCAAAATCATTGCTCTCTCCTCACCCCCAGTCTCTCCAACCTCAACAATACAGCCCTTGCACGCGGAGCTCTATCTATCTTCAGTTTCCTGCAGGAGACTCTGGAGGGACCACAACCTTCAAAGAAAGGTCCAGACGCTACTTAATCTGCTATCATCTTGCTGCCAACTGCCTTGCGGTCTCTGTTTGTAACATGACCCTCTCCCTCGAGAACTCAACTCACTGTAATAAGTAACAATACGTGATAGATATCCATCTATCTAGATGTTACATAAAAACACACGGAAGGGAAGCTGGGCCGCAGGTAGTTCATTAACTGTGGAGAGAAAGACCATTTAAAACTACAAGACAGATAAAGTCATAGAAGATGTATGAAGAGAAGAGAGTTAACACTGTTCCCAAACCAGTGTGTGGGCTCGGAGAGGTTGCAGACTCAGTGGGCTTTGTGCACACAGGAAGCAAAGCACTGTGGGAGTTTTTAATCCATCAATAGGTGCCTTTCCTTCAGGGTCTCTGGGAATTGAGCCAGCAACCCTCCCGAGTGCTGGCAGCCCTGCCTCTGAAGACATACAAGTCACTGCTTTCAGACACACACACACACACACACACATATATAAACTAAAACACACACACACAGATATACTACAGTGAACTCCTATAGATTCAAAAGCGCAACTGCATTCAAACATTAAAACACCCACTCCATTGAATCCTCACTATATTCCTCTGCAGTGACACCCACACACACACACACACACACCTTTATCGTCTTTCTATCCAGCATCACCCGTTTCTAGGGTGACACTTTATGAATAATGATTTATTACATTGGGAGAAAAAAGAAAATGAAGGAAAAGGCCTTGGATAAAGAATACATTTCCTGCCCTCGAAGGAATACATTTACCCGAGGCAGCACTCTGAGTCAGGGAGTCATCTGAGAAACGTTTGGAGAATTGAGCTCACTCAGAGAGGATGGCAGAATTGGAATGTGCTTTTTAGCCTTGATGCGAAAATAAAGTCTTTTCTTAATCAAGGAGTGGAGAAGCAGTGGGAGGCTGTGAGCAAAAAGAAAAGGAGAGAGACGAGACTGAATTTAAACATAATGGTAAGGGACACTGATTAAGACCTCAGCAGAGACGGAGGAAGCCAGGGAGATGGATTCACAAAAGGAGGGAAACAAAGAGGAAATGAAAGAGATAAAGAGCTCTTTGCGTTCCTCCACAACAGTTAATAATAATCAATGCAAATTCACTTGCTTAAACCTGCACTTTTTTTAAGCAAGCGGCAGAGAGATAAATGTGACAAATTGGGCTTCAGCATCCAGAAGTCAGTAGGCAGAATGTGACTCAAGTCCACACAGTGTTTTTACCAGCCCAGCGGTTTAGATGAGTTTTACAAACTGTCAGCATAAGCGAGCTGCTCTTAAGAAACCAGCTTTTGATTAAGGGCCCAGGTCCAACGTCCAGCCTCAGCCCGGAGCGCTGAACCCTTCACAGACTTTAATCGACTTCACCTGTGACATCATTGTGGGTGCAGGATGGTGTGAGGGCTGTCTGAGGAAAGGTGCAGCACTTTGTGGAACTATTTTACCCGCACAGATAGTAATGTGTGAGGGTGCTATTTGACTCTGTATGTCTGAATGCAGTTTAATAATCTGAAGTCTACATATATGAAGCCAAGGTCTTTGTAAGACCAACAACCACACATAGGCTGCTTGCTGGTTAGCAATGTGCTGCTTTGTAATAAAGAGGAAAATGTGATCTTGTTCTGCACGTGTTGTTTATTTTTTACAATTCCACTGTCGTTGCAGATTTCACAATGCTTCGTTCTGCAGCTTGTGTGCATGAAGCCATTGGAAATGAGCTTTGATCAGCTGGCCCACAGATATCTTTGGCCACTAGTGATGGGAATTCTGCTTCTTTTTAGTCAGCCAGATCATGTGGCATCGATTAGGAGAAGAGTGAAAAGTACAAAACTCCAACAATGAAACAAATAAGAAGTAAATTAAGACATATAGGGTACAAAGCATAATTTAAGAACAGTTACAGTAAAAGTAGATAAGACCTGTACAGTGAATACGCACCAGATAAAAGTAACAGGGAATGACCTAAAAACTCAGCAGTGAATGTGAGTGAGGCACCATGGGTGAAAGCCAGGCTAAAGAGACATGTCTTCAGTTGTATTTTTGGGTTTTTTTAAATGCCTACAGAGATGCAATCCCTCAGATCCACAAGCAGACCGTTCCAGACATGGGGGCTGCAGTAGCTAAAAGTGGCCTCACCAAACTTCTTTGTGGAGGTTCTGGGGACAGCTAGGAGTCCAGATGCCGAGGATCTGACGGACCTGCTTGGTACTTTTGTAGCATGTCACAAAGGTAGGTCAGTGCCAGGCCATTCAGTGATTTAAAAACCAAAGAGAATCTTATTGAATTTACCACTTATACCTTTTATGATTCAGCCAAAGTTACCACTTATGATATGTATGTGCACACATATATCATTTAAATGATTTAATACATCCTTTGTACCGAAGTACGAAACAGTAAAAATTACATTTGCATGCTTAAAGTGTCAGTGGCACTATTAGACACATTTCTGAGTTCTTACGAGATAAAGTGCATTGAAATGCCACTCAAAGTTCCACGAGTCATACAACAACGGTTTATATGGTAAACCATCACATAAAGGTATATTTGTCTGTATTGAAATACAACTGGGACTTTCCCAGCGTTAAATTATAGTGTGTCTCAGTCATTTCTCATCAATTTACATGGGAAATTTCTGACATTTGACTGAAATGCAGCATTTAAAAAAAAATATATTTCCTATCTGCATATTAATTTCCTAACAGTGACCATTCATAGACCAGATTTTTTTTAATGACTGGGACTGGAACAGCTTTTTACTTGACTGATTTTTTTCTCTGTAGCAGCCCCATGAGCTTTTATCCTATCTATGAGGGCTGATACAACCACAATGTGTGATCAAATAAGGAAAAGCTACCAGCTAAAAATACTCTCTGAAACAAAAAGTACAAAGAAGAGGACATCACAGTGTTGTGGTCTGTAAAATATCAGTCCATTTAAAATATAAAAACAATATTCACTATTAAGTGACCCACATGGCCAGTGAGCTAAATCCAACTATCATTTGATACCACACGAGCCACCTTTCTTATTCTTGATGGCTCAAACAGATGTACTTGCTGAAAACACCAGAAGAGTGTGTGTTTAACCCATAAGAACTCATGGTGACACCAGTGTAACAAACACATTGAATGTCCCAGACTCTTCTGTATAAAGCTTTATGCCCCTTATTAAGCCCAATGTGACACATATGTGACCTGGAGTAAGCAGATTTCTGGGCCATGTATTCATATTTTTGTGACTTTATGCCATAGACAGACAGAGTAACGCTGTGGGAAGATGGATAAACTAAAATCACACATAAAGATGTTTGTCTGCTATCCTTGCATTCAAAAGAATTCGATGTCCAACTAAAACTGAAACTCTAGCACAGGGGTGTCAAACTGTTCCACAAAGGGCCGGTGTGGCTGCAGGTTTTCTTTCCAACCAAGCAGCAGCACACCAGACTTGACTCATTTAATCAACTGATCTCAGTCTTCAGAGAGTTAATTGGTCAAACTGTGAGCTCTTGGTTGGTTGGAACAAAAACCTGCAGCCACACCGGCCCCTTTGTGGAACAGTTTGACACCCCTGCTCTAGCACAATGTCTACACAGAGCCGTAACCAAAGCAGCATCAGCAGTCCTCCGTCTGTGTCTGAGTCAGGCACAGTATTGAGTGTATGTCATGCGTGTTTTGGCAGCACTCAGAATCCAATACACACGCTGTAACACTGAAAGAAAAAAACGCTGAAGTCGAAGTGCTTCCTGTGTAGACCCATCTGAATCTAAAGGAGTTTACAGCAGACACACCAAAAAACAAGAGGCAGCAAGAGGCGAGGAGAAATCATCAGATTGTGCAACATAGTTTCATGTGTGCATGTAAATGAAGTGATTGACAGATAGAGGAGCCTGATGGAGCCTGCTGTGTGTGTCATGAAAATGCAGACATTGCTGTAGCTTTGTGCTTTCTCAAATCATTATTTTGGGGTACTTGTTATAAATAGTAATATTATTATACTGCCATCTACTTGTTCATGAAATATTTTCTGTTCCTTCAAATGCAGCAATTAAATGATAATGAATTTGAAGTTGGAGTCTTGAGAAGAAAAAATGTATCAGACTGCCCCTGACCAGCCAGCAACACATCACACAGTAATAACCACTTTTAATTTACTCATTTTCTATTTTCCCTTTTTTCAACCTGCAGTGCAGAACTTAAAACTTCCCCGCTGGCAGTGAGAGTACTTCTACAAACACAAACTACACAATCATTTGAAGTCCAATACAATCTAAGCTCGATACAAAAAAATAAGTGAGTGAATAGGTCCTTATCTCAGCATAAATTCTCTCTTTGGGATCCAAGGACGCAGACAAAATGACTCTGAGCAAACAACAATGGAAGCACATGGTTGATTTTCAGAGTCAGGCCAATGAAACAACATGATCAAACGAATTAGAAGCAACTGAAAAGACAGACACCGAGATGGAATGAAAGCTTGAACAGAGTCTGATGGAATTCATTTATGAGCTGAGATACAGCAATTCAAGCATAAGCACCTTCACAGAAACGCATACAGCACATAAGTCTCTCATGTAAATGAACAACAACACTTAGAAATCTTGTCTAGGATGTGTTTGTATTCTGAAGGCAACGAAGCAAAAGAATGTCCCCTGCCACAAAGTGGAATATTAATTGAAGAAATTGTTGTGAATCTGTTATCACACACACATCCCGCAAGGATGAAACGGAGTCAAAAGGCCTGCTTAATATGCATACTGTATTACATTCTTTAGTGCTAATGGGATGGGGCCAACAAGCAGCAGGTAAAAAAGTGTAATGCTAAAACTGTACCCATAATCTGATGTTCTCTGTACCCATAATCTGACGACTGTAGTGGCTATTGCTGAAAAAAAAAAGTGGTATGATACATTCAGCCAGGAAATCCATAGAGAGAATTCCCACCAGGCCAGCTGAACATGCATTAGGTGGTGGACAGTGCATTAATGCGATTACAAAGCAAAACACAGAAAGGATCATGATGATGCAGGACAATGGAAATTTGGCAGTTGGGACAGGTTTCTGTTGCCAGGTGAAGTCAGTGTGAGGGACAGGTCCATGACACACACACACACACACACACACACACACACACACACACACACACACTATACACTATACATATATTCAGCCATGTAGAAACAGCTCACAGCGAAATGAAAGAGACGGGATGAGGTGTAGCCTCAGTCTGGGTTCACCTATACCAATAAAGTGCGAAAATTTAACTTGTAAATATATGGTTGGTCAAATGACTTTAAGATGGGTGGTGGGTTCTGATTTGAAAGCTTTTAAAGGCGTAGATTCCCCAATTAAAAGGGAAAAGTTATGTAATTGACTGGAGACATGGTAGGAAGACACATAATTCTTGTAAGAGTAAAGCAAGCAGCTCCCTGCCACAAGGGAATATAAAAGAGATGGCGAGATTGAAAAGATACAATCTTGCCAGCCTATGTAATGATTTATACATGAGCAGATGCACTCAAATGTAGCTTGCTTGTAAGAGTAGGTCAAACTGCATGTAATTTTATAGTTTACATTAATATTCTACCAGTGGCATTTTGTAAAAGTTGAGAGTTTTATGACTAGAGTTTAGAAAGGCAGAAAAAAGGAAAGTAAAATAACCTTTTACTAAAGACACAATCAGCTGTGAAGGCTCAACCTGTGTGCTGTTTGTGAAGTAGAAACTTCAATTTCCCCACCCAGTATTATTGTTTGTGCCAGTGTTGCAAAGACGGGTCGACCCGGTCGCTTTCTGTTTTCCTTAGAGCCCAGCTCTGTGGAGAAATGATCAACACCACTTTAAGTAAGCGAGAGGAAAGAAGCATGTTCACTGAAGAGGCAAACTGGAATTGATGGACAAAGATTGGAAATCTCTGTGTTGAGAAACGGGAACTGGGTTGGTAACATGTTAAATGAAAGAAATCACACAATGTGATAACGTATTTTCTGCCTGTTGATTTTAATATGAAAAGTAGATCACATGATCCACAGGACCTTTTGCTTCCATGGACAATTCTCCTTTGTTAGGGAGAATAGATAAAACTATGCCCAGTGTACCATCACCACATTACCCACATTGTGAAGAGAAAGGGTGGGAGAAATACAGGGAAGAAAAGAAGAGAAGGAGAGGAAAATAGGAAAGTTCAGGTTGAAGCGTAGTGTTGGTCTCAGCTGTACCTTTCCCAAACTTGAATAGTTCGGATGCTAGGGCGCATTAAACTGCGAAAATTCCAGATTTTTAAGGTCCCTGAACATGGGAACGCAAGCACCTAGAATAAGATCTACAAAGGCAGTGGAGCGAGATGTAGCTGGGACATTTTGGACAAAACATACTCCAAAAAATGTCCGACTCCTATCAACCACTGCACGACTTCTTGATGGAGACGACAGACCCCTGGATTGAAATTCTCCAGGTCATTTCCAGAAGACATGACATGGTGGTAAAAATGAGAGAAGTTACAGTGGGAAATGTGTAACATGGAATCATCCATAGATCCCCATCTGGAAGTTAACTTGGTCAGGTTTAGGGTTAGTGACAGGAAGTACCAAAATTTCACACACATGCATAACGTGCGTAAGTGCAAGGTCTATCTCATATGCGAAAATCAGATTGATAGGGCAACGGTTGAAAGCGCCCTCTGGACAGCTCCTGGCCAAAGTGGGGGCCAGTTATTCCCAAAAGCTCTCGAAAGCTCTAGAATTGTCGATTTTATTTTCAAATTTCAATTTATGTTACTTATGAAATCCATTGAAATTTGAACTTTGAAAATTGACAGACTCAATTTGCTAAAGTTATTATTATTTTATTTTTTTCACCTTATGTTACTTACGTTAATTACCTTTAGGGAAACACCTGTTGCAGTAAAAGAAAGAGGCTCCATCTGAAAATAATTGTGGAAGCATGATGTCTGGACTGATGTCTGTCAGGGACATCCCTAAAGGGGCCATGTCTAAGATGACCCACAGAAAGTACATGCCACTGCCCCTCACTGAACTTGTGTTTCAGTGCATGCGCTTATGTTCTTTATATGTTTATATTTTTTGTATATTTCATATGTTGTGCAGGCGAGAGTTCCCAAAGAAATCTGGAGGTGTGTGGCATAACCCCTGAAGTCGTGCCAGTGCCACCATACAAGGAGAACCCCAGGTACATGCCACTGCCTCTCACTTTCATTTTCTTTATATGTTTATATTTTTTGTATATTTCATATTTTTAACATCAGCTCACAAGTCAGAGTAGGATATTGTCAGCATCCCAGCGTTCCCTTCAACATGGCCTGGCAAAAACCACTAAGAAACCTTCAAGAGGAGAACCACAAGTGCACGACTACAGTGTCAACTACAGCATGTACTGTATGCTGTGCGATGTAATCCATGATAAAGCACATTACTCGCTGCATAGTCATAAATAAATATTTGTAATTTTCTAAAAAAAATAAAAGAAATTAAAATGTTCTATTTTAATTTGTTACATCAATGTTACTATTTTTGTCTTAGAATCATTTAGATTTTTTTAGATTACATTTGACTGATCTTATTTCTAAATCCACCATCCATAACAAATTGTTCAAAGGTTGAAAGTTGAAAAGAGTGTAGTTTTGTCATGAAGAAAATAAAAAGTTCTTCTTATCTGCCACAGATAAGAACTTTTTATTTTCTTCACTGAGTCTGAGTTGTTGGCGGACCACGGGTGGCCCACAGGGAAGGCACTGGCTGGCTAGGGTAGGGGAAATTCTTCCTCCGGTGTGCATTCCATCCAACCCGTGGGCCTCCCGTAACCCCTTCTGAAAAAGCTGGCAGACACGCTGACGGTGTCTCCCGTATCTGAGCTCCGTCCAGGTGCCATGGTGGTGCTCTCTTTTCCAAAAATAATTTAACAAAAAACACTTACAGAAAATTGGGAAGATAAAATTCAAGGTAGATAAAATTACAGTACAGTTGAAAGGTTTGCATGCGGTTTCAGTACAACAGATGTCCGGTATGACCCCAAGTCTTTGCCTGCTTGCAACAGTACCAGAATGTATATACTGTGACAAATGAAATTAAAAAAAATAATGAATGAATAAAGAAACAAGAAATGCAGATGCCTCCATACAGGTGCTCTCACATGCAATTATGCTCTGTGGCATGTATAAAACACTGAGAGGGCCCCAGCTGATTCACGGTTGATTTTGTAAATCTGTGTGAGTTTGAAGGTAGCTTCATTGTTGGTTCACTGATAGATGTCAGCAGCTTCAGTCACAAAGACAGCTCAACTAGCAACCGGAACAGTGACTAAAATGATATCTGCATTTGGATCTACGAGAAAGACATGAGTGAATGGGATCAGACACTGTGGTCGACAGCGCACATTTGATGAGTGTGATGTGAGAAAAAAAGATCAGGGCAACTCCTTTTCAGTTGACTGAGAATATCAATGCAGGACGTGATCTGACTGTCAGCAAGGACACAGAGAGGACGTTATGGCAAGGTTCACTTCAAGTACAAGTCGTGGTCAGATGAGTCATCATTCACCCTATCCTGTGCACTCTGAGAGCCTGTGTGGCCAACACGCAAAGAATGCTACAGTCCTGAATATTGGACTCCTACCATGATGGGATGCAATGACCATGATATTCTCTGGGGGGGAACCAAAGTACCTACTAGCTTCATAAATGCATTTATCATACGAATGCCTGGAACAGTAAAAATACATTTCAAATGAAAGGTTAAATTTCGTGTCTTTTTTTTTTTTTTTAGATACAATCCAGTCCTTGCCAAACCCCTTGTAAAATGAGGTTCATGGGGATTAGTGCATTTTTGTGTTCACACAGCACATAAACAGAAATAAATGTTATTAAATCTGCCCAATAATTCCATTTCATTTAATTTGTTTTGAATTCATAAGAAATTCATCTCTTTATACTTTTGCAGTTGTTAAATCTCCTGCACAGACGCAGAAAGAGTAAGACAAGGAGAGCAGGGAAAGAGTGAGTGATTACGGCTCACCATGCTATCAGTGTGTTTGGCAGAGAAATGCAGATTAGCCTGCTTGTGGACACCAGAAACCCACACGGGAGACAATTGCAAATAATTTAACTACAGAACAGCATTTAGCTCGAGGAAGGGAAAGAAACATCCAAAAACAACAACAAAAACTACCTTAGTTTATAAGCAGAATTATATAGCTCAGTTTTAACTGGGAGATAAGGGCTGGAAGACAGACGTAGCCACAGGGTGTGTGTGTGTGTGTGTGAATGCATGCAAGTGTGGTTGTCTGGTTTGTGCTTAAGTGTGTCTCTCTGCAGCTAATTAGGATCTGCCATTCAGCAGACTAGTCACCTGACTTTAACTTTAATTATACTTCTTCTCCGAGTCTTCACTCCAGTGTTATGCAACATACACACACACACATACACACACACACCCAGCAGCCAAGCACTAACAATGTGTGTTTGTATTTCTTGACATTGGTTGCCTCAGGCTTGAGGTGATCCATAACTACTCACTGCTGGATTGTAATCTACCATTAGTTACATTATCTGAACCTGTTACACACGGGCTGTCTGCCGCTTTATGTAACTGTCATAGCCATTTAAAACAAATCTTTAGTCTTGGTGTGTTTATGAAAATGTACATTATTATTGTTCACACCAAGTGGCAACCTCTGTGGCTGTGAAGTGAAGTCAAAGAGCCAAAAATTGCAGTTCCATAAACGTCCCTTTGAGGCTGACTCCAAAACATTTCAGTTTCCATCCATACGTCCGTGTTTTATACAGTGTATAGGTCACGCACACAGTGTCCTTCTCATTACACATCTCAAAGTCAACTCTTGTACTAGAACATTGACAAGACTTTGTCACTTATTATATATTGACCATAAACCTTTAGCATCACTGTTGTCCTTCTGAAGCCTTAACCAAAATACCAATATAATAATATTCTCATCCACATTACACCTCGCGTAAAACATTTGGGAATGAATCGTCGTGCATGCCTGATCAGTCTTCTATCCAGCATTCATTGTGTCCAAGAGGGACATCGGATAAAGAGCAGTGGTCATAAATTTCACCCCGCATGAGGAAATGAATCTTCTGTGTGGTTGAGGAATATAAGTTGTGAGGGAAAGTGACCCCATCCTGGGATGATGATCCGGCCTCACATGACCTCTTTGCACGTCTTTCATGAAAAAGAACCAAGAAAGGGAAGGGTTTTTCTTTAAAGTGTAACACTTTTTAGTGGACTTGCACCTCAGGTCGTTTGACCGCTACAGCGCTGGACACTAAATGTCACGTTCATCCAGTCACACACTGATGGCAGAGGCCGCCATGCTGCAACACTCGTGCAACATTTGGTCACACTGATGAAGTCGGTCCTACGCGTCGCAAATGCTGCCGCGTTAACGGAAAAGCTACAACTCTGACAAGGTGGATATCATTGTTAACTTTGTGTAATACATCTATAAGTTATTAGATCTTATTAACGTGTACAACAAAGCATGAAATAGCATCATGTGAAAGATTGACTTCAAACATGACTGAAATATAACATTTCAGTCGTATGTCTTCAGAGTGTGAACATTTAGAGTGTAGTCATTCATATTGCAGTTCAACAAAGACCCTGAAAACAAAGAGCCTGACAAACATCAGTCCATCAAAAAAAAAAAATATATATACTGTATATATAAAAATCCGTTGATATGCAGGGTAGAGCTAGAGCTAGGGGCTACATCTGTCTCTTCATCATCTGTCTTCGTCATCTTTCTGTTGATATCACACCTTATTCTGTCTCCATGAGGAACAAACACAAATATGGAATTGAAGTTATGGTTATAGAAGATAGATGACTTCTTCTTTGAGCCACTGCCTGTCTTATTTTCTTTTCTTGGTGTACCCCCCCCCCCCCATCCTTCCTAGCACTCGGTTGACATCACATAATTTCCCTGTGGGCTGATGGCTGAGTGTGGGAGTGTATGGGCGGATTGGGAGAGACAGAATGGAGTCACAGAGAGAAAGGCGAAAAAAAATTGAAGAATTAAATTAAAATTGTTGCTGACGTCACAGCTTCTCTTTCTTTCTTTTCGGCCCGTCTTACTTAATTCTGATTTAGCTTAATAAAAAGAAATAAAGTCCAACATGTCTTCATTCCTCATATAGCCTCATCTCCACGCTGTTTGTTGACAGATGCTTCCAAACCGTATTTTCTTGACTATAACCCGCTACTTTTTTTCCCCATGCTTTGAACCATGCGGCTTATACAAAGATGAGGCTTTTCTATGGATTTTTCTTCAGCCCTCAGGGGGCGCTCTAGTAGGAAGTGCAAAAACAACATCGCACATGCAACCCAACATGCACAACAGCAAAATAGTTTTTTCACACCCTCACCCTCTCATCATGGAAAACACATGAAGAAATTCCTATGATACAACTTTTAAGTTGAAGGCCATCGATCTGGCTATCCGTGAAGGAAATAGAGCGGCTGCATGTAAGCTTGGCGTTAATGAATCTATGGTGAGACGTTGGAGACTGTCACATGCACTGTTCAGAAACAGTTCTGGTAGATGAATAAACATTTATGGTACAGAATCTTTCTGTGTAAATATCTTATTTTTCAACCTGGATATCAGCAGCTTATACGTAGTCCGGTGCGGCTTATATGTGACAAAATATAGATTATTTTGCGGCTTATATTCAGGTGCGCTCTATAGTCTGGAAAATACGGTACATCAAAATGCTCATATAGAGACAGATATTGACACTGACACATAACTAATATTGGAATATGAAAAACAATGTTTTCTGGTATCAATATGTGTAACAGTATGGTCCATGTATGCAAAATCACCACATTCACACCTACAGCCATTTTAGAGTCACCAATTAACCTGCATGTCTTTGGACTGTGGGAGGAGTGCCCAAGGAGAACAGTCTTGCTGTGAGGTGACCATGGGGTCGCCCTTTGCATTAGAAATTCAACAATATTCAACAAGATTGTAATTAAACCCCCAAATTCCCCTAACACTTCAAAAATGGAGCCGCTATAAGGGCCCTGACCTCATGGCTACATTTTTACATTGTTCGTTTGTGTGTACTGCCGCTCAGTGTCATCTACACAAATGTTCATTTCTGAGTACCTGACCTGTCATTGATGTCAGGTTAAAATGAGTCAATTCATCACCTGGAGGGAAAAAGCCAATCAGACTTAACCACATGAAGAGTCACTGTTACGAGAGAATGAAATCAAATACTGTATTTTCATCCGAGCCGTACCTGCTGATATTTATTGATCGAAACACGTACACAAAGAAACCAACATGTTATTAAAATACATCCTCCAAATGGCAGATCTGGATGTGTCCTTGGTTATATTGATCCATCGGTTTATTCCGAAATTGAAAAAGAAAGCACTCTGCATCACAGTTTCAGTGGCCATGAGAATAAAAAACTGACTGAACAAGAAAAACAAAACAAAACAGACAAAGAGTGAAAACACACTAAGCTGAGTGCAGCACACAGGATAGATCCAGCCCTTCTCCTCCTTCCATGCTGCCTGCTGGCCCAGTTGAACATCCTGCTGGTCACAGACACAACTGAACAGGCACACTGCCAACCCACTTCAGATCACAAATACACACTCTAATACTAATTAACACGACAAGCTTATAGCCTGGTTAAAAAAAAAAAAGAAAAAGTCCTCTTACTATTGTTTGGGCACAGAGCTCAGGCTGGAGCTTGCTACAAAGGCCTTTTCTCTGCTCACTCCACTTACTGCACTGCCAAGCACCTAATATTTATTTACACATGTAGCACGCATTAATAGTCAAAAGTAGTTGTCAAGGTTGACTGAATTGGAGCTTTTCTGTTGTAAGAGACCTGTGTGTAGATGTTTAATGTATTTTCAATAGGTGGTCAGTGTTGCTGGGCCAAACAAGCTAACAACAAGCTATACAGCAACGTTTCAAAAACCAAACAAACATAAAGGGGCTTAGCTTGATTTGCATCATTAATGGTGGTGGTCACACATGGTCCTGTGTGCCCCCTCTCACCTTTCCCTCTTCTTCTGTGCTCCTGTTCTCCTCCTCTGATGGAGGGCAAACCTGCTGTTGAATATATTTGTTGAATATATTATGTTATAGACACAAAGAGACAATTACACATTAACATATAAATGCCACATTGTACATTTATGAATATATTTGCATAAAATAATGACTTGAACCAACATTTTCTTTTCCACACACACACGGACTGTTTGTGTCCACTTTTGCCACTTTTGTCCATTGTTCAGTACACATGCACTGTATTAGCAGGAAAACAATTGTCATATTATAGCAATAATGTGATTACTTACTTACCTCAGTGATGAGTATTGGAATGAGTCATTACATCATTACAACCAGATTTTTGTTCTAACTGATCTGAAATCCAACCATCTGGTCACATTCAGCTGCTTGACCTGACTTCCATATTGATGGCTTGAGCCTTGACTTAGACTTCAACCTAGACTTGGACATTAATTTGAATTACATGTCCAAAAAAATATCCCCAGGAGACCTAGAGTGTCCTTTGTTGTTGTCCTATATTATTATTATTATTATACTGAATATGATGATGAGGTCAAGTTTACACTTTATGGAACCTTTAACCTTTATGGATGTTTTGACCAGGTTTTGTTTTGTTGAGAGAACACATGACACCTGTATGTTGCACTGCAGGTAGCTTTATGTTATAGGAAAAGTAAGTAGCAGTAGTAACTTGCCCTGATGACAGAAGCTTGACTTGTGACCTGTTTGTCCTGTACAGTGACTTGGCTAATAGTATGGAGTCATCTTGGCTTACTTTCACCACATGTAAGTAACTCTTAAAAAGGGTTTAATAGCAGGTTATTGCTGCTTGTATGTGTAGCACCTTTAGTCTTTACTTTGAGAATGAAGGAATACCCACATCTCTAGGTTCGGTAGGAGTTGGGAAATAATTTTCACAAAGGAGGGTTGGTATACGAACAGATGATATTTTAATATCACTAGAATTAACAAAATAATAAACATTGACAGTGTAGCTGTACACTTGTTCCAAATTAATAAAGAAACAAATAAGGCGTCGTAAAATAACAAACAAAACCAAAAGAATGGAGAATCCTGGGACTGAGCTATCCTGCTCAGTGCTCAGCAAGTTCAGTTCAGGATGGATCCAATGTGTGTTTTGTCAGTAAGTCAGTTAATTCAGTTTCCTTGTCCACAGTTTCTTTTCCTTACTGGTATACTCGCTACTACCACTACTACCCGGGTAGGTGATTGTGTGAGTATCTTATCTGTGTTTCTCTGTGTGAGAATCAGAAGGTCTGGAGTCGTCGAGGTAGGTTCTGCAGCTGGCCACACTGCTTCTCAAACTCTCTCTCTCTCAGATCCGTTGGGCTGGGCTGCCATCTTAATCATCTCTGTTTCTCGGTTTCTTGGACAGTAGTTCAGAATAACCAAAAGAAAAACACAACCTACACAGAAAATGCATAGGTGTAAGAACTAAATCGGATTCTGTCATGTTCTATTAGACCTCATCTTTTCTGTTAATCATGAAATATATCACCAAAAATCAAGGAAATATATTAACTTCGCTTTAACCATAAATGTAATCAATTATTCATGAATTCCTATCAACAACAGACACATTATTTATGCATCTTTTTAACCTCTATTTATCTTATATCATCAGTTTTTAACTATTTTAATTCACCTTTTAATTATTTAACTCTTAAACATCAAATGAATTACAGTTTTTATACACAATAAATAATAAACACCTTAATAAAAAAATGAATTATACTACACCTTAAATGGTACTGTTAACCCTTTTCAATGGCTAACAACACAAACAGGCAGTTCAATGGCACAAAAGAAATAAACTGCATCTTCTCATTGCAGACCGCATGGCAATTAGCTTGACTTAACGATTAGCATAGCGATTAGCATGAATAAGCATAAACAACGGACAGACTAGCAACTAGGAGCTAGCGATTAGCATGTTGCGGTCGCTATTAGCATTTAGCTAACAATTTCTTTTCCACAATAAACTACAGCAAAAAGTGCACGAAAGTAGTTTTAATAAGCAACATAAACAATACTGACTTAAAATAGGCAGATAACACAATGAATGCAATTTTTCCATCTAATGGCTACCGGGCTACGGGCTAACTGTATGCTAACTCACCGGAGTCTCTGCATTTACTTCCACGAGGGAGATTTTTCCTCCTCGGCTCACAGCTTACTGGAGTGAACCTGGGTTTGCCCGTAGCTACCAGGTCTTTCGGCGGACGGTTCAGCACTTAATAACTCTTTTCTTTGTGTTTGCTTTGCTCTTTTGTTCTACTTTTTGCTAGCGACTCACTCGGTCTGGTCTGCTGCCGTCTGGCTTGTGTCTGAGAGAAACATGGTGTCAGGTACCGGCTTCACACGGCACCTGAGCAAAATTCAGGAATAATATATCACTAACAGGAAACTACTGCCACTGCATCCAGTAGCGTAAAAAGCAATTGACTTCGCACAGAGAAAACGATAAATGTGACGGTCAAAAATAAACATTTCTCCATTTACAAGGATTTTCCTGTATATGTTAAGCACCTGGCTAGAATTGAGAACAAAGTATCTTGTAAAATGTATTAAACGAAGTTATGTGTGTTTAGCAAACTTAATGTGAGAGAGTGTTTATTCTTCATACAAATATTGGTGCTGTTGCTGCTAACTTTAGCCTTTGTAGAGTGTATGTATGACGCATCCCCTAAAACAGTTACATTTCTACATGTTATTCTGAAAGAAAGATGTGGACAGGACAGGATGAAATAGTTCACTCATGATTTACTAGATGCACTGTGATGGGACTGTTGAATTGTCAAACTGTAAATCATGAAGCTTTTGGAAACTGTAAATCATGACGTCATACGTTTTTTTTGTTTTATTTTTCTCTGTTGTGTTTAATTCAAATACAAGATATTAGCACTTTGAGCTTCTCTCAGAACTTCAGGCAGACTGTTTCTTGGATCTTGGAACATCACCAAAAGTTTTTGTTCTGCACCGTAGAACAACTAAGAGACTTCTTCCTGAGTGGCCGCCCTGGTCAATCGTAAAATCAATCCGAATCTGACGGGTAACCAATGTAAGGACTTTAAAATAGGTTTAATGTGTTCTGTTCTCTCTTCCTAGTCAGCACTTGAACAGAAGAGTTCTGAGTCAATTGTAATCGATTCAGAACTTGTGATTGAATTGACTTCATAATATGGTGGTAGGCAAGGCATGTGAACATCAGAGCCGTTTAGAAAATCAAGTCTATAATACAAGTGACCCAACATCCAAAATTTGATGGCCAAAACTCAAGGCCCAAATTAAAGTTCACAGATAAGTCTTGAGGCCAGAATAAGGGTAGGAATGACACTCAGGTACGGCCCTGATGCTTGGCTTCCAACTAAAATGAAGTTGGTGGATATGTGATGTGATGACAGATCTCACCACTTGCCTCAGGAAGATAACGGCACCACTGCAGCTCAAACTGTTTCCTAGTTTCCTATTATATGAGGTGAATTCTTAAAGCCTAGACAGAGGGGATGGGGGGGGGCATTGGCTGAGTTCAGCATCAAAGCCTGCGGCTCACAGGAAGCACAAACCTGACAACACTGGCTGCAACAGCGAAGTGATCATGTCAGCTAATAGGAGCGAGAAGGGCTCCTTCATCACTTTCTCAAGCAGAGCTCTTACTGTCCCTGAGCTGATGCACACTAATTTTAGTTGGATGCAATGGAGTGGAATGTGTAATGACAATGTCCTTGTGCATGTAATGGAGTGAGATACCTGCAGCCTGCACTGACTTCTAACTAGCCGTGACTGTCAGCCAAGCAGCCCCATTGTTTGTGTGTACATTCCAGGTTTGACAGAGTAACACGAAGTTACACAAACCACCCAATCCTAAATCTGACATGTAATTTACAGGCATGACAGACAACTACTACAGTCAATTATTTCTATTCTACACAGTATGGAATGCAGAGATACTTGTGGTATCCTGTGTTTTATAAGGGGGAGAACCCAAGCAAGCTGAGGATAATTTCAAAAAAGGATGAGCAGGCGAGACGCAAAAAGCATTGTCGTGAACACCGTCAGGTGAAGTGACCCATTATCTGGCAGCAGTTTGAGGGTGCAGACAAGATAATTGAAAAATCAGCATGACAGCATGTTGACAATCACCTTAAGACCATGTCAGCTATCATCATCATCAACCTCAGCTTGTTGGAAAAGAGGTTTTGGAATACCTTGTGTTCAGAAGGGCTTGTGTTCACGGCTCTGATGGGTTCCGGGTGCGCTGCAGCTTTTCTATAATGCAGCGCAGTGCTTCTGGTGGGGTAATTGTATAGAAGTGTTTCAGAAGCGTCTCTTCACTCTGCCCTGCGGAGAATGCACAGCTGTTCTATTTTTGCGCAGATGCACAACCAGCTGCAGATCGAGTTTACCAAAGGTCAGACACACAGACGGCATCGAGAATCCAATCAATCTTCAAAATAAAACAACCCGTGCCAATTTCCATTTGCAAAAACAACCAAAAGGGAAGCAATTTAAGTACACTGCATAATTACCTGTGGTAGAAGCAGAAATGACCAAATCTAGTACAAGTTAAAATGCCTCTAAAGCGCTGCTGGTTAGGTATGAAGCTGCATGGAGAATGAACCAAATCTCATGGCCGTGACTTGACAAGAACATGCTCAGTTGGAGCCAGGCATTAGGTTTGACAGTTAGCACAGCGTATGTAACCACACCATTTTAGGTTGACAAAGATCCAGTTACTCCAGAACGGTGTCCTAACAACAGCTGCATCCTGAAGTGGATTTGACCCAGAATACCTTCCCTCTTGATAGCAAAAATACCAAAATCCGTCCTTCTTGTTAACTCTGTGGTCCCGACCATGGCTCTAAAACATCAGGAAGTCCGTGGCATTTAAGTGTCAAATGGACTTGACTTTTGTCTCGCATCCATAATATTCTCTAAACTTTATGTGACAAATACTCAATACTATGCTGTGCTGTAGCCTATAGTGTCATCTTTATTTATGACCAAAGTTATAAATAGCAATATACAGTCATGAAAGAGAGAGAGGGTTATAGAGACACACCTCTACCTGTAGTATTTCTCTAATATTTTTATAATTGTGCTCCCATTGGGCCATGCATGTTAAAAATGAACAAATCATTGACTGGCTGTCACAAGCTGGGTGAGTGAATGTGCCACGGACCTGTTGGCAGTGCTAGTTTTAAACTCGGGGGATCACTAAGGTCATTAGAATTCATCCTGTAGGGACCATGAATGTCTGTACCAAGTACAATCCATCGTGCCATTGTCGATTTCACTCTGGACCAAAGACAGCACAGCTGTGCTGTCACTCGTAACACTGCTGTTGGTTCTGCTTTGCTCCTTCTTTCTACACATCACTGCTGCTGGCTGTTTCGAGCATATAGGCCTCCTCCTGTTCTAGTTTCATATTACCGTGCTTGGTAATGGCATCGCTTTCCTTGTGCATGTTGTGTCTCTTGTGTCTCAGTGAAAAGTACCTGTTGGGTTCTGTTCTGTGTAGCTCTGGGGGTTTATCGCACTCCCCGCTGAATCCTGCACTGCAGCACAGATTCACCTTCAGGAGCAAAGCTTATTCCACCAGATAAAAATATATAATATGATCAAAGTGTCTCTTACAGAAAGGAACATATATGTAACCGATGCACTGTTGCCCAAAAATAATATTGTTTTTTCTGTGATACGTTATCTATCAAGAATGAATCACATTGTCACAATCATTTCATGAGAAGTGGCCAACATATTGTATCCCGACTTCATGGGCAAAAGTTAATGTATAACGTATAAATCTGGATTCACATATGAGAAATATTAAAATAGCACATTATTAAACTTGAAAAATCGTTGACGACTGGCCCTATTTTACAATGATAAAATGATTAACTGAGAATGGTTAAGTGATTTTAATCTGTACAATATTTTTGATACATAGCCCTGTTCACTGAAGGGACATGCAATATATTAAAATACATTTTCATAGCATAACATGGGGATATAAATGTCATTCCTTCAGTCTGTTGTAGACTGGTATTATAAAAAAGTTGAGCATGAATACAGAAACAATGTTTAATAATGCATGGTACTTTTTTCTACAATCAAACAGTGTTTGAAATTTCAAATTAAAACTAACAGTCCCATCATAACTGAGCTTGAATGGAATGTGTGTAATCACCCAGAAGTGATGAAGTCATGTTTTTGATTTACTTTATTCACTAAGGAGGTATTATCTTCTTTTAAATATAGAGCCATGACAGTCCTAATGCTGTGTCCATTACAGTGGTAATGACTGATATTCTCTCTCAGAAAACTGCAGAGTCATTTGCAGCAGACTTACTTGAGTGGTTCAATGTAACCAAAACAAAACAGCTTTCTAAACATCAATACACAAGCCAATATGAGATTACTGCTACTGGCTGACATGCGATAAAAATCTTTGGGACAGTGTGAAGTGAAACAGCACATCACTGTCAGCCCTGGCTTGATCCAGAGAGCTGTTGGAATCCCCAGAGTTTTGTTTGGATTGTCTGGAAGAATCGAAAATCCCTAGAGTTTAAAATTTATACGCGAGCGATTGTTAACATGGAATAAAACGATGAAATAGTAATTATTAGTGATAATTTGTCATTTCAGATACTTTACATCAACTACTCTTTCAACTGCTTTTCTAATCATTGCTGTTTGATAGGACCCCAGAGTAATTCCATGGAACCATAAAATCATTTTTGGCAGACCTGTCAAGCCTTGCTTTAGTTTCATTTATTTCGTTGGTAGAAATGATGAGCCTGAACATGCAGCCTCACATTAGCTGACTAAATCTTACCCTGCTAGTAAACCTGCAATACCATAATGCAATTGTCACAATTTAAACCAATAATCATGCAAATAAATATCTTCCTTCTGCACAAGTCATGCATTAATATATGAAACTATATAAAATTGGTCAACAATTCCAGTAACATCTGCCAGAATTCAAAGTGTCCTACGTCTAAATTTACAACTTTGTAGACAACTGTGTAAAAATTGGTATTTTTGCAACTTAGGAATACAGTACTTACCTCTGGTGTGCCACCACCTCCACTCCCCATCAAGTAACACATTGTAGCTTTAATGTGTAAATAGGAGCATGTGTTATTTCTTTTTTTTCAAATGAGTCAGTTCAGATTACATTGGAATAAACTAAAACACCACAATAGAAGCTGTCTTGAGTCCAGTGGTGGCTGGTGAAACATATTCTGTGGGGCTGTGCCATATTCAGTCAGTTTCAGAAACCATCCCGTCCCGAGACAATTTAACACATATACCGGACAACTGCATATAACGGATACCAGTGCTCTGTGAAATAATAAGTAATTATGCCAATATAAAAAAATTAAGGCATTCTTATAGAAAAATAAACACTGCACAATCACAAGCTTTACATGTAAAACAGAACTTGTAAACAATTGACATTTGAATTTCTAACAAAGCATAACCTTTGGCAAGGCTGTTGACTTTACACGGGACTCACACCGGGGACGTAAGTGCCGCGGAACGGCTGCGCCGCGGTTTTGTTCTGTCCTCTGCCCGGCGTCAACTCACACGGGACTCACACCAGGCACGTCACAGCAGCGTCACAGCAGCGCCACGGTTCAGCTCCGTCCTCTGCCCGGCGTCAACTCACACCGGGCACGTAACGGCAGCGTTACGGTAGCGTAGAGAACTAGCCGTATTCACGCGAGATCACGCGAGAATCCCGAACATACGCGAGTCCCCGTGATAAACTGTATATAAAAGAAACAACACCAACACACAGCGAACTTTGCTTCTCCGACGTGGGAGAGATTATAAAAAGGATCTGTTGTGTCATAAATTATTGTGTGTGTTCCACAACAGTTAGTCTCTCGTTGTTCATGTTGAGACTCTTTGATTGACTGCTGACCTGGTGCCACCGGTCATGACGTAATGTGGACGTGAAGCTGTGACAGGCGACATGAACTGCATATTGTGTTTTATTTTGAAAGGGGGCGGAAGTTTATTACGCTGATTCTGTGTCGGTTCTCCTGTCTGGTGCAATCTGCTCTGTTGAAATTGACGCGGTTTAGCAACGGCTCCCGTCAAAAATAGAAGTGCTACGTAAAGATAGCGCTGCGGAGCGGAGAGACGCTTCTGGGACGCTGCTGAGACGTTGTGCAGCGCGCCTGGTGTGAGTGGTCTCATTGATTATAATGGCAGCGATCAGCAACGGCTGACGCGATGCAGCCATTCTGTGGCGCTGACCTCCCCGGTGTGAGTCACATGCCCCCTGTACAGAGCTGATCAGCTGTGCTGCTGAGTGCATGAAACAGTGCCGTTAGTAGTTAATAGAACAATATCCTGTAACATCAAATTATATAGATTAATAAATGTTTATATGAACTCCTTCACTGTATAAAGCATGTATCATATAGAAATGTATATCACTTGAAACCATATTATATGCATTCTGTGGATGATTTCTGCAGAGCTGCTCAGACATGCAGACAAGGGACAGCATATTGCTGCGAAGTGGATTTTTAAAATATATTATATCATCATTTATATCATATTTTGCACATATTAACGTATGTATATTTAATTATTTATTCATTATTTTAACACACAAATATTGAAAATAAGTATTATTTAATATTATTTTTTTTAAAAATGTTTTAATTTTTATTTTTGTGGCTCAGGGAGGGCGGCACCCTCCCGCCCTCTATTGGCCAGTCGCCGCTGCTTGAGTCACAGTAAGTTGTTGAATCATCTACTTGATATACTTACCTTCATTTGACAGGCCTCACCCTGGAAAGTCAGCTGTAACAGGTTGAAGGTTAACACATGTACAACAATAGATACAATCATATACCATGTGCAAATTCATCTGGTATACAACAGAGGGCACAGGAATCCATTCATCTCTGAGTTCATTAACATTCTCGGTCCTCTGGGTATGCTGCAGAGAATTACAAATTAGCTCACTGTTAATTAATCTTGATTAAAAGTGCCGTAACAGTGATTATACTGCATTGCACGTCGGATATAAATTGATGTGTAATAGATTGGTAATACATTATTAATCATGTCCAATGTCACGTGTCAAGTGTCAGTGAGAAATGGTTGATACCCATTTCAACAGTCTTTTGTTGAAGTTTGAAGTTCAAATGGCCTGGACCTGAGATGAATTCTTTAAGTGTCACCATGAAAAGGTTAGCACCTGCTGTCTCAGCTCATTTCCAAACTGGAAACGCTTTCCTTCACCTCTTCACATAAATCTAGTGATTGATCAGAAAACCCCTCATTTTAAATTCAGCTGCTTACCCCAGCATATCTTCACTTTCACTTTTCAGGAAATCTTCAAATGTACCTTGCATCTAAAGCCAGATTATTTATCTCATATCTGAATTCGACAGGGCCTGATTCACAAAGAAGCACAATCTGAGGGAGACCAACAGGAAGAAGAGAAATGCAGGGCCAAGAAACACAAAGAATGAACATTAAGACCAGTGGAAATCTGGATGTTGGTCTGATGAGTCAAGTTTGGGATTTTTGGTTCATCCCGCCATGCCTTTTTGAGATGCAGAAAATGTGAGTGGAGGGTTTCTACATACCATTTAATCAAAATTCAATGCACACTTAACCAACATAGCTACCACAGCATTCTGCGGGGACACGTCATCCCATCTGGTTTTATACACTGTGCAACCTCCATTTGTTTTTCGCCATTCTGACCATTTCAACCAAACCATTCCAGATGGCGACCTTGTGAATCTAACAGAGAATGTCCAAAGTGTACAAAGCTGTCTAAAAATAAATGAATGAATATAAATATTATATATATATACAAAATAACATTAAAATGTGATAACACTCAAAAGTGCACAACCTTGTATAGATCATCAACAATATGCATGAAAGAAATGATAAAATATGCTAAAAAAGTGAAAGGGACATCAAAGGATTAAGTGGATCTCTAGTGACTCAAAGTCAGGATGTTTCATCCTCAATCAGTTCTTGCATAATTTCTGACCATCATTACATCTGTCTTCTGAAGTTCCCCTTCATGGAAGTGCATTACTAAATAACTAAAGTGGCTCTTTGCAGAATTCTATTTTTTGTTTGTAGTGCTAAAGCAAGTCACTAAGGGACAATATCATTTGCTGCATTTCAAACGGACTACCATCAGCTCCAGTAAAAGTCAATAATAGACCTTGAATTCACACAAGTTTAACCTGCAGTTGACTCGGTTACCGTGGCCCGTTAAAGAGCTCCTGATGGATTTATGTGTATATACAGTATGTGTGTGTGTCTTACAGTAGGCTACAGTAGGCTATAGTTTGTCCTCTGTTCTCTGCCTCTAATGAAGGATCAGGAGATGCAATTATGTTTGCGTTTGAGGAAAAATTTACAATTAAGCTCGCTCTTAAAAAGGACCAAAAAAATAAATAATGACATCTGGCCCTCCAGAGGCGAACATGCAGATGTAATGCTTCATTATCTCTCTGCTTCCTGCAGTGTCCAACGGTTTGTTGTACTTTATTCCTTTTATGAGTACCTTGTTGTTCTCAGCTCCTGCAGGTGAGGTCACAGGAGGTGAGGATGCTTTTTATTTGCTTTGCATTCATCAACTAGGCGGGAAATAATGAAATATGCAGAGAGGCACACAGAAGGTGGTGCAATTCATTTCAGTTTGAATATTGGGTTTAAATTATAGATATCCAACATCAATAAACATCACTTCACTTGGCGTATTAGGCTGAATGCAAGGCAAACTGGACAGAGCTATCATTTTCTCCCCATCACTTTCAAAGACTTGTTCACCATGTACAGAGATTATGGAATAAATGAATAAAAAAGGCTGTTATTGAGCTGTTGCTAAACCTTTCTCCAGAGACTGTTATCAGCCGTCACTGGGCGGCATCTCCTCAGAGAGGAGGATGGGATGAAACACACACACACACACACACACACACACACAAAAAGCACTAATACAGGGGTGGCCGACCAGCCAGTGACTTAGAGCCAAAATTTTTACTGTGGTACTGCAAAGAGCCACATTATGTACGCGCACACAGACACATGTCACAAATGTCACACACCCCACACTATGAGACCGGAGACGACAAAAATGAGCTTATCTCATCCCAAGACTACAGGCCAGACTTTTGCTGAGCTAGATTCACATCACACTGCAAGTCCTACTAAGACCAGAGGCCAGTTACTTCATTCACTCTTTCGCTGATATAATTATAACACAGGACTTAGGCAAGTCCACATGTAAATATAAAGATTTGCAATAGCATCCAAAAAACAGAATATGTACAAATTTTTAGTATATATATAGTTGAGACACACACACACACCACACACACACACACACACACACACACACATATATATATATATACACACACATATATATAAACACACACATATATATAAACACACACACATATATATATATATATATATATATATACACACACATATATATAAACACACATATATATAAACACACACACACATATATATATATATATATATATATATATATATATATATATATATACACACACACACATATATATATATACATATATATATACACACACACACATATATAAATATATATATATATATATGTGTCTAAATATATATACCTTATTGTGAGACTTCTGGCAGACGTTTTTTGCCTGACTTTTCAGCGTGTTTAATTTCTGCTTGCGAAGTTCAGTACCTTTGGGGGATTCTTTGTCGACGTTTGAATGGAGTGTGTTGAAATGGCGCTGAAGATTTGAAGCTTTGAAATGTGCTAAAGAAGGGTCACATAACAGACAGAAAGGCTTGCCTTTTCGTTCAATAAAAAAGTAAGCGTCCTTCCAGTCCTCAAGAAATGTCCTGTGCTCATCTTAATATTTGCGTTTAGCTTAGCCATTTTTTGAATGAATCACAGCTTGCCGTTGGAAAACGTCAGAAAACTTGTGCGCGCAAAGGAGTGTGCAGTGCCGGCTGTCCCCCCTCCCTCCACTCCTCACCCCAAGATAATTGGTTCCGTGGCATGTTTGTGACACACAAAAACATATTAACGTTTATTATTATTATTACTATTATTATTTAAGTTGGAGAGCCGCATTCTTATGGGCCAAGAGCCGCATGCGGCTCGCGAGCCGCGGGTTTGCCACCCCTGCACTAATAACCACACAGAGTAAAGAATGATTAGTGTCTTAAGAGAGTTCCTGGTAACTGAAGCGGTGTCATAAAAGACTTTCCACTGATCAGGACAGTGATTGGAGCCAGTTGAATAACTCATCACAGTATCACATGCCCACTGATGGCACAGAGATAATACAGTACACGATATCCATTATGAGGAAATAAAGCTGGATAATGACTTATAACCTAATGCAGTAAGAGAGACAACAGCTCTCTAAGTGCAAAAATGCATGAAAGAGAGCGCACAGTTAATGATGAACATCTAATAACCAGGACTTTACATTATGGACACCACTGCTCGCCACACAGTCTGGCACAGTCCATAGAGGCTAGGTTGCCAGTTAGTTTAGTTGTCCCTGCCTCTGCCTTTGTCCTGCCCACTGTGTTTTAGGCCACCATTTATACTTTGCCACACCGATAATTACAATCAGACACAACACAAGAGGAAGGTGCTCTGAGCATTAGTGCACTATCTTTAGTGAGTCAGACCCTATAAGACAGGGCACACAGTGGTTCAAAGCGATGCTCAATTCATGGTGCAATCAGCGGTTGCAGTACATTCTTTGTGAATTCGCCCCTCAGAATCTTATATTTGCTCTTGGAAGAGAAGGTCAGATCTTGTGCACATACACACGATACTAATGTTTGCCTTCCAGTTCAAGAGGACATAAATCTTTTACAGTCTTTGATAGTGATTATCACTGATGTTCCCACATGTATTGACCATTTTACACCGTATTGTGCAGAAACCATTTCTTCCAATCGCTGATGCCAAGAATGCTCTCAAAAAAGGTTTTTTTTTTTTTTTACTGGGCAGTAACATTTTTAAGAAGCAAGAAAATGTTCAATCTTGTGCAGGAACACATTTAAAGATTTGATGATGGACAGTTTTAAGTTTTCCTAATAGTACATTTAAAACAAGCATACTGTTAGCTAATCCTTAACATGGCACTCTAAATGGCACTGTTAATAACCATTAGCTTATTTGACAAAAAAAGTAGTAAAACATGGCATAAAAATCATAGTATATAGGTAATGTAGTGTGACGGTTTATAAAGTGACTGCACTTGTTATGATTGAGTATTCCTGTCCTCCTCTCAACACATGCAGAAACCCTTTAGCCCCACTGTGAGCAATCACCTCAGGTAAAGCATTCAGATCTGGTGAAACCACTGCAGCATGAAGTTGAATGTACTCACAGCAGAAAATCATGCACGCCAACAGTGCTGTTTTCGGCTTTTCCTGCTGGGAGGTTTGGACTTCTTCCTGAAAGCAACAGATTTGAATATTTCCATAACAATAGCATACTAAAAAGGCTTGTGTTCGGTTGGGAGATTTGGAGAGTCTCTGAAAGCAACATTTTCTATACTCCCTGAGTTCCATAAATGCTAGATGATTTACTCTTTGGGGGTCTCGATAGACCTTTTCAATGAATGTCCTTTTGTGTGCCCATTCATATGAATATGAGTATATGTAACAGCAGATCTAGGAGCATCGATGCATACAAAATTAGTCAGAGTGTAGGACTCCTCCTAGGAGGCAGTGGAGCACAAACTAAGGAAGTGATGATATTGAACTTGGACTGAACTCAAAGCTTGTCCTTCACTTTTTTCTCTGCTCTAAGACGGAGTGTACCAAAGACTTCTTGGAGGTTAAAGACCATCTCTACAACATACTCTGCAAGATACCACCATTTATTTTGTTTCTTTGCACAGTTTGAAACCCTAGAGTCTCTTTCAGTGCTGTCACCACACAGAGCATTGTCCAAATTGGATTTGACAGTGATTGGCTCACCCCAAAAGCTAACAGGGTCTTGGGGACAGCCACGGGATAAATCACAAGCCTAGGCTGGATTAATGGATGCTGACAACTCTCAGCTCTGGGCCGTAGGTAAAGGATTTAAGGTCAAATTAAGCCAGACCAAATGGCAGCACAGTGATAGTACTTATTATCCACTTCTTTCAAGACAGTCAGTAACACTTTAGTCTGTCTAGTTCACTTGCCTTGGTGAGAACTTGGAGGCATCGGAGTGTGGCCAGCGGACTCGCTGGCCACACGTGTTATGTACTCTCATCATGCCGTCAAAATATTTGCATATTTTCTCATTACTGCGTCTCACAAACACAACAGAGATAGAGATTTTGAGCTAAAGTAGGCCATGTGAAGTCATCAGTCTGTCATCACTGATTTGCATATGTTTGAGCAAGCAACATTCTTGTTGCAGCAAACTATCTAAGATGGTTAAAAAGAAGGTTCAAAGTTCATTACAATTTATAGTTTTTGTCCATCACTATAAGGGTCCACACGGGTCATCTGCCATGTCCAGTGGTCAGTGCAAACTATCTACATGAGAATAGCCAGCCAAAAACAGTTATGACCTTCAAAAACTGTATATCACGATTGTAGACATGGATAAACATATGAACACGTATGCCTAATGTATGCGGACGCTGGATGAAATAATATCCAAACATTTGACTCTTAATTTGGCCATGATCAACCCCCACCTCCCTTTGGCTGTTAAAACTGTGGGAACCCTTGATGATATACAATGCACAGAAACTGGTATTTGTGGTGTCAGCAAAGGCCTGCCAAATTTTACCTTGGGGGATTAAAGATCACAGTATGACAGGGGCCTCTCCAAAAAATATACATCATGACTGTGTTGAAACTTCTTTCTGCCACCACAACATAATGTGTACATGATGAGCGTACAGGCTTTATTTAGCTATTGATCTCAAGTGCTGGAACTGTCCCAGGTCCACGATGTCTTGATAATGTCACTTGATTCCTGTAGATGCAGCAGCACATGTACTGCAAACATCCCATTTTACCTCAGAGTATTTACAGAATTACATAATTTTAGAATAAATACATTTTAGAATAAATTAAAATGTTAGACCATCCATCTGGAGATTCATTATCCTAATGGGAGTTTCCATTTAGGACACTAGACTATTAAAACCAAGAATGTTTGACCAGTAACATCTGATTTCTGTTTTCTTCATAGTAAGTACGCTTATTCTTCTAAGGTTATTATTATTATCTTAATCTTTTTTCATGATTGGGCACTGTCCATGTATGATTAGAACCATTAAGGCTGTACCTAAACTCATGGAAGCTAGAGCTACAGTACATAACTAAAGTTCTCTTTCATGTAGACTTTGCCCTCTAATAACTAGTGGGAAAAGGGCAAAGCAGGATGTGGTCCATACCCCGCTGAGTTCTTTACATTATATAATACTACTAATACTATTGCATCAGTGAGTCACAGTCAATCATAATTCATCAGCATGCACAGGTGATACAGAAACACTAAGAAACCTGTTCTTAACCAAGAGGGAATGCCACTTTGGGGGGAAAAAAAAAACAAAGGCCTACTGCTGTGCCCAGCAGAGATGATGGTTACGTACCCTAACAGTCTACATGAAGCAGAGCAGGAGAGAAAAGAGCTCTCTACGGGCCGAGAGGCCGCTGTGTTCAATTCGCCACGTGTGCAACCGGCGCTGTAGCTGAGTTTAGCACACTCTCCCTTGACAACTTATGTACGCTGGCGCTGTTTTGTTATCTGTACGAATCAAAATGTGATGATTCTCCAGCAGCAGGAGAATACTGAGTCACATTCCATACAGTGAGCAGCTCCGGTCCAAACCTGAGAGAAATGCACCTGTGAATACTGAGATGGGTGATGTAGCTCTGCCCAGGGGCACCCTCGTTGACAGGATGTGAGGGTTTTTCCAATAGGCTCCAATGACACACAGGGTGGAGATCTTTATTCTTTGTCATTATTATTTATGGTATATTTGATAGGGACAGGTATGGGCAAACTCATAACAGCTATCCGATTCTAGTACTGGAAAGTAGTGTTTGTAGTGGATGCAACTGCTTTCATGCATCTTCTTTGAATGATCATGGCATATTTTAGGATAAATGTTTGGTTATGCTACACAGCTCACCTGCTACAGAGCAGGTTTGTTCGAGAAAAGTTGCCATCGCGGTGTACCCCCATAAATGAACGCCAAGGTTTAAACCTGAAGTTAGCTAACCTAACAAAAATATCGAGGACGAATGTTTCAGTGTTTGAACTGAAATATGTCAAACCAGTGATAAAAATACATTTAAGTAAAGACAGTGAAGCATTTATGTTACCCATAGGAAATTACTGTCATCGTTGTTATAGATACCTGACCAAATTTTTCAGTTTGAAATGAGAAAACCTTCTTTGACAACCCTCAGAGTTTGAAGCAGGTGCAATAATGAGAGCACAATAATGGACTACAAAGCAGCTAAGAGAGCTAAATAATCTGCCAATGAGACTGATCTACAGTCAGACAGGGAAAAGTGTACAAAGCAACTTTGTCTGTAATACAGAATATGTTAAAATACCATTTAATGTTTGAATATTTAAAAGCAGAATTACTGGTCAGCAGCCGCTCGACACTGAGCCTCACTGCGGACGTTAGCCACGTGGTGGCTGTTGTCCTGCTTGGAAGCACGGCAGACCACAGCGGGTCCTTGATGATCTCCTCCCTTTATCTGTGTCGACTGCTTCATGGCTCCGGTGTAAAAACTTTACATCTGTCTTCAGAGTGTCATTTCCTCATGATGGCTAATCTGTCAGAGCCATAAACTGCTGAGGCTGAAGGTTGTTGGGGAAAAAAAAATCTCTTTAACATCCTGTAAAGGATGACTGCATATGATCATCATGTGTCATCATCTTTCTCTGTTTTGAATTGAAGGGATAGCTCTGATTCCCAAAATGTATTTATAGACATGAACGCAATCAAGTATGTGTATCAGTATTTGTCATTTTCTGAAGAACACTGAAATTAAATTGGACCTGTTGTTTTTCTCTCTCTTTTTTTTGTTGATTTTGGTTTTTCATTATTTTTTATTTCAGTTAAATAAATTTTAATTTAGCTAACTGAATTTTATTTTTTTCGAGTGTAGTTTCAGGTTCTTAGTTTGAGTTTATTTGACTATAATTACCTTTGTTAGATTGGATGATTTTGTTACATCGATACACAGGTTCATGTAGCTGTGTGTGTGTCCGTGTACTAAAAAGGAAGAGATAAATCAACAGAGTAGTCAGACTTTTTTTAACTATTATTTTTAAAGATTTGCGTTGGGCTTTTCTAGCTTTATTTGATAGAGACAGCTGAAGAGTGACAGGAATGTGGGGAGAGAGAGAGAGAGATGGGGAATGATGTGGGAAAGTGCTACAGGTCGGATTCAAACCCTGGGCTACCGCGGCAAGGACTGAACCTTCTCACATGGGGCGGCTGCTCTACCAGCTGAGCTAAACGCCACCCGGAGTAGTCAGACTTTGAAGAAGCTCAGAACAGTTTCTAGTGTCGTTCTTCTGGTTGCCCCTCAGGCTGCACCACTCAATAATATATGTCACTTTCACAGCGATGTCAGTTTTGTCTCCAAATAAATATTGAATTTAATCTTGGTCTGAGAGAGTGTCAGAGATAAAAGAAAAAAACAATCATGTTGTTTTCTATCTTTGTTTAGGCTTGTGTCTTAGCGTTTCGCTGCTGTGGCGCAGTCCATGGTGGTGAGATGATGCAAGCCAATCACCTCTGCTTACTTTCAACTCAAATAAATCAGCAGAAAAAAAACTCATTTTAACTTCATATGGACATGAAAGCGTTTACCTTGTTTCAGTTTAGATTGAAGAAGTAGTTATTGCACAGCAGTGTCCGTGTGTAGGCTTTGATGCTCGATGTTCTTCAAAGGCAACGGTCCAATTTCAGAGCCAGGAGGTGAAAGACCAAGAGGGGTGTGTGAGTTGTTCATGGTTTCATCTGTGGACAGATGTGGAGACAACATCACCACTGCAGAACAACTAAGATTTACTTAGAATAAATATATGTGTGTTTTCAGCTCAATTTCTACCTCTCTCCATGTCCTGTTGTTAAATTGTAAATGTAATCGAGGGGTAACTTAAGACTCAAACTTCTTCAAACTTCAAACTTCCCGTCCAACTTTTTCACTCAGGTAAAAAGTTCAGTTCATGCTCTTTATGGTTTCTACATTAAATTACCCGTATAAGCGGTCTCATATCCATAATGACTGTGACATATTAAACGTAGCCAGTTACACTAATGAGATTATTAGATAATGAATTCATCAATTAGAAAATGTCTTTATTAACATGCGGTTCATGTCTTAAGGCATCCAGGGGAATTTTTTCCCCTTGTTAATATGTAAATGCATTATGCATGGTGCTCCAGAAGAATTTCAGACATATATGTGGACAGAGTGGTGATAAGTATGAAGTCTATGAAGGGCAGACTGAGGAGTGAGTGGTGGGGAGACGAAAACAGGATGAAAACAAACACGGAGGGATGTGAACTCCATGTACTTCACATAGAGTGCTCTTAAATACAGGCATTTTATCCACAAACACATACTGCACTGTACATCTACCATCTACCTTCTGAAGACCTCTTACTGATACTGAGGCAAAGGTATGAAGTCAGAACAGCTTCCTGAAACACTGTTCAGAAGGCAAAGTCAAACAACCATGGTCAACTCAAACAATAAATGTCTCTCAGACAAACAAACTCCTGTTAAGAACAAAGAATCTCAGTCATCCAATCCACCACTGGGAAAAAGACAGATGAACCACTGGAATCAAATATGCCACATTGTCTCAGTGCCATCTAATGCAGCTCAATCACTACAACTAGTACAACACTCTGAATATCAAATGTATAAAATAAGATGATAGACAATGACATTCACACACACTGTATGTCCTCCACCACATTTGACGCCTGGATAAAAAAAAAAAAAACACTTAAAACCAGTTCCCTGCTTGCAGTTTCATTTATGCTTCATAAAAGTGGTGTTCCTTTGTAGAGAGGATTATGCTACACATGATTGTTGTTTGTTTTCTGCAAAAATACAGAAGATTCAGATTTTTGAGGATCGATGAAGCTTGCCACAGATGCAACGATGACGCGCTCTGAATATTGTTACGTGCCAGCTCGTGTAGGGAAAAGGAAGTAACTTCGAGACCTACTTGGTAAACCAAGTTTAGACCTGTAGTAGATCTGTTGTTTGTTCTATTTAAATATTAGATATAGACATATCAGGGCGGAGTTTCGCTCAGTTGGTAAAGCAGCCGCCCCATGTGCGAATGCTCAGTCCTTGCTGCGGAAGCCCAGGGTTTGAATCCGACCTGTGGCTCTTTCCTGCATGTCATTCCCCATCTCTCTCTGTCCCTGCATTCCTGTCACTTTACAGCTGTCTCTAGCAAATAAATCCTGAAAAGGCAAAGATATAGACATATATCTATATCTACGCTGAGCTCAATACAAAAAACAAGCGTCCACAACTGTCAGGCAGTAACATAGATCCAGATGCAGAACTGTCCCTTGATTCTATGCAAGTATTGCTGCACTAACATGTCCTTGTCACACTCTACCTTTATTGTTTCCTTTTTTTGTTAGTCTCTTTGGATAAAGCTGTCAGCTAAATGACTAAATGGAAATATAACTCTTCATATTGGATGTTTTGGATCGGAAGGTCGAAACCAGGTGCCGCTCTGATCGGGATCCTCAGTGTGATGATGGGATGGTCATACCTCATCAGCCACAACCAATGAGAAGCAGCAGACAGACACCCTGTCTGTTACGCAATACTGGAACAGGACTCAAATGCAGCAGGGGTTAACAGTCTTTAATGGCAGACAGAGGTTTGGTACACAAAAATCCAAAAGGGGCTGAAGGAAAGGCAAGGTCAACCGGCGAGATACAAACACTGCACAGATAGTCACTAGGAAAACCGCTGGAAAGTAGGACACGACAGACACTAACAATCTGGCACAGGCGGGAGAAGACAATGCACTTATATAGACTGGGTGATGAGCGAATCAGGCACAGGTGTGTGTGATTAGGGGCGGGACAAACACAAGGCAGGAACTAGAAGGATTGAGCGGGCGGACCGACTGTGACATAATCTGCATAGACCAGTGTGCAAACCTTCTTTTGTGAAAGTTATTCACTGGACTGTGAGGAGTTACTTCATCTGAACTTTGAGTGAGGATGCAGGACTGTTACATGTACACACTGTTGCATCAGCAGCTCTGCTGTTTCCTTCCAGACGTTTCCTTCGCTCCCCTCTCTTCAGCAAACTACCTTCACCACTCTTTACTCTTCTCTTTGCACTTTGCATTTAATCTATTCCACCCCTCCTCCTGCTCTTCCTCCTTCATCCACTCCTCTTCCTCGTCTGTTTTATCCACCCACATTATCCACCATCCATTCCTCTTCATCCCCCTCCCATCCCACTCCACTGCTCTCTCATCCTTCCTCACCTCCCGTCCCTCGACAGTGGTGTCAGATTTTCCCCTGGCCATGAATTTTGCATGAATGTTCATCTATGCAGCCAGAAGACTCTCTCTCTCTCTCTCTCTCTCTCTCTCTCTCTCTCTCTCTCTCTCTCTCTCTCTCTCTCTCTCTCTCTCTCTCTCTCTCTCTCTCTCTCTCTCTCCTCTCTCTCTCTCTCTCTCTCTCTCTCTCTCTCCTCTCTCTCTCTCTCTCTCTCTCTCTCTCTCTCTCTCTCTCTCTCTCTCTCTCTCTCTCTCTCTCTCTCTCTCTCTCTCTCTCTCTCTCTCTCTCTCTCTCTCTCTCTCTCTCTCTCTCTCTCTCTCTCTCTCTCTCTCTCTCTCTCTCTCTCTCTCTCTCACACACACACACACACACACACATTCCCACTAAGAATACCGTGGCTACGTCTCGCCAACCCTTCCCCCTCATTAAAGTTCTATTGTTAAATAAATCTTTCAGTGAGAGGACATTACTTGCAGGCGAACAAATCTATACACTTCAGCCGCTCTAATATATATATATATATATATTTTTTTTACATTCCACTCCCTACAAACCTATGTAATGAATAACTGATAGTCAAGAAGGGCGAGGAAGCAGGGATCAAGGGGAAACGGGTTACAAGAGGGGCGAAGTTGCGATGAAATTCAGCAGTTTTTCTGTTGCTGTTGCTGCAGATGTAGCCAAGTGCCTCTTTTTTCATGAGACCAGTGTCCCAAGCAGTGCCGTTCATCTTGGACGATTTTGCAGTGCACACTTATATCCACTGCCAACATTGAACGCCAAGGCAGGAGGCTGAGTGCCCTAAGAGAGGGCAACGCTCCAAATTTTGATTTTGATTCAATGCCAAGTATTATCAAGCCAGAATCACCAGTGCTTATTCTTTTCTTCTAGTTGGGAGAATCATGTTGAGAATTTTGGAGCTACAGTTCCATCATACTTTTTGTGGGATATAAGCAAGAAGTAGAACATCGCTATAGAATTAGTTGGTTAGCTGCGGGCTACACTTTGAGCTTGTTAGCCTCTGTTCGTTTACCTTTTGGCAAATTTAAAAATGGTCATGCAGAATTAGTCATTAGATGTACCTGTAATCAAAGACAACAATATTAATTACTTCATACTGAAGAAAAGTCACCTTCAATCATCACTTTTTCTGCTATCACTGTCACTTCAAAGAGGTTTAATGGATGCGTATCCATGATAGATGATAGCTGACTCCTATAAAGTGACATACACATGACGTCCTGGGGTCATTCTAAAAGCATCATCCTTCAGCCCCAAGGACACAGAATGGGGAAGCTGACAACAATATTTTCTTACTGTAATGCAGATGAATGCACAGCTTAGAGGTGGGGATTGTGCATTGGTATGTAGATGTGAATTTAAAGTTAAAATGAGTAGAGTAGCACTTCATGATTAGACAAACGTGCAGTTTCTATTCCTAAATATAAGGAAGGACGCTAGTCTAAGAATGTTGTACAAGAAGCTTGCTCACCAGTGGTGTCAGCATACTGTGCACTACTGTCCAATTCTGCAACATAACAGTGCTCCAAAAACAGCAGTTGATGTTCAGTCCCTTTGTCCTACAGTAAGTATAACCCTAGTTAACTAATGTAGTAATTCAGTTTATGGCCAGAACTGTGATGAAGGCCAACACTACCTTTGAACAACTACTTCATGAAGCTGATTGAGAGAACACAGAGAGCGCGCAAAGCTGTCATCAAAGCAACAACTGGCTACTTTGATGAATCTAAAGCATAAAACACACTTTGTTTTTTACATTTTATGTTGGGTAATTCCATGTCATTTCATGGTTTTAATAACTTAATGTCTTCATGACTTTCTACAATGTAAAATAAAAATGAGAAAGGTGTGTCCAAACTTTTGACTGGTACTGTATATCCTATCTAGCATTATTGCAAGCATTATATAGGACCAGGATGCATAAAGCGCTAATGAGTCAGTACCTGCTGAGTGCTTGTAGTAAATCGACTGTGGATATGATTAAGGGAGAGGGCGCTTATGAATGCTAATGAGTAGTCAGCTTGGAACAACAAAGCCTTTTTTAACAAATGAAGGATGAAAAAGTCGATTAAAAACAGGTGGGGGCCTTCAATCTACCAAAGGATGAGCTCTCTTGTTGAAGAATTTTGCTCTCCGCCAGTTGAGATTCATACCTCTTAATCAGTGTTATGACATATGACAGATAACACTAATCCATTATGAATCAGAAAGTATGGGGGTCTTTAGAGGCTTCCATCCATATGGCTTTATTTGAGTGTCCATGTGTGAGTTTGCACAGAGGAAGAGGATCATTTGCACTGTCGATTAATTACACTGAACAAGGCCAACGTGTTGGTAGCCCTTACACTGTCCTTTCTTTGAATAATTGCCTGTTGGAGCACATGAGTGTGTGCGGGAGGGTAGCTTCAATCACACTCAGTCACCCAACACACCAATTGCTCATTAGGTGTGTTGGCTCTCAGCACAAGGCCCTGCATACCAAAGAGACAGACAGAGCAGAGGGGACAGGAAAGAGAGGAGTGTTGAACGAGTCAGGCAGCTAAAGAGAGGAAGGTGTTATAGAAACGGAGACATAGTAAAAGAAAATAGATACCACAGGTGTAACACAAAACGCTAAGAGACTGTACTTGGGCACAGTGGTGCTCGGAGCTAAGTGCTAAAGCAGGAAATGTCAGCATGCTAGCGTGCGGACAGATATAATGGTAACCACCTTGGTTCAGGGGATCTCCAAAGTCTCAGAAACTGCAACCATCTGCACAAAATGTGTTTAGATGTTGAGATGTTTATGGGTTGATACAGCACTTGATAGGGAATAGAGGTGAATTCAGGGCATCAACAAACCATGAATGTCTGTATTAAGTTTAATGACAATCCACTCCATACTTGTTGAGATATTTCAGCCTGGAAGAAAGTGGTGGACGGACTCACCACCAGGTTGACATTGGCATCCCTGGAGTCACACAGCCACAGATATCTGTGTTCCACTTTAATCCACAAGTAGGTGGTATCTACATTATAAGGAATTCCACTGGCTTCCTCCCTGTGTCAAAGCAGCAGAGACCAATAGTTAAGGGATTATCTAAAGCATTATGGTATTGTTACAGCCACCGCCGTGAAGTAGTGTGATGCAGGACGCCAACATGGATCCCTGCTTATTTACAAAAACAAATCAATAATATGACTACTATTGCTACTCAAAGGTAACCATTAAATAAATAATAATAATTAAATGACCAATCAGAATGGACTATTCACTGAAGCCGTGTGATAATTGTGTTTAATGTAAAAGCAAGCTTTTTACAAGGAAATCATACATTTTTGTCTCCTGCTGTTACTGTTGTTACCCTTCACCCTGAACCATCAGTAATCAACTTGGGTCACATACAGCAGGAAAACAAAATAAAATGTGCTCTAAAACAAATCTGTTCTGGGCATCTTTGGCATGAAATGTAGAGTATATCACAATACAAAATCAAGATGTTCTTGAGTAAGACGTTTACCTCAGAATGTTTTATATATGACGGCTATATATGTCAGCTATAGCACATCTGCGAGAATACACAAAAAAAGACCATAAAAGAAGATGACGGGAACAAGAGAGAGAACTAGGAATTAGAAAGGAGAGGCAGAGATAGACACAATGATGCGAAGGAGGGGGGAGGAGGTTTACGCCTGGCTGAGCTCTTTATCTAAACTCTCACCTGAACAACTGCCATCTATCTCCTCTTCAGACTGCCACGGATGACAATGACAACACTGCTGCTGGTGCCAAAAATACCACAGCCGTGTCAACAAGACAGAGCAGTGGGTGATGGGAAACTCCTCCGTGGCCCTACAGATTATTAGAGGCAATAAAAAACGGTTTTAACCTTGTGGGTTCTCCAAGGTCCATCAAGCAAATCAACACGGAGGATGAAAAGGAATCAGACACAGTTACAATGTTGCAAAGCTATAATATTCAACAAGACTTGAAGTCTAAACCTTGCAGTTCATTTTGCTCATGTGTCCTTGGGATGTGGTGGCAGAGTGATTACTTGGGATGTGCGTTGATTAATGGAAGGGGAGATCTATAAGCCGTATACAAATGTGGTTCCGGGACATTAAGGCCCATGCAGGAGTGGAGGTCAACAGGAAAGTTGGGGTGCTGATATGTATTGTGATTCTTAGTCTGCACCTACAAATATTAAGATGTATTCAGAACCTCACTAGACCAAGTTGAATCATTTGAGTGACTGTGCATCATCAGTCATTATTACAGCGGCATCTTTTCTATACTGCATTTAAGTGCTAAATAACATACTGTTGAAGTAGCATGCTACATGAGCTGCTTCTGCTCGTCAATGTAGTACTTTAAGAATAATACATAAAACTGAAATATTACAAACTACAGTGGCTCTGGAAACCAGAGTAGCAGAACGAGTTAGCAATGTGAAGTCAGCAGCTATTATGATATATTATCAACTATTGTCAAGATATTACAGGAAACAGAATCATAACTTGGAAAACAGGTTGAAGGGCAAAAGATAATTCATCCAGATGGTTTGAAGAGTCGTTGGGCATACTGGAAATACCTTTATGCTTATGAAGTTCATCTATAATTATGCTTTTTCTTTTTTTTTTTTCCTTTGAAAGGTCAAAGCTGTCAGGATGGTTTACAATTAGTCAGTTTCAAGAATTCACATTCCCACCAAGTAAACTCAGTGAATTTGCCAATTGTGTAAATTTCACTAAAATTAATAGATTCCATTTAGAAAAGATTCTGTTGGTCATTCTGGTGTGATCTGGTCTTTACATCCCCACCAGTGCATGACTGTTAACATACAATATATATATAATATACATACAGATATAGCCTCCCTGACTGTATAATGGTGACCTTTCTAAATGACCTGCTTCTTCAGCCGAATGGAATAAATCAATGTAAAGAGTTATGACACTTTTTTTCACCAGGAATATTGACAGGCCTTCTGTCCTCGGAAAAGATCCATTTACTTTGTGCGTGTACTTGTTTGATTTCACAGCTGGTGGAATTGTTTTCCACCACAGAGCGTCATCTCAGCAGAACTCAGCAGAGAGATTTTCGAGAATATAGAATGAGAGCAACAAACCATGATCGCTGCATGTATTTGGCAATATTCTTCAAATCAGTGCATCATAAACTGGGTTCTGGGGCCGCTCAGCAGGTCTTGAAAGGTTCCCTGGGAGGATAATGAGGTATGTTATCTTCCCAACTGTGGTTTTTCACTGAATCCTATCCGCCGTGTTTCCTTTTTTTTTTTTGGTCATGCATACCTATTGGTAAGTCTCTGCCAGGATCACGGATGATGTCCCTTTGCTCTTAACATCTCCCCATGCCCAATTTAATTTTGACGGAACCTATCCCAGGTTCAAGTTCATTTACGTCCTCTATCTAAACTGCCCATCCTGCTTAGGGTCATGGGAGACTGGAGCCTGGTCCTCATTTCATTCTAAAACCCATCATCCTCTGTGGGTGCTGGAAATGTTTCCATCCCTCATTACCATGACTACGTCTGTGTGGTTCTATATTCAGCCAGTTTGAATATTTGACAACTTCAGAATCTCTTATAAGAATGCTGTGTGGTGACTCTGGCTGACAAAATGAACTCTGGGTACTCTAGATGTTAGAGATTTTCATATAAAATATATAGGATTTTAAAATAAATCTCTGCATCTATTACCATAATCCTTGTAGGAGATGCCTTATGGGCGTATTTTTATGCAACCTATATAATCAAACTATATATTATCATTCTCTTGTTTCTTGGTTAACAATGCTAAAAAAAACAGGGCAATGAGAGCAAAAAGAGAACGGCACCTGAAGCATGCAGGGTGAAGGCCCATAGTCCAGTCTTCTCTCCTGTTTGAGGTGACAAATTCAGCATATTTTACCATAGACACCAGTCTTAAAATGGACAAGACATTTTCATGGGTTCTGCTAACACTAGTACTAGCAAGATATATCCACTATCTGCATCAAATGAATGATCAAAAATAATTACTGGGAGTACCCATAGAGAATTATCAACTGACTCTTTACAGTTCCCTTCAGCATTGAAGAGTGTTTTAGCATTTTTCAGCTGATTGTTTTGTCTCAGGCCCTACAACCATGTGGAGTCATTCCTATTCTTCCTCAAAGTAAGGCAGCTGTATGTAATGAAAAAAGCTCAAATAAACTCACTGTACACCGCCTGTCCAGTAACAAATAAAAAAATGAGTAGTTGCTAGTTGCTGGTACACCGATAGTCACATATTGTTTTCAGGGTTTGGTAGAAATAAAGAAACAGGGAGTCAAAGGAGAACATTTGACTGTCAGTGGGCATATGACTAAAAAAACACAACCCTAAATAAATGCTAATCTTGCCCTGTACTGGTGGGTATAGGTTGTCAAATAGTTGAAATTTCTTCGGTCTCAGATGCTTGCTCGGTAGGCTGTTTTAAACAGAGATAAAGCTGATGACATGAAACAGCAAACAACAAAAACAGGTTAAAAACGTGTACTTGTATGTGTCCTGTCAAAGTCTGAAAAAGATGGAGGTCATGTTTGTTTTTTGAAGTTTCTAATACGATATCACATTTTTGAGAAACTTGGCTTTGAGTTTGGTTCCCAAATTGTTGGTTAAAAAAATGTGCATTAATAGTTAGGCTTAATGTATCATGACTGGGATGTTTGACAATGCCTCTAGGAAGACAGACTTTACAAAGAGTGTTTCATCGCTGTATATTATTATATTGATAACACTGCTGAAGAGCAGCCCGTGGTTAATATTTCAGTGATGCCCTCCATCTTGCCAGTGTCTCTGTTACAGATATTTATTATGATAAGGTGTAGTCTGTCATGGTGGACAAAAGAGCATTCTCTTTTTAACCACAGGTAAAGTACAGAAATGAGCTCTTGCTTTGTATGTAAACAGAGTTTAAATAGGAAATGTGTGCCTCAGACATGTTACCCTCAACTTACACAAAGCAATCGAAAAGCTCCCACAGAATAAAATGGATGCCCACACAGCAATCTGATTAGACTTTTCACTGATGGTGTTGTACACATTGGCAAGAAGCACTAGCTATCTGGCACAGTGCTTTGTGCGGACTTGCTGAGATATGAGATCAATTACTCATCACCACAGTTCCTTTAGTAAAATTTGCATACCATAAACAAATGAGACTGAGGCACCAGAATCGTTTGACGGCTTTGGCTTGTTTGGCCGCTCCCCAGCCACATATCCTGCATTTTACAGTGTGAGCTGCCAAGACAGATTTAACAGGAAGTTTGCGGAACCACATGGTCATCTCGTTACATCCAAATCCTGGAAGCCAACTTTGGCACCACTGTAGTGGTTGTTGCATTAGGTAGTCATACAAAATTAAATAGCGGCCTGTGTATAGGCTACTTTAAATGAAGTTTTGGGTGTTATGTTAGATATTCTTAAGAGTCTACAGCTGTGCTAATAGCTCTGTGAAGCTGTACTCCAATGCAACAGTTCATTAGGTTAGGTACATGATAACATGACCATAAAGACATGCTAACATGCTAAAGTTTGGCTGGCATGATGTTTACCATGTTCAAATGTTTAAATTAGCATACGAGCATGCAGGATAAGTGTAACCTTTGACCTAGTGCTGGCACTACAATACAACTCAGGAGATCCCACAGTCATAGGATTCCTCTGGACACCATAAATATTTGTACCAAATTTTATGTCATTCATTTTCAACAACTGTCTAAGAAGTCTACCTCATGGTAAGAGAGGAAAAGGGAATCAACAAAGCCTTTAGAATTCCTCCTCTGGGGACCATGAATGTACACATTTATTGGCATTTTGAATAGTGTAGGCTTTTCTGCATGGACCAACGTGGTTGACTGACATTGCCATCCCGAGAACGTGTGAATGAATCAACATGTGAAAACTACTGTTAGTTCTAAATTAAGTAGCATCTTGATTAAGTGTAAAACAGGTAAATGCACCTAATTTGGAGCCATTTCCCATTTTTTTTATTGTGTCTGTCAATCAGAATTCAGTGAGAACACACATTGAACTCAGAGACCTGAATTTTACATTTTGTAAGTCATACTGGTGCAGGTTGAACATCTTGTTCACGCTGTGCTCAGCTGAATCCACAGCCAGACAAATCTCCATACTGCAGCCTGCAAGTTTACACGCTGCTGGAAGTCCTGGATTCTCAAATTCTCTCTTTTTATTGTTTGTCTCCTTCTCAGCGTCTCTATATGGCACTCTCAACACGTATGCTCATAATCTTAACACAAACTTTTCTCTTGTTTTTCTCCTGCATGTACACTCAACAATACAAAGTGTCTGACACAAACACACACACTCATTCATTTTGTTCTCCAGGTGAAATGTCCTCACCTGCTTTCCATGTTTACCCCCGCTGGCCAACTCAGAGGCAGCAAATCAAAGAATCAAGAGGACGAAGAGGAATCAAAGGGAAAGGCAGATCAGAGAAAGGTTAAAAACCCTTTAAGCAATGAATCTGACCCATGAACAAGCAAAGAGAGAAAGAGAGAGGAGTGGGGGTGAAGAAAGAATAGAGGGAGAAGCGAAGCACACTCAAAAGGAGAGAAGCAGGGAGGAGGCAAGTTGCAGGAGAGATACGAAGAGACAACAGAGTGAAAAGAAAAAAAAATGACTTCGATAAGAAAGATAGAAGGAGAACAGGGGGAAACACACTGATCAACAGACTCAAAGCAAGATTTGGCAGGAGATTGTGTAGAGTACAAGGAGAAAGACAGAAGAAAGGGTAAAGGCTGGATTATCAGCAAAGTTGGAAAATACCCCAGAGCCTCCCCTGAAGGCCTCTGGCTTGCAGTAATCATATAAATTGTTGACAAAGCAATCCCTGATCAAGGTTTCCGAATTCCGAAGCTTCCAAGATATAAGACAGGCCTCATTGGTAGAGTATAACCCATAATGCAGCTAAACCACTGACAGGTCATGTGGGGATTTGGGTTTGTTATACTAGAGCAGGCATGGGCAAACTGTTCCACAAAGGGCCGGTGTGGCTGCAGGTTTTTGTTCCAACCAACCAAGAGCACACAGTTTGACCAATCAGCTCTCTGAAGACTGAAATCAGTTGATTAAATGAGTCAAGTCTGGTGTGCTGCTGCTTGGTTGGAAAGAAAACCTGCAGCCACACCGGCCCTTTGTGGAACAGTTTGCCCATGCCTGTACTAGAGGCTGAAGTAGCCCTGAGCCTTTGACATGCAGTAGGCTAGAAGTCTCATTCCACACAGTCTCACTTCTTTCTAACTCTACCCCCGCCTCTATACCCGGTTGTTTTAACACATGTAGTAATACACCCCAACACCTGGAAACAGACTCAATGTGTAACATTGGTAGAGTTCCCCCAAACACCATGTCAGAAAACATCTGGGTCTCCAGTGATAAAAAATCAGAGGTAGTACTGTGTGCTACCAATTAGTACTGTAACAAGCCATGGTTGTTTAGTTACATAATGGGCCTGTAACAAACCATGGTTGTAATGGTAACTAAAAGAAGTTTGAGTTACATACAAGCTGGATACATGATTTCTCCAAAATGAAGTTTAAAACTGGCGGTCATAACCTATATGATGTTAGAGACGGTATGTTCAAAGTCCAAATGACATGAGATACTAGGGTCTACTGCGCAGATCACGTGTTTCCGGAGAACAAAGTAATATTCAATGAGTGGCTAATCTCAGATAGTCTTGATAAGGAGGTCCTCGGTTGGTGTGCTTACGCATGATCTGTGTTTTGAGGCCAGTTGGATCTACTGCCAAATTCTAAGAAACAATACTGGAAAGTAATAGTAGTGAAATGAACATTCAAGCATCCAAACCCACAAACTGCTTGGACCATTGATCAGCCTCACTTGTGGCTACACTTGTTTTGAGTACAGATTCGTCAGTATTAATTAATCAGTAATAATTAATTAGTGGGCTTTAAAGGTGTTGCCCGGTAGATGGTGTTACCTTTAGAAAGAGCCAGGACAGTTTTTATGCTCTGCTAAAATAGTAGCTTCCTAGCTCTGGCTTCAGCTACATTGATCTCATTTCATTCTTGTCAGGAAAGAAAGAAAAGCATCATTTTCAATGTCTACCAATATGGGCTTGCATTTCCAGCTCTCTTATGCCTAGCTCTTCTTCTAGGACATGCTCTTCCATCTCTGGATAAAGGGATAAAGAGAGAAGCTAGAGAAATGTTCAGAGACACTTTGTGTATCCTGCTCCTGGAGATCATGTTGACTCTGTGGAAAAGTTCCCCATTATGAGGTTTAGCTGTTTATGACCTATACATCATCGAACTGAGAGTGAAATAAAATTTAAATAATGCCTGCAGCAAAGTGCCATTGAGCTAGACCTACCGTCTGTGTGTGTGTGTATCATCTGAATACTACTAGGCATGGACCATTTCCTGTGCCATTTGTCTAAATCGAACTTTAGAACAGTTATAACTTACAAATCAACATGAGGACTTGCTTTCAAGCTTTAGAACTCAAACTTCCACTCACATTCAAAGCTTCTCATAGTATCCCAAAATAGCAAGAGCAGAAAACCTGTCTGGCCCTAACAAGTCTGGGCCTAAGGGCTGTTAAATTTTGATGATTTCATTTGTTAATTACTGTTTGAATGGGTTTTGTACTCTAATCAATCTTTATTGTGTAATCAATTATCAAGAGGGAAAAATGAAACACGGCCAGAGTTGAAAGTGATTAACTTTTTAGGGCCAACTTCAGTCCAACTCTTTGTATGTGTGCAGCCTGGGACTAAAGTGCTCTGTCATGCGGTTTATCCTTCAAAGTTAATCCTACACCACGTTCACCCACTTCAGTTATATAAAGGTTTTATAAACGTGCTGAAAAGTTTCATAGGCCCAACATGCCCTTAATTTCAACATGTACAACATATACCTGACAACACCTCCTCAATTCTTGGCTTTGTGGCTGCTTGCTGTGTTCTTTATGGTTGCAGATGTTAGCTTGGCATGAAAACACGTCATGTGCGTCTGTCTGGCACAGTGCTTTGTGCAGACTTGTTGAGATATGAGATCAATTACTGATCACCACAGTTCCTTTAGTAAAATTTGCATACCATAAACAAATGAGACTGAGGCACCAGAATTGTTTGACGGCTTTGGCTTGTTTGACCGCTCCTCAGCCACATATCCTGCATTTTACAGTGTGATTTAGCAGGAAGTTTGCAGAACCACATGGTCTTCTCTTTACATCCAAATCCTGGAAGCCAACTTTGGCACCACTGTAGTGGTTGTTGCATTAGGTAGTCATACAAAATTAAATAGCAGTCTGTGTATAGGCTACTTTAAATGAAGTTTTGGACGTTAACAAAGGTTAACAAGACTAAGAGTCTACAGCTGTGCTAATAGCTCTGTGAAGCTGTACTCCAATGTAACAATTCATTAGGCTAAATGCTGTTGGCATAACATGACTATAAAGACATGATAACTTGCTTAGGTTTGGCAGGCATGCTGTTTATCATGTTACCAACAAAGCCTTTAAAATTCATCCTCTGGCGACCATGAATGTACACATTTATTGGCATTTCGAGTAGCTTTGACTTTTCTGCATGGACCAAAGTGGTGGACTGACATTGCCATCCCTAGAAGGTGCGAATGAATGAACATGTGAAAACTATTGTTCTCAATTAGGAGAATGATTAAGTGTAAAACAGGTAAATGCACCTAATTTGGATCCATTTGCGTTGCTTTTTTTTCTCCATCATGTCTGTCAATCAGAATTCAGAATTGCGAGAACACACATTGAACTCAGAGACCTAGTCCAGAGTTGAGTGTGCCTACTTTTTAACATACATTAGCCTAACATTTGCCAACAATTCAATACAAAAGAGTGATGCTGCAACGTAATGACATGCTGAAGACAGAAAATCAACAATCAATGTTATTGGGCTAGAATTTTTGTCCCACAACAGAAGCACAAAAGGGCAGCATATGTTCATCCAGTCTTTCTCTCATTCAGACGTCCAGTCCGTCTCCCATCCTGTACCTTCCAGATGTTATTGTCTCCAGAGCTGACTGTTTGTGACAGATGATCCATCACTGAATAACTGCAGAGTATCAACAAAACCTGTGATCAAACTGGATGTGTTCACATTATTATCGGCTTCATTTTTGAGCTGTCTCAATGCTTTACGTTATCAGACCTTACACAATTGCATTTTTGTGATTGTTTTTTGTGTGTGTGTGTGTGTGTGTTTTTATATTTCCCATCACTGAGCACGCTGAGACACACTTCAATTCAAAGCATGGCTAGAATTTGAATCACACATTGTGCTTTTCATCCTGCATACAGCTCCAGTTCATGAGCTCTTACTCTGCTCACAGTAATTCCCTTCAAACATTTGCTTCACACGCCCTTTCAAGGAAACTGCTTGAAGGAAAAGGTAATAGCTTGAAGCACTGCTATCATACCAGATACAGTCTATTTGTCTGGTACATTACATTTGGAGAAGTATGAGAAAATGCCAGAACAAACTCAAATATGTTGCTCTGCCATGTTTTCTGGGAAAAAAGCAGGTATTGCTGTGGTGTATTATACACTTGTGGTCACATGCTCTAAAGAACATTTATATCATGGCAGTTCCACTGATTTCTATCCTTTTCTGTGAAGGAATGATTGGAGCACATGCAACTTTGTCACAAATAATAAAAATTACAAATAATTATGATTCTGATGATGACCACAGCTGGTGAGTTCTTCTGAAATTATTTAAATGGGACTTGTTTGATATGCACACAAATCTAACACAAATGCTACAATGTGAAAAGAGAAGGAGCTCAGCAGAGATCTGAAAAAGCTTTGAAGGTGAGATCTTTAACCCCAAGAACACTATACCTACCGCTGAGCTTAATGGTGGTAGTGCTATGCTCTGGGCCTGTTTTGCTGCTCGTGGAGGTGATGTCTTACTGAAAATAAAAGGACTAAAGTAAAAAGAAGTATTACCTGCTGTGTTTTCAGGACAACTTAAAGCCATCAGACAGAAGGTTGGGTTTTGGACCCAGTTGAGCGTTCCAACAGGTCAATGATCTCAAACACACAACGGAAGTGGTACAGGGATGCCTGAATCATTGAGAAAATGACCAAGGAACAATTAGACAAATATTAGCATTGCAGACTGACAGATTATAGAACCAAACTTCTCAAACAAAGACATATTTGCTCTAATTGTTCCATCACACAGGCTGTAGAAAGCATGGAAGATTGCCATGATATAAATGTTCTTATAAATGTATCTAAACCTTTGACCAGGTCTGTGTTTGGTAACACCTTTGGTCAAGGACCAATATGTAGAATTGGTGTGGGCTCCAGGTACGCTTAAACTAAGACTGATCCCATTTCAGTGAATTGTCATGTGTCAGTTCAACTCAGACCTTCACTCTTATGAAGCAGACAACCCTCTGTAGGCATATAAAATATATGACCCATGTGGAGTAATGTTAATCAAATCCCAGGTCAGTCCTAAATCTGTTGTTTAGTTAAGAGTTAGTCTGTATGTATTTTATGGACATATTAGTGTATCTATTATGATTATTTGAATTGTTATTATATTTCTTATCTATGTGAGACACTATATTCCAGGTTAATGACTTAATGTTTTAAAACTTTTTTTTTTTGTATTCAAAATTGTATTCCAATAAGTTTTTATATTTGCTTAGTTTGATTAAAACTGGGGGAAATGCTCAATAAGCTTTTAGGCTTTTGGCCTCCCATGCATATTCTGTTATCATTTATATTGTTTGTTAAAGTTATTTATTATGTGCATTTAAATGAATCAAAACTGAACATACATTGCAAAAGATGAATGACTTTGCTGAATATTGTCACATAACACCACAAAGCAAAGTTGAACACGTGCTCCTTCTTATCTTCCAGCAGCAGTTTGTTTGAGGCACTGGAGTGCAGTAGAAACAGGACTTTCAGGAACTCTTGCTCTCTCAGATCTGAACACTGCAGATATATATATATGATATGTAGATACACAGAAACAAGGTATCTGCCTTTCTCTGCTGATATCTACCTCATATTAACCAAATTTGTTATCAGACATCAGCCTGGTGGATGGAATGGGGGGAGTTGTGTCAGGACATCTCAGCCTCAGCTGCTCGATCTTTCTCTTGTTGCTCGACTTTATGAATGTGCAATGCTTAATAAATCACTGGGTCTTTAAATGGCACTAAAACAATTATCTTACAAGTTAGTGAAATGCATTGACAATAATTTATATAAGTAATCACAGAAGTCATTTTAATCTCACATTGTGTTGTACGGCTTCTCAAATGTGAGAATTGGATTTATTTTATACTTTCAGCAATTTGAATGTTACCTTGGGCTTGGTGAACCTGTGAAAGTGATTTTTGAAAGTAATCATAATTTATTCACTAGACGTTAACAGAATTAAACAAAAAAGGCAGGTTAGTTACAGTAAAGTTTAATAAAAATATTGTTATCTGCAGCCCGAAATTCAATTTTCTCCAGTGTGTGAAAATGGGTTTAGGTAAATTAGGTGGAATGTGTTTACAAATGAGGAGGTGTTGGACTAAACATGGCACATAATGCCGACCCCCAACCCCAAGCCACCCCCTACAGGTGCTACAATGAACGACCACAATAAATAATTGCATATGGAGGGATACTTTCTCTTTACAGAAATGAACCATCATCAATTCATAAATGTAGTCATACAGTAATTACAGTTCTTGACTATATCATGACTTCTGTTTGAGTCCCTTTACTGTGCAGTTACACTGTGGTCTATATGACAGCAGTGGTGGCCAGAGATATAAATTCCCATAAATCGTTTGTGTTTTGTGTCTTCTAAGATTCAGAAAACATCAAGAACACTTATTGACACAAATTTCACAAAAATCATTTGCATTATAAAAATAGGAAGCACTGCCTCTACTAGTGTTAAAACATATTCCACTGATAAATCATCACACTCCAATAATATTTTATGACTTTGTTCAACTCAAAATAGAAAGACTGAAAAATAACATGACAATTCGTTCAGAGATCCAGGCATGTTATATGACTGTATAAGCTAACTCAACCTCGAAACAGAAGCAGAGATAAGAAGTAGGAACCAGAAGTCCCATAAGCTAACTTCTTTCCAAACCACTTGGAAATTCAGCTGATCTGACTCAAGTGACATCACTGGAGGACACCTGTCAGACTTCACAGAGCTCCCTCTGTGCACACATAACTTATTTACAAAGATTTCCCTTTAAAAGGTGGTTAAATCTACTCCCATTCTCTGAATGTCTGACTGTGTATGCCTTTCAGACATCTTTAGAAATCCAGACAAGTCAATCCAGTCTTCCACAACATCCTCCAAAGAACACATGCACGCGAGAAAAAAGACAAACGCATGCATTTAAACATCTTTGGCCTGTGGCAAACCCAAGTGACAAGCACAGATGCACAACTGCACTCTCTTTGCATGTATGACCTGTCACAGTCAGGTTAAAACAGCAACAAAGACTCCCGTTTTCCATGTTGGGGAATACAAATTGCTCCTCTCTGCTCTCCAAAGCCACTGTCTCCCCTCAGGGCTGTCACTCTGGCAATAAACAATTAAAATTTGATCACGTTAGCTCAAAGCTGGCCTGTCTGCGATGGCCTGGAGAGGGCTGGTGAGAACGACGAGAGAGGCACTCCTGCAACACATGGGTTTTACATCACAGCTGACACACACGCACACACACCCATGCATGCATACAGATTGGACACCTGAGCCTAGCAGGGCCTGGGAAAGCTTGATATCTTATTTAGTGCTACATGTACAAGGAGCCATAGATCCACTCTGACCTCAGAATCACTCTGATTACACCACACACGCTTGCACACATGGTGGCCTCATCGATTCGGGTTGCGTTGTCGTCATGGCAGGTTTGTTTATTAAACTTGAGTATTGGCCATACTGCAATGACTAAAATGTAACAAAGGCATGACATTAGAGTCTACTTTCAGACAATAATTCATGACTCCAACAACTTGATCACAAAGGTATAAATGCACAGAAGACCCTGAACAACCCCTGATGTCTTATGCTGTATTATTTATTGATGCTTGGCCAAGGACCGTTTTTTGTCACTTTGGTGTGTGGGTTTCCTGATTAGACTATTTGGACCTCCATTTGAGCACCCCGCCCAAAAAAATACAGTGATAAAATTAAAGAAAAGAAACAATCTAGGGGCAATCAACACCTATTGATGAATTTATCTTCAGCTGATTCAAACTCAAAGCTTTGAGTATTCTGTACTTAAATAGTTGGATCAGAGAGCAAACAACATGAAAATAAAAATCTAGTAAAAACACTAAAAACTCGGTCAGTCTTCTACCTACAGAGAAATGATTTGGAGCAATGAGGGTGTCTACAGTAATGTTTAGTGAGGCAGTGAGGGGTGATGGCAGGGGTGAGGCTGTATGGTCTGCTGGCAGCCTCTGTGAAGCTTTCAGGTATCCATCGGTGCAGATCAGCTGGATATCTGGCAGAATGATGAAGAGCTAAACTGCCCAACAGAGATCCCAGTCAGCTACAAATTTGCTACATCTTTGGTGTTTTCATTCAGGTCCAAGATTCCTTTGATGAGGAGGGGTTACTGGAAATAGATTTTGGCACAGTGCTACAGAACACTATCATGTTCAAACAATCAAGAGTGATTTCAGTAGAAATGAGGAGGTCTAAGAAAGGACAGGAAAAGACGGATTGAGAATTTAAAATGGGGGCAAGGACAGCTAAGAATAGTTGGGTATCATCAGCTTAAGAAAGGAGGGTGTGAGGTCACGTCCCACCGTTAATGCCAACAAATGAATGCCATGTTTTTTTCAGTTTTCTGTAGCGTCAGGCTGCACATTGTGCTGCTGCAAAGATGGTAGAGGAACAACCTATGTCTGTGTTTGCTCTGACACCTTCGGTGGTCTTGCAAACCAATGTGCATCCTCTCTAGGTAGCAAGAAAAAAATAATGAAGTTGCAATGCTGTCACAAGTGTCTCAGACACTCTCAGCACAGGACACGTACATTTTTCAGTCGCCCGTCTCACACACATCTGATAGAACAGATGTGCTTCAATATTAATCGATACAGCCGTCTACGCCAGCTGTGTAGGGGCTCATATTTAGCTAGCAAGTGCATATCCCAAAGATTATTTTTTACATTTCAGGTTGATTTTCTACCAACTCTGTACATGAATTCAAGCTTACAAGTTACTTCAGGCAGTCAGCTCAAGTCCGCTGTGTCCCCCCCCCCACTCCCCCGCAATATATATCGCTCATTCAGCACTCTGCTCACTCCTTCGCTGCTGTGTGTATTGCCACACGACTCACCTACAAGCTATGCTGCCCACTTTCATGTAGCATTTCAAAAAGCAACACCTCCGCCCAGCATTCACCTGTAGGCTCTGAGTTGATACTATCTCCATGGGGAGCTCCTCCAATGCTGCGCTGGGCGGGAGCTTTCCACGCTGGGAGTGACAAGGCCAGGGCTTATACAGTGCACATACCCTACATTCATATATATTACATTGCATGTGACGTACTTAGAAAACTTAAAGTTGAGTACTGTAGGTGGCTGGGCATACAATAAATTGTGTATGTTATGTTTTTGACATTGTTGCCCAGGACAACTGTGTGCCCTAGCAGAATATGGAATGTGTCCAACCAAGGTAAATATAATTGTAGTGTTTTACTATGCTCCATCATACTGAGAGATATAATCATGATATATTATTTTAAAAAAACAACAAAAATCAGCTTTAGGACCATGCACCATGATCATTAAATACTTGTATGTGCATAATATAAAAAGTAAACTTTTCTCATAGTGTATGCTTCAAAAGTTATTTAAGGGTTTCTCTGACTTTGGGAGACTATGGCTGAGTGGAACTGTAACAGTGTTACAGCCTTGGCTACAAAACTCCCTCTCATCTGTCATTCTGATTTTCAAATTGCAGCCAGGCTTTTGAGAATCTACAGCCAGAGAGGGCCACATAATGGGACACATTCTAGCTTATTACTGGAAGCACTGGAGCGCAAGCACAATTGGCCTTACAGTAAACACACTGGCAGTCAATGGAGATGTATTTCGTGAATGGAAAGAGGAACAACAGGGCCTCAGACAGATCATCCCTCTCGACACAAATGCAATCTTCCCTCTAATGCGCCTACACAGGAGGACATATGCAGCATTTGCTAGCTCACAGAGAAGGCTTGGGTGGGCGCCCGGTTAGGGCTCGCCACCAATGGGTGTGTATTGGGGTGGCCTTAGGAGGGGGGGGTCGAGAGGCAGAGAATGGAAAGACTTAAAATTTGAATCAACAGGAGTGGGCCAATTGAAGCACTGAATGAGTCACTTTTCACAAGGGAAATACTGTGCTGGCTGGCAAAACAGGTAATCCTCATCCCCGGGAGACAGAAGAAGACGGAAAGACATGAAACAAAGATGGAGAAGAGACAAGAAGATGGGCACAAGCAAAGAAAGATGGATGGAAGAGATTGCAAAAGGAAGAGCGCAGTTAGAGGGGGAAACGAGAGATGATAAAGGGAGACGGCAGAGACAGGAGGCAGAGTAAAATACAATCCAAATCTCCCAGAAGCAATTTAAATGTTTATCACCTTAATTAAAATTGTTTTTGAATTAATTGGAGGAAGGTTTAGCTCTGGCTTGGCCACCGTGAATGATTACACTTTGTATAATTACAAAGTGGCTGCCTAGCTGGAGTCTATGTGTGTGTGTAGATGTGTGTATGTGTTTGTGTGAGAGTTTTTACGTGTTTGCGGGTTTCTATTTGAGAATTTGTGTGCAAGCTATAATAGTCCATTGTGATGGTAATGAAGGAGCCAGTCATTGATTACCTGAGGCTGTGAATGTCATCCACTCACCACTCATAGCATTTGTCAAAGGCTAACAAGCAGGACAAAGACTCATGGTATGCATGGTAAACACAATCATTTACATTCTGGATGCAGCATTTTTACATTGCTTTTTTTTTTTTTCATCTGAGTATTTCATATTGGCTGTATCCTCCAGGTATTGCATTTACATTTTCCCCACCGTTGAGAACTGATGTTGTTAACCTGCCTGTAGACAGCTGAGCTTTCCTGACGCTGAGACCAAGCAAAATCAATTTAAAATGCATTCCAAAATGTCAGCAATGAAAATGCTCGGGACATTGAAGCCCACGGCCCTCCATGTTGCTTCTAAACCAGAATTTGAGGGTTTAAATCCCATTTGTAGACACACCAAAGTAGGGCAGCGGAAGTATGCCGGAGCTGCATCCCAAAGCTTTCAGCATAACTGTGTTTTTATGGTTGGTATTCTTTAATCTCTGAAAAAGTACAGCAAGTCAAAACTTTTCCTGTGATCCATCAGACAGGAAATGTACCATGGTCACGACCTTCCTTTAGTATAGGAGCATTTGCTTATTAGCACACACGTAATCATGGGCGAGGCTCAGCACCCCTAAAACTTGGAGTAAGAAAGGTTGCTGTCTAAAACATTTTCTTCATCTTTGACAGGCTTTAATAATGTCCAAAATAAACCAGTATCTTTTCACCCGATACGTCTCCTCTGTACCTGGCTGCACCGCTCCGCAGCCCGACCATCGTCCAGTGAAAATCTGTTTAGTTGTAGTGTTGTGAAGCAACTAAGTAAGCTGCTCCAAAGCTGTCTCACACTTCTTTCCTTTTACCTGGAGTTCCAATTCCAGTAGAATATCAGCGAGTTCTGGAGTCCAGGTACTAGTTAGTTCCGTTAGCCCGGTTAGCTCCGTTAGTGCCATTTTAATAGTCCATTTATAAAACAAAAAGGGCAGCGCGACAAATAAACTGTGTACATGTGTAGTGTGTACGTGTGTCTCTGTTGTTAAAGTTTAGCGTTACTTTAGAGAGTCATTTTAACAATCGTCAGTCATGATGTCACGCGCGTCTTTTCCTGGTCAGTCATCATGGAAACATGAAGCGTCAGTGCTGCGGCGTTTGGACCAGAGTGAAAAGAAACGTGCACTGAAAAACGAAACAACACATCACTGTACAACAGCAGTATGTGTGAAAACACTCACTTTAAATTGTTATTTATTCCTAGATTTATAATCATGCAGGTGGAGTAGTATATACTACACACACATACACACACACACACACACACAAACAGTAGGTCTGTATAGCTATTTATAACAGGTATGACATGGGTATGGTATCAGACGTGTGAAAGATAACTCCTAGCATTACTCTCTCTGTGTTTGCGTGTGTGGCCTGCCAGTGAATAATGGACATACGACAGTTCTTTAAAAGAAAAAAGACTGATTCAGGTGAGAGACTAAGCACAGTCTAGTGATGGGAAGAAAAAAAACAAGACAGAGTGCATGATCACCTCCAGCCTCCTGTGTGCTGTTGTGTCTTGCCATCTCCAAAATGATTCCCACACTGCCACAACCATGGCTGCAGTGCACCAGCACAAACAACCTTGAATGGGAACCAAAACAGTTTTGTTTTGGTTTTGAAGTTGGACACAAGGCTTCCTTAAGGTACTGAGATGACAATTCTAAAAAAGAATTGAAATGAATATCTTCTGGCAAGTTTGAGCTATATTTATTCAACGCAGCCAAAATGGCTTAAAAAGTAAACAACAGGGTGGCACGAAATGTCCCCAGGATGCCTTAATGATAAAGTTATTTTTTCAGTAGACATATTTTTTGTTTAATGTGCAAAAAGGGTGGGTGGTGGCAGTGACCCTAGAATCTCCCCTACACATAATATATACAAATGGTGGGAATGTCATTCGTTTTTGGATATAAACAACAAACAAACATATTCAAATTCAAATTCAACCCGATTATGATGCTACGAGAAATGGTGTGTTTTTACCACATTTTGTCAATCTGCTGGTGGTGCTACATGAAAAGTCATCTTTGGTATCAAGTCATCATGATTCATTATCTGCCCAACAATATTTGTCAAGATATTTCAGTCTAGATACAAACAATGAATCAAATGATATCACCATCCCATGATTCCCACTGCATAACGGGGCTAAACATCCAAATAAATAAATGAACAGTGGCCATTTGTAAGCAGAAATCACCTGCATGACTGTTTCCAGCAGCGGTGACTCATGCATGTCATATAGATGTCAGTCTTCAGAGCTTCACAGGATATCAAGGTCACTTTTAATCTGTTTAACTCATCAGGCTTATAAGATGCTTGAAGCAAGAAAGCACACGCTGACGTGTCTATGAGCCAGAATCAATGGCCTGATGCGGACATGAAAATCAGCATCTTACAACACCATCTGTTGTTTTAGGGCCCGTTGCTACGTCAAAGTAGAATACAAACACAACTAAAGTATTGTGCCACTTGCAAGATTGCATTTTTGAAAAATAAAATAAAATAAATTTTAAAAAAAGCAAACTGTTCTATGCTAACTTTGGTTCGGAGTACTGTAGCAATAGCTGGAATCAAGTTCCATAGAAAAAAAGAAAGAAGCCCAAATTCCTGGTTTACTTTTCTACAAGGATTCTCAATTGTCATCGTCTATAAGTTTTATGAAGAAGTATAGTTTTGTGTGCCCACACAGATGGCTCAAAGTGGAGGTCCAAAGTCTCAAATGTAACAAAAGTGAAGTCTGTTCTAAACTCATATTCAAGTCATTCACATCTTTATAAAGAATTGTATTCACTTTCTGTGTGAATACACCATAAGCGCTTTTTGAAGAACATATATGAGCCTATAAACATAACTGGCCCCTCTGTTACATTCATTCTGCAGCCTTCATTCATCTGATACCAGCCTCCCGTCTCCAACTCTAAAGACCATGCTCCTGTCCTGGGGTAACAGAGCTCTCTCCATAGCGTCCTTCCTCTGGCGCTCTCCCCAAATAAATCAAAGACTGCACCAAACTGTCTCAATTCAAAATACGACTTAAACTCACCTTTTTAAAATGACTTTTCTATGTGCCTCACAAAAAATAACCTTGAAAAATAAACCAGAACTTAGATGAATTATGTGAATTAAAAAAACTAGTCCTCACATCAATGCATTAAATCTGAATTATTTTTTTTCTACATGGCTTTCCACAGAATAAGGCTCTTTTTATCATGCATCTCCTTTAATTGCACCTGACATGACGACAACTGTTTAGTGGTGGATGGAAATGTGCATTCATTTGCACTTTCTTTTGCAGATATTATGAAAATTCGCCTAAAAAGCATTCGCTTGGAAACCTAACTCCCACAATCCAAAACTGTACTGTAAATATGTCTTACAGCACACGCTTTGTGTCACTTTGCTATCATAACTTATTTTAATTTCACGAGTAGCTTATGCAGCACCTACATTGCTGTGCGGTGTTTTGATCCCCTCCCACCTCTCAGTTTAATTATTGCACAGGTTATGAGCGTTCTATAGAAAAGTAGGCTTGTAATTTAAAGTGCATAGCCTTAAGGGTTATTTTCTTTACTGAACATGATTAGTTTCTGCAATAATATAAAGTTTCAAACAGCTACATTTTCAAGCGTGGAAAGCTGCTTCAGCAGGCTTATTTGACCCACACCTGCACAAAGAGAACGTTATATAAACATACTTAATAATTCCAGAGAGAAAAATGGGGTGAATGTATAAGAATGCCCGAGGGTTAGGCAAAGTATAATTCATTCAATTTATTTCACAGACTGAAACTATTTCATTTACATAATGTCTGCACTTTCCCTCTCCCTCTCGTGCTATTACAGTATACTTTTTACTCTGATACTCTCTCTCTCTCCACCATTTTCTCCTGTACCTTCGCTCTCTCACTTTGTTTCTGTTTGACTCTGCCGCTCTCACTTTCCCCTCAGAAATCAATTTCACCAAATATCCTTTTCTGCTGAAAGAGAGGAACAGGTCTTAGAGAAACAAGCAGAGTGCTGTTGTCACAGTTTTAACCTCCGGCCCTTTGTGACCTACTTTCAGCTGAGAACAAAACTCTAATAGGACTACGTCTCTCTGTCGTCTCTGTGTTCTGTCACTCTCTCGGGTCTCGCCTGCCTCTTTGTCTGGTTTCCTGTCTGTCCCTCTCACTCAGATCGTTGCGGTCTCTTTAGCTGTGTTCAGACAGCTCATATGTCTTTTGGAGGTTAACCTGTATTGGATACAAGTTCATACACAAACACACACGCGTTGTCTTAAGGTCACTTTTGAGGACAATACATACTGTACATACAACCTGAGGCAGCAGTTTTGAAAATGCACCATGTTGTTTGTACTTGTACGCTCTCGCCTATGTCTTTATTATAAGTTGTCATGTACCATGCATTTGACTAAGTGCTTGAATTGGGCCAGCATCACTGTCAAAACACCCGCAGCCATTCTTTCCTGTATCAACCCACCCACCTGCCAGGACAGTGGCGTACCCTGACCTGACAACACGTGTCAACCTCCAATGACACGCGTCGGCACATCAGGTTAAGCCAGCAATTTAAACACATTCCCTGCCTATGTAGGTAAATCGTACCGCATAGCTGTCATTCTTCTGTGACCTCACCGCCTCTTCTGTCTGCATGGCTCATATGTGCAACGCTTTGATGTGCGTCAATTGGCCTTGCTTGATGTGGGCGGGTGTGTGTGGCACTTTGGTGTCAGGAAAATAAGACTGGAGACAAACACGAGCAGCTGTGGTGTAAGGTACAATATGTGGTCCTCACAATATGTGTAAGGCTCATATCTCCAAAATCCTGCCCATAATGGTCTGTGCGGAGTTTGTCAGGGAAACAAGGGTCATTCTTTTTCATTTCTTTTGTGCACATGAATTAGAATTAGTGCTGTGGACATAGAGCTTGTGCAGAGACATTTGGATGGCTGTTTCTTTTATATGTTTACATATTATGAGCATATTTCTTTTCTATAAAAACACAATTACAACATCGTATTCATGAATTAATAAAATATTAACTTGCACCCACTGTGTGTGCGGGCTTCCAGGTTAGAGTACTGACACTTGCGATTCCAGTTCAAGTGCTGATCTGAAAACAAATGTAGAGGAAAGACTCATGAACTTGGTTTTGTACCTTTGCTCATGCGTTCAGCAGAATGAGTACAAAATGCCTGACAGAACGTTCCACAGTGAGCATCAGTCAAACTTCCAGCCTGTCACAACACCGAGAGTTTTTAGACACAGAAAATTACTCAGTAGAGTTTGATCTAGTCACTGACTGAGAATATGAAGGTGGTGTGACTGAGTCAATATCAGGGCGCTGCCTATGCTGCCGGGGAAGCATAATTCCAGCTTCAGACGACTCAGTGCTGCTACAGGGGACGAAAAACAGGCTGGCCACAATGACATTCTACAGAATGTGCCCTGATCACTGCTATATGTTTCACTCCGTTTGAAAGGTAAATCTCTCTGCATTGTCCATAATGGAGTCAAATCAATTCAATAATCAATTCAAGACAAAGACCATACATTTGTACTCGTGGTACTCAGCAGCTCTTGACCATGTCACATCGCAAGGCTATAGATGTATTCCAAGAGACTGCTCTGTTGAAGGTCTGCATTTTTAAGCTTAATGGAATGACAAGCTCCTGCAGTTCAAGAGAAAAAAAAAAGCAGCCATTCATTTATTTACATTTGGCGACAGCTGATATATTGAATGTCCCCAAGTGTCCAACAATCCATAGCCTGATGTTCTATTGTTAAATGGTGCATTCAGGTAGTCCTCATTAAGTTGTAAAAGTGGAAATATCACCTGTCTACACGGTATTGTCGTCATCTTGAAAAGCTCTCTGTGTTTCATTACCTTAACAACCAGTGTCAGTCAGCCCGTCTGTCTAAACACAAATGGGTTTAGCCACGCAAATCAGAGCTGACCGCTTGAAAATGGCCTGAAACATCAAATCTGGAAAACAAATGAGACTCCTGCTGTGTCTCCTTTCTCTCTCCTGTGTCTCCTCCTCAGCTCAGCAGCATCATGCAGGTCACAGAATTTTAAAGCTGCCCTCTCTGCCACCTAAATGTACAGCCAGCTGGCTAGAATAAGATATCTTGGCTTCAGCTGTTGTGACTTAGATTATTAAAGAGAACTTATGGCCCGGTTCTGTCCACCTGGCTCTTTTCAGAGAATGGATTACTAGGTATTATTCCTCACCCAAGCTGACACCTCAGCTCACCCTAACCACAACCCCGTTTTCCCAAACGAATAAAATGAGTCCTGGGAAGAGCTTTAATGAAGCCAGCAGCCCAGAGGTATTAATGAGAGAGACAGGTTTGTTCTAACTGGACCAAACTGCCAAATACAGTGGCAGCAAAACCTCAAAAAAACAAAAGGAAAAGGCTCTGTCCAGAGTTAGTGTTTGATTGTCCATTCTGGGCTACTGTAGAAACATGGTGGTTTAACATGGAGAACCCACGGCATCTGCAGATATAAAATGTCCATTCTAAAGACACAAAACACAATGATTATTATTTTCAAGCGATTACACAAATTTAAACTTGTGAATATTATATTCCATTCCAGACATATTCTGCCCAAAAAGAAAAAGTTAAGGATTATACTGAATAAAAAGAAATGAAAGTAGAAATGAGGAGTGCATGTCTATAACCCTTGTCAATAACCAGTTCCTGAAGAGTTTCTCATTGAACCCTGTTTCTATAATCAAGTGGTATTCATATTTCTTTATGTTGTAGTTTTTGTTTCTGAAGTAGTCAATCATATTTTGGAGAATTTACCCTTCTGTTAATAAATTGTATGAATCTACCTGCCAGCAGAAACACAAAGGTTATCATTGTACATTGTATCACTGAACAGTGAATTAGTTTCCTAACATCAGGATCTACAACACCCCAAAAAAGCCATCAAAGGGTTCAAAGCAACATTTCTATTCATTACACTAGAACAAGCATGAAAAAAATGATTTTATTAAATGCAAAGTCTAGGACAGCTCCAGAATACAACATATGTGGCACTGATGGGATGTCAGCAAATGGTTCAAGGGGTGACATCAAGGATCACCAAAATCATAATGATCCTCTGGAGATGAAGGTACATGATTTCATGGCCACCCACCCAACAATCTTCGAGATATTTCAGTCTGGACCAACTGACATTGATACCCTGCTTATAGATGTGCTGCAGGCGTGGCTCAAAGCAATGTAATGAAAAGTATCCCACTGTTGGCACTTAATGATGTTCCCTTAAATATAAAAGGCATGAAAGGATCTAGCACCAAAGGCCCCAAAGCTTCTCAAACTACAACAGGGGCATCCCAGGCTGTAAACTTCCTGAGGGCCAGTAATTCAATCAGAATTTGCAAGAGCTATGAGCTAAGAGCTTTGCAAGAGTTATGCAATCTACCGTATGCTAAAGTGTTTGCATGCACTACAAACATATTTTAGGCTAAGCCCTGGGGATGCCAATATCGGTCAGTCCACCATTTAGAAATATCTTAAATATCTTTAGTGCCAATCCATTGGATGGATTGCTGTGGTTGTATTGATCAGTTTTTCCTCTAGCACCAACATCAGGTGTTTCTTTTTTGTTTTGTTTTTTCCCACACTTTTTTTTTATGGTTTATGACAAAGTACTTGCAAATCTAATAACATTCCCATCAGCCTCAGCAGCACTGTGAGTTTATTTTAGTTCAAAGCACTGCTGTTTCTAAGTACAGCCTCACGGGGCTGCAAGCACAGCTGTAGACTCGGGAAACATCTCTAATTTTAGTGCCAATCCATTAGTCAGAAGGTGGTGACAAATGGAGAAAACAAGCCAAACTCTCATAACATTAGCTTAATCCTTTAAGCCGACCACTTTCTTTGTTGGAACACACACACTCTCACTTTGACCGAGTCATCATAACACACTCCTCATTAAGCCGAATATCCCTATGAACATTTATTGTGACTTAAAGCATTGAAATTTTTTTCAAAGCACTTCTTTAAATAGAAGAGAGAATATCATGCTAATACATAATCTTTCATATATACGATGTATGAAACTGCATGTATTATTATTTTCCACTTCTTCCATGCAGTGTTACTAATAATGTTGCATACGATGTTTTCTTCATATAGCATAAGTCTATATTTAGGCATGTGTGTGACTGTATCATTTTCAAAATGTATTATTATTTTCCACTTCTTCCATGCAGTGTTACTAATAATGTTGCATACGATGTTTTCTTCATATAGCATAAGTCTATATTTAGGCATGTGTGTGACTGTATCATTTTCAAAATCACAATTGTCTAAGTATCTCTGTCAGAGCCCCAAGCTGCATGGCTTCTAACATGCTAATCCCCACTACAAGATATGCAGTAATAATATGCTGTAAGAGCTACTAAGAAAGCCCTAGGGGTCTAATTTTCATATACTATTATGAAAATCCCAGGCCTAACCCAGATACCTCTGGATTCCTAAAAATAAATGCCTTCCTCCGTGTCTAAACCATTTTGAAGAGTAATGAGCTTATTTGATATGAAGGACTGACTGCTAGGTAGCATGCTGCCCAGGACTGATTCTTATCAAGAGCCTTACCATCTGTTTCTCTCTAGCTGTCGCTCATCCTGAGTCTTTCACACATACAGTACACCCACATGTGCTCATCCATAGTGCAGCTGCACACACAACAATGCTGCCGATGGCTAAATACAACCAAATCACTCAGTCTGAGTATGTGTGTGCATTGAAAACAGGTGATGGTAGCATCATTTTTTTTTTTTTTTAATTTGCCAATGAATTTTAATGAAGAATTCAGATTCAGATTTTCCCCCCCAAATTAATTAAATGAATTTCCTCTGTCCACCAGCAGATGGTGTAAGCTGCGATACTAGCTATTTTGAAAAGACGTTGTAACAGATACTTTGGACATCTTAATAAATCCACTTCCATAGTTTGTCCCTGCCATTGTTAAGTTAACACTAACAGTACTAACTAGCATAGTATAACATTTATTCAATTTGACCAGAAGGAGGGGATAACATGTATCCCCACTGCGCTGCAGAAATCCCTCGGGGTATCTGCCAGTGCCATTCTTTGGTGTACAGCAGCAGCTGAATGGACAGAAATCCATCACTGATAGAAGGTGAGAAGATACAGGATATTGCTCTGCTAAAGAAACCGATTTCCTGCAAGTCCCACCGGGTTTAAGAATACTGTAAAAAAAATAAATAAAAATCAAAAAATATCAGAAAATATGGATCACTTCATTGCAATTCTGCCCCAAAGAAAGCTTGTGATATAAGTAATGAAAGACAAATACACATGTAGGAGAGTGTATATCCATGGGTGATGGAAGATTTGGAGGGAAATGATGAAGCAGGATATTGCTTTGCTGGAGAAACATTCAGCAGTAGCCATGACTGTGAAATAGACAGGCCTGTGACAGCACATTGGCAGACAGCCAATAGAGGGCAAACATGCATCTGACCACCAGCCACTGAGCTTTAGTTAGAGCATTTTATTATTTTAATATTTGAAATTAGGAGAATAATTAGTTTGTATTTGCAAGGAAATTGTTAATGGTTAAGGTGTTGTCAGCATGTGTAAAGAAAAGTTTACTGTAGGTCCACCCTGTCTATCTCATTGTGTACTGTCTATCTATCCATTTACCCTGCTCTTTCCTTCTCCCTTCCTTCACTCAGCTTATTTTTCTCATTCTTTCTTTCGTACTTATTAATGCTGCTGCTGACACTGACCCTGATGAAGACATTTCTTGGTTATTTTAAATATATACTGCCAGTGTGCATTGGCACCCTTCATAAGATGGAACAAACACAGCAAAGTCTCTCTTGAAAAATGCTGCTTTTTTTGCACCACACCTGAGAAATGATTTGTATTAATTGCTTGCACTGTTTGTAGCTTTTTCCATATGTACATGTTGAGATGAACCAACATGCTACAGTTAACTGCAAAAAGGGCTGTTGCCTGCCAGGTTTTAAGACATTAAGGCTGTTATTGATACACATAATGAGCTGTTATGGCTTTTAGTAGTTGCACTTATAGTGTAATGTTGCCATGAATTTGTCACGATTATGTCATTGCAGTTTCACTCAGTGTCACTATGACAATCAGCTAAGAATTGCTCCTCCATTAAGGTTGTATAGGCTGCAGTGGAAAAAAACAAATCAAGAAAAGTACTTGGTTACTTGGTATTCTGGATCATGAAGAGTTGGGCTGAGTGCTACCCATGAGCCTGCGTACAGCTTTGATAGAGTCGACAGACATGTTGCAAGGTACGCAAATATCCCTACTGGTTTAATTGCTGAAACTAATGCAGTCTAATTCAATGTGTGAACCTTTTCAGTAATGTTATTCTGAGTTCAGCGGACAGTCCTTGTCTCAAGAGTATTTAGTAATGTGGAGAAACTGAATCACCACCACTGGGACCATCCACAGGTTGTACATAAATAGCATGGAAGGTGCAATTACTGAGACTGGCCATAGAAACACAGACTAACTTAAATGAAAACACATCATGCCTACTAGAATTACTATAAATAGTAAAATAAACATACTAAAATAACTTTCTGGAACACTTTTTCCAGGTTATATCAACAGTGGTGCAACAATTGCAAATAGAGAATCGAAGACAAAACAAAGACAAAACTATACACAACTGAGGAACAGATGCAGATGACCTGACGAGTGAAAGAGGACAGCCACGTGGACTAAATACAAAAGAATGAATCAAACACGGGTGACACAGAAAACAGGCGGGAAAAAGATAAAGACAGGAAGTGAAGTAGCACAAGATACCAGAGGAAAGTGGAGTCTTTCAACATAAAACAGGAAGTACTAAACCAGAAAACCAAAACAACACTGTGTAGCTAGATTCAAGAACTTCACTGTTACAATGGACAGATCTGTTTCCTGGATTGAAAATTTTGGTTTTCCTCTGGTCGTACTGCACCACCTTGACATTAATACTGTGATCTTGTTATACAGGCTTGACACTAATGAAGTGTGACAGTATAATAAGTAGCATAAGACTCAGTCAGTCAGTCCTACAGATCCTCTGAATGACCTGATGAAGTTTGTGTTTGATGAGGTGTTTCTGGATGCCAAATTTCCTCACAGCATGTGAAGCCATGAGAGGAAGAGGAAGTCGTTATGGGTCAGGTGTTGATTCTCAGTCAGCATTATGGAGATTGAGTATTCACATGAAGTAGAATCAGGATGATTGCTGTGAAACAGGAACTTCATTACTAGCCAACACGACTTCAGTATACCGGATACCCAATGACCCAGATGGTGGACATAATCTGGACAATTTACATTAAAGCAGAGTTAATTTTCATGGACTGGCTATGAATAAAGTTTTTCCTTTTTAATGAGCAAAGGACGTGTGGTATTTGAGAAATATATCACGTTTTATGTAATGTAAGTATGAACCTGAAAAGGAGCATAATATGAGACCTTTAACATTGTCATCACTCAAAAAAAAATCTACCTAAAAAACCCCAAATGTCGTGGAAATCACAAGCAGCCAATCAGTTATAGTTGCCACCCAGATAAATAATCACCAGCCACCAATACATGACAATGAAGCTTCTCTTGAACTCTTGAAACCCATCTAGAGCCGTAACTGCAGTTATTCTGGCTGTGGAAAAACTGTCCTCACTCCAACATCTATTTTAAAGTTTTCTTTTGGTGGAAGTTGTGTAATTAGTCCTATCTGCATTATTAGTACAGCCTGGGCCATTAGGTGTCATTAACATACGCCGCATTAGGAGACAGGTGCTGCACTAAGCAAGTTTTTACTGTTAAATTAACACAAAATGACCTTTTCTACATTCTGTTTCCAGGTCTGCAATGCAAATGAAAACGCTGGGTTACTTTCATTAAGGCCATTTTTAGCATGGTGGTTTATTACCTCCTCACTAGATACTTTTCAGTCTGCCAAATATTGTGAAGGTGCAATTTAACTATTGCTGATTTGGTTGTCTGAGTCCAGGCTGTGGACCACAAACACATTCAGAGAGCCTAAATGTATTAAACACCTCAGTTGGACAGGGAAATCATTTTCAGTTAGCATGTCTTTGGAGATTTACTGCTGATCTTGCCAAGAGAAGATCAAGTAAAGCGATGCATTTGTAATTGTAGTTGGAGTAGGGTTTAATGTGTGAATTCTCAGTTAACAAGTAGACTCAGATTAACTGTTCGTGGACAGGTTATGTCTGAGCATACAGATACATGCATGTCATTGATAACTAAATATATGAATTGTCCACATAATATCAAATCAAATTTTATTTGTATAGCCCAAAGTCACAAAACACATTTAGCCTCAGACCACAATAAAAAGCACACCATGCCAAATTCAGTGTATCTTGCACATATAGAGCACAGTAGTTCAGGCAGAGCACTGAAGGAGTACTGAACCACTTACATTAGCTGGTTGGCATCAGCTGCTTCACTCACTGCGCCTTTCCTGCCAAACCCAACTGTATAAACATTTGTTATAAACTGTCAGTGACCTACATTGAAAGATTGTATTCATTTAAATAAATTTCCCCATGTGACAAGCAATCTTGTAGCCGGAGTCAGCAACTGGTTAGATTAGCTTAGCATAATGTTATGACCCAGCTTCATTTGAGAAGGAAGCAACACAAAAAACAGATGTGTTTGGTAAAATAAAGTTATTCAATGTCAGGAGTTCTGATTAACGTTCTAAAGTTCTGCTGCTTAAACCAAATAAATAAACCGAAAATATACCAAAAGAGTCTTCCTAAATGAAATTAATAATAAATTAGGCTAAACCAAGTGTATTGTAAGTTTCAGTATTTTTAATGTACTTGACTCATCCACCTAAGTAGTTAACAATTACACACATTACATCTAAGAAGTTAATTCAGTCATTAACATTCACAAATTATCAGCAAATTGAGAGAGGCAGCAGCAGTGACTGTGAGGCTTTCCAAACTTTCATAACTTAGTCCACTAAATAGACTTTTTTCAGAGCAGCCATTTGACATGAAATAGTAAACACAGGTCTTACCAACGATACTGTTAGGTTGACCGTATTTGCGGCAGGAGAATACAGCAGAGAAGAATGATCAGGCAGGAAAGTTGTGTCCCAGACGATTTCTTTATTGTGCAGATTCTTCAGCATGGCAACATTCTCTCTCTCCAGCATTCAGCAGCAACCCCAACAGATAACAAAATGGCGCCTTATATAGGGTGCCCACCAAATGAGGGAGAACCCATTTTCCATGCTGAAATGGCTTCTTTCTGAGAACACCTTTTTGACATATTGTTATTCCCATAATCATATCACATACACCTACAACACACATCTATTTACAAAACACAACCATATTCCCGTTTTAAACCCATTAGCTCACTAAAAATAATCAAACTCCCAACACCCCTACTAATCCCCCAATTGGCTCCTTCCGGAACTACAAATATGGCAGCTGTTCCCTGGGGAAGACTTTTGCCCGAACACCCTGAAGACAAAGAGACTGGTGAGTACCATTTCACTTTACCTTTCCCAATATACTACCCCCCCACACACACAATTGCACAATATATGTATATTTAGATGAATCACATTATGTCACTTAGCTCAATTACCAAAAATACAATATGTCTCATCTCTTTCCTCCTCTGCAGGTGGAACCATGTGGCCATCACAGAACCTACCAGCACTGGACAATAAATAGCAAATACCAATAATCGATGTAATCAATGTAAACATGAATATATATCAAATGTGCAAATATGCAATGTGCAAAATGTAATGTGTGCAAATCCAATAAAGTGCCACTGCTCTACCAAAGTGCCTGTGCAATTATTAAAGTGCATGTATTCTGGTTAAAGTGCATAGTGCCATGTTTGCCCCAACTCCCTCTTATGCTCCAGGGAACAAAGCCCTCTTCGTTACAGACAGAGTCAGGGTGCTGTTGTGGTGCATGTTAGCTCACTGAAAAGTCTCTGCTGTAATAAATGGAACAGAACCTTAATCTCTCATTGGAAAGACCTGCATTGACCCTACTATTTCATGTCAAAATGGCTGCTGTGAAAAAAGGTTTTGCTTTCTGGGGATTGGAGGGCTGGACCAGGTGCTGCAACAATCAGGATCCTCCAACTACAGAAAGTCAGCTTATCAGAAGTCAGCCAATCAGAAACAGGGGACCACACACCTTCCTCAGTTAAATGCTACAAGAAAAGTTATACGTAGAAGCAATGCCAGCGGCAGTCATGACAATGAAGTGTATACATAAAGAAGAGCAGCTTGTCTGTCTCTGTCCAAAGTTACCTAACAGCACCTCTAAAACTCACTAGCTGACAAGTTTGATCGCTTGTTTAATCCATACAGAAACTGGAGCGTAAAAACAACAATTCCCTGTTTCGCTGAGGTTTTCTGCTATGTCTTGGCTGGGACCAGTTGCCAAGCAACCAGGAGAGACAGCAGGAAATGACTGTTTCTGCTTTTCTTTTAGTCTTTTACGCTGAGCTCAGCTCAACTAACCGGCTGCTTCTTGGATCTACATATTTACCATTGAGCTGTGAGAGTGATGTCAAGCTTCTCATTGAGCTCGAGGCAAGAAAGAGAAGCTATGCCAAAATCCCCTTTCAAATGTTGTGATTGCTTCCCTTTAACATTCGCAGATCTGCATCCAGTCTGCAGCCTGCTATTTCTTAGATGTGACAATGAGCACTTTGAAATATCAACAATAAATGAACACAAGATTAGTGGAAATTAAATGAAAGAAGTGACACAGCTCCATTCATTTTTAATAAGCATCTTTCATTTCTCCTTGAGGATGCCTGCTCAGTTTTTAGAGGCACAGCAGATTGATTTCTCTGTTTTAAGACCTCTGTCATGTATCGATCAGGGCCTGCTACACTCTCTTACCCACCGTTTTCGTCACAGTGAGCACAAGTCAGCAGTTTAAAAAAAAAAAAAAAAAAATGCCCCAAACTCAGACAAAATGCCGCTCGGTCTGAGAGAGGCGAGCAGTGCATGCACACAGCGAGGAGCACTAATTCTTCAGCGAGCTCAATAAAAGTTAAAACCCTATTTGGAGAGTGCTTGTCCTATTGATTATGCATCAGCCTGGTAACATGGACTCTCTGTTGCATTGGAGTCATGCATAACTTCATTCAGCGTGTGGAGCAGCAACTGGATGAGCAAGGCGCTGGGCCAGATTTTGGAACGCAGGGACACCTGATGTTTTAGTCATCAGTTTGTCTGATTTTATCAGCGTCAACCTGTTTTCAGCTGTTTTTATTTTTTTCTCACAGTTTCTGTCACATTCCTCTGTCGCTTCGTGTCCTTTCATCAGTTTTATAAATTGTAATGAGTTCGGATTTCTTTCTTTAATTCTTTTTCCTGGACTGAGCAGCCTGGTTTTACTAAATGGCGTGTAAATAATACAGCGTTTTGAGTGACATCAGAGCAAAGTTTTTGCTTTATCACTTCATGCCAATCTGTACGTTTGTCATTTTACGTGTGGATATCAGAGAAAGAAATATCAGAGGTGAGGTGACGGACTATAAAACGTGCTTAATACTATTGCAAAGGGTCCAAATCTTGGTTACTCGCCTACAGTTTTCTCAGTGTCTGTAAACACATGTCTGCATATGAATCTGACTCTAATTTTCTTGCACATCTAAATATTATAAAACACTTCATCTTCAGCTGGAGTTTGAGGATAGATTTCGTATTACCTTACTTCACTCTCCATTCTTTCTTCTCACCAAAAAAATCCAATCCAACTGAATGTCATGAAACACTCTGAAGAACATTTAGAACATGTTTTGCATTATTGCTGTTATAGATGTAACACCCGCCTCATGTACATATAAGGGGGGGCCTGGGTTACTCTCATGATATTCTCTTTTGTTTATGCTGTTCAATAAATAAAACACCACACAACCAAACTTTAAATGTAAAACTCTTTAGTTATAAGTTTTTACCCACAAAATAAATAAAAGAAAATTACATAACTCACTTGAGTATAGTGTATTTAACAGAGATAGTACCAGTTGTACTATTATTCAGTCTCTTATAACATCAAACTAAATGAAGTAAAACAAATACAACAAATGAGGGACCCACACACACTCACACACTCACACCTGGTCCACAACAGTCTCTCTGAGTCATCTAACCACCTGTTACAGGCCTGTGTCGTAGCTCTGGGTGCGTTGTGACCTAAAACAAAATGGCCGCTTCACTTTTAACCAGCAGAAGAAAAATAAAAGGCACGTGCACATCCAGTACTCACGCTCCTGACAGTTGGCGGGGTAAAGAGTAGTGAACAGTAGTGAACAGGTCACCGACAGGGCGCAGCAGCAGCAGCTCACAGTCCAAGCGGGCCGACACGATCCACAGCTCACACACACAGCAGGAAGGACGCAGGTCCTATGTAGTTCACAGGCGCTTTGCTTCCCTCTTTAATGCCGTCTAAACGTCCGTCTCCTTCTCCTAAATTAAATACACAAGCTAAATTCCAAGTCCACATGCTACTTCAGACCGAGTTAGCATTAGCTCAAATTAACCAAACATGTCAGACAGCAAGCTAATCACTTACGGTGCTAGGGTGAAGCTAACGGCTAATAGCGGTTAGCATTAACGGTTCGTTTTATACTGTACAGCTTAGTTTTAAAAACACTCATAAGCTCATAATTACCTCTCGGTTGGTCACGCAGTTCATTACATCAGGTACACTGGCCGTTTCCATAAAAAATATGAACTCTGGTCCACCAAATCACTCCAACACGGACTCGGTCAAGTTAACTCGTCTCCCTCCTCTCGTCGCTCTGTCCCGCCTCCTCACCTGCAGACTGCCCTGCGATTGGCCGGAGGTACCCGAGCTCTACACATGCCAATACTGGCAAAGAAATGAATGATTGACAACCCACAAAACAAGTAATAATACAGTGAGCCTAAATAATATACAATGACTCATATCTCACAAACACTATGAAATGAAATTTTGACAGATCACTTCTGCATTTTTAAATTGTTCTGCATTTTAACCATATCGATGAACTTTTACTTACTTCAATACATAATAAACTTTTATGAATTATGAATATTTGTTATCAGAATAAATCAATTATTTCAGCAAGGGCTGTTTACAGAGAACGAATCTGCAGGTGTGGAACCGAGGTTTTTGGTATCAGGTATGACTGTGTTTTCCTGTATCGTCGTATTTCAAAACCTTTATTCATACACATTTCATTCACATACTTTTTCAGTATAACAGTATTTTATATTATAAAGACACCATTATGTTTAATGACATACTTACCAGTCTTCTTTTAACAGTTTTAAAATATGGGATAAAACTCAAACTACAATGTGAAAAGGTTTATTAGAAAAGGTTATACTGTATTTATTATGGTAAAATTCTGCCAGATTTTTACTGTAAAAACAACTTTTTTCCAACTTCTTTTTCTTTTTTACAGTGTAGAGGAAGTCTTGGATATATCAATTTTTTCTGAATATCAGCTCACTACACCACAAATACGGAAACACTGGGCACTGCAGAGGCTGGATCATCATCATCATCAGATGATAGCCAGGTTCTGAGAGTGGTTGCCACGAGTGCTTTTAACTGGTTTTCACAGAGTAGATGTTAAGACTAGTTAAGATATTTTGTCAAACACAACAGAGCCACATTGTAACATAATGCAATTTCCCTTTAAACGTGTCACTTTATCACTTTTGAGGAGCTTTTAAAGGAAAAAAGAGTAACATGTAAAGTCTCTTAGAAAGGTTGATGGAGAGCTCCTCCGCAGAGAGCGGGAAAATAGACATAAATATTCATCAAATGCAGCAGATTATTACTTGAAAGCCAATATTAGCTGCTTAGTGTCACTATAACCTAATCTTTGTCTGTGTCTTTATCTGTTTATGTCTCCATTTCCTCCTGCCTCACATTAAACAAAGCCTCCTCACAGCACATTGGTGGCCCTATGGTGAAGCCTGATCCTCCCACCCACACAAGTTAATGATCCTCACACTCATTTCCTCTCCACGCACACTCTCTGTCCCATCTGTTTACCTAATTGGCTGTAATTAATTATGTCACACCAAATTAGCAACCTGGTTAGTCATTCAATAAAAAGACCAATTTAAAATGGCCCAATGTATTTATCAACTTCAGTCTGAATCTTAATCTTTGTCCGATGGTGCGTGGGTGGGACTGACTATGTCTTTGTGTGTGTGTGTGTGTGTGTCTGTACCTGTGTGTGCTCCTATATTTCCATGTATGAGTTCATTCCTATGTGTCTGTGTGTATGTGTGTGTGTCTTAGGCCTTGGCTGGCACAGTAGAACGGTTGATTTGACAATAAGTTTAATGCAGGGTGAGCACTGTTTTAGATTTAGGTTTAATGGAAATAAGCAGCTCAGAGCTCAGCGCCTGTCCTCCCTCTTTACTACGCTTCAGCTAAACTTAATCAGTAGTCGGGACCTTTCATTAATTACTCTGGAGCTGAGAAAAAAAAAAGAAGAAGAAGAAGCTTGTGATTGTTTCATGAATTAGGATGAAGTGAGTCGTTAAAAGAGGCTAATTTGCGAGTCAGCTTCAGGTTGTTGATTTTGTTTTCTTCTTGCTCTCAAGTCCTTTTCAGTGTGCATTAAGTTGTGTAAGGAATTACACCTGTTACAAACAGGCTCCATGTATTCAGAAAGAAGAAAATACAATGAACCCCTCCACCAGAACATCCGGGACATCAACACTGTTCTCTGCATACAATACTGCTTTCCACCACACCTGGACAGGTCCCACCATTCCCCGACCACCTCACACCTGTCGCCTTGACTTCTCACCTGATGAAGTCCATGCAGAGAATCATTCTGAGCCACCTCAAAAAGGCAGGAAGCCCCAATCTGGACCCTCTACAATTCATCAGGCATTGGGGTGGGTGATGGAGTCACCAGCCAAATGCACAGATCCCTATAACAGCTGGAAAAGATTGGAAGCACTTGTGAGGAACGTTTTTTTGACTTTTCAACCATCACTGTTAAGGGGGAAGCTAGCAGGGTGTGGAGCTGAGTGCCTTTCTGTGTGGACCGCAAACTACCTCACCGACAGACCACAGCCTGTGAGGCTTCATGACTGTGTGTCTGATGTGGTGATTTGCAGCATGGGGGCTCCACAGGGTACGGTGCTCTCTTCTTTTCACTTCAGCCCGTAGACATCGGTCTTCAGACACAACCCTGACACTGCCATCTACAGAAGTTCTCTACAGCCATTGTTGGGTGTGTATCAGAAGGAAATGATCATACTTTCTCCAGTATGACTGACACCACCCCCAAAGTTACTAAAAGGAAAGTTTTACATTTCGATATTACGAGCTGAAGTGTTCTCCACTTGTATGAACAACACAGTCAAATAAGAAAAAGTCAAACTGAACTAGAGCTTACACCTATGGGATACAAAGATAACGTATAACAACGTCTACCCTTTAGAAAGCAAAGTCCTTGGCTCCAGTGCAATTATACAGAAGCAGAATTCACTCTCTTGTATCTTGTAAGTGTAAAATAATAAAATACATGTGTACATGTCTCAGTGAATTCACTGTGAATAGTGGGGACAAACTTACCTCGCCCTTATGTTAGCCTCTAAAGAAGCCTTGCGGATATGTCTCATACTTAAATAGAATTATGTTTACAGTCAGTGTTGCCCACTTCGAGGAACAAATGTGTCGAATGCTTCTTTCAGCACAAAACATTTCAATCCATGTTTACATCCACACAGGACTGCATCAAGGCCAAATCACTGATTATACTGTCCTAACAAAATATAGCTGAACTTCAGTATTAGACACATTTAAGTTGAGGAAGAAAAGTTCCAAATGTCATCAGCTAGAAAGACAGATAACATGACACTTTTCTGGAGTGCATTATACATTACCAGTGGTTGAGGCTGAGTGGATGATATGATGTCTTTAACATGCACAGTAACTTCAAAATGCTTTAGGGGAAAGTAAAACTCATGACTTCATTCATACTACAGTACACACCTGCATGGATGAAGGCACACCACCTCGACCTCTCAAAAACTGCTGGTCCTCCAAGCCACTTTTCGGTGAACAGCTAACCTTCCTGCACACTCAGGGCAAACTCTTCTTGTTTGTTGTTGGTGGAGCATCCTACCAGTTCCTACTAGATGAGGGGTGTCCTTCTCAACCTTCAAAAACCTCCTGAAGACCTCCACCTCTTCAGAGAGGTGAGACACTACCAACAACTGGACATGATAAATCTATCCCCATCTACAACAGTCACTTGGTTCAATGTGAGTAGTACTTATCGCTGCACTAACATGTCCTTGTCACACTGTACCGTGATTGCTTTGGACAAAAGCGTCAGCAATATTGAAAGCAATATTGAATTTCCACTAACCAGGTGCAGCAACAGCCCAGGAACACCGACTGGGACCTCCCTGCCGGTTTAGTGACTCAGTAAGATATTCTCTGTTAATCATTGTTTCCCATTTATGTTGTTCTCATCTCATAGCTGGTTTCCACTGCCAAGCATATCAGAGGCCCCCTACATGAGAGGACCCACTCCAAAGATGAGAAGAAACAAAAAGAGGAGATAATTAAGCTTGAAGGAGAAGCTGTGTCCGCGCCGCCCTGTGCGACACATACTCATTTCTGCTCATTGTCTCAAGTACAGTAACTCCTGTTCTCTTCTGCTCGGCCTCTTGTTACCAACTGAATAATAATCGAGGGCTGCGTCATGACTTTTTTCTGCTTTTCTGCATTGCTCCTGTTTCACCTGCAAACACACACAAGTCTTTCCAGTTCATTTACGTTGTTCAGACCAGAGAGTGAAGCTTCTTGTTCTTTGGTTATTTCTGTATGATAATTTAACATATTGTAGATTTATGTAAGTTATGGACATTTTTAAAAGACTGCAATCCATATTAGCATTTGGCAATCATTATTTCCTCCTCCCTCTCCTCTCTCACACAACCTCACAGTGTTGTTGAGCAAGATGAATGCGCCACCAGACAGGCAAATCCCCCAAGTGGAAAAACTGACTCTTATATATTCTGACATTTATGAAGGAGCCTTCAAACTAACCATGATTTAATCATAGCTAACGCACGCCCGCACACACACACACACAAACACCCTCTGCGATTTAATCATTGCCAGTGTACACTCATGGATGGTTCTGTCCGCAGACAAACACTAATATTGTTTAATCATATAACTTATATTTATTTCTCTCTTTCTTTCTCTCTCTCTCTCACACACACACAGTGGAGTTCATCTGTAGCAAACGCTGATTCAAAATCAAAATGTGATTCCTAAATAAATCTTAGTTAATTATTCACTATTCAGTCAGTAAATCTGATATTTTTTCAGTTGAACTGTGAGGAAAACTCATTTATTTTAATGGCTTGGTTATGATATGTGGATTCAATATGTAGATGGTATGTAGATTGTGTAGTTTTCAGTTAACTTTGGCACCATATTCACCAAATATCAAGCTATCTTGATAGTGCTGACTTTGGAGAAACTGGAGAGAGTCCAAACTTTAAAGTTACAGAGTAGCTGTGTTGCGCAGTTTTATATAACCCTTAGTGGTGTGTTGGTCGCGAATGTATCGTTCAATTTTAACTAATCTTTTACATGACTCTGGAGTAATGAGTCATCTCAGTGAGTGATTTGTTCATTTCCATGCAGTACATTAAGCTCAGTCAGGACAGGAAATAGAAATGATTAGTTAAGCTAGGTAGCATGTCATCAGTTAGCTTATCAACTAGCCCTGCAGTAATGAGCGAATGTGTCTTTCTGGTTAGCCTGATTATCAGGCTAAAATGCTACTTCACTGTATTTATTCCACCAAAAATTCTGTTGATGTTACTGTAGATGATTTCCATTTGAGTGAGTGGGAGAGTGCCTACAGACAAACTAATCGGCTAGCTTGAGTGCTGCTGCATCACCGCTACTGGCTGATTGTGGGTTGACAATGTGGTTGTGTTACAATACACACTGTGGGTGCTGGCTCAGTGTCATTGTGCTGTGCCCTCTTCCTCATTAGTTATTTTTCCAGTATGCATTTTGAACAGAGCCGGTGGAACAAGTGATCACTGATCTACAGTGCAATTAAGGCTAGCGAGGCTACCAAAATGTGGCTTACTGAGGCCTTTTGCTGTGTCCTGTGTTCTTCTTCTTCATAGTTATCAAAGACTGTCTTTTGCTTTTATATTTCACTACAAGAGTTACTAATATGTATTTATTTAAAAAATAAATAAATCCAACAACAAAAGCTCTGACTGGTAAGTAGTTTCTCTGATGAGCTCATATGGACAGTCTGGAGGCAGCTGGTGCAGCTTTTAATGTGATCGTCACTCTGTGGAGAGCTTGTTCACTCGAAAGAAAAATCTGTGATGCATGACGACATGAACAAATGTCTGGAGGGGCAGGAAAAACATAACCTCCCATACCCCCTGGCCATCATTTAATCATTAGTCTACATGTTTAAAGATGGCAGCTGCAGTCTGAGTACTGGATGACACAGACACTCACCAGCTGACGTGGCGATTATGACATTTTACCATGTTTTATTTTTTAATGTGCTTTTTTTTTTTTATTCGGGGCGAGGCGTGGGAATAGAAAAAGTTAAACACATCCTGTGTTTGTAACGCTGTGGGGAAGCCTTTTCAAAAACAGCTCTGTGTTTTTATGGAGGGCAGCACGGGGAAGGAGAACTGCATTATGGGACTTGATTGCAGACAAAAAGACACAGGCAAACACACACAAAAAGGAAACAGTGACACAGTGAAATCAGATGAAGTCGTGTGTGTTAATGTGTGTTTAGTTTTCTAACCCCAGTGTGCTCAGAGATGACTAAGCTACAGTGCGACATGTCTGTTCAGACGTCGTCTCACATCTGACTGTTTAACACCGTCTGTCTCCCCCTCCACTCATCTCTCATCTCTGCACCTCTTTTTTCACATTCTTTTCTTCTTTTCTTTCCCCCACTGCTGCTTTGCTTTGTTTCATCATCCGTCAACATCGCCTGTCTTCCTCCAGAGTCTTGTCTCAAGTCTAATTTTCACTGTAACAAAGATTATAACACACAGCAGATGGGATGCACCATGAGGTGCTTCAGGACCAGCTAAAGTCCTTTAAGGCCATTAAAGGTCCAGTGTGTCAGATTTAGGAGGCTCCATTTACAGAATGTGGCAGCACTTTAATATAATCTCCATAACTGTGTTTTCATTAGTGCATAACCAACTGAAAATAAGAATCATTAGAATGAGATTTTTTATATCTACAGACACCACTGGTCCTCTTCAGTGTATTATGCCATGTTGCAGCAAGTTTCTACAGTAGACCAGAACAGACAAAGTGAACTCCACATAGAGCCTGTTGCATTTTTCTGCTAGGAAGTAGAGGGTGAGGCGAGATGTATGCAATCAGCAACTACACTGTAAGATGCCATTAAATCCTACACAGTGGAGAGGATAGCCCCCGCGGGACAGTGATGTAAGTGATTTCCGTAAACTAACGCGGCCATTCCAATCTATGCGTACTTGTACGCCAGGGGGTACTTACAGATGAAGTTACTGGGCTGTGGAAAGATTGTAGTGAAATAATAATTTGATGGAAACACACATATTTGTGTTTAGGAGGAACACAAATGCAAAGAGAGTCTAGATTGGTGTGATGGTGATCTTCAATGTCTTTGTTAAAGTAAAATGGAAGAAACCAATGAAAAGAAAATCACTCTATAACAGGACATGGTGTTTAATACTTTCACCTCACAGCATGAGGTTGGGCTGTGTGGAACTCTCTGTCTTCCTCCAGTCCAAGCACATGCATGAGTGAATGGTTGTTTGTCTCTATGTGTCAGTCCTGTGATGAACTGGCAACCCATCCATAAGGAGTACCCTACCTCTTGCCCAGTGCCAGCTTGGATTGGCTCCAGCCCCCTGCAGCCCCGATAAGGATAAGCACTTATGGAAAGTGAATGGATGTAACCCCCCCGTCTCTGTAAAGTTCATTCCTGTACTATTTTAGCAAGTGTCAGCTCTCCCAGCACAGGGAAATACTGATCAATGAGTTGAACTTTCGCTATCTGGGTCATGCGCACTTCTTCCTCTACAACATCCCTCTTGCCTTCAACCCCCTCTAACTTCCTTCCTCTCCTCTTCCTCCCCCTCTTCTTCATTCCTCCCAGTGAAAGAATACTGCAGGCACAGACAGGAGAGGGTAAGCAGACAGTGGGAAGATGTGTGTGGGGGGGATTAACACTTTTAAGGTGCTTTGGGGAACTTATCAGAAATATAAAAATCATCTATCCAGAATAATGTAATAACTCTAATAGTCCAGAAATGGTGAATACAGCACTTTTTGTGGTAATAAAGACAAAAGAGTTTTAGAGGTGCAGTGATGCGTTCATCCAAACTTTTCAGCAATGTAGAAAAATAAAATGAGACGAATGAGATCATGCTTTAATGTTCAGAGCTGATCTGTATTGGGAATGTGCAGCATAAAGCCCATACATCATAAAAAGTAGTTTCACTTTGTTTTGTACTAGTGGACTAACACAATTCAACAGTGACCCAATAAACATCTTTTTTTGTTCTCATCTTTTATTTGGCTAATTTAAATACCAGCAACTTTGAGTGTGTCAATATTAAAGAACATACCCACTCATGGAAAATACATAAACTCAGTGATATCCAGTGTCAAGATGGAGTTGGGTTTGAAGTTGGTGTCTATCGGAGATTCATGTCTGAGCTCATTAACAAGTCAGAATAAGAGACCTATCTAGAAATGCTTTCATTCCTGCATATGAAAGCAACTGGGCTGTCAGCATTTGCATTCCGTATAGATCTTCATCCAATGACAGCTCATAAATAAATGAGTAAATCGACATTTGTGTGAACCCGAGAACTCAAGTTTTAATAACATCCTATTAACCAAATCTGTCTTCACATTTTAAATCAAACTCGTCCCAGTGAAAACAAACTGGTCCCCGATGGTCTAGGATGGTCCACGTTCATGGTGGTGCATGGTGGTGTGCTGTTGTAAATGCAAATCAATATCCATCCTCAAGTCCCTCCCTATGCAGAAGCATGAACACCTGATACTGTTTCATAGAACTTTAAAGGTCTAGTGTGTCTGTTCTGGGCTTCATGGTGGTTCAACATGGCCGACTCCATGTAAGAATGAGCCATTAATGAATGAAGAAATGAAATGCTCTCAATAAACAAAGTATTTTCTTACAGCAATATATTTGACAAGATCACCGTATCTATGACAAATAGTGACTGATACAAAGCACCACATGAACTATGAATCAGTTTCTTTTACAGGTCTCTACAAACATCTGAAAAATCCTCTGAAGACTGAAGAAGTGTTTCCTGGGGTGATTTAGCAAAAAAAGCAAAAAACAGAACCTATCTTAAACCCCTTTAAGATCAAACAAAGATTTCTGTCGGGATCTTTCAAAGAAATGATGAAATCATGATGAAATGATACAGGAAGGCAGTGGAAATGATTAAAACAGCCACAGACCCAAGGCAAGCCTACTGTACAAGCTGAGGCTCCACTGACGAGAGGAAATGAACAGAAGTGAGCGGCTTATTTCAAACTGCAGGTTAAATCTCACAGTGTTTTTATATTGCTATGAGAGGCAATTAAGAAATGGTAATTTATTTTTTGTTGCCCTACATTTGGTTTAACATCAGTCAGTTCAGTTTTCTCTCCTGAATGATTAAATATCAAAATCAGCTGTAGTCATTTTGTTTATTTTCAAATCACATAAAGTGAGGATATTTGTCCAAAACAGGAAGCAGGAAGTTGACCGAGGTCATATCACATACCAAGCTTCCTCAGCTCTAATTGGAGAGTGAGAAAAGAGGTGGGTGAAAAGGGTAATTGTTCAACCAATCCCTTCAATATACAGTATATACAGTATATACAATTTTTTTTTAAATCCTTTGCAATTTTCCATCTACAGCCATGCAGCTATAAGGCTGTACTCTGAACTCTGGTGCTTAAGCTAAATGTTAATGTGAGCAAGCCAACAATCTCACAATGCTAACATGTTGGTGTTTGGCAGGCATAATTACCATGGTGCACAACCAAACCAATCAACAGGTTTAGTCTGCGCTGGCCATGAATGTGAAAATTGCGGCGCTGTTTCCATCTGAACTGAGAAAATTTGCAGTGCTAGTCACACTATAAATTCACAGAATCATTAAGATAAATCAACTGGGAGGGGGGGTTGGCCTCAGAGCGCTCGTGACTGGTCGCTATTGTTACCGTTACGCCGCGCAAGTGACCCAGACGTCACTGAAATTGACTGATCATTTCTCAAATAAAAGGTTTTTCAAAATAAAAGATTGTCCATAGTCAGATAATACATAAAACGGAAATAATTAATTATTTCTTGTGCGGCCCGACACCAATTGATCGACGGACCAGTAAAGCCTAACTCACACCGGGGACATCAGCGGCGTCCCAGAAGCGTCTCTCTCCGCAGTGCTATCCTTACGTAGCACTTCTATTTTTAATACACTTCCGCCCCCTTTCAAAATAAAACACAAAATGCAGTTCATGTCGCCTGTCACAGCTCCACGTCCACATTACGTTATGACCGGTGGCACCAGGTCATCTGTCAGTCAATCAAAGAGTCTCAACATGAACGACGAGAGACTAATTGTTGAAGTGGAACAACACACAATAATTTATGACACAACAGATCCTTTTAATAATCTCTCCCACGTCAGAGAAGCAAAGTTAGCTGTTTGTTGTTGTTGTTTCTTTTATACACAGTTTATCGCGGGGACTCGCGTATGTTCAGGATTCTCTCGTGATCTTGCGTGAATACGGCTAGTTCGCTACGCAGCCGTAACGCTGCCGTTACGCGCCCAGTGTGAGTCCTGTGTAACGGTCCGCGGACCGGGGGTTGGGGACCACTACACTAGACGGCATGAAGGTCAAAATTGGACCAACTGATAGATCTGCCATCTACAAAGGTGACCACTGCTAGAGCTGTGCCAAATCAAGGAATGAAATCAGTACAAATGCAAAGTAAAGTAACGTCAACGTAAAGACATTCAAACATTTGTAAATATATGATGACGGCATCATCACCGTATCGATATACGAGGCACCCTAACAAGTTTGTGTAACTTTTGTATTCATTCTACAACTGCTGGGATGATATTGTGGGTGTTTTTCTGACCCAGTAAACATATTTTACATAACACTACATATCTGTGCAGTGTGTGACTTGCACAATGTAAACAGGAGTCTATATACACAGAAAGTGTAATGCAGCAAAACAAGTTCCCTATTGGGGATTAATAAAGCAAATCTTATGTCTAGCAGCGGTGCCTCTGGACCTGCTGTGTTGCTGATGGAACTAGATGCTGCACAAAGGTTCCATACCCAGCATTAAAATGAAGTCTATTATCACAGTCCTGTGGGCTGCAGATGAACATTTCCACAGCTAAGAAGGTCTGGAGTATTACAAGCCCTAATGTTCAGTAGGAGTTGTTGGAAAGAAGAGGCAGTGTACTCTGTGTGAGGGGCACTGAGATGCTCCCCAGTCCTAAACTTTAGTGGATCTCAGGTTAAGCTCCCAGCTTGCACCTCTACCTTGTACTAAATGTCAACGTTAGACTAATCTTGGGGAGTATAGTTGCTGATAAAACACTCTTGCACAATTTTCAGCCTTTGACTATTATTTCTAGTAAGAGTAAAAGTGAGGACAAGTTTTTTATGTGGGACTGGATGTTCCTCCATCAGTATTGGAGAGATTTCGTCTCAGAAAAAACGTGACTATGAATATGAAGGGATTCTAGCCTTTTTCACTCAACATGTAAAATCTAGTTTAGAAAGGTAACAGGTGGAACGTGAACATGTGCATCTCATGGATTTTGCTTACCCTCATGTCTCGTGTCTTCAGAGATGTTTGGCTTCTAATAATACAAGAACATACCTCTTGTCTTTGTTTCAGTTATGACTGATCCAGCTTGGAGTAATCATTTTGTAGCTTCTCAGCAGTTTGTGTGTGTGCAATGTTATGTGCACGTTTGCAATTCGTTCCAATTACTCTGTTGTGCGTTGTCATTTATAAAAGACGAAATATCAAGGGGCCTAACACTGATCCTTGAGGGTGCAACGTGCAATGTTGCTAGACAGTGAATCATTAACGTAAACATACTGTGTCCTATTAGATACATTCTGAGACATCCATGCCAGATGATTTTTTTTTCATATTTAATATATATAAACTAGTTTTGAGGTAACAAGGTCAATAAAATTGCATTTTACATATTTGGAACTCTCAAACCTCCAATGAAAGTGTTTTTTATCAACATCACACATACTTTTCTTTCATTTCCCATACTTTTTTTGTATTTCCATTTTTATATTCTGTGGATCTTGAGATGTATTGTCTGTGTCTCATTTTTGAGATGTTTTTTTGATGTATGATTCTGCAGTGTCACCTCAGCGTTCGTGATTTGACTCCCTTTTCATCTGCTTGTTGGAGCCTTTCAGTATAAAAATGCTGTTTTCAGTTGTGAATGTGAAGCCTGAATGATGATACATTATTCACACTCAGTGCAGACGGTGTGCATGACTTCAGTGTTTATTCCTATTCAGCTGTTCATTAGCCAAGATTTAATTCTGATTTGTTCAAACAAGCATGTTTGAAATGTTAACTTTTAATAACATTTAGTGGCTATATTAAATGTATTAAAGGCTTTTCTGCCTACAAACGTGCTTCTGTTTGGTAACATTCATTTTTAGCCTTGATGTCCAATTGTACATTAGACTTTTGGGCTTGAAATGAGCGGTGGACTTAATGTGCTTGTTATTTAATTTGTTACCTATAAAAGCAGTTGCATTTAATGAGACATTTGGTGCTGAAAAGGTGTATTTCCCAAACAACATTTGAACTGTTATAAAAAATAATTAACAAAGCATTGATTAAATAGTGAACTCAGTAATACATGCAGCATGTGAGTTATTGTACTTCATGTACTGCAGCATAATTCATGGAAATGTAAACCAGGAGGTCTGTCTGGTTTTGCAGAATTTTCCACTTCCTCTGTCTGTGTCTGTCTCTGCCCTTCTCAAAGAAAAGCCAGACCTCTCTCACACACACACACACACACACACACATAGATGAGCAGCTTCCCCACAGGCCAGACTTTGACCTCAGTGCTAAACCTTTCCACTCGCTGTCGCTTTTTCTTTCTTTCTTTCTTTTTTTCTTTCTTTCTTTCCCTCCATTTGTTCCTGTGTGAAAAGACAAATAGAGGATTCCTTCTGTCACACATTGGCCCTGTAATTCATTCAATTATAACCTCAATGTGTGTCTGGTTCTTTGTGTGCACTACTTAACCTCCTTCTGTCTTCCTCTGTATGAAAAGGTCATTAGATATAACCCAAAGCCGGGCCAGCTGGGGATGCAGAATGTCGAACACTCACTGTCTTTACTGTCAAAGTGCCCTTGAGCGAGTGCTGATGCTCCATCTGCCCTAGCCCTTGCTCATTGTAGAAGAATATGCTTGTATTTGACAGCACTCGGCAATAGTGCACAAAACAGGCTGTGGAAAATTATCAGCAGTTTAGCTGCAGGTTTACAACCCCCACAAGTCTGTGAAGGTTCTCGGTCATCCAGGTCATCTTTCTTCAAGAAGGTTAAATCTGCTGTCACCTGAGGTCTGGCGTGGACGATGGTCACTGGAGTCACATGAAACCAAGTGTGGAATGCTGTTCAGTCTCCTGGGAAGGGATGAAAGGACAGCACTGTAGGAGGGGGATACGTGCTGTCTGAGACCTCCTCTGTTTAGTGATGGATCCTCTACTTTACATAGACCATATTTTCTGTCTTCTTTGTCCAAGATGCAAACATCATTGACCCGTGTCCCTTGTCCTTAAGGTGTAAGAAAACTGTAGAATCTAGCCCTGATGAGTTGGCTCTCCTGTGCTGACTCATGTGTTTGCTGCATTGGACAACACACACCAGATTGTTTTTCTACGTGTGAGGCATACAGTCTTTGGGGTATACCCATTTCTGTGTAAGTGAGTTGCTAGGTTTGAGGAACACCAGGATTCTATGCTTGTCTGTCCTTCTTGTCTTCATCACAAACAGTCTTGTCCATCCTGGATCTTATTGCATGTGCAGTTAGAGTATCCATAAACTTCTAGCTTACCGTTGTGGTAGGATTTGCATATATCTGCGATCATGGGAGCTTTGTTGTCTGGGGCAACAACCCCTGGTAGGTCCCCAAAGGCATGGTAGTCCCTGGGGTGGGCCGAAAGACCGCTAAGACAGAAAGCAAGGAGCTGCAGGGCCTCACCTGGACCTCCTGGTGCAGGAGGTAGAGTGACAGCTGGATATAGTTGGGTTTACCTCCACACATAGCACTGGTTCCAGAACCAAAAGAAGAATCATATGTTTAGACATCAAGGCTACATTCAAGACCTCTCTGAAGATTATTGTTTGAAGAATTAAGCTGTGAATGTTAAACTGAGTATTTTTACCCAAATAATGGCGCTACAGTAAACTTGAGTAGCTTTACACTGCAAGCAAATGTAACGGCCACAAAAGTTAGAAATGAAATGTGCAGCTTCCTGTTTTGCTTGACAACTTTAAGTGACTTATTAGCAAACACCGTTTACAAAGAATCAAGGATGGATCTGATGTGTGTGATTTAGTGCGAGTTTGAGAAGTGAATTTATTCATCTATTATAGATAACAAAAAAACATTTTGTGCTGGAAGCTGGAATTTGATATACGATTATTAAAAACAGATGCCAGTGTGCTTCAGTGTTCTGTGTGTTTGCTGAGAGATGCAAGTTAATCAGATTGTCTAAAATTAGTGTTGGCAATTAACATGGCTTACAAAGATTCATCTGCTAAACGCTGACATTGGAGAGGGTAAACACTGAAACAAACATGTATTTTTTTTGTATTGTATTTGTGATGAATTTAAACCACTTTGTAGAGATCCGCTTTTAAAGATTACTTTCTTGTTGAGGATTGTCAAAGGAGCTGCATTAAATCTACTTTGATTTATTGTAAAACATTAAATGAAATCTAAGCCAACGCCATACTACTTTATCAGGCTGCAAACATCCTAATGGTTTGGTTTTTAATTAGTCCCACATATGCAGTAACGAGTGTACAGAAGAGAATCTACCAGCAGAAAACCATTCCTGTTAGGCCACATTCAGACAGGGTCAGGTGTGGGGGTGAGGGGAGCTCCCAAGGGTGTGTCTATTTGTGCTGAACATAACCTCTGTGAAACAATCAGGAAATAACTTTTTATTTCTATGATGAACCGGCTTCATAGATGCAGATGCTCGCTCACTCTCTTGCTATAGAAGCCGGTACATGAAATAAACAAAGCCAGAATACAACAGGTAGAGTATCAAAGTTTAGTTTCAGTTTCAGAGAGATTTCAGGCTGACTGTGGAGGTTTGACCGGTCTGAGCGTCTGATTGGCGGCCACAGCGTCTCATCCAGCTGTGTTGGATCCAGCTCAACTTCTCCACTGCAGGTCACTGTGTTTTTTGGTGGACACTCCTGCAGGCCGCACCACCGTAGCTAGAACGGACTGCTCCCACTCAAATGAACGGAACAGCACTGGATCCTGTCTGAATGCAGCCTTAGGGAGAACTTTCACTCCACGTGCACAGACACAGTCCTGTACGCTCGACCGTCCCTTTGGGCCTTGGAAATGCTCTTTTGCCATCCATTTTCTTCAGTTTCACCACTGAATTTTTCAGTTCAGATCTGGATGAGCAACAAGGGACATGAAACCGACATTCAAAAGGGAAATGGACAACAACAGATAAATCATGATGGGCTATTACTTGTAAGACTTCCACATGCATCCTCTATTAGATTTAAGAAATTGAAAAGAAAAAGAATGAAGAAGCAAGTGCACACACACACACACACACACACACACACACACACACACACACACGACATTTCTCCTCTCCTGGCCTGTCGAGGGAACAGCTTGGTGAGAAAAGCTTTTCAGAGCGTTTTAGGATCAAACTCTCTCGGGCACAGCTAGAGACAGAGTGTTTTAGCCTGACATGTTATGACATGGGACACTACACACGCACACACACACACATAAAGATGCACTCTAAAGAAACTTAGACATTTATACACTTACGTGGTTAAGTGCATGAACACCTGCACATGTTCCGATTATGTAAGGCACATCTTGCGTCTCTAGAGAACAGATGTGTGACGTCACGTCCGGCTAGCCTCCGTTCCACTTTTAATGCTTCGAGTCTCTCATTGAAGTAATGACATGTTCCTCAGGTTTAACAAACTAGAACATACAGGTCTTATGTGTCTGATGACATGCAGCCTTGTGGCTTCTTAGTGTGTTGCGACATGTGGGATACTATCTGGTGTGCATGAATGAAAGAGAGTCTTAAAGTTTCTGTTGTCAACAGCTGCTTTACACTACATGCAGTTCATTAAATCCCTGCAGTTGTCTGAAGGCAGCAGGACGTGTGTTGATCTAGGGAGGATGTGGGAGACAAACAGCTCCGGTCCCCTGGGTGAAAGCCTTGTTTGACCAATCCATCCTGCCCATGCAGACTTTCTCACTGTGTGCTACCTAACTTCCTGTCACCTGACTCCAATAGCAAACCAATAATGTCAGACAAGGCGTCCAGAGTCAAGGGGTCATAGTTTAAAGCCTCGGACCTTTGTCCAAGCTGTGTTGAGTTGAAAGTGGGAAGAGGCTGAACATTGTGTCTTCATGCATGTTCTCAAGGATAAAGTAACATGTCATACGTAAATAGTTATGGTAATTTCTCTCACAGACCCGCACCGCTGTATCCAGAATCACCATCAACCCAACACCCATCTGTGCTAAAAAGGAGAGAAAACAAACTCATCCTGGTGCTCTCAGGTGGACTGTGAACACTGTATGAAGTTCAGAGCATCAGATAATGTGTGAAATGAAAGACAAAAGGAGTTGGTTCTGTAGCAGTTATGAGTACAACAGCTACTCTCAATGGTGTCTCAGTTGTCCACTTTGACACACACACACACACACAACATGGTATTCTCTGCTGGCTTGAACCCAGAAATGTCTTGCTGTGGGGCTACAGTGCCAACGACTGTACCACTGTGCCACCCAACATCCAGGTCATGTAACCTAGAAAACAGCATACACAGTGTACACTCTGTATTAAGCAATGTCATGTTGTTGGTCAATAGTCAGCCAGATTAACAGATCAGTTTCACTAATCGGATCCCAATTACAGCACTGTGTTGCCGTGTTCTTCCTACACCTCCAAAGACAGGACAAAACTGTGGTGGACAGAGGATGAGAATCAGAGAGTTGACTCACATGAGCACGATTCCACGGAGCAAACAACAAAGTGTACTGACTACCTGCTCGACTAAATACTATGCCATGCAGTCCAATGCTAAATTTAGCTAACAAACCAATATTCAAGATGATCTGTTTTTACATAAGTATAGCAATGCAAGCAGAAAGCTGCAGTTCACCGTACCTGTCATGCTTATCCAAACAAAGTAACGCAGGAGTCCAAATGGACATGCTACAGGCAAGAGCTTGTGTCTGGTTGTGAAACATGGACGTCCACCAATGAGTGAGGATCTGCTCCAGGTTTCTGCCTGTTAAAACTGTTGTTATGAATCGATGCTATATAAATAAAATGAATAGAATTAAATTGTGCAGTCTAAAACTAATTAAATGACACAAAGCACAAGACTGACAGGGTGATGTGTACAACTGAAGGCAGGATGATAGAACACAGGTTAAAGTAATCATGGTGGGAAAACTGGCAGGATTGATTGACTCTGATTGTGTTAAACCTGATCTTGAACCCATGATGCAGACCACAGACAGGGTTTATTTACAAAAAGTGACAAGAAAAAATACAACAGGTGAGGTCCAGGGAGAATTATCATGGCTGGAGGGTGAAGGCTGGAGAACAGGCTGAGCCCGGCAAACGGAGCAGGTGAGGCTGGGCTGGAGAGCAAAGCAGACAAAACAAGCATCAAGGCAGGCAAAAATGAATAATAAAAAATAAAAAATACACACATTGACAAAAGATAATTCACAAATAGGTTCTTCGGAGCTGGTAAGTTATATGGCGCAAATGATTTGGCACTATATGTATGAATTGAATGGAATTGAATGATGAGCCTAGAAAATCTTAACAGATGCTACACGATTTGTATCTCAAGCTTACTAAATATATAGAAACAGGAGAGGACATTAAGGATGCACATGGGTATACATCAACAATTAGATCAAAAGGTTAAAAAGTACCACCCTTGCTATTGAGCTCAGTGTAAATATGCATATTATGGTGCCATGTCAACGATATCTTAAGATGTTACACTTATTTCTGATCCCATTATTATAGCTAATGCTCTCAAGTTGAACTTGTTCCAAGAAACTTATGGTCCATCAGGCATTACACATAGTAGGCGTTAGACGTAGGTAATGCGGTGGATGTTCAGATTTCAAAGCAGAAGGTACATTTAAAATACCTTCAGAAATGTTTCAGTATTACATGTTATGAAGTTTTCTTCTACAAGCAGTCTGAATTAGAACTAAATATAAAAATCTTTTTTTTTTTTTTTACAGAGCAGATATGTATGCTGAAACAGGCAAAAAACAATGACATGATTTAATTTTAGTGGGATTTTAAGACAAATTATTCAATATTTCTCAAATTCTCAGAGGCATGGCAAATTTAATTTAATTTAATTTAATTTAATTAGGGCTCTCAAACAACAAAAATACTGTTATTCTGGGAAGCTTTAAATTTGCATTTTGATTGTCGTCTTTTTTCCCCGTTGCTATTTTCATTCATTTCGCCAGAAGAGGTTATATATTTGTCCTCTGAACCGATTATTTTAAACAAGCACTGAGTGACACAGTGACTCATATCTGAAGCTGGTTAAGTTTCCCCCAGAATAAAAGTCAAGTCATTGCACTCGGCACTACACCATAGACCTGCTGCAGCATCTGAATGAATTGCAGCATCTGAAAGAGTTCAGGGATGTTTCAACACTTTCAATCAATCTTTTCCCTCTATTGAGTTGTAAATAATCCTTTTTGGGGAAAGGGCACTGAGGGCAGCCGCCCTTCTGTCCACATATCCTTCATGATTTTAGTGTTCTGCCTGCAGCAGCCATATGTCAGAATGCAGATGGTGACTTCATGCTGCTATTGTCAGACATTACAAAAAAAAAAAAAGTCTGACTCATGACCGGAAAGTGTTGACCTTTATCAAGTGCAACATTTTCTTTAGATTTTTTTTCCCGCATTGGAGTTATGTGACGTCTTTCATGATTTGCTGCCTAAAGAGTGTAAACCAAGAGGCAACCTGTGAGTGAAGCCAATGCAGAAGTGCCAAAAACAAAAACTGGCTAGAGAACAAGTCAGTCTCCATAAGTCCTCATGTTAAAGTCCAACTTTAAGGCAGAAATAAACATGTTGACAGCCTGGTCTATAATTTAACCGTTCATGACAACTGTACTGAGGGTGATTTTTTTATAGAACTCATCTGTTCAGATTATATTAAGGCTTAAAGTTATGCAGAATTAAAAGCAAGGCCGCTTTGATTGACAGGCTGGTGCCATCATAGGAGCTTCGTTTGAGCACACAGTCTTAATTTGCCCATTTTTGAATTAGCTGCGAGGCAGCAGAGGCAGGACTGCCAAGATGGCAACAGCCAGAGCCACCACACTGCAGAAACCTGTGGGTGACGCCACTGATACATGTCAGGTGCATAGGAACTTGTTAAGAGATCAAATAAGAGAAAGTTTCAGTAGAGCGAGTCCTGAAGATTCTTTGGAATGTTTTTAGTCATAGTGTGCTGGCTCTGGGGGTTGGCCCTGTCAGTTAGTCCGTCCACCACTTCAGTCCAGACTGAAATCTCTCAATTTTTGGTACAAATATTCAAAAGCGCCCAGGAAAGAAATTCTATTGACTTTTGTGATCCTTTAATCTATTGCTCCCAGCACTCAATTATCCAGCGAAATTCCTCAACATCTACTTCATAGATTAATAAGTAGAGGTTTTGTAGAGGTTCATCGTGGTTCCCAGATGATGTATCCTAATGAATCCTGCGAGAACTATTGAATGGATCACCATAAAATGCAGTCCATGCCCCATCAGGAGGAACTGTAATAACTTTGGTGATCCAAAGTTAAGTTTTTTTTGGTGAACTTTCAAGTCAACATTTTGTTTATCCAGTATGGCTGATATCACATTATCATGCTAACTTTGCAGTCCTTTGATGATTTCAATGAGACTTCTGGTTGTGGAATTATTTCAGAATGAGATTGTCTTACATCAGAACTGCTTTGACTTTCTTCAAATGCAGTTTTGCTTTACAGCGACAGTAAAGCTAGTGTAAGTGTAAAGCTGCCCAACATGATATCATGGGATAGTGTATAAATACCATTTTACCGTTAAGGAAATTTCACATGTCAAGTGTTAGATTTACGATGTGTCACATATGACAGTTGACTTTTGGTTTCACACATAACAGCAGCCTCCTGACATGACATGACATGACGCGCCATCTCACATGCCAGTATAACTCAGTAGACACCGCAAAAAATGTCTTGTTTTTAAGTATGACTTAACACATTAGTGTGTCATGTATTGGTGATACCACGTTGTCCTGCCAGCCTGCTGTCACCATCTCTGTGTGGGTGTGAACATACAGCAATACATTCCATGTATCGAGAAGAAGAACCATGTACATATCATTCAACACGGTGAACTGCTGTTAAAGCCTCTGAACATGTGTGTGCATGTTCTTCTATATGTGTGAAGAGAATGTTAGGAGATGTGTGAGCGTGTCTGGTGGCTGTCTCTGCTTGCTCAGCTTTCTGCAGTGATTTTCAGGCCGGGTGAAGCCGAGGTCAGCAAGGTCCGCTCAGCCCTGAGGGCAGGGACGACTCCTGACAGAGATCTAACCAGCACCATCACCACATGGAGCTGCACAGGGGACCGCACACACATAAATGGGCAATCGTATGCTCACGCTCACAAATACGCATGCGCGCAACCGCTGACACAGTCTGGGTCACTGGTTGTAAATGCTGCTGTGCTGATGCCATTGGTACAAAGTAGACCTGAAGCCATGAGACCTGATTGTCACTTTTAGTGTCACAAAGCTGCAAAAATAAATTAGCTGTAAATAAAGGCAAATAAATCACAATACATGGTCTTTTTATTTTAGTTTTATTTTTACTGTCATTTGAATAATGTTGGCCCTCCAAGGAGGTTCAAAGTCAAGACACACTTTCCTCAAATAACATTATATAAAATAAGCAGGCTTTGAGTATGAAGTGTGTTCGACAGATGTTTCACGTTAGTCTCAGATGTTACATCACTTATTAGTCACTGGTCTATCTGATGGATCATACAATATATAAAGAAAACTGTGATACTACAAAGTCGAGATGGCTGAAAGCCTGTGGGGAATAAATCATAGAACAGTATGTTGGATAAGGAGTGTGACATGCTTACTCATGACGGCCTTGTCATAATAAATGTCTGTGAGAGAGTTTTTGCTGTTTAAACTTTAAAATCTAGAGAAACTGTTGTAAGCTTAAGGCCTGCTCACAGCAGCATTTCAAACAGGGACTTCTCACAGATTCCACATTTGTCTTTATTTTGGCCACAAATTTGATGTATTAGATTACCGTCTTAATATTACTCATGCTGGCAGTAAGTATCAGCTTCTTTTGCACCATCCGGTGTCATTTAAGATATGCTACATATCATTGGAATGGTTTGCATGCATAGAACTCTGAGCTCCATCACTAACTGTACAATGAAAGCAACCTGACACTTTTCAACCACGCACTTGGATCTTTTTCCCACTTAAGCAGATCTTTTGTTGAACTAAATGGTGTGTGACTTAGCACTGAATGAGGAAATACAACAAGGGAATTTCATCCTAAACACATTCCAACTTTGGAAGATACACACTTGATTTGGCATACTAAGACTGGACTGTGGATTTTGTCCAGCGCCACTTAATAATGGATGTACACGTTAGTATATTAAGACTTAAAAAGTAAACTTATTTTTTGATGTGTGCACATATTTATGACTCTGTTTGCAGTTTTATCTAGTCCAACATCTTGGCCATTGGACAGATTTGTGTTAAAAAAATAATGATGTTGTGCAATTGCATGCAGTACCGCTAGCATTTTAGATAGGTAACATTTATATTGTCCTCACACTGTAGCTGCCCTAAAATCTGATGACTCATCATGTTTTGTGCATCATGGCTGCTAGAAGTTTGAGAAACATTGCCACACTCTTAATTGTTAGTTCAAAATGTGTTAAGAGAAATAGGCACTGCCCTGACAGCAGATTGATCCAGACCAGACCAGAGAGACTATGAGGTTAAGATGATTACTGATGCATGTGATGTTGATGGACGCTGGACCTCTGCTCTGTCAAGCTGACTGAGATTGAAATGCCTGTGACACTGGCTCTGTCAACAGCAATTTTATAGTTCACTCATGCAATTTGAGTAAGAGCAGATACATGTGATGTGATGATAAAGGAATAATGGGAAGGACAGATGACAGAACGGGTCAAATGATATAACATTGAATTTAATGACAGTGTGGGAATAATGTACAATTTGCTAAAGTCTTTTTCTCCAACTGATTCTAATGAAACGTCAGAGAGATGTCAGAGAAGAGACATTCTAAGACACCATAATCAGCTGGATGACTGCTGACTCATACAGGCCAAAATCATGAATGTAGAGCAAATAAAGTCAAAGCAGCTCAGCATCAGCAGGAGTTACAAATACAAATTGTCACTGTCTGATGAAAACTGGACGATGAAACAATGATATTTTAAACTCATAAAAATGAACCGGAGACAGTGTAAGACACATTAATCAAGACACGTTTTTAATAAATGGTTCCAACAATGTGCAGGGAGCTTCGGCTCTCTTGCTCAGCGGGCTGTTGATGGTCACCAGTGAGTGATCAGCTGATAAGATTTCAGGTCACCTCCCTCCTGTTTCCTTTGTTGCTATAGCAGAGAAACTCTCTATCTCATCTCTTTTTTTCCCCTGATGTTGTCTCCTGAGACATTTGACAGTCCGGTGACACGACACGACTGATGGAAATTAAGTCCGACCTTGTAATTGCATTACATTACCTTTTGAGTTTGGTTGGAAGATGTTACCATTTGCCACAAGGCAGTTGTTTAAAATATGTTCCACATGCTTTGATAGGTCACATTTGTTTCCTTCATTGATGAATGATTTGAACTGCATGTTACTGCAACATTTTGAATTTGTGGAAGAAAGAAATCCTGAAACTCTGAGTGAACCACTATCCTGATAGACTGATGACCTCTGACAAGAAAATATCTTCACGAGCAGACAGACTAATATTATGGCCTTTGCACAGGGCTGAAAGCTCTGTCCTGTTCTCTTCCTGTCCGCCCTTCCACTCTGCCTACAAACTCAAAACATTTGTGTTACAGAAAACCAATTCCCCCAGGGAGGAAATCTATAAAACCTCGACTGTGTCTTAAACAAAAATAGAGGATGTTAATGTAACACTGATCTCCTATTAAAAGGCACGCATGAAAGAAAATTGCTACATCCTGCCTGTGTGGTAAAGGTCTATCACCAAAATCACAATTTTCATGTACGCTGTTGAGATGTTATGGTGCCAACAGAGTTTAAAACTATAAATAACGTGGGTTAAAAATATACTACCAATAAATAAAGTTAAAATGTCACTAACAACACCACCTAGGTTTAAAAGAGTCTATGGGACTATCAGAGAAGGCTACACAGACTCTTTAAAATCAGGAGTTAGAAACTCAGGGTATCATTTTTAGAATGTCCAAGGTTTATTTACATAAAATATGTTGAAATGGTTAAAAAATGACCCACCCCCTGTCCCTTGAATATGGTGTGACTGCCTGTGATACTCCCCAGTCATCTGCCCTGGAGCTCTCCCCCATGTCCTGCCTTCACTGCTTTCTGCCTCTCCCTGTGGCCACTTGCCCTCATATCCGCCTGCCGTCAGTCGACTTTCACCTGCCATCGCTCCCCAGGCCAGAGTACCTCGGGCACCAGCAGCCATGCTTCAGGGGGGGTCCCATCACTGTCGACGGCCCAGGCTCTGGTTCCGTGGGCTTCCTGGGCTTCGACCCTGGCCCAGGTCCTCCTTCCGTTTCTGTGTGTTTCTTGTCCTGTCCCTGCCATTCCTGCCTCTCTTTTGAAACGCAGAGGTGCTCCTACACACCTGATGCTTGTTGTCTTAATCAGTCAGTGGTGTGTTCGGGGACAATTGGAAAATCCACACTGCATGCAAAAAAAACTAAAAAAACTCCAAAACCTCTACAAGACACTCAATAAAAACACAGTTGCATAAAACTGACCTCATCACATGTACCGTATATCTACACTTCCATGGACTCCCTGGCCCAGGCTGGGGAACCCCTGCTCCTCTCTCCTGATCACACGTTTCCTGGATTTTCTTTCTGTCACAGTGGAATGCTGTTTGAAAGAATGTAGAGAGATGGTGGGGGAACAGTGCAAACAGAAGACTCAAAATAATAATAATAATAAAAAAAAAAGGAAGAAGGTGAGTTGAAAATGAAAGGAGACCTGGCACATCGGTCCTGGTTGTCACCTAATGCCTGCGCGTCTGTCTGCTCGCTATGCTTTGCACACAAGAAACGACCCTATTGACGATTAATGAGTGACTTACACATCAATTACTCAATAAAACAACGCATGTTGAGCCCAGCTACAGCTGCTACAGAAAGCCAGTGAGAATCCAGCATCACTACAAAGAAGGTGGAGGGAAGGAGGGAATAAAAAGAAAAACAGCAGAGAGAAGCACTGATATGGAAGAAAAATAATAGGATGTGGTGCGTCGCACAGTGAATGAGCGTGGGATACCAATGCAAGGCATCATGGGCCATCTATGAGAAGGAATTTCATAGCTGAACAAACACAGCGATGTTTCTTTCCCACTTTTACTGTTGTCAGGATGATTTATGGGATGATTTGTTGACACAATAGGGAGTTAACGATTCTTCCATGTAAATTATAAATCCATCAATCCAACAGTTGGGATCAAGCCCCAATGGGTCCTCAGTCTATCACAGTGGATCCACAGCAACTGAGTTTCATTGCACCTGAACAATGGCAACGTCAAAGTCGTGACCTGTCCTACTCTGTCTCTGATTGGCTTACCCTGATATCCCACAGAAAGCCGTGAGTGCAGGCCAATCAGGCACTCGAGCTGATCCCAGCTTGCACTCTGAACGGGTCGCCAAGTCGCCAGTTCATCACAGGGCTGACACATTGAGACAAACAACCACTCACACTCACATCCATGAGTCAGAGTCACCAATTAACCTGAATGTGGGAGGAAGCTGAAGTACCTGAAGAGAACTCATGCAGACTGAGAGCTTCAAACCGGAACCTTCTTTCTTTTTCGGAGTAAACCACTGCACCACCCAAAAAAAAAAAAAAAGTTTTGATCCCGAGGCTGATGGAATGTCTGTGTTGTGTTGCGTGTGTCCAAATGAAACCATGTGCTCATTGTTCTTTTTAGGACATTTCACACTTTGCTTGTCAGGCCCGCTTCTGCATCGTCAGACTTTTTCAGGTTCAGCGCAGCATTTATCCGGTTCACTTCATCCGGCTCAGCTGTCCTCTGACAGCTTCAGCTGCTCACCACTGCTTTGAGCTTCATGCTAACATTAGCAATATGCAAAAATGTTGGATTGCTAATGTGCGAAATGTTACCAGTATGTTAACGCATTCAAAGTTCTGGATATTTTGCGGATTGACTGACCTTCATGTCTTAAACTTATGATGGACCATTGGCTTTTTTTACTTGAGTGCTTCTAGCCACAATATGGATTACTACAGTAGTTCAATAGAATTATTTACTGCATGCCAACACTACGTCACAACAGCACAGCTGATCAACTCAAAGGCAAGAAATTGTACATGTTTTATTTATTTTGTTAATTAAAAGGCCTTCCAGGTGATAACCTCATGAATGTGACTGAGAGAATAACATGAGTGTGCAAAGCTGCCATTAAAAGAAAGGTGGCAACTGTGAAAAATCTCAAATATGAAACATATTTAGCTTTGTTTACATGTTTATGTTGACCACATAACTCCGTATGTGTTCATTCATAGTTTTGATGTCTTCACTGTGAATCGATGAATCAGCATTGAATGAGAAGGTGTGTCCAAACCTTTGAGCAATACCGTGTATACACCATGTGTTATTTCAATGAAAATCACTTTCTCTAACGTGCACAGTCCATTCACAGTTTAAAAAGGGGACACGTTTGTTGGTGTGCATTGAACTTAGCGTGAATAAACTGTTTGCAAAAGTTATAAATATTATTCTACAGGGGTCTAATTATTCCACTGCGTCTTACTCACACAGCCTCTGCCTCATGACTCAAAGCAAACTTTTTCGCGCTAGGCTCTGCTGCTCTACTGTGGTTTCACTTGGTAAGATAAATTATGAGTATAATGGAAAATGCACATGCACGGTGCGAGGTCTCACAGCAGCTACTGCTGCAAATTAAATGCATCTGTTTTTGGCTTTACTGCACCGACAGGCTTTTGCTCATTTGAATCAGCAAACAGCAAACACTAATGTAGCATTTCCATTGTGCGGCTGTACGTCTCCGTTATGACCTTTGCACTTACTTTGTTTTAAATCTGCTTCTTTGTACAAATTACAAGATTATTAAAATACAAAGTCCTAATAGCTCCAAGGAAAGCGGCTCTCTTGACTCTGACATTGTAATTTGTGATGATGCTGTACAGTAAAGTGTGGGTGTGTGGGTGTGTGTGTGTGTGGGGGGGAGTATATTTGTCATTGTTGCCCTTTCTGCAGGGTACACAGCATCCCTATATATTTCCCCCCCTCTCTGGTGGTTTTGGAAGTAGTCCAGGCTCCGTTGGTCTCATCCATCCACATTTGAGTTTGTGTGGATATGTGTGTGTGTGTGAGAGAAAGTGTGTTTGTAACCCATCCATTCCCTCTAGAATGTGATTAATGGTAAGTGATGCCAGAGGCATTATCCTGATCATGACAGAGCAACACGACACCTCCATCCTCCAAATGAGCTCTCCAACTGGTGTGTGCATGTGCACGTGTATGTGTTGTGTGTTGTTTGTGTGTGTGTGTGTGCGTGTGTGTCTGTGTGTGTCTGTGTGTGTACAGGGCTGCAGCAAGAAAGAAATAGGAGAGGAACAGAGGATGGAAATAAATGGTGAAAGAGGGACAGAAGGGATGGAGAGACAACAAAGGGAGAGAGATGGAGTGGTGCAGGGAAAGAGTGAATGGCCTGTTGTTAGAGGTGAAGACTGAAGGGGGGGGGGGGCAGAATAACAAGAGTTACTGTATATGACGAAAACTTCTCCAAATAAGTTAGAGAGGAAGACAAGTCGGAGCAGGATGGAGAGGCCAAAAACTGCACCAATGTACAAGTTCTGTTACTTTAAAACAGAGATTCTTAAAGTCTGATGATGCATTGGACATTAAAATACAATGCATTTGCCACCTCCTCCTACATTCTTAATCAAACTAAGTAAGTAATATTAATAGTAGAATAACAACAACAACAACAACAAGGATCCCATAACCCCTCAGGATCCTTTAAGAAATTTACTGCCTCCAAGCTCAGCAGAGATGGCGTGAACACCTTACATTTGACTCTGTGGTCTTAAACTTTTGATCAGCTGATAAACAGCCTGTTTAAGTTTAAATGCAGTTTTCAATAAATGTTTCTCCTGGTCTTAAGATTGTGATCAGGAATGTATCTTATGTGGTGTCCTCATTTAGGAACCTGGTGGTCTGAGTGTAGAAGCTCTTCTGGTGCATCCAGGACCGTCCTCCTGATCACAGCACGCAGAGAAAAGACCTTTATTCAGGTGGTTGGAGTTCTTAAAGATCTTTTAGCCTAACATTCAGCTGAGCTGCTTTGTGGTCATGTTTGGTGCTGTTTCTGTAACAGAGTGATGTCCCCTATCTGGATGTTCTTGATGGTGCAAGTATTTCAGGGGACACCTGGAATTTTCTGCCTCACCTTTCTTACCACAGAGTCAGTATTCAGCATCCAGGTCAGACCCTCAGTGATGTGGACACCAAGGCGCGTGAAGCTGTCCACTTTCTATATGGAGGACTCGTTGATATTAAGCAGGGCTTGATCCTTTCCTGCTCTCTGCCCACTATTAGTAGTTCCAGTTTGCACTTTGACCATGGGTGTCACTAGATTACTTTGGCATTATATTGACATATTGAGGAGCATATATTTTGAAATCATGGCAATAAGGTTGTAAAAGTTTAATTCCCTTCATGAGCTGTGTGTCACGACATGCAGACAGACAAACAGACAGACAGGCGAAAATACACATCACAAAGTAGCTAATAAATACAGACGTGAGTAACCAAGTAAAAGGTAGCCTGAGTGGAAAAAAGTATTATTAGTATTATAAAAAGTATCAAAGTTAATAATACTGTACTGAGTGTGCATTTAGCCGAGGCCTAACCTAACACACAATGAAAAACTGGACTACCAGAGGTCTCCAACTCAAACTAAAATAAACTAAAATGAGGAAACTCTGCCATCATGGACAGAGTAAAAAAGAGCGGTTACCTCAGCTCCAAAGAAAGAAAAGCAAACCTTCCCCTGCTGCTGTCCCCAGAGTGAGAGAGTGCTGCCTGCCTCCTAGAGCCGCCACCCTAAGGTGGCGAATAATGGGGGAGATTACCATCATCACCAAAACGACGTGACAGGGTGTTGGCCAGGACATTTATAGTGCTTTAATGTGACGAACAATAATATTAAAAGTGGTGCGGCAAGCACCGGCACATGAGTCATCAAGGCTTTAATATAGTCAAACACGTGCTGGCAGCTCTCAGACCAATAATAACACCTTTTTTTTTGGTAAGGAGGTCAGTGAAGGGAGCTGCGACAGCTGAAAGGTTCCTACAAAAACTGCGATAATACCCCGCCATCCCCAAAAAGTGTCGCAACTCGTGTCTGGAGGACGGAGCATGAAATGACAGAATGGCCTCAACTTTGGACTGAATTGGTTTAACCTGTCCATGACCCACAATTTTCCTCAAATAGGTGACTACAGCTTGACCAAATTCACATTTAGCAAGCTTTAAGTCTATCAAAAATGGCATGCAACTGCTCAATGTGTTCCTCCCATGTGCTTGGATACACCACGATATCATCGAGATAAGTCTCACAACCGGTTACTCCACACAGAACAGTATTGACCAGGCACTGAAATGTAGCGGGAGCATTATGCACGCCAAATGGTATCACAGTATACTGCAGGAACGCATTAGGTGTCAGAGAACAGAGACAGAGAAGGTAAGCGGCACTTGCCAATAACCCTGAAATGGTCAAGTTTCGACGCAAAATTGGCACTGCCGACATTGTCCCCACAATCCTCAACTCGGGGGAAGTGGATAACAGTCGGGTTTAGTGACCCCACTGACTATGAGAAAATCCATGCAGAACCGATCAGAGCAATCAGATGGAGCTACAACTCGGTTCAGCGATACCATTGTCCACCATATAATCAACCTGTTCTTGCAACCGCTTATCGGGATTCACACGGTAAGCATGCTGCTTTATCAGAGGAGAATCCCCCACATCAATGTCATGCTGAAGCACATGTGTACGCATTGGTATGTCCACAAACAAAGAAACATGAGATCTAATTAACTTTACCACATCCTCATGTTTTGACTCATCCAAATGAGAAAAACTCTCATTAAGTTTTGACAACATTTCTGAATTTTTAAGCCGTCTCTGAACAGCAGCAGTTGCTTCCTCTATCCATTTCAAACGTGAAATCTTGACCTCATTTTTGATAAAAATGCTGTGGAAGTGCTCGCTGCACCCTCTCCGGGGGTTCGTCCCCTGGTCACGCAACTGTCCACCAGTGTGCCCCGAATGTGTCGTATCGACAGGGCGGGGACCGGCCCACGTCAAAGGCGTCAAAAGAGGTGCATTGTGCATAAGGGTGACTGCTAACCATTTTGATTTTATGTTTTGGTTAATTATCTCGCCTCACTCAGCACTGGGGTAAATGCGTTTTTTACACAGTGCTAATGTTAAGATTCTTACAGAAAATAAAAAGGAAACAGTGTTTCTCAATCTGTCTGCCTTGTTTTTGTCTTATGAAGCCCGTTTAGAGTTTTTATGCGGTTTAAAAGTAAAGAAAACAACAAAAGGGGGCACAAAATTCTTTACAAAAAAGGAGAAAATGCCACCACAAAATCAGTCATTATGATCACCAAAAAAAATATAGTGAAATCCTGGTAGCACTGGTTAATATTTTATTTCATTTATTTTTATTTACATCTGAATACATTAAATAAAGGGTTTTAGAATCAATATTTTTTTTTTCTTACAGTGCGTGCACACTTTTTGGTTCTGGTGATTCTGGTGATTCCTGTATATCTTTGGTACAAAGTAGCCATTTTCCTTTGTTGCTGTAAAAATACACGAGTGGCTACTCAAAATCTATTTCTTTTTCTGGTTTATTATTGCTGCTCGACATTGGCTTCTAACAAATTCAGTTTCTTCCGATTCTGGTCGTATTATTAGTGTAATTTATTACCATACTGTAATTTACTTTTATATCCCTAAAACTGGTTACAAAAATAAACTGTCACAGAAAGTTGTTCCTGAAGGTACTTACTATAAATATTGATTCACAGATGTGGACAAGTCAGTCTTGGCCAGAATACAAGCCGAGTTCTGCACTTGTGCAGAGTTGCAGAGGGGTTACATAGGGTGTTGGTGGTAAAGGCATACTGGTGATCTGAAAGCAATGGGAAGTTACCTATTAGGTCTATTGTAGCTAGTCATAACTCAGTCAACTGACATATTTTTAGATTCAGATGAAAATAAATAAGATAAGTTAAGATAGACAGACTTTAATGATCCCACACCAGGGAAATTCACTTGTCACAGTAGCTCATATACACAAGGTTGATAATAAATTATTCACAAATAAGAAATAAACAGAAAAAGTCATGAAGTCATGCCTGTGCTGAAGAGTCTGACAGCTGCTGGACCGAAGGACCTTTGGTATGGTGGGAGTTGCAGTCTGTTGCTGAGGGAGCCCAAGCCTACCGCAGTCTCATGCAGGGGGCGAAAGGAGGATGATGATGATGCTAGCCCTGTCAGCATCCTCCTCTCTCCCACCTCCTCCATGCCCACAGGCCACCAACACTTCAGCCTTTGGCTCTCCTCGTATATTGATTTTGAAAATAATATAGCTTCAGAACTTGTCTGAGAATCATCACAGTTTGAAGCTTTCTGAAAAGCAATCACTTCAACAACTTCAGTTGAAGGCCTCAGTTAACTCAGTGACTCCATGGCAACACTATACTTCCTGTTTAAATCTCCCAAATTATGGGAACTTTAGTTTCCCATAATTGTGTCTCCCCCCCCAGATTCGAATCATGGGCTTCAGCAGCAAGGACTTCGCACATGGGGCGGCCAGCCTGGGTAATATTGATGACGTTTGACGGTCAAACAGTATCTTGGAGCAACATGGAACAGGCCACAGATCGACAGGAAGAGACAGAGAGAGGTCTGTATTTTAATGAATGAGGTAAACAGAGGGGAAGACACACAGCGACTGAACATCTCGCTGTGACGAGAAGCTATTTTTTTCCAGGTATCAGACAGTAATTAGGGAGCAGCATCAGGTAATTAGGAAGGCCTCTGGCTGATGAATGATGCACTGCTGTCACCTGGATGGGATTAATACTGACAACCAGGAGGTCCAGGTGTGTGTGTGTGTGTGTACTTCTGTGGCTGTGAGGCCACCTCTTAAGCCTCCTGCATGCGGAGAATTTGAGAAATGACAGCATTTTTATGTCGTGAGGACATTTTTGTGAGGTCCCGACGTTTCAGCAAAGGGAGGGAGAGAGTATGTTTTGCAGAGGGCAGAGATTTGAAGGTGAACATTTTGGGAAAGAAATTGACAACTTTTATGAAGGGAAGACATTCATAGCAAGCGTGGCTGTCTTTTGTGAGGCGAAAGCATTTTGGGGTGTTTTTTCAGGAGTGTCCTGCAGAGTATAACAACAAATGAAATCACTTTATATTCATAAACCTCCATGAACCACTTTGGATTCAGACCAAACAGTATTTCACAAACCAGTGAAGAACATGTGCATCACGAAAAAAATATTACTCTAACATTTCCACAAGCGACTCGGCTCTGACCGATTTATTGTCATACCAATAATGACGATCATTCCTGACAATGTCCGCGGTGCAATGATAGAGCAGAAAGCACAGCCTCTTACAGAAATGAATATGTGATACTATCATCCCGGAGTTTTATCTTATCTCAGTACTGCATTCACGGTTCTGATTATGTTTTGTAATGTTTATTACAACATGTGACATGCCTCCAACAGTATTGAAATGTGAGTGTTTGCATAATGTGTTTCTACAAATACACACGTGGATTATCTTCTCCTGTCGTTTTGTGGTATGGCACAAATGAATGCTGCCTCACCCTGACCGAGTGTAATTAAGCACAGAAAATGTAGATAGAGCATGTAAATTCAAGCTGATACAGCTTGAATTTGACTACACTACACTCAAACAATCACGGTACAGTTGGAAGCATGTCCATGCCCTTGACTTACAATGCCTTATAATGCATTTTAACGGATCTACCGACCCACATATACACTGGAACCTCATTAACCTCAGCCTCCAGTGGAACTCCCATCATCCCCGTAGGGCCTCATAAACTAGAGCAACAGTAAATATGCACATTCCCCATGATGTTAATTCCCGCTGGCACCATGGACCGAGGATCTCCTTCCAGCACCGGTTCAACCTGTGACAGCTAAAATGCTCGAGCATGATGCTCAGCCAGTAAGGGTCGCCCACACTGACATGACACAACTGCCTTTGGCTGTCACACAACCCGCTATTACTGCATAGAATTGTCTCCTATTACAGTGTGCCATTGGGTTTTTCCAGTGAGGTTTCACAATTGCAGTGTGGCATCCATCAACAGCAGATACTATTAAGAAATGCTGCTCCCTGAAATCCTGCTGCCCTGTGGGCCTAAAGTGCAGGGTGATTGAGCAGAGTGAAAAATGTATGCAGATTCTGTGAGACAGTATGTCAAACATCAAATCACATCAGATTTTGTTTGTATAGCCCAAAGTCACAAAACACATTTTTCCTCAGAGGGCTTCACAATCTGTACAGGGAGTGACACCCTCTGTCCTTAGACCCTCAGTTCCAGTGAGGAAAAACTTGCCCACAAAAACCTTTTAACAGTGGGAGCTAACAAGAGAGCTCAGAAACTCCAGGGAAGAAGTTTAGTCAGTAACATGCATTAACATGCATTAAATAGAACCAGCTCTAACTATAAGCTCTATCAAAAAGGAAAGTTTTAAGTCTACTCTTGTAGGTGTTGACCGTGTCTGCCTCCCGAATCCAAAATGGTAGTTTGATCCACAGAAGAGGAGCTTGATAGCTGAAAGCTCTGGCTCCCAATCTATTCTATTTTGAGAGTGCAGTGTTCTAGAGGGGTAGTAAGGTATTATGACCTAAATATCTATCAGGTTTTATATCTTTAAGGCATGCTTGGAGTTTAGTTAACTGATTTGTTTCATCAGGCTCAATCGATAAATATAATTGGGTGTCGTCGGCATAACAATGACAATTAACGGAGTGATTCCTAATAATGTTCCCTAGAGGAAGCATATATAAACTGAATAGAACTGGTCCTAGTACAGAACCTTGTGGAACCCCGTGACAAACTTTGGTATGCATGGAGGATTCATCATTGACGTGAACAAACTGAGATCGATCTAAGAAATACGACTTAAACCAGCTTAGGGCGATGAGTCCTTTGTCTGATGCCATTAGGAGATCGTTTGTGACTTTGACTTGTGACTGTGACTAGTGCGGCCTCTGTGCTATGGTACACAAATCCTGACTGAAAATCCTCAAATAAACTGTTCTTATGGAGAAAGTCACACAGCTGATTAGCTACTGCCTTCTCAAGTATCTTAGAGAGAAAGGGAAGGTTTGATATCGGTCTGTAATTGGCTAAAACCTCTGTGGTACATATCCTGATAATAAAGACTAATAATAAAGATTAAATATATCCAATAAAGAAGGGCTAACTAGAGGTAAAACATCCTTGAGCAGCCTGGTTGGGATGGGGTCTAGAAGACAGGTTGATTGTAGCCAGGTGTAAAAAGAAAAAGCTCATACAATTAACTGAATATATCAAAAGAAAAGAGACTGTTCATTTTCTGCATATTCATCTGTTCACATCGGCAAATTGTTGGTTGTCCTATTGCAATTGAATGCACCACACAGTTCTAGCTTTAGCAGCCAAACAGACGTTACGCAGGCCACGTTCAGCCTGTCGGCGCGAAAACGGCCTCATTCTTCCGGTTCTTCCCAATCTCAGCTAGAGAGCGACACAGCTGTATGCTAGGAGGAAGGAAAAAATAAAGAAAAGCTGGAGTTTACGTGTGAAAAAGGAAGAAAAGAGAGTTGTAGCAAAGGAGGAAAAGTTACGTTGGCTAACCGCTTACCTTTCATCTGGAAAGTTGCTACGAAGTCCGACGGCGGTGTGCTACACCTTGATATACACAGAACAACGGTGAGAGACGTGCTGTATTTTAGCCGCTCTGGTGCTACTATTCCCTTGTTTTCAGTGTAGTCAAAGAAAGCAGTATTGATGTTAACGTTATGAGTGAACCGAAGTAAATAATGGTGCCGTGTTTCTGAACATATTTAGTGTGGTTATCAATTTATGCTGATGTGTGTGTGTATATAATTAAAGAGGAAGTGTTTTATATTCTTAATGCCAATTTAAAGGAAATAGGCCTATAGTGAAAGAGTAAATTAAGCACACTTCTGTAGTATCTCTCAAGTCTTAACTCAGATGGGTACTGTTATGTTATTTGCACATATTTCTGATATGGTTATGATGAATGATATTTTGAATGTTAATGGTTATTTGCATAGGTATTATTGAAACACTGTTTACATGAACAGCAGGCAAATATGTGAGCACTTTAATGCTTAGTTCTCATAAGCGATACACTTAAGACTGGATGTTGTACAACTAAGATTTTTCGGATTTGAATAGAAATTAATATCAGAATTAGATGTAAAGTTGCACATCCTTTTGACAGTCGATATCCTGAATGATGCATCTGAGAATGAATAGTGTTGAATGTAAACTTTCTGACCCTGCCTTGCAGGTCAGGTTTTTTTGAAGGACTGATGTGGTCCCGGACAAACTTCTTGCTGAAACCGATGGCGAGCCAAGCACCCTGAAGAAAGTCCAGCACCGAGGAGATATCCACGTATACGCACACCCATTCACAGGCACACTACACACTTACATTACAATACAAGGATCCTTGAAATCAGGTGAACTGCAGTAACTCTATGACAAATAGACCTGAAACAACTTATACTTTTGGTTAAGGGCCCCAACGGACAATATTTCTTTCCAAGTGCGCACAGTTTCTTTTGTTTTTCTAATTATTTGGGTTATTTCGTATTCTGTACAAATTAGGCAAAATACTTTGTCCATTGTTAAAAAATATAAGAGTGGCTACTCAACTGTTACTCTTGTGTCTGTCTCATTATTGTTGCTCAGTGTGGTGGCTCCTGTTGAATTTAGTACCTTCTGATTCTGGTCCAGGATTCATTACTAGTCTAAGTCATCATTATACTGTAATCCATTTTTTACATCTTTAAAACTTGGTTACATGACGGCTTAGATGAAGAAATTATTGAAGTTATTTGATGAAGGTCGATGGGAGAAAAACAGTCTAAATATGTATCAGGTTTTACAGCTGTTTCCAAACTTGCTGTATCAGAATGCAGATCAGTGCCTGTTGAGGGAAAGAGGGGATGAATTTTGTCTCTAATAGTTCTAATTTTATCATTAAAGAAGCTCATGAAGTAATTTCTAGTTAGACCTAAAGGAATAGAGCCATGGTTCTCTGTTAGCATGGCTACAGTACTGAAGAGAAACCTCGGGTTGTTCTTATTTTCCTCTATTAATGAAGAGTAATAGGCTGTTCTGGCATTGCAGAGACTCTTTCCCAATGTTTTTAGATTATCTTACCAGACTAAACAAGATTCTTCCAGTTTAGTGGCACGCCATTTATGTTCAGATTTACATGTTAAAGGGTTTTTGGTACTAAAACATATCTTTGACATGTTTTTTCTCAACGTGACATAATTTGCAACTTAGCTTGACATGACATGTCTAAGAAGAAAATGACTTGGGCTCGGAACAAATGACTTGAGTTGTGTATGGTATGTATATTATGTATGTATGTTGTAAGTGTGTCAGTGGGAATGGCAGGTGTATAAGAGGAACATTAAAGTGCTTTTCTGTCTTTTGGTTGTCATAGAGGCCGAGCTCTAGACTGATTGATTGATCAATAGCATGACTGCGGAGAGAGGGGTGGAGTTGATGTGGAGGTGTTGGTGGGGGCAAAAGAGTGATTGATAATACGTAAGCCAGAGTGAAAAGGATGGAGTGAGGGAGAATGACAAAGGCAAACCGTGAGGAAGAGGACGGGAGCTGATGATTGATTGACATTTGGTAAGAGACAGGCTAAAAGGCAGGAGATGCATGATGAAAAAAAAGAGGAAAATACAGATTGGAAAGAGAGAGAGAGTGCATTGATTGATTGAGGAATATTACTTTGAAAGGATGAGGGACAGTAAGGTGTGGAGGTGTTGGAGATTGGAGGGCGGGGAGAGAAAGAGGTGTGTGTGTGTGTTTATCTTTGGACAGTAAATGGTTTTATTAAATTATGATTGATTGTTCTGTGGTTTAACAGTCAGCTAGGTTTGAGGAGGGAGTTTCTACATACATTCAAAATGTCATCAAAATAGCTGCACTTCATTAGTTGCCTTGGCTGCAGACCTTTATTTATGTCTTTGCATGTTTTACAAGTATATTTTCTTATACTTCCATGTCTCCTACTTTTATGGTCTGCCTACATTTTAATAGCTGTTAATGCACGTCAAAGTGTCTCATTATTCACCTGTTGTCTTGATAAATTCTGAATATAGTTAATTTCCGCAGGACTAATTCCATCAGTACAACAATAGTCAGGAAAATTGTACATACGTGTTATTTATTGTGTATTTATCTGGTAGGTAATGCCTGGTCTTGAATTGAACTGAAAAAGTTTTTGTTGTCTAATGAATTATTTATATATATATATATATATATATATATATATATATATATATATATATATATATGTATATTCTACTTCCAGCAGCTCAAAGGACATAATCTTTCCCTCTCCTGGCAGGCAGTTAATATGAAATATCCTGAGCATTATGTTTTAGTGACTGCAGTTTAAGTGATTAGTCGTGATTAAAATAATGGCAAAGTGGAAGAGATTGGACTTAATTATTGAATGAGCATGGTACTTCTGTTAAAAAAAGATGAACATTTTAGAATTGTAGATTGGAATTGGAACATTGGGATTGGAACATTGGAACATTATCTCTTTGTGTCATGAGTGACTCACTCAGCTCTTCTGTAATGAATGGAAGCAGGTGGAGAAGACAGGTTGGGCAATTGCTGGAATTACCAGGATTTGGCATGTTCACTCTGTTATGGAATTTTCTATTCCTGTAGTGTTCTGAGTGACACATACATACTTTTAAATGGAATATAGTAAAAGCACAAACATACAGACACATTACACAAGGTTACACAAAGTCATGTGTGGGCCTTGAGGTCCTCAGCAGTATTAGTTGTTTGGCAACAGGTGTCGTCCTATCTCAACACTGTGGTGGCGAAGTCGAAGAACTCTGGTGCTGCATGCTTAGACATAATAGACAGCTTGCCACTGACATTCCAATCTGCGTAAACAGACATCTGTGTCTCCAGACTAAATCATGTTGACAAAGACGCCGTCCTTGGTAAAAACATTCTCTTTGACGTAATAGTATTTGTGATGTTATCTTGAGGTTTAAAGCGAGACCGACTCAGGCACTTCTGATGTACTATGAGAGTGTCTCTGATTCTCCTTGATCAAGCATCAATAAATAATACAGCATAAGACATCAGAACACTTTCTTCTCTCCTGACCTCACCACTGACCTTTGGCTTCAGTAGTTTCGCCACAACACACTCTTGTACCAAAAAAGTCCCCATGAAATGAAATGACTTGTTTTTTCTAAAACAGTCAAATAGGAATGCACTTGTCATGGATATTGATTGGTGTTTACCACACCACGCATGCCACACCCCCACCACTATGCATTCTAGCCAGCAAGTGTCAGTGGCTGCCTTCCACTGAACATGGCCAAACACAACCTCGAAACCAGCAGTGGCCAGTGTGGGAAAACAGCAACCTACCAAGGATGTTTCCCTGCCAGCTTTGACTTTCGACATCCCAGGAACTGAGTTTGGTTAGTTACAAGAGGACAACAGTTTGAACTTTCCATCAGAAGGGTCTGTAAATCACTCAGTTGTGTAACATTACTCCCTGTTGGTCTCATAATGTCTTCCCAATTGACATGCACCTTTTGTCCTCTGGGGTCAAAATGACCATAGCATATAGTATACATTATCAATCAATTCTGTGTTACACCTTTAGTCTTAGTTTAGTCCAAACCATTAACACAAATTTTTCCCTTCGTTTCAGAATTTTGGGTTAATAGATATCTTATAAATTTCTGTGATATATTCAGTTTATCAAACACAAAGTATCCCCTAAACACTACAACCATTATAGACATGCAAACATGTAAATATGGGTACCTCTTGTATTTGTCTGCTTATGAACACGAACAATGAAATTATACACAATTACATAAAATAGTTTGGTGCCTGTAGGGGGTGCTATAATGCTCCTATTATTACATTTTTGACAGTGCTAAAGCATAGGATGTCAAATCCACTGCACACAGTGTTGTCTGTCTTTCTATCCAGGTGTCAGAGCTCAAGAGCACCCAGTGCACTGCCTAACCGGGAATCCATCTGTCATTACGGAGGAGCCACCCCACCTACTGATGATGGATTCCTCCTGACCCTGCAGGTGGAGACCTGTAGCCTTAAGCTTACCACAGGTCAGCCGCCATGCTGTCTGTGCTCACATTGTGCACTGTAGACTCATTAACTCTCCAGCACCACCGTGGCGTTTCTATCCAGACAGACAGACAGTCACACTCTGAGGTCTAGGTTCATTGCTGAGGGCACTCTGTCACACGTTGTGCTCCTTGGTTTCTTAAAAGAACATGCTGTTGTGTTTTTTCTTTTTTATTCTCCATAAAATTTATGCAAATCAAGTTAAAAATAAATAAATAATGCCACTGAATGGAGCTGTGCACAGTAAACAGCACCTTCATCACACAGTGTGCCAAACACAAATTACTTCAGCTTTAAGACTAATCCACCAAGGCTGGCACCCATAAACCCTTTTGTAATTGGAGCGTACTCTGATCTAATCAGACTTCCTGGCCATGATGCCTGCAAATTACGGACATCATAGCAGTCCTTCTAAATGGTCACACTTAGCCGGCTGTTACACCACCTCCTGAAAGCTGCTGCTGGAGTTGGTTATGGCCAATCGTCAGTGAATTGGCTGTGATCTCGTTTTGCACGGCTTATGCTACAAATAAATATTTTATCTGCCAAATAATGAAATTTGGATTTTAGATTTGCAGATGTGCGACTGTAACAGGAGCAAAGATGCATTATTTTCTGTCCAGCGCTATTAGGCAGCGTTTACCTCAGTGTGCCAAATTGCTGCACGGCTTTCTGATTTGATTAAGCTGGCGATATGGTGTGCTTGTGGGTGGTTGTGGTGTGTGAGTAACATCAAAAACACACACCTTTTTTTACGTTTTGTAGCTCTGGGGCCTGGAATAATCTGTGGGTAATCTAATTTAAAGCATTTGCATTAATTTGACTAATTTGATCTCTTACAACCATGTCAATGTTCATGCAAATAGCACAGCGTCATTGACAAAAAAAATAATAATAAAGAATCAGACTTCTAAATCCAAATGTTGAGCTATCTATCCGTGAGAGAACTCAGTTGGCTCAAGACAATGATCCAAACCGCACAAGCAGTTCTTCACCAGAGTAGCTGGCAAGAAACTTATTTAAAGTTTTGGATTGACCTGGTTCACACCCAAAGTCTAGATCCAAACCCAACTCTGGCAGAAGCTGAGGTGAGCAAAGAATGCTCAAAAACCTGTTTAATTCAAGCCTGTCTGCATCAGGAATATGGATGGATACAGTATCTACATTCTTATCATTTGTTAGAGAAGCTGAACAAGAGCATGATTCTGCAAAACCTCCGTGTGTCTTAAAAACACGCGCAGCCCTCCTCCCCTTCACTCTGCTCTCTGTACTCCTTGTTCTGCTTCTGTCCTTTGTTTGTCCTCCACACTCTCCTTGTCTCCCGTCCAAGCTCTGCTAATCTGCTGTGACATTTTATCGCTCAACAACATAATTTAACCTTGCACACACACACACACACATACAGTGGCAGAGGAAGTGAGAATGACACACAAAGAGAGAGAGAGAGAGAGAGAGACATTCAAACACACACACTATGAAGCGTGTGACCAAACCTGGAGCCTCCAGTTTAAACTCACACTTCAGAACGCCTGCTACATCTTCATACTGTTTTGCTAGACAGACCAGATAAAAGCTGTGTCCCCTCTGGGGAAAATAACTAGGTCAGTGGTTATGGCTTATGGTTAGGGTAAGTCTCCAGAAAATAAATACAAGTCTATGTAATGGCCCCAAAAGTGACCTCAGTCATGCATGTGTATTTAACCTTTATCACCAGGCAAGACATTAATAAGTGAGCAAGCAGTGATTGAGATACGTTTGTCAACAATGACAGCAGCATATGTACTGGCTTCAGGTTATTCTGATGTGACGAGATCACATATTATACTTGGTCACCAATTTTGATTGAAGCTTTTAACTCTTTATCGGGCGAGGACACATACACGGTCACTTCCATGGGCTTTAGAAATGGTGTCCCACATCTCTCAATGACGGAGCAGAATAACTTTCTCCAGCCAATCAGCAAAACTGTACACAACATTCAGACCAGACCATTCAGATGAATAAAATAATTCACCCGACTACAGGGACACTGTTTCAAACGGGTAAGGATGCTGTCCACTGGAACAAAGAAATGGCAATGTGGACTTTAGTAGACTTAAAGTAAATACTGCGCTAGTATCACTGATACCTATACTTTTTACTTGAAATGTCATGATTATTGAATTATTTTGTGATTTTTCCTTGAGTTAGTGTATAATGATTATGGTAAAACACAGCACAGAGATTTGGGGCAATAAAATGCTTTTTTATTAATTAACTAACTACAACAGTACTACAATAATAACATTAACAATGTAAAAAATAATGAAATAATTCTTGTACTGCCACAATAGTTTCAGAAAAAAGTTGCTAGTGCAAAATAAAAATGAAAAAAGCAGCAATGCAACAAAAATATAAATATAACAATGTCAACATCACAACAAAAAATACCTTCCATTGCACAATATTGTGAAAATTAACGTCAGTAGTTCAAATAAAGTGTAAACTGCAATTGGCTCTCATTCTTAACCTTTGGTTCTCTGCTCTCAAAGCCTTCCAAGGAAGAATCCCCCGAGGTGCCCTTTTGGCTCTGTTCCCATATTGACAACAGATTTATAAGTTTTTGTTCAGGAACAGTAACACGTTTACATTCGTCCCTTTTAGTGCACTTCTTCTCTGAGTTACTAACTGTCCCGCCTTAGAGAAAATCCTTTCTGTGGGTACAGATGTTGCCATTAGTCCCAGTTGTTTCTTTGCAATCTTGCTCAGACAGGGAAATATTGGCTCGTTCATTTTCCACCAAAGAAGTGGGACTCCATCCCGTGGAATTGGCTTTCCTTCCAACAGGCACATTTCAATAACGACATCGGTGCGAGCTGTGCGATGCTGCTGTGATGCTTGGATTTGAGTGTCAAACTCTGTCCATATTCCACCTTTTGTTACAGGTGGGGATGGAGAAGCTCCCCAAGTGTAGAGTGAGGTAATTGCAGGAGCCATTGCTGAGGCAGTGCTGATGGCAGAGCTTGTGCTTGGTTCCGGAGCTGATTCTGAATGGGCTGAGGTCTGGTTCACTGATTGCATTTCAGCAATGAGTCATTTTTTCACAGTGTCAACATTTGCCATGTCCTGGAATCCAAAGTTTTTAAATCTTATGTCCAGGTAGGTGCTGGTACTGAGGCCGTAAAATGTTTCAATAGCCCTAAAACTGTGCTGGCACTGTGTTGACAGCACGGCAGCTAGCTTGGGTTGATCTCAGAAGTAATGCAACCAGGGGGATCACCTTTGAAACAGACACATGTTTTTCAGAGGATATCTCCCTTGTTACTTCTTCAAATGGTCTCAAGGCATCAAGGGAGAGACTAACCATGGACCAGTGTTTCTCACTCAAGCATAGGGAGCTCTTTCCAAGAAGGCAAAGCACAGTGGTAACTGCTTCCTTTTGCTCACACACTCTCAAACATGTGGAAGACAGAGTTCCAGCGTGTTTCAACTGATTGGATGAGTTTGTACTCTGCCAACTTCAGTTGCTTCTGTATTTCTTTGAACTTCTCTGTTGCTTTTGTGCTGTGGTGAAAAAAATGCTACAATAGCACTGCACCTGTGTTGGATGTCAAGAAGCTCATTCGCCTTCAGTGATTCTTTTCAGTTCTGAGCAAATGTTGTCAGCACTGTGTATCTCTGAGAAACTACAGGTTTCTAGCACATATGCTTGCATTTCCCAGTTCTCATCAATGATATGGCCAGTGACAGTTCACAGCCTCTGTGGCTCTTGACGCCCACATATCGGTGGTCAATACAACACTGTTATCAGCATCTAGACATCTCTTTACTTTTGAGCGACGGTCTTCATACAATGAAGGTATTTTCTCTCCCATGAAAAATGTCCTGCTTGGAAGTCTGTAGCAGGGATCAAGTGTCTTCATTAAACTCTTGAAACCCTCCTGTTCAGCCACAGAGAGGGGTTGTAGGTCCTTCACTATCATCATAGCAATGCTCTTTGTCATATCCATGGCTCTTTGTGAATTATCTAGCTGAAATGACAAAATGATGAAAATGATTAAGTCTGTAAATAGGAATACTATTGGTCCTTCAACAGGTAACAGAAAAGGGTTATTATATTCAGCCATGTTCATATTTCAGGTTTGAGGTAGGCCTATAGAGCCGATCTTTATATGGGCAGCTATATTTTCAACCGGCTGAATATATGATAACAATTTAACCAGCTAAAATTGATCAACTGTTTGCAGTGAGAAGCGGCGCTCTGAGGAAATCCGAGTAAATTGCTGGACGACAGAAGAGAAACTGCAGTATCGATCTCATCACACTAGCATCGATCTGATACCAATACTCACCTTGGTATCGATACTATCGATATTTAGATCGACACGCTAACCCTTAGTGGACACACTGGGGATCTTTTTTAGCCCCAAAACTCAATTTAGTGATCACTCTGGCAACATGATTTCATCTGTCTCTAGAGCATGGCCAATTACTTATGTTCCCACTGATGAAAATCATGTTTTTCATGTTGTTCACATGTTCATGTGGCATTTTTCTGTTGCTACAGGACATATCAGCAGAAGAGTAAATTTAGATTGCATTTCTGCCTTCAAATTGCTGTGAACAAAAGGCAGACGCAAGCTGGCATCTTCGGGCAGACTGGGGTTGTGACGCAATAAACCCCAGGGTGGGCCACAAGCTCCCGCCCAGCTCCGCTAGCTCACCCGCTCCAGTTCACTATCGGGCAACAATGCCAGACTGCGGCGATTCTCTTCCTAACTTAGCTAGCTGTTTTAAAACTTCTACAGCAATTTACATGGCCTTTTAAAAATGAATTTTCATTTCTCGCTTAATTTTACACAGCAGCAGACATACACACAAGCCATGTCATTATGCACAGTGCACTGAGAGTGGTGCTCAAATAGGAACAGACAAACTAAATTAGCCTTTTCACCTGTTTTTTTTTTTCACAAAACTAAAGTTTGGATAACACAGAGACTGTTAGATTCTCCTCCTGGAGACAGGTCTGTAATCTGATCCTCTCAGTGGTCACCACTGTCTCTCTCCACATGGCTAATTTACATAGACAGCATGTGGCTGATTTACATAATGAGACAGTACACTGTCCCTTACTGTTTTTCTCATGAAGAAGACACAGCTTGGTCCTGTTGTCCTCATTCGGTGCTCTTTAGGTGTCAAGGCAGCTGCTTCTCAAGAGTAACGTTACTTCTGTCTGCTGTCACACATCCACGAACCCGAGGTGAAGGCTGTCAGTGGGAGCCACAGCCAAGTGGGGAAGGGCGACTGTGGCCACCCAGCTGTCAGAGCACACACTCAAAACCGTTCGAAGTAAAGGTTGGTGTTGATTTGTGTAATGACAGGATTGAATATTTGCCATTGTCCTGAATATTTTTTAGAATGAACAATATGTGCTTGTATTCAATACTGATGTGTTGGTGTAATGCCCTGGTTAAATTCCCATATCTGTGTCTGTGTGCAGGCTCTTGTGTTGGAGCCTATAGATGAATTTACAGATAGGAGGCCTGGGGCCAAGACACATATTATCACAAAATGGTACCACCAGGGGTGAACCAATATATGTCTTCCCCTCTGAATTATGAGATGTGGTCATGGTAATACAACTGTGGTCATTTTAACTGTCATGTTACAGCTACCAAGTCAGTCCATCCAAAAGTTATTAGGGAATCAAACCAAGATGGCAGCAGAGATAGGCAAACATTTCCAAAAAATGGCAGGTCTCCCCTTGCTGTCGCATGCCCCTCAGATGGCCAACAGCTGTCATTTGGCCTTCTTGCCCTTTGGCCTTGGCCAAACCACCTTGCCACGCTCTCTCTAGCATCAACATCTTCTAAACTGGGCCCCTCCACACTGATCCTTATCAGGTCTTCCCCTGTGTCTGTGTGAAGCAATGCTATGGAATCTGATTTGGTCAGGTGGCCAGGTCATCAGCACCATGATCCACTGAGTCTTTTTGGTCTTCTGGCCACATATCAAACAACATGTTGAACATGTTGCACCATTTGACAGTCTCGGTTGTGGCAGATTTGGTTGCATCCTCTCCTTGGAAGGATGAAGACATCTTAATAAAGTGATTAATATCGTTTCTGAGCTATTATCTGAGCTACAAGACGAGAGGAGTACATTTGCCTGGGAGGCTACAGAATCTTGCTTTCAAGTGTTTGTCAGTAGATTTGATTGTTGCCTCCATTGCTCTCTGTAGTTTAGTGATAGCACCACCATCCTCTGCCAGCCAGACTTCCCCTTTGACTGTAACTGTCTGTGTGGGACATAAAGCATAAACACAAATTGTGAGTTAGATATTATAAATATATATACATATATATGCATATAGAGGGCATAGGTACTTTCTGTATATATTTTCTTATATTACAAACAAAACCACCAATGTACCTGGAATTTGTGGCATTTCACTCTGCTCACCCTGCTGCCTCCTCTGCAGCCATGAACTGTGAGTCTGCCCCCAGGCTTAGGTCTTGCAGCCTCACCTCTGTGGTTACCAGCAGATTTTCAAGAACACAAGCTGCCTCTTTAAGACATGTCAAGCACTTTCATAAATACAGCTGAAGCTAAAGCAAACATGATTGAAAATCAAATCTCATTTCAACTCCCTTGCCTGAGGTAGGATGGTCTGATTTTTCTGAGGTAGGAGACCAAACCTGGTTACTCCAGCAAAAAACATCAGCCAAAATGTGACAAAAAGCCACAAAAGTGCCATCTTCCATTGATTTCTTGACCTGTATCACACAACCACAGCAATTACTCATACAGCCTTCAACTTGAATAAACAAAATTCTGGGCAGGAAAATGACTGAAGTTAAAATGGCACTAATGCAGTAAATTCTCTGTGAAAATCCACTGACCTTTCGGACTCTGTCTGCAATATCTGCATTGGCAGAAAACTCTGCCAAGTGTTCCATATGACTGTAGACTGCAGTGAACTGGCCATGACCATTCTGTCCAGGTCTGAGGAATGTCTCCAGGGCCCTGGAAACATGTGGAAGCCATCGTGTTCCTTTAACCCCACCAGGGACTAGGACATCCACTCCAGGTCTGCTCCAATGGCCTTCAGCTCCCTCATTGATTTTGGACTAAAATGGTAGGTCTTTCACACCAAATGTAGCAGATCACATACTTGACCAATCATAACATCGTCCCTCTGACTACGGACTGACTACATAGCCGATTCCAATCTGTAAAGACACATCACAATTAGTTTACAAATAGATAAGCTACCCCGTACGAGAAAATGCACAAAAGCCTATATAATTAGACATATCTGTGAGGCATACAGTAAAAGGGCACAATGAAACCCCTTGCATCTCTTTGTAATGCCCCCATGCTGCCGAGGTTAAGTGCAGCACCATCAGCACCCAAAGCAACCGTTTCCCCCAGCCACTCTGCACACTGATGCCCAACCACAGCAAACACTTGCTTTGTGGCAGCATACATTCCTTAAAGAAAAAAAAAAGATCATGGAGGTCACTAGCTTATAGATTGCAAAGGATCTTAGCCTACTTATCTTTTTACTTATTCATTTTTAATAATACTTAGGACTATACAAGTGTTGCAAAATAAATGTATGTTTTCATCCAGGCAGGATCATACCTAGAAAAATTAGTTGCACCCTTAAAAATTTTGGTCGCATGTGGCGAGATATTGTCAAATATCTTGTATATGAAGACCGCCTACTCAGACTGTTTGATAGAAATTTTGATAATGGGAGAATTAATATGAAAGGAATGTAAAGGATAGTAGTATATAGAATTGAGCCGGATACCCGGCTGAAATGAGTATCTGGTAGAGATAAAGCACTTTTGCCTAGTATGAGTATTATACAAATAATACGGGTCAATATCTGTGCTGGACTGAATGAAAATCCTCATCGGAAGTATGCACTTATTAAACACGTGATAACACAATCACGTTAGGGTTCCTCATCATTTTCATGTGTGTTATCTAATGTCAGCATTCTAATGTTAGACTGCTCTCGTTTCCTGAGCGCAGTCCAGAGGAAAATACGCCGGTAACGGGACACGGGACGTCTATTATAAGCAACAGCAGCTTGTAGCTATGACAGGGAATATATGTAGTCAGATCTGAGTTTACATGTGTCGGTAACGGCACACACACGCGAGGGACACCTGCCTGGGTGTGACCACCTGCCAGGTGCGCCGTGCTGCCGGTGATTCCACACAGACAGACTCACCCAGAGTGGTTCAGTGGACTGACCCCACAACCCTGGAGCTGAGAGTACTGCCCATTTTTACCTGATTTTGACACCTAATTTCATAGACTTGGCTGGGTAGTTGATGACACTTTATTCTTTAGTCTGACAAACTCAAAACATATTCATTTGGACTTTACACAGACTTTAATGAATATTGTGTGTTATGAAGCTGTTAGACCACCTCGTTAATACAGGTGTGTACCTCGTTAATACAGGTGTGTACTTCGTTAATACAGGTGTGTACCTCATTTGTGGGTGGTACAGGAGATCAAACAGTTCAGTGAGCACAGAGACTAAAGGTCAACTAATATCTGTATCTGAATCGTGTGGAAATTGTGGAGGTTGGTGAGATGTTGTCGTTGGGACTGAGCCAGGTTTAGATTTGCTGGCTGTACTGATTGCACTAGGTTTGGCTTTCTGTTAGAAACGCTAGGCAGGAGTGCTGTTTCTGATGGGCTTTTTTTATTATAAGAAGTAGTTTAGACAGTGAGGTCTTTGTTTCTCGTTTGGTTCAACTTTAGATTAGCATAGGCTCTGGTAGAGTTCTCCTTTTGTTATATTTGTTTGTTCTCTTAAGCAAGCCCTTTGTTCCCTTTGCCTCATCTCCTTTCGTTGAAACAATCTGAACTGCTCAATTAATAAATACCTTTGTTTTTCAACCATAGCACCATGGTTTTATGTTACTTCCACCATACCTGAGTGGAGAACCGGTCTATTTGAGCAGAGGGCGTAATGACGAGATGAGTTTCAGCTGTGTTCAGCAGCAGCTGCCTGCGACTGGGTCCCGCCCCTTTGAGGGAGGGAGAAACAGACAGGGAGAGGAAGAGAACAGCAACAGGGGCAGCACAGACGTGGATATAACAACTCTGTCCATAGAAAAATATTTTCGGTTATTTTTCAGCAGATATCTTAGTTACTACAAGACTGAGCTAGTAAAGCGGTTTAGATGTGCACGACTTATTCAGTTTGGGAAACTAAAAAAGTTTCTCCGTTGCTAGTAACTAAGGCCCGGGCTATTTGCTGGTTCCATTACATATGGGAGTCTACTGCTGTGACTGTTTTCCAGGTATTAGTCCATAGAAATGGAGATCAGAACAGAAACGGCATGCAAAGAGATGTTTGAGAGCAAATTGCCCCAAAACATGAACGTCTCTTGATTACATATAAGATTTAAATTGGTAATTGTTGTATAATCCCAATATTACACTCGCGGGTGTGCTTTAATTCATTATTGGCACCTCAGTGATGCTAACTGACCACATCACTGACATTGAAACACACCCTTTCTTGAATACTCATATGATTGGTGAATTACAGTGTACAGTGTGTTATTTCTGTATAACACATGGCTGCTCTGAATAACAGACCATTTCTACGGGCACAGTTCAGATCACAGACTGGAGGAGGATGGAGGATCACAACAGATGCAATAAAAAACGTTTTAAATCAATATGTGTCAAATCATTAATTACTCAGTGAGTAACTGAGTAATCCTAAACTGCGGTTTATTTAGCAGCAGTGTACCCTTGCTGTATGTTATCTCTTGCAAGGTATATGTTTTGTATTAGCGGCTGTTTTTCTCATTGCTGCTGACGGCGCACACTCATTTTTTAATTATTATTAAAGCTTCAATTGATGCTGCAAGATTGATTCTGCTTTGTCATGCTAATAAGGCACTGCTGAATTGAACTGTATTGAATGAGAATGACTGGAGACAGAGAGAATGAGGGGTAAATTAGGTTGACAAAGAGAGTCAGCGCACGTGTGAATAAGAGCATGACTGTGTCTGTTGATGTGCATTTGTGTGTGTGTGTGTCTGAGAGAGGGAGAGAGAGGGGTCAGTAGAATGGATTGATGCTGAATATGAGCATGAGTGCAGCAATCAATGAAAGTATCTGAGTACTGAGCTCTAAAGGCGATTTATCCCCCCCTCATACCTGAGAATAGAAAATCAATATGTATGAGGCTACCTACCAGAGGACACAAACACACACATGCACACATTATGAGGGTCTACTATAACCTGCGCAACGGAGAGTAGATAAACAGGCCTGAAACAAAACCCATTTTAAATTAGGGAGATGTGCGAACACAAAACACACTCTGCAACAATGAACAATGCGCGCACACACACACACACACACAATGGCCTCCCAATCTACCTCACCCAGACACATCATCAGGCACAATAGGGAGCTTGCAGCAGTGACGTCATCACTCAGCACACGCATAACCTCAACTTAACCTACATCCCTTTGGCTATAAATCTGTTCTTTGCACACACACCTGCATTACATACAAACACACACATGTTGGTACTCACTGCAGATGTGCTCTACTGGTCACACACACACACACACACATAAACACTCACACACAGACACACAGTAGTACCTTGGGGCATAGAGGTGTTCTAGTGCGATAAAGATGACATAGTAGTGCTTTCAGGCTTTTAAGAGGCAGAGCTGTAGACAATATGTGTGTGTGTGTGTGTGTGTGTGTGTGTGTGCAGCACGATGTAAGGAAGGTTCTTTGGGAGATGCCAGTGTGTCTGTGTTTGTGTCAGGCTCTGTTTCAGTGCAGAACTGAAATCGAGTTAAGACTGTTTGATACACAGAGAACAGAAGCTTCTTGCATTGTTTATGTGCTGAAAGCTTCTGATGCTATCTACAGCAAGAGGATGAAAAAGAAATCCTTCCATCCTTCCAGCATGAAATCTCACATGCTGAATATGGATGAAGCTGTAAATACTTCATGGCATTCATTTCTTTCATTTTCACATGTTCAATTCAATTAAGAACCAATCAAGTAGATACAACATGTATGTCCTAACTGGACAAAAATCAGTTTTATGTCTGAAATTTGCAGAGAAATGTCTCAACATTGTTACATCTAATGTGTGTGTGGGTAACACTACTGTAAAGCACAACCTGAACAGTACACACATGAATACCTCTCTGACAGTGTCAACAAAAACTGAAACGTTATAGGCTTCATAAAAGTAGAATTTATGAGTATTGGATTGTAAAATGTACCAAATGAAGTGGCCAGTCGGTGGAGTATAAATAATTAATAACACATTCAATATTTGAAATATAATATGTAGTATGTACGGTGGCCGGGAACCTTCAATGCTGCAAAAAAAAAGAAACACCGTTACAAATAAACAGAAACGCCGCTGCAACGATGCAAATTTTAAAAAGTCACAACGGAACTGAATTACTGGGGACTACTATTGCTGGTGCACGTATGTTTTTTATGCGAGCGAAGAAGACTTTGAGATATTAGACCACATCAAAAAACTTCCATACCTGCTGGGTGAAATGCAGCTATGTGCAATAGCTGCAAGATTCGTGAACTGCTGTGACCACAGACAAAACTGACATTGTATCATACTGTATACTCATTATTGCTGTCAAACACAGGATTGTTGCTATGTGTCATCAAATCGACCTGTGATCAGAGATATCACCACAGTCAGTTAACTTAATATCATTTCATGTAACTCTCATCATTTAAGACTAGACGTTATTTATAGCTGTGCCATTTCCATGGTTACCACACATAGAATGCCTGCACCATGACCAGCACATTGAGAGCTCACGTTCGCAGGCGGAGAGTCGCTCCTCATCTGAAAACACCTCAAGTCTCCGATCATGAATGCATCACAAACTAGAGTCCTGTGGTTTTACATGGACATAACAGGTTTGTAAGTTGGGGGACACACCAAGAGAATTTTCAATCTGGGCAGCTCTGACAGATGTAAAAGTCCACATGAAAACACAAATCATCTTGCTGGCAACAACTGTTCAAAACGTCTGGGGACCGGTACACACAACAATGCGTGAAATTGAGTTTGTGTAGCTTGAGGTATCCATGCCCGTGTATGTCTGAGAAGGGTATGTTTTGGGCGTGAGGCTCTCTGACAGAACATAACAAGCTTTCCACCGGAAAAGTGAGGCCCGACACAGGTTGGACATCAACCCAACTGAACACTTGCTGCTCTCAAAACAGCCATCATCCAAACGGTGTATTTGAGAAGAACAGTGTTCATCTGTCCAGTACAGATCCACAGACTTTCGGAATGTATGCCAAGCAGCACTGATGCTGTTCTAGAGGCTCTAGGTCAAACAACATCTAAACCAGACTCTGTACCCTGCATCATCCGTACAGATATGACCGATGTACTGTCATATACTGCCATATACTCTTGTTCTGTATATTAGCTCTGACCTAGCTGGCGGCAGACACACAGGCCATGTGTGTCTAACTGACCTCAGACCTCACCAGTCCTGTCAGTTATTCAGGTTCAGAGTGAAGATTTAGTGGTGTCCAGTGGAGCAGTTAAGGATTGTAACCCCCTCTACTTGTTCTCCTGTGGGGGAGGACCTGTGGCATCATCCTAAGGTAAAAACACAGAATGATTCTTAGTTTCAGACGATTATACACTAATCAAAACATAGGTATATTCAATTTCTTCCATGAACAGAACCCCCTAAATCTGACACAATTTTTATAGCCCATTAAGGATATAAACTTTATTTTTTCACTCAGTTTGAAACTTTTAACTTCCGTGGAGGCAAATTAATGACGTCTTTAATGGACTTTGTATGTAACCACTTCTAAAGTTCGCTTGACATGCTGTCTGAACGTGCGTTACAGGCTTCATGTTGGCTTTTTCTTTAATTAAGATGCCAACATGTAGTCTGTAGATGCTGTCAGCTTCCATGGACAAACTGTTCCTGCCATTGCCGTTTCTCTATTAAACTAATGAGAACAACCCACCTTTGAAGAAACAGATTAGCCTCCAACCTACATCCAACATGCGGCCTCACTTTAACGCAGGCCTTTAAAAGTAAAGATTCAATAGGAAATTAGTTCAGTTAAAAGTTCAAACTTGGGACATTTTTACAGGAGGCAGCAATACCTCATCCTTCCACAATGAGAACGCCACACTTTATCCTAGAGCGGCATCAAGTCACTGCACGAATGGCTCATTTCTCTAACTCTGCCTATTCAACGTCCGTGAGGTCTGCCTTTTTTTTTTTTTAAACAGATGTTGATAAAAGCCCATAGGCTGAACTAAGCAGACTGAAATCAGAGTGACATTTGGAAAAAAGAAATACTACAATGATAAACGCTCACCCTAGCTCTCAGATTTGGTTCACCTGAAAAGATTATTGTTTCTGTTTGACATTTGGAGCCGGCTACAGAGCTCATAATGCCTCATGAATCGGTTACCATTTCTTCCACCTGGCCGCTCTTACACTAGGACACACATTCAGGTTTATTTAAAATGAAATTGGATAGGATATTGGAGGTTAGTAGTGGAGACGCATGAATTCACCATAAAAAAACAACAAAGTAAGAGCCAACTCTCTGCCCTGCAGACTGGGATGATCACTGACTGACATTCTCTTAATAACTTTTAATGAAACAGCTCCTCTGCAGGGGTAAAAAGCAACTTCTGCTAATGAATAGGTCACTACGATGGAGTCTTGATTTTAGGTGGGACAGACAGAAAGAAACGAGTGCTCAGAGAGGCACACGGACAGAGGCTGAGCACAAGACATTTAAAGAGATTACATTATTATCATTGACCTTCCAAATGCCTGCCAAAGGTTGGATGCGTCATAAATGCTTCAGTCAACGTGGGAAAGATGAACTTATCCAGTGGGAGATTAACTCGCTGCCTCGCTCTGCTCTCGCTGACTCACGCTCCTCTATGCATTCTTCTTAGACTCACTCCACCTCTCGCCTCTGATCTACCCTCTCCTCAGCTCAACTTGTATCTTAAGGGTAAATTCCCTACAGGAGACAAATGATTTTATAAAGCCATGAAACATTTTGATGTGGAATAGATGTTGATGCAGCACAGCAGCTAAAATCTATAGATTTAAAATTGGACAAATGAGACAATAAGCAGTCGTAGATGATATTTGGGTTTTAGATCAAAGATTCTTTAATGGATACGTTCCGTATTCATTAACCTGGTCACTGTATCTAATACCTAAAATCCACCATACTGCCGCCACCAGAGCTGAATTTATCTATGCAGTCCACTTACTCATGGACTTGTTTTGCAGAAGCACATAAACCAAGGAGAAATGGCCAAATCTGAGAAACTGATCAAACTCCACTAGACAAACACTCTGCTTCGGAAAATACTCGTGGTGGGGTGAGAAGGTACATGGAGGATGGACCATCCCACAGAGCAGTGCAATATGCACAGGGAATGTGACTTTAAGTGACTAAGGAGAACAACTTCCGTCCAAAATTGGTCCACTATCGGCTGCACATTAATCCTTATGGGCCTTTGAGCACGGTCTATGTAGTGTCGGTGCAATGAGGTGCCTGCTACTGACAGGCTTAGTGATAGAATGCTGTCAGACACCAGAATAACAATCTGTGTTCAAAGCCACCAGACTCCAGTGACAAAAAAAACAAAACAAATCATTTTACCTTGACATTGTAACATTGTAAACTTCATTCAACAGGATGAAACAGAAATACAAATACCTGGACAAAGTTCAGCCATAGTTGAATCAACAGGCACATTTCTTTCATTCTTTTTCTAATGTTATTCAAAAACTGTTATGATCATCCATAGCCATTTTTGTCACTTTTGTCATTGTAATCTTTCGATTTGTTGCTCTGCCTTTTTGGCAGGTGCTAGCATGAAAAAGACAAAACAATAAAAAATATATATATATCATTAAATAAATAAAATTGAATATTTGAACAAAATTGAACTGAAAAGCCTCATTTTAAATGGAATATGTGACCAATTGATTTGTTTTGCAGTGAGCATGGTAACAACATTGCCAGGCACTCACGTGTTCTTCACTCCGCTGTCTGTTACCAGTGCAGTCACAAAGGATTAAAAAAGGGAATGTGTATTCAGACCCAGTTTCCTGAGCCGTCATTTGGCTGCCACATATGACACTTTGGCTGGAGTCTTTCATTGCAATTCATAAAAATAGTCTGAATAGCTATGAAAGACTTCTGACACTGCGCATAGAAAAAGATTGAATTTGACAATGTTGTTTCAATTGTAAGCAGCTTAGCCACATTCACCAAATGTGACAACGTGTATCTACTTTCCATTTTTGTCCTAATCTGCCATCATTTAGGATCAAACTCTAAAATCTATTTTAGGTTGGATTCAGTTTCAGAAATATATCCTGCTCCACATTCAGAGAAATTTAAAAACGCCTGCAGCGCCGTTCCAAGCTACTAATCCCATAACTGATGCTATTATATACTGTAGATGTGTAGCCGTTTATTTGCGGATTGTGTTGGATCCACATGGGAGCCACATAACATTACATTAAAGAGCATGTCGAGCTCTGAAAATGAGCATGGCCTTACTGTACATAGTAATCAAATGCCTTGATGCTAAATTGTGTAGCACATGCTTCAGTCAAAGAATTAGAGCTGTACGATCCTTCCTTCATCACCTTAAACGTCACCTGCACAAAACAAAGCAGGATAAAATATGATTCAAGAAGATGGAGAAAATACACACAATCAAGTAGATACAAGCTGTCCAGATTAACATACTCTCTCTTTAATAAAGAAGATGACATCACATAAAAGCAAATCAATAAAAGTTCACTGTTTCTGTGTTTGAGAGAATAACTTTTTCCAGTTCAGGACGAGAGAGGATTCTGGAGATGGTTTTAAACTGAAGAGACACATTCCTGTCACTCTTCAGCTGCATCTATACATTAAGCTTGAAGAAGAGAAAAAAATATATAGAGAGATGTAAATAGAATATTTTACAGAAGGCACATTTCCTTCTCCACCTTCTGTGCCAAGCTAAATTCAGTAAACACAGGCTTGCGATATTACTGCTTATTCAACTTCTAACGAACAAGCTAGACTGCTGGAAAATTGGTATTCCTGATCTGCACGCTTGCGGGATTTTTGAAACATTACCTTTGCTTTACTGTTACATTTTGGATCATCGATGTATTCCGTGAAACTGAATTGAAAATTCCGGGGTCCTTTAGCAGTGAAATATTTTCAAAATTAGAGCTACTTATATGAATTTGACGTGACACATTTAAGAGCTGGTAGGTCACCAGTTTCACCATGTTTGATGCTAACTTTAAAAAGGACGTCTTCAGACGAGGAGCATGGCTAAACCTGTTGTTTTTCATGTGAGACTAATGTCAAGCTTTAGAGGTGACTAATTATAGGTTGTTATATATGCAACATATGTATTTCTGCAGGGGTTTTCTTTCAGTGAGGGAATGTCTCACCAGCCTGGTGGGCAGTGGAAAAAAATGACATTCAAGTCTGTCAGATAGCGAGGGCAGGTCAATGGCAAATAATCCTGGTTAGCTTATAGGCATGTCTGTCAATTAGACATTTGCAAGGGCAGAACTACTTGTTCCCACTGTAATCCATCAGCACATGCACCACTGTCATATCACAAATGTCATATTTTCACTCTTGGCAATGTGGCCTTCAAGAGGCAAATTCAGATCCAGTCAGTCATGTGACACTGTGTCATTCGCTTTCCTTGTGACCCAGACTGATATTTTTATGTATCGTTTCTCAGAAAAGGGATGCTGTTGCTTCAGGTTAAATATACCCCAAATGAAAATTGTTGATGGGTTTTTTAAAAACTGAACACAATGCTGTGGATATTTTAAGCTTTCTCCTGAATATTGGGATCATCTTGGTCATCATACTTGCAGTTGCACTGCCAACGATCCAGTAATGTCTACACAACCCCTTCCTGGAGGTGGTCCTTCCTGTTTTAACAGCACCTTTGTAACTGGTAATCACCAGTACAACACAGATCCAGATAATCCTCATCCTGAATATCAGGATTCTACTCTTGTAATCTAATCTTCTCTTGAATCCAGATAAAAGGCTGGATTTGGGTATTTCAAAGGTTAAGGCAGATATCTGGATCGTCTTGATACCAAAAATTCAGGATCATTTGGATCCCACCTCAGAGGTGAATTGACCTCTGAGGTGTCTCAGCTTCACTTCTCCTAGATACTGGTACTCAAGATGTGAAAGTGTTAGTGGTTTACTTTTACTTTAATTAAAGTAGCCTAAGAAATTCAAATATTTGACCACTTTCTGAAACTGTTTCGAGGATTTCAAACATTGTAACTTGCATGTACCAAAACATCAGAGAAAGACAGTGGGAATTCAGGGTCCAAACAAACTTCTATTCCAACCAAACAAAGGCATCTCCAATAATGTGGCCAATAACTAAAACAGGACCTAACCCAGCTCAGAGGTCAGATGTGAGCAGTTATTCCGACAGCTTTATTTTCAGTTCTGTTTCTTTTTTACTGAAGCAGCGTCAGCTTTATTTGTTCATTCGCCAATTCAATTTGTTTGACCACCCTCTCTCTCCATTTTGAGGAGCTTTTCACAAGCATCCTCATCACTGGCATACCTCTTCCGTCTCTGTCACTCTGCCCCAGGAACCACTTGTGGTGGATCGGGCGGAGCAATGCTGGTGCTGGTTGAAGGTTTACCCCCTGGAGCCACAGGTGTGAGGGACACACACACACACACACTTAGAGGAGAGGTTGAGTGGCTTGTCAGCTGGCTCCCCAACACTGGCTGGCAAAATCCCATGGAGGGTGTGGGAACTCACCCCTCCAAGGGTGTTGAGGGCAGCCTCTGAGAATTCACCACTGTGGAGGGAGCGTGGTGCATCATCTGTAGGAGAGAGACACACCTGTACCCTGTTGAGCTAATCGCTCTCTCATTTTAACACACACTGTTAAAAAAAAATCTCAACTCTAATTTTCTAGGTAACATGACGCAAGAGAAGTTTACTCAACTTGTCTCATCTGCTGTTAACTTAACAAGGGTTTGAGTTTAAAGTTGAGCACAGCCAACTTACCTTTTTAAAGTTTGGCCATCCTGCAAGTCAAGTGGCAAGAACTTCAAATGGAGAGAAAGAACCACGTTGCCCTTGCATTTGGAAAGGAAACCCCGTGTATTGGTCATCATGAGCATGCGCTGCTGTCGGTTCTGTTACAAGGCACGGACACAGGACTCAACTGCAGGACTCGGGAGGCAGATACAGGAGGTCACCAGTCTTTAATTCCAGGCAGAGGTTTGGTACACGAGAAATCAGTCAGGTAAAGCAGGCAAACAATCCAAAGGAGTAAGGCAAGAGCAGGGTCCAAAAACAGGCGACGGTCGAAACTGAGAAGCACACTAGGAAAACGCTGGAGAGTAGGAAACACGGTTTGCTGGCAGTGGAGAAGGGGAAACAGGGGGTTTAAATACACAGGTAATAGGGGCGTGACAGACACAAGGCGGGAAACTGGGGGGCTGGAGTAGGAGGAGCAGAGACTGACTGTGACAGGTTCAATAAGCACCTGTGGCAATTATATATTTCAGATTATTCACTACTGTCATCATTAGGGTGAACGTGACTGGTGAAGCTAACACCAGTTAACAATCCCAACTTAGCTAACACAGTTCGTTGGAGATGATAAACATTCACAACAACTGATTCATTTTATATAGGCCTACAGTAGCACACAACGACATTAACACTACCCACCGTGTAAAACAAGTAAAGAAACCCTAGTACTTACCATGAAAGACAATCAATATTTTCAGCAAGGCAATCGTTGAAGTTCTTGGGCATGACCAGACATGTTCCCCTTTGAATTTGCCCCTGCGCAGAGGTACGGAAACCCCATACGGCCTTGCAACACACATGTCTGTGGGGTAGAAGGTCTCTTTACATCAGGAGGAGGAACAGACAATAACGTCAATTGTACACCGACACCAAAGGAGAAGGTATAAGCCATGACACTATGCTGAAGGCCCCAGCCTTTTTGAGTGCCAATGATACAGATCATACAGATTTGGGCAAGATGAGAGATTGCTTTCATCTGCAATATTCTTTGTCCTCACCTTGAATGTGCCACTCTGAGGAGCCATGCCTTGACGGTGCTTATATCGCTACATTTTTATGCATGTGGTTCCTTCTTTGAAGTAATTGGGGATGGACTGACAGTGACAAAGTCAGCAGTGGGCCATGTGGTGCACTCAGTGTCATCTGCCCTTACCAATCTTCTGGGTCTATTTGTGAAATGGCTTGAAAATGAAGATGACATGTCAAGGACCAAGAGGAAGTTTTTCTTATTAGGGGGATTCCCAATACTATTTGTGTTACTGACTGTATGTGCATATCCAGGCACCTCATGCCAGGGAATGGGAGTATGTTAACAGAAAGGGCCGACACAGCATTAACATGCAGACTGTGGGGAATGCTGACCTTGTTGTCACCAACTGTGTTGTAAGATGGCCTGGGTCTGTACATGATGCTTGTATTTTGAGAGCGAGCCACCTCTTTCAAAGGTTCCAGCAGACCGCCCCAGATGGCATCCTCCTCGGTGACAGTGGTTACCCCCTTCTACGCTTGCTGGTGACCCCTTTTGGTATTGTCACCAATGACTCCCAGCAGAGGTACAACAGTGTCCATGCCACAAGACGGACAACTGAACGCCCGAATGGTGTGATGAAACGCAGATTTGCTTGCCTGAACTATCTCCATGTGGAGCCACAGAAAGTCTGTCACATCATTCCTGCCCTCACTGTGCTCCGTAACATAGCACAAACAAGAAGAGTGCCAGTACAGGAGACTCTCATCAATGGACCTCCTCCCTGTGCAGAAGTCCCTGATCTGCTGCCTCTACTACCACTGCAGCCTGATGGTCCTGCTGGGAGAGCCATGTGAAATGCATTGGTTAATCTTTATTTTTCCTATAGACTAATGTGTCCAAGAATTGTCAAGGTATATTTTTATTAAAAATGCACTTTTAAAATGTTTGGAAATAGCTTGAACCAATTATTTTACGTCATCAAATCAGATACTATTTTGCTATAAATGACCATAACTATGTTCAGTGAGAGCCTTCTATATAAGGGAGAAAAAATGGGATGAAAAAATGTTTAACTGTGTCACTGACCAAGCTATATACCATAATAGTAATGCAATTACAACTTCAAACACTTTATTCAAAATCCAATAACTTGAAAACCTTGAATATATCAACACAATTCCAGCATTTCCAAGGATTTCCAGCACTCATACAGACCCGGTTGTCCTCAACAGCTGAGTGGTCCATGGCTGTGAGTGGACTCAAAGTAGAAAAAGAGAAGGTGTATGAGTACATCTTTGTTCATGTACACAAAGCGCATGACATCAGCAGCATTACTGTAGCATCCTGGCACTTAATGTACTTTGTTGGCAATAAGGACCACCTTGAAAATGAGATGGTACAAGGAGTCTCAAGGGGTTATCCTTTGGAAATAAAGTGTCAGGATCAGACAGACAACTGGACCCACAGAGCAGACCAGAGACAGACAGGTGTTGTGAGACCGTTCATTAACCGTCCGGGTTTGGTACACAAAAAGGCGGTCAGCTAGGGCAGAGGCACAAAAACATATGAGAGAAGGAAAACAGGGTCCAAATTCAAAACACGGTGAAAACAGGCAAAGGTATAGAATGCTGGGCAAAAACAGGGGTCAAAAACACGAGGAAACTAATCACAGAAACGCCAGAGAGCTACACACAAACAGATGCAGACAAACAGGGACATCCTGGGAGAGAGGCTTATACACACACACACACACACACACACACACACACACATGAGGGGAGGAGCTAACGAGGTACAGGTGAAAACAATAGACAATCACAGGGAGAGAAGACACCTAGAATGAACACAAAAAGGAAGTGACCAAAACAATAAAACAAGAAGTCAAAAAACAAACTAAACTATAGGCCTGACACAAAGATACACATTTTGTTGGTGTAATTTATTGTTCGTGGCTCTTCACACTTCTGAATGAAGTGCCAGGACAGGTACTGCAACAGTCTGGTCTGGTCATGCAGCCTATAGAGTTGAGCCGGATACTCGGCTGAAATGAGTATCTGGTATGGACAAAGCACTTTTGCCAAGTACGAGTATTATACGAGTAATACTAGTCAATATCTGTGCTCGTACTGAATGAAAATCCTCACCGGGTAGCTGACTGTGTGTAGAAGAGAGGCGCTGTGAGTGGCGCTGTGACTAGCGCAGACACAAACAGATGTATTGTGTTGCTGCGTCCCGCTCTGCTCACTCACACACAGAACACACAGTCTCTCCCTCAGTCACTCAGGTCTTTTTCCATTAACGTTTAGGGTTTCTTCAGCTTCAGGTTTGTTTTTACTTCGGTTTTCAAGACAACCTGACCCACTTCTGGGTTAAATCCCACCCACTTCTGGGGGAGGCTCTGCCCACTCCGAGTACGCATACAGATAATGCTGTACTCGCTCATCCCTAGTAGCCTATGGCGTAACGCTAATAAACTCTGAACAGGTCGGTGTTAGTTTAAAGAGTTATGATGCATGTCTGATTAGTTCCCTTTTAAGTTAACCCATAGACAGCAAAATTCATCAACAAAGCCAGCTACCTTGCTAGTCCGCTAGCTGCTTAACACACAAGTCAATGGAGTCAAGTTAGCTACCGTTAGCACAGCTGTGGTTCCTTCAGAGATCGCTACGGCCTGGTTTGAATTAGGTGACAATTCAAGAATTTGGCTTACATGATATGTTGGATGGCCTTTGTATAGTCTTAAAAACCACTACACGTTAGACAATGGTAAACTTACAGTTTTGACGTGAAGTCGTGCTCCCAGCTGCTGCTTTTGTGAGGTAGTCCGCCGTGTTTCGATCCGCAGAGGCAGAGACATGATTTGAAAATCCGTTTCGGGCCAGGTCAGATCCAGCCTGCCAGTGCTTCATGCTTTCAAGAAACTATTCCCCAGGATATCTTTTCATGATAGTGAAGAGGAACTTTTGGTGTGGTGTTAGAGAAAAGGTAACAGTGTAACAAATAGTGCAAACTCATTCACCGTACTGGAAATGAATCCTGGAGTAACAAGTGAATTATGATGTAAGCATGTTTCAAATGATACTAGGCTTGTCTCTAAAGGCTACTTCTTTGTCTCTCACTCTGAAAGCAGTGGGTTTGAATGGTACAGATGATCGAACATTACTTTGCAATTTAAACACTGACTCTCCCCAACATTTTAAAGTCAGCCTCTCTATCAAAAGATTTCTTTTGTTGGGATGTAAAAAGCTTGGGGAACTAAAAGTCTCCATTCAAAGCCAGATTAGATGGATAAGTAGCTCCTTTAATCATGGCGAGGAAGCTTTCATTGATGTTTTTTAAGCTCGTTTCCACAAACACTGGAATGCATCTCTGGCCAGACATCTGATAGAAAGAAAATTAGAATAAATGAATACATTGACTCTCAGGGAACACAGCTGGAACAACAATACAATTAAAGAATAATATCTGATTTATAATAAAAGCTTGAGGTCCACCACAGAGGAGATTAAAGATGTAGACATGGAGAGTAAAAGACACAAGAGCCCAGCGATAAAGTCCAACAAATATAAAGAAGAAAGGAAGTGAAGCTGATTACACATTCAGCTTTACATGGTGAGAGGGGCCATCGCTTCTAAGTGAATAATTAGGCTTTGTGTGACAAGAGTCATTAGTGTGAGGACGTTTCTGATGTGTGGCTCTTGATTTGAATTGTGTGATGAACGTTATGTTGCAGACAAAGGAGAGCGCTGATAACTCAGCACGAGTATACAGCATGATGTTAAAATTTTCTGCGGTCAGAGCGTGTTCATGGTTCTGTGCGTGTGGAATTTTTAAGCCATAGTTATGCACTATGTCTAACATGCTCGTATGGTGATGTAATTCTGGTGTGTATGAAGTCATGTGCGTGTGAAGTCACAGCAAAGCGAGACTGGCAATTAGTCACGTCTGACGCTCTCGAGCAAAAAAAAGAAACACACACACACGCAGACAGCCGCTCTTGCCTACAGCAGGAAGGTCTGGATCGAGAAGACATGCTTTTGTTCAAAGAAGAGAACAACACACACACACATACACACAGTCATGGAAAGTAATGCATGGAAATCAGTTGGTGCCGTTGCAGCGGGTTGCATCATTTTGACTGACTGGAGAAAAAAAAAACATTACTCCTCAATAGACTATAAACTTTGGTTTGGTTACATTTTTACATTAGTCATTTTAACTTTCATTTTATGATTTGTTTTTTTTCACAACGAAAAGTGAGACATTTTCCAATATCCTGTGAAAGATGCTATATGATGCTTTTGAGTTGACCCTGTGCATTAGTGTGCTGACTCCAACTATGGTAGGAAGAGCTCCCTCTATCGGTACGTGAATGAATCTCAGCTTAAGCTTACAGTAAGTGCGTTGGTTTACGCGGATGTATTTTGTCATAATCATGGTACTTAGAAACACGAATATTTTACCTAAAGTGGTACACAGCCTAAAGCCTAACTCACACCGTGGACGTCAGCACTGCGTTACGGCTGCGTCGCGCCGGCTGTTGCTGATCGCTGCCACTATATAATCAATGAGAGCACTCACACCAGAGTCCTGCATGGGTCAAATTTTCACAAACCGCACCCACCTGTACCCGTCATACCTCATTCCGGACCCAAACCGTTACCCGACAAAATGAAATACAGAAGTTTAGTGCCACGACATAGGCAAGTGGAATTATTAAGTTCAGTGGCGTAAACGTTGCCTTAACGTAGAAAAAATGTATCCCAGTTAACTCCCAGTTAATTTACATAATGCCCAGTAGGCCTACAGTAAGGGATATCCGTGCGCACACGTGAACTAAAAGTAACATGGGCTACCCTGCGCAAAGTAAACATAAATCTGCCTACCTGTACAGTCCATTTAGATCTTCAACATCAACTTTATACTGTCCATTAACTAACTTCCTTCTCAGCTCTTCCGTAGTCATTTTGAACTGCACTGCAGGACATTGCGTGACGTGAAAATAACATTTGCAAAGATTCCTGGGAATGCGCGCGTTGCCTACAGACAAAACAAATACGATTTTACTTTTTAAAGGGAGTTTTACTTTTAAAGGGGGGTTACAATTCACTACAGCATAAGCTTTTATATTTAAATAATATTTATTTTTTGTAGGCACGTTTTGTAAACCGCAGATTAGACCCGCGCTCTGGTTCTTCCGACCCGACCCGGCATCCGATACAGCTCAAAGATTTTCACCCGTTGTACAAAATGTTACGGTTCACCCGAACCTGTGCAGGTCTCTGACTCACACCAAGCGCGCCGCGGAACGTCCCAGCAGCGTCTCTCCGCTCCGCAGCGCTATCTTTCCATAGCACTTCTATTTTTGACGGGAGCCGTTGCTAAACCGCATCAATTTCAACAGAGCAGATTGCACCAGACAGGAAATCTGACACAGAATCAGCGTAATACACTTCCGCCCCCTTTCAAAATAAAACACAATATGCAGTTCATGTCGCCTGTCACAGCTTCACGTCATGACCGGTGGCACCAGGTCAGCAGTCAATCAATCAAAGAGTCTCAACATGAACAACGAGAGACTAATTGTTGAAGTGGAACAGCACACAATCATTTATGACACAACAGATCCTTTTTATAATCTCTCCCACGTCGGAGAAGCAAAGTTAGCTGTTTGTTGGTGTTGTTTCTTTTATACACAGTTTATCGCGGAGACTCGCGTACGTTCAGGAATCTCTCGTGATCTCGCGTGAATACGGCTGGTTCGTTATGCTGCCGTAACGCTGCCAGTACTCGCCCGGTGTGAGTTGATGCCGGGCAGAGGACGGAGCTGAACCGTGGCGCAGCCGTTACGCGGCACTGACGTCCCCGGTGTGAGTCCCGTGTAAGAAACGTCCAGCTTTATATCTTTTTTGTGCATGTAAAAGGTCTGAAAAGTACCAAAGTCAAAGTCCACGCCAAAAGGAGCTGCTGGCTCCCACAGAAACCTCCAGACTGCCTGACTCACCTTGTTTTATGAAGTGGATTAACTTGATGGAATTGTGACAGAAATGTCATCAGTTATCGACAGGCGCCAGGACAGAGCTAAGAGATAAACAGCAGCACTGCTCTGTTGTTAGCTAAGACTGACACAAAGTCTTTGTATCCTGTAGGTCTGACTGCTGTCGGATTCCTTTTTCATATATACCAAAAATTAGAACATCAGCGTGCAGACATCACGTCCAGAAGAACAACAACGACACACCATCATTTACAGATCTGAAAATTATGTACATCATCATCATCCCACAAGCAGCTAAAACCATGTCCATAGAGCAGAGGTCTTTACCTTTCAGCCTCTTGGCAGCTGAGGTTTTTTTTGATAGAGACAGTTGAAGAGTGACAGGAAATGTGGGGAGAGAGAGAGAGATGGGGAAAGACATGCAGGGAAGAGCCACAGCAAGGACTGAGCCTTCATACATAGGGCAGCTGCTCTACCAACTGAGCTAAACACCGCCTCCACTTTGGTTTCTGATTGTTGCGTACCCTGGGAGACGGAAAGCGTGTTGTATAATTCTGACAGCCAACAACTGTGACCTTTCCTGCCATCCTTTTGTTTTAATTAGTCCAAATGTACAGTAGTTAAAGCAACTGTTTTGATTTTTCTTCTTTCTTTTTTTTTGTTGTGGTGAGATATTATGAAATATGTACCTGTCAGAAATACAGAAATCTTTCAGCAGTCTGAAGCACACCACTTTGGGGAACCACAGAGCTAGATCCTGTTTATGTTTTATGAATAAAAATGATTCGATTTAGAATGTCAGTTTTCCCATGAAATTTCATGCGTGGACGATTCTAACTAATATCCACCGTTGCTCCTGAGCGTTAGGAGCAGAGATGATATGTTTTTAATGTGAGGAATCAGGAAATGGGCAGAGAGGTTTTATGTGAAGTGCAGTACATGCAGCACGTACTGGCCCCATAGCGCCATGCTCACATGGACATGCATTACTGGGGCTCACATAGAAAATAATGTGTGCTGGTTTTGATGTGTCAAACAGAGCCCGTGTGCTGCCCATGAGATTAGATTACTAATTACAAATATTACTACGTATTATTACGTTATTACTACGTATATCGGCTTCTGTTAATGCCAATCAATATTCATGACAGGTCTCTCCCTGTTTTTACAGGTAACATATAAAACTTAGATAGCACACCTTATACCACGCCTCCTTATAGCACAGCTCAAACATAATCACAATCCACAAGGAATCTTTACATTTCCCTGTATGTGTACTGGAGGGAGAAAAAAAACAACTACTGAGAGTGAAGAAAAACGCTTAAAATGGAATTACATTCCCGCACATCATCATTTGTTGTGCTGGGGATTTGCAAGAGGACACTATCAGAGGGGCATCAAGACATTAAATGGGTTTTTGTTGCACAAATCCAGGGATAAATTCAGATACATTTCTTAAGGTATGTTTAATATGACAATCCTAAAGGATTCAAGTAAAGTCGTTTTTTGTTTATATAGTCCAGTATGACAAAACATAATTTCCCTCAAGGGGATTTGCCTTAAGGATGGATGGTCTTCAAGGATGAAGGATTAACACTGCACTGAACTGACCTGCAATGAACTGAAGTGAGCTTGACAGGGGGAAAACATAAAAAACATTTCTCTGTGGTGTATTGAGTCTTGAGCCAAAGACAGTTGACAGTTCCATCGTTTGAAAAGCAGCAGGAGGAGAGCTCTAAAGTCTTCCTCTGCGTGGGTCCTTTTCGCTTTGCATCCTGCATTGCTGTCACTGAAAATTTGTTGCCACACTTTCCCCAGACCATTTATACATCACTTCCTTATGAAGCTGAAGTCAGCTTTTCAGCAGTACTTGAGTTATTTTCCAATAAATAGAGCAAATAAACTGTATGATTACAAAGTGTCTTGATTTGATTTTATTCGGTTATGAAACTTTAATGAAGGTGTATCATCTGAGCAATGCAAACAATTACAAATCAGTATTTACAAATGTTACAAAGTTCTCAGCGGCACTCTGAAAGAAGACACTTTAATTTGAGTGTCAGAATGCATCAGGAAAGAAACACTGAAAAAATAGATCAGTTTCACACCTTTAAATGAAAACTCTACTCTCTGACTCTAAGAGCAGGTGACAAACAAAACGACTGAATATTTGTATTACAATGATTTCTCATTATGTTGTAAAAGCTACAAACTCATGCTTCAGTGATAATCTGAATTCATCTTTAGTTTTAAGGCATTTTTAATACTGTAACTTATTGGTGGTCAGACACATTTTGATTAAAAGAAAGCTCCTCTAAGTTTTCCAACTTTAGCCATTCTGTGTATTCCATCAGTCAAAAACAAAAAGAACGAACCACTGAAGCATAGCAGTGCTTTAACTAAATGCTAATGTCGCCATGCTAGCATATAACAACAATAACAACGCTGTTCAGCCGGTAAAATGTTTATGGTCACCAACTTACTCTAGGTGCTTGTCATGCTAAAGCTGAGACTTCTTTGAATGTTAGTTTTGCAGGTACGGGACCATCAACCAAAGGTAACAAAATGCTTATGTCACAGTGGTCACAGGTGACAAGTAAAAAAGTCACATTATTATGAGTGTGTTTCTGTTGAAGCAGAACATATTTGTGAATGTTTCTGTCTAATTTCTCTTCGGTGTATTTGATGATCGTTTTCCAGTCACTCCTGTTTGTAACAGAATGTTTACACAGATACCTACAAAAGGACAGCATCGATCGTGAACAAGCGCTGAAATAAAAAGATACAATGTTTAACTTCCTTAAAGAGAAGTGCTGCCAGAACAAAGGCCTGGCTAACCAGATAACAGTCCCAGAGCCGTCTTCTGGACAGAGGCGGAAGACAAATTGAATGGATTGACTTGTCAGTTGTTGTTCTGAGACAGAAGAACAGAAATTGTTATATACACTGGACAGAATGATCTGATCTTCAATGTGTTTTGGTATTATGAATCGTCGTATTATGAGTCGCTTAATGGAATTAAGGCATATGATCTTAACTTCTTTGTCTAAGACACATTTGTCAGAACTGGCACTGTATTACCATAATGACCAAAGGAAGTGATGACAAAAACTGTCTGAGACACGAGAGAGACTAGCGCTGTTTAAGACATGCTCATAGTGTGCAACCTGCTGGATTCTGATCTGTTCTGGTTGTGGCCATAGCCATGAAAGAACTTTTAGCATAGTGTCAGCTCCATACTTGGCTCAGGTGGACCTTCAGGTGAAGCAGACTTCAACACCTGGCTCACACACAAAGAGTGCCTGATGGAATAGAATAGATACCAAGTCAGTGCTGTGCAGCTTAGTTTTCCCAAAGTATAACTAGTGATCTGCACACGTGTTAAGCCTGAGCTTCAGCAGAACACTGAACCCACAATGCAGACCACAAATAGGAATTGGTTTTGAAGGTTTTTATTTCCAGGACATAACACGAACAGACACTACAGGAGAAGACGGGGACATCTTCAGAGCAGCAGGACAAATACAGGAGAGGGTGAGAAACAGGCAACCAACTAGACCATTTAGGCATTCATAAACAGTATCTCAGTAGTAATTTATAGTCAATTCTATTTAGTTCTCAGGAGCTGGTAACCAAAGTAAGAATGCCAGGACATGTGAGATATGTTCACGCTTGTGTGTGCCAGTCAGGAGCCTAGCTGCAGCATTGGTATTTGTGCTTGGCCCATTCCGACATACAAGGAATTGCACTAGTCAAGCCTGGAGAAAACAAAAGCATGAGTGACCTCAATGTCTCTAGGGGAAAGGAAGGATTTGACCTAGGCTAAAACTCTTAATTGATACAAACTGTCTTGGACAACTGAGTTTATCTGCAAATCTCATTTAAAAAAAGAATCAATAATAACACCAAGATTCTTAACATGAGGTTCAAAGTAAGGTGCCATAGAACCAAGGAGAGAGGAAATGTCAGGTGATACTGGTGGTTGGCGACAGGGATTAAGTACCAGAATCTCAGTTTTATTTTCACTGAGGCAGAGAGAGTTTTGCGAGAGCCATGTTTTAACATCGGCCAAACAACTTGTTCATGTATTTATGGAGTCAGTGGTAGGATTCAGCGGCAGGTATATCTGCACTAGAGTATTGTCCGCATAAAAGTGATAGCCAATATTGTGTTTTTTTTTTTTGTTTGTTTGTTTTTAATGAACCCCAAAGGCAGCATATATATTGAAAATACAACTGGTCCCAGTATGGACCCTTGAGGTACACTGCTGGTCAGAGGGGCTGACTGGGAAGAGTTGTCGCCAGTGCTGACACAGAAGGTTCTATCCATCAAGTAGGGCCTAAACCGATTTAGAGCAGAGCCACAGATACCAACATACTCCTCGATACGGGAGATCAAAATCTCATGGACAACTGTATCATATGCAGCAGTGAGGTCAAGTAAAACAGCAGGGTCACCAACATCAGCAAATGAGTAAAAGATTATTAAAAACTCTTAAAAGGGGATGTGATGTGATTTAAAACCAGATTGAAAAACCTCACAAAGAGAAGGGTAAGAGAGTGCGTAAGATGGGTTGACAATTTTAAAACAATGTTACAGTATAACAATGTACCTTTTTGGGTTATAATTTACAACATTATCTTTTTACTTATTTAGTTAATATTTTGCATAATCATATCCATTACATTTGCATATACTGAGTGATTGCTTTGCAACATTTTCTAAGATTCCTTCTGGTCACAAATCAAAAAGTTGATGCATGAACTTCTCTTGTAGGGGGCAAATTCTAAATGTCAGCACAGACTCAGATATTGCTTGAATTGGATCACTGCCACTCTGAGATTAAAGTAACAGACTATGAAACGATTTTTCACCTACAGGATTTGGGTATATGAGTGATGCCCTGTGTCGAGGTTACACATAAATAAAGTGTGAGTTTGTATGAAGTCAAACAAAATTCCCATTTTTTGAAAAATGTAACAGCCTTTTTCTTACCATCATGCCATACTTCAGAAAATGTGACTCATGCACTCTCCGAACTTTTTCAAAGTTGTTTTTGGTCTCGGATTGTTATTTATGAGCAGTTTGCTTCTTGGTCAGATGCACAAATTAGGGAGGCCCTGTTTTCACAGTTCCCATATGTTGCTCATATCTGCTTTCCTATAGCCTGGTCTCTATTTACTTTCTATACAAAGTGAGCCTCAGGTTTCATTAAATAAAATCAGTGGTTGTACATTCTCAACCATCATTATTAAACACTACAACAGACCAGCTAACAAATGGGGTTAAAGGTAAGTTCAAGGGGTTGAAACAGCATATTCATATGTTGTATTTATTGTGGTGTAAAATTCACGTTACTTACAAGTCATTCATGAAAAATATTAAAAAGGCACTGAGGTCTGATCCTAGACTCACCCCCACAGATAACACACCCCGCTCCTTGCTGCGTCAAACATCTAAAGTACAAACAGCAGCAAACAAGATAGATCTGACAGCTCTGATTTCACTGGCTTAAACTGTCGCCTCTCTCTAAAACCTGTCAAAACTCTTAATTATCTGAGATGTACAAATTGCAGCTTTAGTGATTTGATAATTCTAATAAAATCAGACAGCTTAAATAAAGATTATTACACAAACAGAAGTCAGAGAAGGGCAGGGGGCATTTTAATCTTTGTAGATTTGTTGGGGATTGCTTGTATATCATGCATAATCAGACCTACTTGCCAACCTTTCCAATAAATCTTAGATGGCCAGTACACTGCTATTGTATTTACATTTAGTCATTTAGCTGACACTTTTATACCTGAATATCATTTAAACAGTTGAGTTCTTGTCCTTTACCCTTGTAAAGGGCGGCATTATTGGCCATCCAGATATATGAAAACCTCGGGCATTGGACATGGAGCTCGGGTAGGTACTTCTCCATTAATAGTGACTGAAATAGTGTGGCTGTATACAAGTTGCAAGCAAGTGGCAACCTCCATTGCTGTGAAGTGAAGCCAAAAACTGCAGTTCCTCAAACACCCACTTGAGGCTGGCTCCAGAAATAAACATGTTTACAGCCTGGTACAAAAAAAACAGTTTTGGTCCCCGTTCATGACAACTGCACTGAGAGTGAAGTTTTTACAACCTGTTCAAATTACAACCCCTGTTCCAAAAAAGTTGGGATGCTACGTAAGATGTAAATAAAAACAGAATGCAATGATTTGCATAAACCATTGTTTTATTCCCAATAGAACATAAACAAGATGTCATAAATATAAACATCACATGTTGAAACTGAGACATTTTATCATTTCATGAAAAATATGAGCTCATTTTGAAATTGTTGGCAGAAAAAAATCTCAAAAAAGTTGGGACAGAGCAATGTTCACCATTGTATAGCATCTCCTCTTCTTTTAACAACTGCCTGTAAATGTCTGTGAAGTGAGAAGATCATTTTCTGGGGTTTTGGGAGAAGAATGTTGTCTCTAAATCCTCTATGTACTTTTCAGCGTGATGGTACCTTTCCAGATGTGTAAGCTGCTGGCGACATAGGCACTAATACAACCCCATACCATCAGAGATGAAGGCTTTTGAACTGTCCGCTGAGAACACGTTGGATGGTCCTTCTCCTCTTTAGTCTGCAGGACACATTGCCCATGGTTTACAAAATGAATTTAAATTTTGGATCTTTTCCATTTTTCCTCGATGATGATGGTCAGAGCCACTACAGTGAGCTTCACAGTGTTTTTTTTATAAACCTGTGGGTAATGTCACAGATACGACACTCATTCTTCCATCCCAGTGGTCGCAAGTGGCCAAAACTTGCAGTTTATACGTCTTTGTTTTTTCTTTTTTGGAGCAGTGTTCTAAATATTTGTGGAAAATGGATTGCCCCCTTCTGTGACCCTGCAGTGTTCAGTTTAGGTTGTCTTGTTGAAGCATGACTGAAAACTATGAATTGCAAAAATATTATGAGCATATGAACATGGCCCTCTGATATGTTTACATTATTATTACTAATTGATGTCAGGTTCAGGAGTGTTTGCTATAATCAGTACTCAAGAAAGTCCAATCGAAATGTAGTAACGTTTGAAGTACTGAAGAAAGAAGTGTTCAAGTCATAGCTTCACACTGCTTTTGCCTCATTAATATTACGTAAGTGTGAATAATTTTAGTATCTCAACTCAATTAGTCTGTTTTATTCCTCTGTGTCTTCTTTTAACATGTGGCATAATGAGAAGGAATATTTTTAGGGTCACAACAACCCAATTAAATATGTCTTCATGCTCCAGCGAGTTAGAGCAGAGTACTTTTTAAAGTTCCACACGCTTACCCTGTGCAACTCTTTGTTGTATAACCTTTAATTACCATTTCATTATCAAAATGTAAAAGGTAACCTTAACGGCTACTATAGCCTGAAACGTTCTGTCTGATTTCTCATTAAAATGTTGCTGTTGTGCATCCAGACCCCAACACTAGTTATTTATCTCATGAGAAATAGATAAATATACTCTGTTACATGCTGTTGGCTTGTCAGAAAACATCCAATTCAACAAGCCATTCAGTTTTGTCTCCCGTTTTATGTGAGACACAATTCATGAGTGCTCGACCACTCCCCCCCCGTTGTGGTATTGTGAAGCCATTTGCTCGACTTTTGATATTAGCATTATGTTAATGGAGGTGAGTCCTTACACTGCTCTGCTCTGTTTTCTGCACAGATCACCACAAAGTCTTCATGTCCTCCCATCATCTGAGGAAGAAATTCACTCTATTTTCAATTAAATGTCCGCACAGCGAATGTTGTATGACTTTGATTAGCGCCTATAGGTAGTAGTGGCCCCCTGGACAGCGTGTCAAGTTGAGCTAAGACTAATCGTACAATTTAGACTTATCCATTTTCCATAACGGCTTATCCTCATGGAGGTCATGGTGAGAGTACAGAGTACTGTATAAGTCAGGGCATAGAGAGACAAAAAGACATTCACACTCATGTTCACAGTTCAGACTGTGGGAGGAAGCCAGAGTACCCGGAGAGAACCAACACAGGGAGAACATGGAGAACATGCAAACTTCAAACCCAAATCCTCCTTGCTGCGAAGCGACAGTGCGAGTGACCACTGTACCACCAGAGGAACTGATGGACAGGTTTCAATGATCCTGTCAGTGATACCTGTTACTGCACTTGCAGTTTGTGTCTGGCATTGAGAGATCCATGAATGGGACTCATGTCCAGACCCAGCAGCCATTTGAACATGAATGTCAGCTGATTCAATCTATGTTCAGATTGCTGATGCTCGGTGGCAACATGGTCTGGACGTACCCACAATGCCCACAGCCTCTGGTGACACCAGGACTTTGAGCTGGCAAAAACAAACAGGTGCATCCTGAAAGAAAGTGGTTCATCACCATCCATGCCACCATTTGGTCAGTTATTGATGGATCGGATGGATCACATCTTACAGTATTCCCTTGCACAGAAACTACAGTATAATGAACCTCTTCCTTCCATTCATCCCATGTAAACATCAACAATTGTATTTATATTGTCTAAGTAACTGTCGGCAAATTTATGCTGAGTCACTGAACAAAAGTTGAAAACATGGAGACAGAAACATAACCTGGAAAATGCAGGAAAAGTTAAATAAAGCTGAAAAAATAATGTCATTCAAACAAGTGCGAAAAAATATCTTCACATAGCTCTGCTTCTGATGTGTCAGCACCATGGACAGTGCCACTGTGGACAGGGAGGTGCTGTCCGTGGTGCTGAACGCTCACATATTTCTTTTACAGCACTGCATCATATTAATTGTGAATATGAGAGACTGGAAGGTAAAGAAAACTAGACTGCATGAATAAACAAAGAGATGAAGTCTAATATTCAATTTCTGTTCGACCAGTCATCTGTTATATTATCTTACAGTCTCGTTTATTTAGTATTTATGAAGATATTTTGTCTGTGCTCCCTGCACTCTGTTCTATGCACACAGCTCTCACTCTCTCTCTCTGTTGTCCCTCCCCCACAAGACTCCAGAGTCCTTTGATTGGCTAGAATATGTCATAGCTACATCCACTGATTGGTTGAAAAAGAAAGTATCCCCTCTAGTAACGTTTGAAAGCGCAGTCAACGAATGGACAGTCTGCCGAACATCTATTTTTTGATTATTTTGTTTAACCGTCAGGAAAACAGAGAAACACAAAAACCCACATCTCTCTATCATAAACCATTTCAGAGATATTCACAGATGTGTAAATTTACAAGGCGAACTAGGCGGACCCGCCCAATCTGTCCCCAGACGTAGCTCCAGAAGCATGGGAACCTTTCTGGACTACAGAACGAAGGAAACCAAATAAAGGTTTTACATTTCCCCCCAAAATCGTGTCGAATTGTGTCCCGGGAGAGATTTTTTCCTCCTTTCTTCCTCCATTTCATGGCGGGTGGCAACAAATGATATGATTTCAGCCCATAAGCCTGACGCAAAATAAGTCTGAATGTCTTGACCTGTGCTGCGTTGATTTTGGCCATTCTTTCTTAAATGTTTCTATTGAATGTTGATGAAAGTCTGATACAAAATAACTGGAGCCAAGTCTTTAAAACAACCTACTATTTCCCAGAACTGTACGGCAAGGTCCCATTATTTTTTATTTCAGGGCCCACAGCAGTGAAGTCACTGCCTTTTAACTGTGTCATTGACGCAACATGAGGCAACTGTCACGCAATATGTAGAAACTCCCTCACCACAAACACATTCTTTGAGCCTTCTTTCTTTTTTTGCAGTGTCACGGCGAGACAACAGTGTGACGTGAGGGTGACAAGAGGTGACAGCGCCGCTGCAGCACAACACAGAGAAAGTTTGGGCGGCTCGCGCTTTCAGCTGACATCAGTCAATCAGAGAATAAAGAGACGGAAGACAACGAGAGGAAAACAAAATATTGAAGAAAACGGAGTAATCCACCTGACGGCCCTCTCCCTCTCTGTCATGTTCAAGTACCTGGATATATCTGTAGCCTCGCGTCTGACTGTTTGTGCCTCGAGCCTCTCATCGTGTGCTCTGCTTGAGAAGAAAACTGCAGAGTCAGCGGGGCTGAGTCACAGTTTCAGACGATACAGCAGCTCTATCATCAGTAAAATATTGTTTTTCAGTACCTTTGTCTGTCTGCTATGACTGTATCCATCCATCCTCTCCTTCTCTTTGTCCAATACAAAGAGCTTTATTGGCATGTGATCCCTCTATCTCTCTCTCCCTCACACACACACACACACACACACACACACACACACACACACACACACACACACACACACACACACACACACACACACACACACACACACACACACACACACACACACACACACACACACACACACACACACACACACACACACAGCAGGAGGCAAACCCCACTCCACAGTATGCAGCATAACAGCATACAGAGGTGACTCTGTTCTCTACAAAGCAGTGTGATCACACTGCAACCTCCCCGGGACTCAGCAGGGGTCTGAAGTCTGATTTCTACTGTATGTGCCGGAGGTGAGAGGAAAGAATATCTCTGCATCCCCTCCCTCTGACCTCCTTTCTATGTTTACTTGCCTTTTTTGCCTGATATTTGCTGCACGCAGAGACATTGTTCTTTGAAATGAGTGCCGCAAAAGCACTGTAGGTTACTGTGGGTTTTCTTTAGATCAGCTTATTAAAAGTGAAAAATGTCCATCAGAATGATCACAGCACATGGTGACACCTCAAGGTATTTCAACTCACATGAACACAAAACAACCAAAATTAGCACAAGGCTCAGCTGAAATGGTTCAGGCATCTGATTAGGATGCCCCCCGGGCGCCTTCCTTTGGAAGTGTTTGGGGCATGTCCAACTGGGAGGAGACCCTGGGGCAGACCCAAAAACCTGCTGCAGGGACTACAGAGCCCATCTAGCATGGAAACACCTCGGGATCCGCCAGGAGGAGCTGGAATGCCCTGCTGAACCTGCTGCCACCGCAACCCAACAACAGATAAGAGGAAGACAAAGGACGGATGGTGACACTTACCAATAGTCCAAAACTTCATAGTATTTAAAATGAGCAAAGGGCCACATGTGAGAATCCTGAACCAGGCATTTTGTTTGATAAATGACCTAAAGGACTTGAAACAAGTAACAACACTACTCAAAACTCCATATCAGTTTTGTTTCTGGCTATCAGAGGCAAAAGCAGGAATAAGACAGATTAATTCTACAGTTTTGGTTTGGGTTTTTTGTAATGATCTTATGGTAGGACATCACCATGGTTCTAATCAGGATATGCCTGATCACAGAAAAACAAGGCGACATCACAGGTCCTATCTGCAGGTACGTTTCAGAAAGACATCACCTTTCTTTCTGTTATAGTTTCATGAGACTGCTGGAGTCTTTGTGTTTGAGATTCTATGATGCTGCATTCATATTTTCCCAGTTATCACATAATCTAGTCAGACAATAAGTAAAAGATCAGGGTCATTGGAAAACTCAGACATTAGTGCTGCATTTACTCTCCAATATTTGACGATAGAAATTATGATGAAAACTGGTTAGAGATATGATGTCAAATAATATATCACCATATTATATGACTCATACATTGCTTGTAGAGCTGGTGCCCTGCAGGTGAAAAGATAAATAAGAAACTGAAATGAGACTGACCATGGTGGCTTAACATTGGCTAATTGGATCTGACTGAAAGCGGATGTGAGAAAGAGGATGCGATGGTGTGAGGTGACTTGTCAATAACAAAGTAGCCACACCCTAAGTCACACCCAGCTTTACTGTACAGCGTGTGTGACTAGAAATGGGACAATAATTTGGCATGTGGTATTTGACATTTCCGCATGTTCTTGTGACTCAACACAGTGCAACCAGGCGCGGCTGCAATGCAGAGATGCCACGTTGGTATTTTTAAAAACTTCCTAATTACGACCTCAACAATCTTTTTTTTTTTTTTCTTCTGTGTACCGGGATCACTGAAGTCCTCGTCACGTCCGATAAGTCCTCCACATTTACACCTATATTGGCGTTTAAGGGACGAAACAGGACTGCTTCGGACTGTGATGTAGCACCGCACCTCTCACATTTTCACACAACCTGTTCACATGACACCGGCGGTGAAGCCCGCGCGGTAATTAACGGAGTGGAAGGCACTAATTGGTTTCACTATGACAGATACAGTAAGCGGCATTACTGTAACAGACACTAAATGGTATCGCCATGACGACCGCTAATTGGTATCAGTGTGACAGACACTGAGGGAGAGGGAAGGCGCCTACTCACATTCTGCAGAGAACACTCTAAGATGGTTGCTAAGAAACAGCTCTTAGGTACTGTGTGTGTGTGTGTGTGTGTGTGTGTGTGTGTGTGTGTAAGGGGTTTGAATATATAGACAGATATATAGTGTTTGAGAGAGATGCACACACATATGCATCAAAACAAAAAAGTATATCACATTTGTTTGTGCCTCAAACATCCTCACACACACACACACGCACGCACACACACTGAACAATGTATACTGTCAGACAGGATTTGATGGCTATAAAGTTGTCTGTGCTGCTCTACTTCTGTCTCTGCCTGGGTTTCACGGGTCAGAACACAACCTATAGAAGCCGGCAGGTACAGTATCCCCACAGCTCGTATCATGTCAGCATACAGAGTGTCAGCCTTAAGTTCTCTCCAAACTTCTGCTCCAGGTTTTGTATTGTGGACCTCGATATTTGGATAGAACCACAAACAACTGAAAAGAAATCACAAAGACAACAAAGGCAGCATGGAAGAGCTCTGGGCTTGAAGATAGATTACTCGTTTAGTTTGTCTGCCCGTCTAATCCTGACTTGGCTGAGATTTGGCACGGGTCAACATGCAGTCACAGTTAATACTTAGTAGTCTGGCCTTTGGTCGATTCCTGCATTTAAACCTGCATTCAAACGGCACAAATCAATAATGGATGAAATGACTGTGACGTGAAAGGTGGATGCTTGTGTGTAAACCAAGCGGCCACCTCCATGGAGCAAGTGAAGCCAATGCAGAAGTGAGAAAACTGCAGTGCCTCAGTGAGGGTGGCTACAGAACGTCACCCGCCCATGTTCAAATGTCCAACTTCACAGCAGAAATAAACATGTTTACAGCCTGGTACAAAAAACTGTTCTGGTCTCTGTAGCTAATTTCCCTGTTGGTGACAACTGTACTGAGGGAGAATTTATATACAACTCACCTGTTCAAATGATATTAAAACTTAAAGCTATGAATAATTAACAGCATCGCCACTTTGATCGAGAGGTGGGTGCCATTACAGAGGGCTTATTTGAGCAACCAAACTTCATTCAGCCTGCCCCAGGACTGCCGATGATTACAATCTTTGCCTATTTTAGATGCAATGCAAAAAACCCAATGTAACACAAAATTACACAGGACATGCTGATATTGTACAGGTTACAAAATCTGGAATTTAACCTTGTCCTTGATTAGCAGTAAGCTTTAGCAGCATGGCCCACATTGCCTGACTGGTTACCGAAGGTTGTTAGTAACAACACACAATATTACAAGTCAAGTGTTATACTGTGGTGAGCTCAGGGTCAACAGTGTTCTCTTTTGTTGAACACACACTTCGTTAACAGCATCTAGGGTCATTGTACGGCAGACACCTCCACACTTTCAGACGCATGACTGCAGGGAACGGCATGTTTGTGTAACTGCTTGTACCTTAATACAGTGCATGTCCATTACCCTGAAATTCAAACCAGGCTGACTGCGATGCACCTGTTCTAGACAATGTTTGTGAGTTCACCAATTGCTCCATGGCATATTTCTCAGTGTCTCAGGAGAGGTCACGCTCCGTTCCCAGGGGAATACAAGCAGGACAGAGCAGATTGAGCTGACTGAAAGTCAGAAACATACATGGTACAGATAATCAAGTCAGTTTTAATAATCAATAAACCACAGACCACAAAAAGACCAGATCTGAGCCACGGAGTCTTTTGCTGGGAACTAGAAACAAGTGAACACGTCACATCGACTACAAATGATGCAGAGATTTAATGGGTTTGCACGTCTTACTCCAGCAGCATGGGGACCAAAATGAGTCATTTATTTAAGTCACTCTGCGGACAGCATTGTTACTACCCCCTTGGGTCGTTAAGAGCAAGACAGAACCGAGATGTATCATCACCAAATTTTGGTATGACACCACACCCTCAAGCCTAAGAAGCCTAACAAATATATCACGGGGGAATGACATGCTTACATCATTCCCTGAGGCTTCATGAAAATCCAATCAACTGTTTCAGAGATTTTCTGCTTAACTGTACAAAGTAATTATTAAATAAACCTCTTTTGACCCATCAGCATCATTTTAATATGCCACAGGGGAGCAGTGACACACATCAATCCATAAAGTTTTGCCTGTTTAAGATCATCAGCCTCATAAGATATGAGCGTGATCGGGCGTGACGGAGAGACAGATGGACAGATGCACCCAATCCACAGTCCTCCACCCATTTCATCAAAGCAGACAATAAAAGACAAGCAGCACAGGCACTCACTCAGCTATTACTCCCCCACGGGCTCTTAAGTAGCTTTCACACTCACTCAGACTCCTGAAAGCGAAGCAGCTAATGTCTGCTCAGCCTGGTTGTAATGTAGAAAAAGACCTGACGGTCACTGTGCTACAGGATCCACTTCACTGTACTGTAACTACCGGTTGGAGCCAGGGCACATTTTTAACCAAGGTCAGCTGGGAGAGCAGGAGAGGAAGCTATCACGGCTTTTAGCACCATTCACTTTTCAATTTCATTTAACCTCCTCTGCGGGAGGCAAAACACAAGAGCAATAGTTTACAGGCAGTTATGAGGCAGGAGTCAGTGGTGCACATATGTCTTCTGAATAAACTAAACCTACTGTAACCTTCATAATTGAGTTTGCTAACTGTTACATTTACTGACTGTTAGCTTAGGATTGTGTGTCACTCTTCGATAAGTTTAAAGTTCCCATGAAGTCACATTTGATATTTAAGTGTTTTATATCACACATACATACTTACACTCCAGTATCAGGAGCCAAAAAAAAGTTGACTCATCCTGCACTCGGGGGCATGCACTAATTTTACATCCAACAAAAACTGTTTTTTTTTTTTTTGTTTTTTTTTTATGACAGAGCTGTTTGATTCAGTCTATGTGTGACTCTGAGGGCTGCTACAGTCATCTGGCATGTGGCATGACACAATGCTTATTGGGGGGCATGTAATGCACACTACTACAGTACTGGCTGTTGTTATAAGAATTTTCAAATCACCCTTCAATAAGGAGGACTGGATTCGAAGTATCAGAGTTCAAGTTCATTTATTATTCTTGTACAAGAAGGAGCGTTTAACAGTGCAGCACACAAGAGGGATTCCAGAGAAAAAGAGCTTTGACAATTAGTGGGCTGTCTTGGACACAGATACAGATAGCATCATAACGTCTTCTTAGTTTCATTCATCAGTAGTCAGTGTTTCCCCGATCTAAATGTCACCACTCTGACCTTTCCCTGACCCTCGCTCTGCTCTGGACCTCCTCTATTTACACCTGCCAGCCTTAGCAACAAACTCATATTACAGTGGTGAAAACAGAACCTGTGAGGAGTAGGACCTGTATGTAATGTACACATTGTATGATTGAAAACATCTGAAACACAGTATAAAACTAATTTTCATAACAGCTGTTAACAGAAATGAATATCTAATCTAATATGTGAAAACTCCCTTCCCATCTGACTGTTTTCACATGAAACACGTGAAAATGTTTCATGTGGACTTGAAGCAAAATGGCGTGCTAGGGTGCACAAAATGCCAAGGGAAGATGAAGTGAACAGGAGACAGAAGCTCCGGGAACAGTAGCACGATGAATTGATTTAAAAAATACTTTAGTGCAGCCAACATGGACCGTTGAAGGTAACCTGGCATTTCATTATCAAAATCACCTCTGCAGACCTTAAAGTCATTAATGCTGGATCTAAAAATGGAACCTGAACAGCTCCAGTGGAGCTCTTTGTGATTTGCAGCAAAGGATGCCGTTCTGCCAATGTTCACAACAACACAACACAACATGCACACAACAGATGACTGACGTGGGACCTCCGCAGTCGTTCAGACTTCCTGTGTGCACTGTAATTCACAGATCCCAAGGTGCACGCTGTTCTCCCAAAATGTCCTTTCCATTGTCAATAAGAACAAACATCAGTGTGGAGAATAGGGAGAAGATTGCCAGAGGTGGGCGTTCATCCAAACAGCTGGTTAAAAGCATCTGGCTAATGGCAGCCATACATCAGCTGGAGTTATGTATAGTCTGTGTGACTTTCACTGTCAGGCAAATCCTTATAAATAGTCTCTTCAGCCCGTGTTATATAATCTATAATGACTTTCTCTGAAAGTCAAACCATTACTGTATCCAATTTGACTTTGACAGTAAATGAACTTAGCACAAATATAGGCTAAGCCTTCCACTGTATGCTGGAGGATACACAGATCCACTATATGATCTCTACTCGTCCTTTCTTTTTGCTCCTCGTTTTTCACGCTTACCTCGGTGTAGTTTTGCTTTAATTCCACAAACAAAGAAATACAGTCTTGGTATTCTATACTAAGCACTAAACTCTAATATTGGATTTTTACTGAATATAAGTCAATTTCATGAATTGATGGCTCTTTTTCCAGGAGTGTATGCTACATAACAGGATCCTGCATGGCTGCCATCTGCTATTACGACATTTGAGTCCCAGATTTGTTACGGGGAGAATGTTCAAACTATAGTATATAGTGGATGGACTGCAAAGCGGACAAAGAAACAATTTGCCTCTCATTGCATGCGCGGCTGTGAAGGACACTTCAGTCGGTGAGCAGGAAACAAGCCCTGCATCATCTTTGATTTTACCTTGGTCATTTTGGTTTAATGAAACCAAGAAATGGATTGAAATAAATACATTTTTTATGACAGATTGGCTGACAGATTGTTTTTTTTATGGGTTTTGAGGATTTTCCAGCATTTGGTTTGGGTTTGCTTATTCAACAATCCCAGAACACATTTATGAACAGATGTGTGACTGAAATAGCAGAGAGATATGTATGTAGGACTATGAAACATAATATACAGTCTAGGATCAGATAGAAATTGGGCATGAGCTTGCTACCCATATTTGAGAGACTATGTTTAAAAATGATTTAAATGAAATGATGTTAAGATTTGATGTTTTGACAAGGACGTGTTTTATTCACAAATGCAGATTTTGAATTCCCACCATTTGTTTTTCAGTTTAGATACACAGAATTACTGAACACTTGACAGGAGTTTATCTCTTAGTCCTTCTTTCAGTTTTTTGGTGCTTGTTTAATAAGGATTTTGGCTCATGTTATTTGTCTGACTGTGGTCCTTCAATATTTTGTTAATAACGTCACCAGTAAGTACAAGTACACAAAAGATGCAAAAGATGTTCATGGTTAGGTCAAGAAAGGAGACAATTAGAAAAAACTCGAAAACATAAAGCATCACTTAAATGACATTCATGTGCCAATAATAAGCTCTGCTAACCTTCACAGTAATATCTTGAAGACATATATTTAAAATTAGAACGTCGATTCAAGCATGAAAAAGAGAGAAACAGTGCTGCCTTCTGCCCTGGCTTTTCGTGCTTTTTAGCCCTTTCAGCAGCTTAATGAAAATGCCTGCAGTAATTGCATTGGTATTTTCATGGTCTGAGTGCTGCTGTGTGCATTCGGGTGACATAAATCAGGATTTAAGTTAAAGACTCACGAGATAAAGGATGAAGGGGAGAAAACAGTCTTTATGCGGTCAAAGATCAAAAGTACAAACTGTTACTGGGAGAGGCCAACAAACCCAAAGAGGCAAAGGCAAGCAAGAGGTCAAACAAGCGGGTCATCTTTCAACTTACACAAAGCATCACTGGAGCACCAACACTCTCATCAGTCCATTTACTTACAGATATTTGCTGTCAGTTAAAAACCTGTAGATTAAAAAAAAAGTAGCAGCCGCGTGGCGGCAGTGCTAACTGTGCCACCCATAGTTCAGCATTCCATTTGCTGAAATGTAAAAATCTTAAATCATTGCGGTGGAAATATGTACTGAGGGCCATGTAGATTCGCCATCTCTTTGCCCCTCTTAAAGAGAAAGATCAATGTATTTTCATGCTGATGGGCTGTGATGTAAATTCAACACAAAGACATGCCTCGAATCCAGCATCTTTAAACTCAAGTCTGAACTCACAGGTAAATCAACGTGCTAAATATCCAGGGCCTGGAATCTGATTTGTCTTTATTCGCTGCCAATAGCTCTGACTGTGACTTTGTTTACAAGTCTTGGTTCAACATTGTAAAAGTAAATGAAGCACATACAAGCAGTAATTAGTTACAATCACACCTGAGGCCAACTTGCCATACTATTGCACACTGTTCTACTGTCATCTAGTGTGCCTGTCTGGATAAGCATATCAACTCAGTGCCAAGCACATAAAAAGAATGTCGGTTGCCCCCGTGCTAATCTTCTCCAACTGGCACAATGTACAGTGTTACTTTTCTTTGGCTTTTTATTGGATAATCGGACTCATTTGATGTGATTCGTGCAAAAAAGCAGCATCTGCAGGAGAAGGGCGTTGGTACAAATCCTCAAACAAGCCAAAACAAATATAAGTGAACGTTGAACTCCTCAACATCACCCACAAATATCCAATTCCAAATCCCCTCCTGGGTTTATTTGCGTTCTTGCAGCAGAAGCGGAGAAAACTTTCTCATTCCCTGCAGTGGATCGAGTCAGGTGGTAAAGTCCAATCCTTAACAGGTTCATCTGGCAGCGTGGAGTACGATGTAATCCTCAGTTTAGTATTCTGACAATGGTCTAGTGAGTACGTACATAGGGGAAGCCATCGGGGCGAAATAGTGTGTAGCACAGCAACAGGCATCGACAGTCACCCTGTAGCATCTGATCAGGGGATTGAAAGAAGACCAAAAGGTGGAGTAATTGAGACGGACTGGGTTTAATGACATGTCATCCATATTGAGGAATCTTTCTACCTGTTCTGACAGGTCACAGTCAAACGTGTTACAGTTATAGGCTCCTCTTGGACCACATTGTCTCTATGAACTCTGTGTCTTTTGCAGGTCTTTGTAGGGTTAACTTCTTTGGGCCTACATATGGGAATACCTTTGGACATTAGGGGTGTGCCGTATGGCCCTTAAATGATAGCATAATGATAACACAATATTTTAGCATCTTTCCAAGATAATTCAGTTCTCGACAATATGAGAAAAGAGATCAGTTCTCTGGGCACCATGACCATCTTTACTTATTCATGGATACTCATCCAACAGTTTTAGTCTGGACTAATGTGGTTGGCTGACTGACACCATACCTAAAGCCATGCTGCTCACATAGCTACAAACCTTTATTGATGAATTAATTCAGCTGTTAATCTCTACAATAAGTAATGTTCTACTTTAATAAAAAATGCTAAATTGATATTTGCCATCTTCTTCTGAACATGAATCACGTCATTGCTTTGCAGAGTAAATCATGTGTGATAACGAAGGTCCGCATAGACTGCACAGCATGTGCACACTGAAGGCTAATGTGTAGGAGTTGGTTTGGTTTTGAGAGGTCAGTAGATAAAATGGTTGTCCGGAGCTCTAAGTACAGCGTGTACTTCATGGTAATCTCACCCAAATGCTACTTTTGATCCCACGTGTCAACCATGCATGCACCTACACACTTCTCATATCTGTTATCATTGTATTTCTACTGTCCTCCCAGCCTAAAACTAAACTTCCCCCTTACTTCTGTGCTGAAGTGATAACAGAATGTGAGAGTGGCTTATTGAGCCGGCGGTGTGAGAGAGGGGGGCTTTAATCCTACTTTTAATATTCTTTCAAGAGCAGAAACACAGGAGGTGGAGAGATAATAGATTCTGACTAGTGGGTTACTTGGGACATTTACTTTAGAATTGGAAACCACTTATTATCGTGTCTCGCTTGCTCTATGGCTCTCAGAATACCAGAGGAAAAAATGCTGAGGCCACTTTTGCTGTCTGTCTATGACTCACTTTTCAATTCAGTTTCAAGACATTCTTTTTATTGGGGGCTGAAGTGAGCTCACTACCACTTGTCATTTTGATGTGATGAAATTGCAGGCTTTTTAGCCTTTTGTAACCCCAAATCAAGTAACTTTCTTGCGCTTGTACAGTTAAATAAAAGTGGCACATGTCAGTGTCACAATGGCCCGGAATTGTAGTTTGTTTCATTGAAACTCATGCAGGAGAGATGAAACTGGGCCTCTTTAACTTTACTTTGACGGTAGGAATCTTATTTGCCTGATTCTGAGCAGGCTGAATAAGATCACGTATGCTGGGTTTACTAGTTAGTGAACTGGCACCACTGAATGCACACTAGATTAGCTGTTTCATATTAGCAGTTCCTGTCTGCAATCTATCCATGCATGTACAGACAGTGTCTTTTTTTCTGTGATTCATTCAGTGAACTTCACCAGTTAATGATAAACCTGCAAACATGTGAGTGCTGAAACCTCAAAAATAGGTTTCCATGACCAAAGTCCTCAGCAAGACAAATTAGAGTTTGTTTCTATGAAAATAACTAAATAAATAGTACACTGCAGCTGCTACTTTTAATTTCTTCACACACAGCGCAAAGCCAAAAAAGCTTCTTGTGATAATAACAAGGGGAAAAAGGTGTGAAAAATTGTGATTAATTGGAACTATGCAATCAGAATTGACTCGCCGAAGGAACAGCAATGAGAAACACGACTCTCTTGAGGAAATATCTTCAGGACGTTTAATAGTGAAACCCCACCAGGCGCGTCTCTGCCACATTGTGCCTGCCAGACATTAACTTGCTCACACTTGGTCATTTTTCCTGGTTATATGCTTCTATGTATGTAAATATGCTATGTAGTTAAACTATTTCCTTTTTGTCTGTTTTTACAATCGGCAATTTGCACAGTTTTTTATGCCCCACCAGATTCTCTATGCCATTTCTGAACTGCTTTGTGCAGTTTGACCTGGGCTGCTTGTGAAGTAGTCTCAAGTCAAGCAGAGGCCAGATCCTGGAACGCTTCTGAAACAGACCAGCTCCGGCGGCCGCAGTGCACACAGAACACGTCACATCCACGGCTGGTGGAATCTGGTCTAAAGTTACGCTGAATCCATCAATGCGTGTATCATGTCTGCGTGTCCTGGTTCAGCCTTTCTGCCATCAATAAACGGACCCGTTTCTGGAGTTGTACTTTGCTGCCAGTTAGCATAATTACATAATGCTGATGCAATAGTGAATTCTGGATTAGTTTCAGTCCATCATCATATTTGGAGCTCAATCTTGGCAACATTTCCTGTTGTTGTTGACTAATTATAGCTTCTTGGTTTAAATATGGCTGTTCAGCGTATGTTGTTTATTAGCAGTCTTGTTCATTTTCACATCACTGAAGATCTTTGAATTGTAATTCTGTTGTTCTGTGTCACACAGCATGTGCAGATGGAACACACTGCTTGTTGTCTGACTCTCACACCCTCTCACAGTAAATACAATTTCCGCTTCTCCCTCGCTGCCTGTGTGTATTCAGCTCTCATCTGCGCCATGTATGGATGTTGACTCTATAGTGTTACTCTATCTCCGACCCTTTCTTCAAATGCAATCTTGCTCATTACGGTTTGACACTTTTTTTCAATCGGCTGCTCCCTTCAAACAATGTCAGAGCTTTAAAGCAAAGGAAACCTCATCTATCCCTTCCTGCCTCGCTCTGTCGGAGAGGTCATACACTGAGGAGAGTTAGAGTGTTCAACACAAGCTTAGCAGTTCATTTTTTTTTTTTTTTTTAATTCAAATCTCCATTATGATGATCCTTTGAGAATTGGCTAATCCCTAATAATACTGAAATACATCACAAACAGGCAGGAAAAAGAGCCGCACTAATCAATATGAGCTCTCTATGCTTGTTGGGTTTTCCTCTCGCATCATCATTTTTCTGCTGCTTTATCCAGCATTTAGTGCACCGCGTACAAAATGTTAATTAGAGGATATGACAAAGGGAGAAGTAGGCCAAAGTCAGGCCAAAAGTCAGCGGCCTTTTCAAAAGCTTTTCAAGGACAGCTGATGGATTCAGAACAGAGGTCATGCGTTCATACATTCTATTTCCTGTGCTTTCTCTTGATAACGAGTCAGTTTCATTTGTTTCTGAGCACTTTTTTCTCATACACGTCACATTTAGAAATAAATTCATACATATCTGTTAGTGTTACAGTAAGAAGAGTTCTTTTTATTGAATAACAGCAGAAAGGTGCTTAAAGCTGTAACAAGAAATCTGAAAGAAATCAAACATGCTAACGTTAATTAGCTTGTCAGTTACCAAGGACTACGCCTCCACAGGGTACTTTGGTGTCAAGCTAACATGTATATGATTATTCCTGATTACATTGACTTTATTTTATTACTTTAACTGTTTCTCCATTGAGGTGCAATTGACAATGCAGAGCTTCTTTGAAATGTACTCAGCATATCGTGCTCCACTAGCTTCTCTTTCACTAGCTTTGATTGTTTAGCCTTATTATTGCTCTTTTTGAAAAGCTCACACCAGACAGAAGACTTTTACATCAGTATTGAAATGCACAGTAAAACTGAATGACAGTCTTAATTATTAAGAGAATTAATCATCTTATTAGGTTCATTCTATGCAAAGGTCACACCGTCATACAAAGTGCATAGCAGTTTGCAGGGAGAAAAGACAAGTTACACATGAGCCGGTAGTAGGAATGCCCAGTTCAGACATACTGTAATGTGCCATTTATCATAATTCAGGGTCACATCTGGCTCGTCAGAGGACACCACAAGGTAGAAAAAAAATAACTCAGTCATCATATGAGAATATGAAGACTGAAAAACAGCTTAAATGTCAAGTTCATGTAAGAAATACATGTAACACCCGCCTCATGTACATATAAGGGGGGGCCTGGGTTACTCTTATGATATTCCCTTTTGTTTATGCTGTTAAATAAATAAAACACCACACAACCAAACTTTAAATGTAAAACTCTTTAGTTATAAGTTTTTACCCACAAAATAAATAAAAGAAAATTAAATAGTATGAGTATTGTGTACTTAACAGAGATAGTACCAGTTGTACTATTATTCAGTCTCTTATAATATCAAACTAAATGAAGTAAAACAAATACAACAAATGAGGGACCCACACACACACTCACACACTCACACCTGGTCCACAACAGTCTCTATGAGTCATCTAACCCCCTGTTACAGGCCTGTGTCGTAGCTCTGGGTGCGTTGTGACCTAAAACAAAATGGCCGCTTCTCTTTTAACCAGCAGAAGAAAAATAAAAGGCACGTGCACATCCAGTACTCACGCTCCTGACAGTTGGCGGGGTAAAGAGTAGTGAACAGTAGTGAACAGGTCACCGACAGGGCGCAGCAGCAGCAGCTCACAGTCCAAGCGGGCCGACACGATCCACAGCTCACACGCACAGCAGGAAGGACGCAGGTCCTATGTAGTTCACAGGCGCTTTGCTTCCCTCTTTAATGCCGTCAAAACGTCAGTCTCCTTCTCCTAAATTAAATACACAAGCTAAATTCCAAGTCCACATGCTACTTCACACCGAGTTAGCATTAGCTCAAACTAACCAAACGTGTATACAGAGCAGCGAGCAAGCTAATCACATACAGGGTGAAGCTAATAGCTAATCGCGGTTAGCATTAACATTTATACTGTACAGCTCAGTTCTAGTTTTAAAAACACTCATAAGCTCATAATTACCTCTCGGTTGGTCACGCAGTTCATTACATCAGGTACACTGGCCGTTCCCCATAAAAATATGAACTCTGGTCCACCAAATCACTCCAACACGGACTCGGTCAAGTTAACCCGTCTCCCTCCTCTCGTCGCTCTGTCCCGCCCCCTCACCTGCAGACTGCCCTGCGATTGGCCGGAGGTACCCGAGCTCTACACATGCCAATACTGCCAAAGAAATGAATGATTGACAACCCACAAAACAAGTAATAATACAGTGAGCCTAAATAATATACAATGACTCATATCTCACAAACACTATGAAATGAAATAACAACTTGTATTCTAACAGATCACTTCTTCTGCATTTTTAAATTGTTCTGCATTTTAACCATATATATGAACTTTTACTCACTTCAATACACAATGAACTTTTATGAATTATGAATATTTGTTATCAAAATAAATCAATTATTTCAGCAAGGGCTACATCCATATCTTAATACATTTCTACCAAGCAGCAACCTTGTAAAGTGAAGTCAATGTGGAAGTGCCAAAAACTGCAGTTCCTCAAATGTCCACTCGAGGCTGACTGAAGAACGAGTCAGACTCCATAAGTCCCCATGTTAAAACTTCACAGCAGAAATAAACATGTTTACAGCCTGGTACAAAAAACAGTTTTGGTCTCTATAGCTAATTTCCCCGTTCATGACAACTGTACTGAGGGTGACTTTATATACAACTCACCTGTTCAGATTATATGCAGCAGAATTAACACTGTGGACTCCTTGACTGACAGGTGGGTGTACCCAGGCGTCATTCAGCCTGCCTCAGGTACACAGATGAGCCACGTCTTTGACGATTTTTAGATTAGCTGCGAGGTGGAAGAAGCAGGACTACCAACATGGCAGCGGCCAGCAGCGTATATTGCAACAGTTCATCAGAAACCTGTGACATCACGCATTTCTTTGATTTGAACTAGCATCAGAACTCTGATCATGTGCTTCAGAAAGGAGCCTCACTTGTTTCTCTGATTCCCTCTTGTCTGTAGATTGGAGTTTTTTTTCTTTCATTCAAGTTAAAATATATTCGACTCGACTCTCACCTCAGCCTGGATGAGTTTGCATAATTTTCTTTCCTCTTACATCCTCAAATTTGAGAACTGTCTCCGGTCTGCCTTCTAAATTCAGGATCGGTGGCTTTGCTTGATAGTAAACGCTTTGATCTGTCATGCTCTTTTTTCATTTTCTTTTTTCGACTTTTCTTTTACCATTTTCCGTCTGGAATATACTGGCTAAAATGAAAAGACAAAAATGATTTGAGGTTGGCTGAGGATGCAGACTACCAGAAAACATTGTGATCTGAAACTGTCTCCATTCAAAATGTGGTATACCCACTGTTTTAAAAATAGTGCATCATGCTGCTTGTTGCTGAGTATTGGGAGGATTCAGTATGTATCACTGAATATTCAATATCAATCTGCTCTTTACCTTTCCTATATGTATTCCTTGAACTGTTTTTTTCATCGTCAGAAGAACAACAGCCGAAACAACACAGCGAACAGACACTCACATCTCTCTCCGTTTGCCTCTCTGCTTTTGTCATGGGTGTAGCTGGTTTTGCATTACACAAGCCATTAAAGCTCAAAAAACAAACAGAAAGACAGATACTGTAGGCACACACACACACACACACACACACACACACACACACACACACACACACACAGCTATAGCTGCAGAAGTCCAAAGAGAGAGGAACTAATGAGGGAACGAAGAACAGAGAGAATCCAGAAAGAGTGACAAAGTAGAGAGAGCATGAAAGGAGAGGAGGGGGCTGGGTAATGAGGGGCTGTACATACCCAGAATGTCACTGACACGGCAGACTGGAGCTGTGATAAGGACCAGCTGACTGCAGGATGTGAAGGGCCGAGTTTGTCTTTGCATGTGTGCATGTGTGTGTGAGGATACAAAGGTAATGAGGGGTCTGCCCACGCGGTCACACAATTGTTGTTGTGAATCACACCACTACATGAGATAACTGGATGAGTGAGGGAGCGTGTGTGTGTGTGTGCGTGTGCATGTGACTTGTTAGTTAGCCATTAGCTGCTCACGACGGTCGCTATTAGCACAACGAGGCGACGAGCGGAGGAACATGGACAGCTCTGCAGGGACACAAAGTTGAGCATGACTCGACTGACTGTCAAATGAAATTAGAGTTCGACGTGGCTTTTTTTCAGACGCCCCAAAATAATGACAACGCCTGCTTAAGCTCATGGGAATTGCTCAGCAAGTTGTTGCCATGGTAACTGAGGACTCAGCAGGGAGGCAGTTTTATTCCTGACGCTGCTCTATTATATGATATATACACCCTTGGCTGAGAGCAATCATTTGAAAAGTTTTATTCAGTGCTTACGGTCGGGACTTGACAATCATCTCGTTCCACACATTCACACCTGGGAGTTCCCCCGAGCAGCCGAGGCCTCTAGCCGCCGGTCACTGGGCACCACGTTACACTGCAGCAGGCAGGTTTAGATATGAAAATACATTTATCAAGCTAAATCACAGAGCGGCGCTCAGAGGGCATTTTCCACCTATTAACAAAGATGCAATAGATTTTTACTAATTCTGGTGTCTGTAAGATCACCTGAAGGCAACTTTTGAAAATCCTGGATCATAAACACCAGTGAGCAAATACTCAGAGAAACAAATATGCAGAGAAACATTTATATTACCCTGTTTGCTCTGTCTTCACATTCATGTACGTAACATTAAAGTCAGGGCCGGCCCTCGGCTTTTGGTGGCCCTGAACAATATTTAGTTTGTGGCCCCAAAACACTCCTATAGTGCGATCGACAAATCACACACACCACACAATAGAGATGGACAAATCAATCAGCATCAAATCTCTTGTTGTATTTGACGGTTGGCAAACAGGTACAGATAGTAACATTATATGAAAAGTTTTTTTTTAAAAAGCGACTTACAGGAAACAGAAACAATCGAGGTACAGTGTGACAAGGACATGTTAGTGCAGCAATAACTCACATAGAATCAAGTGACTGCTATATGACTGACTGGGATAGATTATCATGTCCAGTTGTTGGTAGTGTTGGAGAGGCTCCTTGAAGAGCTGGAGGTCTTCAGGAGGTAGAGAGGGACACCCCTGATCTGGTAGGACGTTCTACCAATGGGGAACAACAGACGAGAGAAGTTCGGAGTGCCCTGACTGTATGGGTGGGAGTGCCAGGCATCGTTCATTCGAGGAGCGCCGTGGTCAGGGGATTTCACTGTGCAGGCTGGGAGGCAGAGAGGCTGTAATCAAGTTGTGAATGACAACAGCCTGTATCAGACTTAAGACTATAACGGCAGTTCATCTTCTGATACATTTGCAGCTAAATTAAGATATCAACCAGTGGTCCATGTGATTTAACTGGCATACAGCACTGAATACCAGTAAATCATGCAGGGTGTCCAGATGTGTGTTCTCTGTTCTATTTCCAGCTGACCCCTCAGCTGTCTGTATGTCTACTGTTTGGTGCTAGGCAGATAATATAGACTGGAGTTTAAAGTTTCCCTTTCAAACAGTTGCCTTCTGCAGCTGAAACGACTCCATAAGAACAGTGAGAATGAACCAAGCCAGTAAAGTTGGCAGTCTCTCCTCTACCACCTCCCTGCTAATCCAAAAAAAAAAGACACAGAGCTGAGGTGTGTTGAATGAGGCCTGGATGCCTCCTCTAACAGCATTCACCTAACAAAGCATCCACACTCTTAATTCTGCATAACTTGAAGCCTTAATATCATTTGAACAGGTGAGTAGTAAAGTGAACTGCAGTTTTTGGCACTTCCATGTTGGCTTCACATCACAGCCATGGTGGCTGCTGCTTGGGTGAAATACACTATAAAGCTCTATAAACCCAGAGTTACGAGACCTTTTGCAACATTGTTTTGCCATTTTTAAGGCAAAATATGGATTCCAGCCACTTTTAAATGTTTTATTTACGTAGGAAAGCTAGCTCAGCTAGCATCTTATTTGTTCTTCATCAGTTCAAAGCTTCATACTGTCATAATTGCTTTTATAACAGTTTGAAAGTCAAAAAGAATGGGCATATCGCTCTACCTTCTAACACCATCAGTCTGAAGGTGTGTGATATATTTGATGTGTGGCATGCTTTGCATTAATGCATGTTTATGTTTCATCACCCGCTCCCCAGTGAGAATGTCTGTGAAGTCACCACATCCGAGGTTATTACCACATATGGTTGTTTGCCTTCCAGTGCAAATGGAAATGTGATTCCAGAGAGATTATGCAAACCGGAGTGAAATATGTATCAGGGATCAGACAGGAAGAAAATCTGTCTTTTCAGTATACTCACTCTGACACCCCACAGTTTGGTCAAATCACTTTCAGCACAATTAAATCACATTATGTCTAGCGCGGGGTCGAAGTGAGGCTTGAAATGTCAACACTCCGCACTGATGATGAAGACGTGCGTCATGCACTAGACATGCAATTACATCTGTCTTCCGTCACGGCTTCTTTGGCTGGTTATACCTGATTCAGAAGAACAAACAGGAAATTCATCTCAAGGAGAGATATCAAGTTGCACACGTGAAGTACGAACTGAAACGATTTCAATTTCAGTTAGTGATGATCTGCTATGGCAGGACACAGAAATAGCTTTTTTGTCTATAATGTGAAAGATTAATCAACTTATTAAGCGCAGACATCACCTCTGTATGAGGTACAACCTCCTTTTGCCTCCTTGACTTGTATGCCATAGGATTGAAATTATGCTCACATATCGAGGACCCTCACGTACATCAACGCTTTCTACTGGTAACATACCAATACCAAACTGGACCTAAGGAAGTATGAGGCATGAGCTCTCTTAGACTGAGACACAAAATACTCAGAAATGAAACATTCTTACATCTTTCAATAATAAAAAGAAAATTCAAGAATTCAAGTTTCTCTTTTTCACCTGCTTAGCTCAGTTGATTAGTCATTCCACTTTTCCAGCAATCACCAAGTGTGGTTTGGAAAACCCTTAATTCACTGAATTAGATGTGAAAATATTCTGGCTCGACACTTTTTTTTTCTCTCACTCCTTCAAATCATTGAAGAGGAAGATCATTAAATTAGCAAACTAAAAAGACCCATCATCACCCGAAAAGTCTAGCCCACCCAAAAGATTCAACAGCTACCACAGCTCTTGTAACGGTATTGGACTCATGATGGCCCGTTTAAAATGAGGTTAAAAATGTATGGAGCAGAAGCGACGGTATCACATGGATGTATGATCAAATCTGGACAGAGTAATGGAGCCATTGGAGCCTCTAATCATTCCTATGAAAGTGGCTCAGAAGCACATGAACCTGAAAAAGCTACTTCCTGTTGTATGCCTGCTGCACAGATAGTGAACTACTCATTTGGTAGCATGGTGACGTTTTATGGCCACTTCTTTCTCAATTTGAGCTTAAAAAAGTAGAAAAGATCTAGTTACAGCCATAAGACAAAGGTGTGATTAAATCCTGAGAGGCAACAATCAAATGGTTGTAAGGACAGTTGTTTGTAAGATGATCAACAATGGTCTGACACAAACAATAGGAATACATGTTCCTACCCCCTAACCCTACATGGAAGCTTTGATCTGATGTTGCTCAAGCAAGAATCACCATTGCCTTCTTGCTCTTTATAAGAGGTGATAAACACGTTGATCTGAAAACTCTCTCTCTCCAAAGATGACGCGTTTCTTCGAGGACCCACTCAAAGGGAACAGTCATTAGGTTAGATGATGGTTTATAGGTTCATGATGGTGAATCATGGGGATACTAATAATTATCCTTTAAATCAGATTGAAAAAAAAACAAACTAATTAGATTAGATATAGATAGATATTCTTGTTTCAGTTCAGTCAGGTAACTCATGTTTACGGTTTATTTCAGCAGCAGAATATAATTAGAGTTTGGCGTCTAAGCACCAACCTAATTACTCACACACACAGTTGTGTATACATAGAGATATTGAGGCGTGATATCTTTACCCCCTGCAGTTGGGTGATGGGGTGGTGGTAGGGCTGAAGAACAGGCGACGATGATGATGAAGGGCAACAATAGTACTGACAGAGCAGAGGGAGAAAGTGCCAAAGTGGGAGTGTGTTTGGATTTGTATAATTGTGAAGTGGTTCTCTCTGGGTTCTCCAGCTTCCTCCCACAGTCCAAAGACCTGCGGGTTAATTGGTGATTCTAAATTGCCCATAGGTGTGAAAGTGAATGGTTGTTTGTCACAGTTTTGTATCAGCCCTGTGATTAACTGGTGGCTTGTACCCTGCCATTCACCCAGTGTCAGCTGGGATTGGCTCCGGTCCCCCACGACCCTGATGAGGACACGTGCTTCTGAAAAATGGTTGAATGATTGTGGAGTGCAAGACATTGCGTGCGTGTCTATGCAGTGCAGCTTGATTTGTCCGCTTGAAGTACCTCGCAGGCGTCACTCAATTTATTAGAACTCTTTAACCCGCTGGGGTCCAAGCAATCGCCCACGATTGCAAAAGCAGTTGATGGGACCCATAGGGTTCATCTAACCTGCGATCAGTGGCCACTTCATTAGATCTGCTCTTCTAATATTGGCAAGGACTCTCCCTCTGCTCCCAGAACAGCCCGGATTACTGGTGTCATGGATTCAACAAGATGCTGGAAGAATTTCTTTACAGATTCTGCTCCTGTTGATCTGATAGCATCGCATAGTCGCTGCAGACTTTATCCTTCACATTCATGCTCGAAATATTACAGGGAAACATAAGCAAGAAGAATCAAATAAGATGGCTCACTTGTTAACCACTTCAATCATCAGCTGTGTAAGAAGTGCACTTTAAAGGTTCAGTGTGCAACTTTTAGGGTCATCTATTGGCATAAATGGAATATAACATACTATGTTTTGAGTGATATATAATCACCTTCAAAAATGAATTATTAGAATTAGAATTAAATGGTAAATGGACTGTACATATATAACGCCTTTATAGTGTTCCGACCACTCAAAGTGTTTTTACTGTACGAATCTCAATCACCTGTTCACACACATCCATACACTGCTGGCACTGACTGCCATGTAAGGTGCCAACTCCTCATCAGTTGTGGGGGTCCTCTTACATGGAGACTGCCATCTTGTGCCACCATGTTTGTTGCAGTAGCCCAGCATCGTCAAAGGGCTCTACAGAAGTTGTAGCAGAAAAAGAAGACGTAGAAGAAGTGTTTGCTGGTTCTGGCTAACAGTGATGTGTTTTCTTAGAAGTTTGAAAAGTTAAATGTTGACAGATTGAGGATCACTTTAGGAGAAGAACAGCAAAGGGAGCAGCAACCTTTGCATCAAAGAAGCAAAAACATGAAGAAACAACCGATTACTTTACTGACTTTTATTAACATGCTGAATATAGAGAATTTAACGAATATTGAGCTAAATACAATGTCTGAATAAATGTATCTAAATGAACCTCAATAGCCTCTACAAGCTACTCATGCGATTATGACAAAGATTGTGACAATGACTATAGCTTCTCCTAAACTCTTGGAATGGGAGGGTTAAACTGGGGACAGTTGAGTACATTGCAATCTGCAGTCTCACCACTAGATACCATTAAATCTTACACTCTGTACCTTTAATGCAGAATGCTATTGGAGACTCTTCTGGAGGGAGTCTACTGAGGTAGATGATTATATACAGTGACTTATATTTACATCACATACGCATACGCGTGAGTCATACAAGGATATATGTAGCAGCTACTGACAGTTTAAAGAATGGATGATGATGTATCCATGATGTCGCCCACAGGTTTCTAAAGAACCTCTTTGGAGATCAAAATCTGTGGCTCTGAGCACCACCACATTGTTAGTCCTGCCTCTCTGTGTAGTACCAGGCTGGGTGTATTCTGACACTCTGGCCTTCCTTGTCCTACATCTGAATTTAAAGCTATGCTTGATTATCCATTGATATAGTTATTGTTGGTTGCAAAAGATGCAAAGAAAAGTGGAAAAGCAGTGCTGTGAGCAGTGGATGAGAAGAGAATCAGACCAAAATAAAACACAGAGCCTAGACATAATCTAGATCTCACTCGAGTTGTGTTTCACTGTAAGCATGGGAAAACAAATTAAGCAGGTTACAAAACACAAATCCCATATGTGAACAGCTGAAGTTAAAATGTGTCATAACTACTGAATTATGTACGAGCCGTGGCAAAACCAAATGTTCTCAATAAGCTGTCAAAATGTGCAAATAAATAGTCTGCCATGCTGGTATTTAGGAGAGTCTGATTTTACAAACTGCCTGTTCAAATGTTTGTTCAGAAACGAGACTGAGATGAAGATTCACGCTGGATGAAGGGAAGAGAAAGGTAAACACTGATCAGACACCTGGAACACCTGTTACCATTATGAAGATTACCTCTAGTAATTTCCACTGATTTCTCATTTTGGTATGTAAACCCCGTAATCACATTATATTGACATTCATATGGAGTTTGAACGCATTCTCAAAGGATAAGTCTGGTGTTATTTGCCTTATAGTCAGTGACTCCCCAGTGCAAACCCAAACCATCTGTGTGTTTCCAGAGCTTGATATATCTCCTTCTTCTGTGCCATCGAGCTCCATCATTGGCCAAAATGATTAACAACATATTATTGAGCCGCACTGTTGTACTGACTTATTTGTTCCTTCATTACATCTATCTATCTATTGAGAGCACCAAATGTGGGTTATTCCGCCCTAGAAAATAGTCCCAAACAACTGTGGTATTTCTTCCTGTTTGAGTAACATTTGCTAAAACTACAGTTCACTGCTGTTTGAGGAAATTACAGAGCACATTGTTGCTCATTGTCTTTTCACAGGATTTGTTGACAGTAAGAAAAATGTAGAACATCAGTGTTGAAAGGCCACTCAAAGGGTAACGCCAGTATCTTTCAACCTGGACGTTATTGTTAGTTTTTGTGCCAAAGTGACTAATGGGTACAACAGTTTCTGAATTTAGTCCAGTATTGAGTGAGAATGCTGCAGCTGGCATATGCAAACACGGCTACAACATAATCCAGCAACAGCATTACTGCCTTTAGGTCTCCACTGCTGTCACCTCACCTCTCATTTCTTTCAGAATGAGGCTTCTCGAGTTCCTGTAAGGATTATGTTGTAGCCTGTTTCCTGTCTGCAGGCGTTCCCACAAAGCTGAACAGACGACAGGCAAGCTGATCTTCAGTTGCTGTTTAATATCAGCCCTGTTGAATACAAAAAGATACAGACTTAATATACACACACACAACCCCTGGAACCCCTTTACATTTCTCCGGACCTCCTTCATTGTCACTCTAATCAGCATTTAGGGTCCCTTTCCGACCCTGGTCCTTTACTTATCCGAGGGTTACAGGAACAACAATACACCTGTCTTGTGCTTCCACCAATATTTATACCAGATGTGTGCATGTCAAACTGATAGGAATACAAACATACAGGGCACATCCATCTAATGCATTCTAACAAAGGTCCAGGCACAAGAAAAAATCATCAGACCTCATACACAAGCATCGCTTCTCTTGACGTAGGATGCGCCATATGTTTTTCACCACCAGCTCCGCCTAGCTATTTTGCATAATTAGATAATTTCACAGTGTGGTGAGAATCAAGAAGACAAGACTGCTTATTAATAACAGGTGTAATGTAGTGCACGGCCTGAGAACAGATGCCATTACGCAGATACAGATGGTGTTAGTACCAGATGGATACAGGGTCTTTAAGTGGATTTAAAAATGACCAAGGTGCTAAAGATACTATCATTTATTATGGCTGCCAGCCTCAAAGAGCCACCACGTGTCTGTTCCCAGTTTTATGTTCGTACCCTCAGTCCATGCACCAGATGTTCATGCAGCATCTTCAAGTAAAAATAATTAACAAAATAAATAACAAAGCCAGAGGGACAAACACATATCAGCAGGGTCTGTCACACCACAGTCTTCAGCTTTAATTCTCCCATGCTGAATAACCAGAAAGGACATGATTACCGCAGAGCCTGAAAGAAACCGTAAATTATTGTCTTTAATGTGTAATGTGTTGGCCTATTAGTCCTTCCCTGGCTATCACAGTTGAAGTACCTACAATAGGAAAATCATTTCTCTCAATCAGTCACCAGAGCCAGGTAGATTGCAGGAGTGATCACAGCTTGAATTTTCAAATGAGTTCATTCCATCCAGGAAGCTCCAGCGGGGCCTCGCTGAAGAGCAACAAGCTCGCAGCGGAACAGTTGGCCCTCTGCGCTGGTTAAATCTGCACGTCTGTCGTGATGAAATTAGATGTCATGCTCTCATCACCTTGCAGTCGGCGCACACGCAAGCAGGACCTCCGCCGGTCTCACTCTCTGCCTCCTCAGAGCTCCAAACTCCATGAGGTGAATCAGTACAAGCTGCAATGCAAATGTCTATCAAGGATAATATCTAAATATCTATCCCACATGCTACAGATGATCTGTGGGAGGAGAGAGGGAGAATGAGAGACACAGAGACACAGCAGGTGAGAGAGAGAGAGAGAGAGAGATGTGCAGGGATGTCTTATCTTTTCTTTCCCTCTGATTGAATCCAATTTTCTTGCTTTCAATTAATTAAAACTCAAAGGGTGAAACTCTCTGATGCATGCCGAATATGTGAGCGCATCGTCATTATGAGAGGCTCACAAATTCTCTTCAAACCGCATCACGTGCCCTCTTGTTCCCTCTTGTCTCCCCTCGTTAACCACGCCACACATGCACACTCATACTTCCTGTTGCTTTCACAAACGACTTGTAGACTGCTGTTGAGCGTGTAAACTGTATTTGTCCAATTCCAACATACATAGGTATACATCATGTCTATATTTGACAATGATGCTGTGTGCAAACAAACAGGGCTGGTGCTATATGTTTTACAGCACATTGGTGCGGCTGCTGTGACTGTGGCAGAGAGAAGGACCCCGGACAAACTGCTGTCCATACTGGACAACACCCACGACCCTCTATCCCTCTATACCCATCTATCTGTTGATCACTCAGGGTCACTGTGAGGACACACATAATTGAATCAGAATATGGGTTGCCATGTAAACCATGAGTGAAAGAGAGCTCTTCCAGTGTATTTATTTGAACCTATATTCATTTATATAAGCCAATCTGTATGATTCAATAGACAATGAATGTAAAAGTCGGCAGCAGTACAGACTGAAAGTGGCTGGCTCCAGTGTCATGTCACGGTATGTCACTTTGACTAACAGTATGTTGCTGCTCCTCGACTGGCATATGGCACATATAAAAATATTATGCCACTGCCACGTGCCACTCCCTGCTCTTTAATGCAGATCAGTTACACGTGCCAATGCTGGCGGCCGGCATGCTGCCACACTAAAACAGCACACGTTGTGTGTTTGACTGACAGGCGTCACTTTTCATGGGAGGTACATGGTAAAACTGTTAGCTCATACTATACTGGACAATATTACTCATCGTTGTAGGCAGATGCCACTGATAAACAGTATCTGCTATGCTAGTGGGACTAGCTGTAGCTACCAGGTAGCTGCATAGCCTACAGCTAGTACAGTTCCACGGACAAAGTTTGACCATTAAATCGAACTATATGCCATCAGGCATCATGTCAAAATGTTACTTTTGTCCATTTATTTATTGGAAGGAGCAGCATGTTGGTGAACGGCAGTAATATGCTATATCTGAGGTATAACTTTAACTAGGCAATGGAATATGTCTATGATGTATAATCACAGACATCTATCATCATCATGTGACACGGCATACCAAGAGTCAGCAACAGTGGTGGAGTGGAGTAGTGGAGGAGTGGTATGTGGCAGTACAAGCGAGCTGCATACCATTTTCATGTGCCATTTTTCAGGTTGGATAGCAGCAACATAACCACTAGTCAAAGTAGCATACCATTAGTTGGCACAATGGAGAGTGGGCCATTTCTTGTTTGTCACATAAATGTCGCATGCTACTGAAAAATGGCAGATCTGCTGCCTGTGAAACAGGAGTGATCATTAAGCTGCTTAGAACAAGCTGCTTAGAAGTCAAAGCAAAAGCACATCCGCCATTTAATCTCAGCCATATTACAATTATCAACACATATTACAAATTGAAAACTGAGCAGACTGAATACAGTCTGTATTGTATTGTTAATTTTCATCTATCTTTAATTTGACCACTGGACTGTGGAGTTCATCAGAATAATGCATCTCTTTGTTTTACCTCACAGCCAGAAGAAGTCAAGGTAAACTAGCTGATGAATGTCGGATATAATCAAATTGCTGCTTTTCAGCCTCCTGGCTGATCTAAAAAGCAGCAGAGACATGGATCAGCGGCAGGCCTGAGCTTGGCCGGATTAAGCCATGCAGTGAAGGACATCAGCCCTCATCACCTTTCAAGAGTTTTGCCTAAAAAGAAATCCCACACCAGAGATAATCTTTGTGCTTGTTCACACCGCCTTACTTTTTACATCCTGCATTGTTTCCATCAGTATTAGCTAGCCAGCAGTCTACGTTTCTGGCTGTGTTGGTGCAATGCTACATTTTGTTGTACAGTACCACGACAATCAGTCAGTGGCTGGATGTGAACCCTGAAAGCTGATGTTAGAGGGTTATCTACAGCGTCATTTCAAGTGTAGGGAAATTGGCATGCATGTGCATCCTTGTATGACAGTACAACATAAATAAACACATGCACCATAGTGCTACTACTGATCAGAAACTCTTTACTATGGCTGACATTTGTACATAGTTAATGATTAATATGTTGAATATATTTATAGGTCCAGTATGCAGAATTGAGTTGCACCTAGTGGTCTAATCGCCACATTGCAATCTCCTCACATCACCCTCACCTTCCTAGTGTAAAGGAGAAACAACACTTTAAGGGTCTGTTTAGAGTCACTATTTAGTTTGTCTGTTCTGGGCTACTGTAGAAACAGTGTTTCAATATGGCGGCCTCCATGAAAGAAGACCCGCTCCCACTGTAGATATAAAAGGAGACAAAAACAAAAAGATTCTTATTTTAAGGTGATTATCTATGCATGTATGACATGTATGACTTATATTTCATGTCTGCCTTATTCTGAAAATAAAGCTCCAAATCTTACACACTGGACCTTTAAGATAATTAATATGTAAAACGTTTGTGCCTGACAGCCATTATATACTGGCAGCACTGTGTTGAAGATGGAAACGGCCAGAACCCCCACACTGAGCTCCACAGCGGCTCTACAGAAGACTGCGTCCATGTTTTATGCAGTCTAAGATATGAATACATTCCACATAACATCTCATATTATGTAATTAACAGCACTCACTTGTTATTTTATCATATTCCACCAGCCTCCTTTTCTTCATTCTTCTGTCTTTATCTTCATTCTTCACTTGAATTTCTTCCATTCCTCCACACTGACTTCCTGTTCACTGCTGGAGTAACCAGCTGAAAGAACTCCAGCCTGTACTCCCTTTCTTGTTTTCTCTCAGCATCTTCCAAAGCTTCACTGTGCACCTCTCCCTTTATAAATACTGTAGTCCGCTTCAGTGCAGTCTCATCGCAGCTGCAGAGCCTGCGGTGTATAAATGAGGTGACACAACTCACCACAGACACATAGGAAGATATTTATTCTTCCTCAAGTTCGGTTTGGAATGCATGTCCGGAGCTACACACACAAATTACCGCCAAAATGCAGGCACTGGGCCACCGCAGGAAAAAGTTAAATGTACTTTGCAGCACCGAGAGCTGTAGACAGCAGACGGTCCAGATCATTTTCATACTCATCCAATTATTCACTGAGCGTTCGTGCCAAGCGGGTGGAGGCATTCTCATCTTCTAAGATTTCACTCCCATTAGTGTGGAGATGCTTTCACTGCGGGGAAGAACACGATCACTCACCGTGGCTTTGTGTTTTTTTTTTTAACTTTTCGCCATTTGTGTTCCCGTCCAAATTAAGGGAGACTCCAAGCATTTAAATCACGGCAGGAAGAACGCATCACGCATTGCTCAACAGAGCAGCTGGAAAGCATTTAGCACGCAACTCTGAGTGCATCCGCAGACCTTTAAATACTCATGTTTCCTTTACTTTTACAGCTGTCTGCACACAAACTCAAATATTTATCTCGGCGTGGAGTCACAGAGCGTGACAGACGGGAACGCAGAGCGCTGGCTGATGTTGTCATGATAAGCTACTGTAATATTGTTGTTGCATAAACACCAGGAAAGTGCGTCTAATAAGTGGAAAACCTGCAGTTCTGCTTGCTTGAACTGTTTGTGCACGCTGCAGATGCTTCTTGACAAACGGAACACTTTGTTCAAAAACACATTTACGTGTTCAGACAGAAACACTTATTTCTGTGTTTTACCGAGCCAGATCTGGCCTTGTGACATTTTATTCCACAACTTAAAAAAAATTATTGTCTTTAGGGGGCGAACACACTCACACACACAGTCACACACACTCACACACCATTTACTTGTTTTTTTTTTTTCTAAACTCAATATGACCACACTCTGAGAATGTGGCCCCGTTGGCCAAAATTTGTGGCACGACACACACGCACACGCACACACACACACACATTCATTGTCAGAATATATTTGTGGATCTGGCAACATTTGACTTGATTCAGTTGTCATAGCCGGCGGTGTATTAAGCTTACTCTAAAATGAAATTTGATTCCTGCTTGCTCAACCGTGAAGTGTTACATTCAACTCATTGTGAACAACAAGAGAGAGAGAGAGAGGTGTGCGTGCATGCTAGATTGCCGGTTGGAAAGAGGGTAAGCAATGATGCATCCAGAAACCAAATCAACAAAACAGCAAACGTTTGTAAAATCGTGTTTACGGGAGGCCGCGTGAGGAAGTGATGGGAACAGCGTGTCTGTGTATTTTTAGGGCGGTGGTGGATGAATGCTTAATTCAGCTGAACGTGTCGTGCCAGTAAAAGGAAAAGAAAAAGAAACCAATCTCAGAAATGTCACTGCTGCTTTATGTCAGAGATTTGATTTGGAATACATTTAACGCATTAAAGTGACTGCAGTCGGCAGGCACGTCCTCCAGCACTCTGAGTGAAAGTAGAAGTTTTTTGAATTTTTAAAATGCTCCTTTTTTTTCTTGTTATACTCATTTCACCATCTGAAATACTAACTAAGTCGCATGTTGCCCTGCAGGTGGTGCTACACGTGATGTAAAATAATGTCCATCTTACAGTATAGTACAGTACATACCTGACCTTGAATATAAAAAATATATACATTGCCAACTCAGTCTCAATCTGAATCTGCCATTAGCAGGCAACAGAACCAGACTCAGCTGGACCGGGTTCAAACACAGCCGATTTTCTAGATGGAAAGACTGCAAAGTAGCGTTCCACTAACTGTCGTCAGCTCGGTCCGCTGTGTAGCTAACCAAACCGACTAAGGATCCCTGGAGCCAAACCTGGTAAGAAAACCTACTCAACTGCAAAATGCTTGACTATCAACAGCTAGTTGAGCTTGGTGCTGAGCAACTACTGTACAGGAGGAGATTTGCCGCTGGAACCAGCTGACTACTGTCGTATGACTGATGAGAGCAGTGAGTCAATCAAAACTGCACGCTTTCAGGTTGTAAAACCAAAACAATGAGCTAAAAGACAGTAAAACTACTCGATAGAGCTGAGGGGAATTGCGGGTGGTGATAATTCTCTGTTGATTCTCTTTCACATTACACTTATTCGAGCCATTCTAACTATAAAAATATGTTATGGTGCACCTTCAAATACAGTAAAATGTGTTGTTGCCTTTGCTAGAGAAATGCTGCAGCTGATTAGTAATTCTGCACCCTTCATAAAAAAAAATAAAATAAAAAAAAAGCACCCTGGCTGCCACAGGGCACAGAGGAGTGTCTGGCAAGTAGCTCTATTACAATATTTGCTGTTAGTAACTGAGCCAAAGTGCTCAGTGCGTTTGTTCCGAGACCATAACAAGGAGCCCGGAAAACAGAAATGAGACTATATGAATAAATTCACACATTATATATACACAGTATATTTACTGATGACATTCTAATCTGTGTGAATGGCACTGTGTGTGCTTTGTTTGTTAAGTACCTCATTGACCCAGTTTCTGCAGGTGTCTGATTGGATAATTTAACAAGCATCTACTTATACATATAGAAGTAGAAACTGTTGATGAATGTTCAAGTCTGTATAGACTGAAGCCAGACATCAGACATCAGCAGTATCAGCGCTGCATATGGGACTTTTTTTTCAAGCTTCCCTCAGATGCACCTGTCACACATTCAGAGATATTTCCTCAGTCATTTGAGATCAGATCAAAGTGAAATCAAAGTTATGTTATGTGCATATTTCAATGCTGGATTCACTTTTTCCAAACCGACAGTTGAGTTTTCCGAAATGTGGCTTTGCGCAGCACTTACCCTCCAAATCAAATGTTTTAACACCACCATACTTCATTTATGTCTCATAAATTACACATTCTACCATCCCAAAAGCAAAAGTTCTATACAAAAAAAGTCCTTTTCACCTGAGGCTCCTCAGTAGCTCACTTGATAAGTTCAATTCCAACCTGCAGGCCTTTGCTGGATGTCGTCCCCCTGCTCTCTCCACACTTTCCTGTCTGTCCTCAGCTGCTCTAACAAATGGTGAAAGAATAAAAGGTGAAAAATAGAAATAAAAAAAGGGAAAAAAAAAATATACCCACAATTCAAACAAGCAGCATTGTCTTAAAGTACAAAATCCACAATCACCACTGCCATTTAGAATAAACTACTATATCTAGTATAATATATATATTGTCATATATAACTGCACTGAATGAAAGGTGAGTGTGCCAACAATATGGTTTCTTTCTAATTTATGCACAAAATTAAATACATTAATTCCACAAAAGTCATACAGGATCTGCAAACGCAGAATGCTTTTCCTAAGCTGATCGAGTACACAGAGCTGATCCATCCCTGATCCTGTGCTGGCTGATGACGCTGTCATCTGAAGTAACAGAAGTTACCCACTGAGCTCAGTAAAAACACTGGAACGGTTCTGATCTGACACAGTGTTACGAGCGAGCGTAGTGCAGAGCGGCACAAACGAATAAACAGCAGCCGACAGTTTCAATTAATGACATCAGAGCGTAGACACAGTGATAACACATCTACACATTCTGCTCAGATTTATAAAGACTTCAGAAGTGCCGAAAAAAATATCGCAAGGAATCTTTGGAGGAGAACTGTGACTTCTTATCTAAAAAGGAGCCTCAGAGATCAGATGTGGACAGAGTAAACCACCATCATGAGAAAAACAGTTCCTCTCTTGGAGTAAAGTGGGTGGTGAAATGTCACCATTTTTTCCATACAGTCCAACTCTGTAAACTTCCTCTCACTGTCCTCATCGCTCACCTGACATGACCCCTCCACTCATGTCATCCTGGGATCAAGTAAAGCACTCTGCATCGTACGGCTCAATTGACATTTTATGTAACAGCAATCCATCAGAGGATATAGCACCACACCATACTGCGCACACACACACACACACACACACACACACACACACACACACACATGCTGTGATGATAGTGAAAACATGTAACGTTGAACAGTGTTTCCAGATTTAGCCGGCTTAGTGTGAATGTCTCTACGTGAGCGGTCATGGTTCAGTTGAGGTGCGTTGAATGAGGCGATGCGGTAGATGTGTGTTTGCCTCAAACTCTGGTATGTAATGTCACATCTCAATCTCGTTTCTATGAGCTTTGCTGAAATGACATCCAGTGTGTCAGAGTAAAGTGGATCTATTTACAGATTATACTATTCTTAATTTGTTTGTATTAGTGTATAATTGCTGACAAAGAAGAAATCATTATGTTTTTGTTACCTTAAAGTAAGCCCTTTGTCCACAGATGCTGTGAGTCCTCTTCCATGGAGTCCACCATGCTGAACCGCCAAGTTTCTACAGCAGACCAGAATGGAAAAACTAAAGACTGGCTCATCTGTAGTTTCTCCATCGGTAGTGCTATTCAGTTGGTTGTAATCTGCAGCCTTATTGCCAGATGTCACTGAATACTACACACTGCTCTTCACAGTATTGAATCTTGACATTAAACGGGTATTTCCGTGGTTTGTCATGAGTTAAAATGGACTTTTACTGCCTCATATGGATCATAATGCAACTCATTGTTTTTCATTTGCCCGTCCTTGCCTCCAGAGTTTACGAGCCTGAATACTTTAAGTCTCAAACACAAGTCATCATGGCAGGGACATCAGACTTTAGAAAACTCCTTCAGAACCTTCAGAGCACATTACAGAAATGTGTTCACATTCCTCATGACAAGTGAAATAAACTTCACGTCATGTTTGTGCAACAAAATAACTCAAGAGGAAAATCTTCAATACAAACACGACTGGAGGCCGAGCTTGTGCAGTCACAGTGAGATAGGATCAAGTCCAAATGAAAAGAAAAAGCAAAGATCCAAAAATACACGTGAAAGCAGGATAAAACAGCACGGGTGAAACCAAGCAGCAACCTCTGTGAAGTGCCAAAAACTGCAGTTCCTCAGATGTCCACTTGGGGCTGGATACAGAATGAGACAGTCATGCAGAATTAAGTGTGTGTCACAAGGCACGGACACAGGACTCAACTGCAGGACTCGGGAGGCAGATGCAGGAGGCAACCAGGCTTTCAGTCAGGTAAGGCAGGCAAACAATCCAATGCTGTAAGGCAAGAGCAGGGTCCAAAAACAGGCTGAGGTCGAACCCGAGAAGCACACTAGAGAAATGCTGGAGAGGAGGATGCATGGTTCACTAACAATCTGGCACTGGAGACGGGAAAACAAAGGGTTAAAACAAACAGGTGATTAGGAAACTGGGAGAGGAGTGGGCGGAGCAGGGACTGACTGTGACAGTGTGGCCACTTTGACTGACAGGTAGATGCCGATACAGATGGATTGTTTGAGCAACCGGGCATCATTCAGCCCACGTCAGCTCCACTGTTGATTGCTGTTGAGTGGTCACAGTGATCATTCTGTATCAAAGCAACACAGTTAACGGGAAAAGGGAATGAGAAATGGGTTACACCAATTATGATCAAACTAAGTGCACACACACACACACACACACACACACACACAATAACAGTATGTTTCTTCATAGGATGTAGCTGAACTGGATGCAACGTTGGGTGCTGTGTAATTGCTCCAGCACATGACCTAAAATACTCTTCTCTTTGCTGCAGCTCCAGTGTGTGTGTGTGTGTGTGTGTGTGTGTGTGTGTGTGCGTGTGTGTGTGTACGCCTCTGGCTTGTACAGTAAAAAGAATAAGCAGCTTCGTAGGGAGGAAGAGAGAGTGCAGCAAGGAATCACACTGTGAGATGCAAAGAGGTCGAAGTAGAATATACTGCACAGGAGGTGAGAAGGTGCAGATGACTTGATGTAATTGACTGTTTCCTGTCTCGGCTGCATAATTGATACTTGAATCACCGTAAAAGCTTTCTGCACATCCACCACCACAAACTGCCAATCCCAGAGTCGAGAGAGGAGGGAGGAAACATAAACACATGCATTATTACAAACTGTTTACTTTGCAATCTGCCGTGTGTTTGTGTTGTTAGCACTCACTTTTCATTTAGATCAGCACCACAAAGCCTTTCATTGTAGTAGTTTGTTTGACTTCTGAGGCAAATAGTAAGAAAATATCGAAAAAATAACTCATGGCAGTTCATGACATAACAGATCCAGGTAAGTAAATACTACACTCATCTCAGAAGATTTTCGGAGGTATTTAGAGAGTAAAGTGCCTTTAAATGATCACATCTGGCAGGTAAATTGGTCGGCTTGACATTTTTAGGTTACATTGTTAGCTGGCATTGTGAAACAGCTGGCTACATGCAGCGTTGCTGGGGTGCAGCTGGCTGGTTACCTTCAGCTTGCAAGTTTGCTGATGTCATCATTAGCAAAACAAACATGGATATGTTATTCATAGCTTGGCAAAAGACTTAACCAGCTAAATGATCCATGATACCACGGGTCATGTAACAGTGGCGACTTCAGTGACTTCAATAAATGATGATGGTGCACAGCAAAGATGGACCTAACGGCTCCTTAAGAGCCATGAGCAATACAAGGCTGGAGCCAACTAGATCACTGTAATGTAATCTAACCTGAAGTTGGCTGGCTGGTCATGGCTTGCACAGTGTGAGTCTGGTGTTGCTTCATGTGTGTTGGATGATAGGGTGTTTTGCAAACCGCAAAAAGCTAGTATCATGGAATCAGTGCAAAGCCCAAAGGCACGCATGTGGCACGCATGTGGTGCGCAAGCATGAGCGAAAGGAAACAAACTGCAGTTCACTTAACGCCCAAAGGTGTCCTTACTAACAAGCTTTGTACTGAGAGTTACATGGATAACCATTAAGCACTATGCTACACTGTACAAATGTTTCTGTTTTATTTATTTATTTATTTATATTACATAAATTTGTTGGAAAAATTCTGTAACTTGAGTTCTGTTTTAAAATGTTAAGGTAGGCTAATTTCACACTGGAAACAGAAATTGCATTGAAAATGTTACCTATGTAAAAGTACACAAGAATCGATAGAAAAATGTAAAAAAGTGACGAGTTGATTTTTTAAATCTAGATCACGGCATCATATTTGATAAGAACTTGTAGTAGTAGTCACTATGCAAGTATAGCATGTACGTACATTTTTATTTTTAATTGTTTCATGTTTGAAACTGATGAGAATCTGCAAGCTAGCAGTGTCTATACGGAAGTGTTATTCCCTGACTTGTTTCTTTACACAGTGTTGACAGCACTGCTGTGAGTGGGAATTTCAGAAGGTTTAAAGATTAAATCCAGGAACCAGAAGTCGATGTTGATGCACACAGTCAATTTCACAGATTACCATTTTATACTATGTAATCTGTATACCTGTGTTTAAGCTCCAACACCTCTTTACATACTGTATGAATATTAAGATAATATTAGCTAACAGCTAATATGGAACAGAGGCATTGGTTGCTTTCAGGGTTTGCTGTGCTGCTGTCATCACGCCTGCAGGGGAGGTCAGTACAGATGAACAGTACAAATGAAAGACGAGTGTGTGATGAAGGATGAAGGTGAAGACTTCAAAGACGCTTACAGCTGGTGACTGTTGTCGCCGTGGTCATTCTGATGTCAGCCTTTAAACTTGTCGTACTGTCATCTAAGAATATAGAACATATGGTCCTGTGAGATAGCCATGGACATTATTTCCATGGGAGATGGCAGGAACGTGTAACCTCAACTCAAAATCCTAATTTTGTCACATTTATTTTATATTTTCTGCCAAGATGCAAATCCAACATCCATGCATCCTGTACACTAAGACCTTACCACACTCAAGGCCTTAGGCCATCAACTTATAATGGTCATGGTGCATAAGTAAATGCAATGCGTTCTAGTCATTGCAACACAGTCAATCCTCCCTGCCGACTCTTTGGTGAACATTCCCCTAGAAAACAGCCTCAGTCTGGGCAGTGAAAACCAGTTAAGTCCTGCAGTTTATGCACAGAGATTATGTGATGACATTTGGAACAACTGACATTGTTATTTTAAACAACAGTAAATGTGGTAGTGGGTGGAGTGTTTGGCAGCTTATATGAGAAAAGATCTTTAAATTTACGTGGAAAAGCAGTCAGTCCTCCCCACCGACTCTTCAGCAAACTGCCCTCCGGAATAACAGCCTCTGTCTCCGCAGTTTAAGCTGGGTAAGTCCTCCTGTTCACTGACGGTGATGATGTCTGATGAAATCTGAGCAAAAAACTTGAACTCATAATGTCTCGTCTTTTCCACTGCGCACAATGGGTCAGCACAACACAGCTCAACAAGGCTGTAAACCCAGGAGAGATTTGTTGGTGAAGCCATGTTTAGATTAACAGTAGAAAGCTGTGAAAAATATATCAATTTAATAATATATATTTCTGCTTCCAGGTAGCAATGACAACTTGACCTATCTACAGTACAAAGCTCAGTTAGCTTAATACACAGGGGGTGCATTCAAACTGACAGGCGCTCCTGGGCACTATGAGATCCAGAGTTATCTACAGTATGTATGTGCACACAGATGAATGCCATAATAAAAGCCACACACTCTTCTGAAACCGACCGCACCCATAAAAAAGTCAGTGCAGCTGCCATCATCACAGACTTTAAATGAAACGCATCTTTGAACAAACTGTGATGTCTGTGATGATCTGAAAATCAGCAGCTAGGTTCAGACGTTCTGCATATGCTGCACATTGTTCTGCACATTGATGACTTCAAAATGTTTTCTCTTTATGATGCCTGACCTACTTCTCTGAGCTCCCGCTTAATGAATGCTCTGTTGGCCTTCTAGAAAACACCCAGATGCTTAAAATATGACCGTTAAAAGGCAACCAGATACATGCAATCACACACACACACACACACACACACACACACACACACACACACACACACAGTCTGTCAGCATGTAATCAGTCTGACACTTTGGACAGCCTCACTGGAGTACAAACTGGATAAATAATAATCTGCAGCATGTTGTGACTGTGTGTGTGTGTGTGTGTGTGTGTGTGTGTGTGTTACAGGAAAAGTGAATTTCAGTGCATTTGTGTATATTTGAATGCATTCCTGTCACTCTTGTGTGTCAGTGCATCAGCAGTGTGTGTGTGTGCGTGTGTGTGTGTTGGTGTGTGTGTATGACTCTCTCTCTCTGACCCTTCAATCAATGACGCCTTAGGGATTCTGTATGATGGTGGGATTTCTCTCTGCCTCTCCCAACGTCGCTCTACATTAGGCCTCCTTGTCACTCTTTCTCACTCTCACACACACACAGAACATTCAGAAACGGCTGCAGTATGACCAGCATGTGTGTGTGTGTGTGTGTGTGTGTGTGTGTGTGTGTGTGTGTGTGTTTGCGATAGATGAACAGAAGAGAAGGCTGATGGTTGACTTTTGCATGTAATGTGGCTTTGAACTTGATGTGTGCACAGCAACGCACATGAAACAGCAGCCGGGTCAGCACTTAGTCTGTGCTAGTGGAGCGAATAATTGAAATGTCATCAATGCCGTGTGTCTCTGCCCTCGCCAGAAATGCACACCTGCATCTGATCAGTCAATAAATGTCCACTAATCAATAAGAATGCTTTTCCTGCATCTCTTATGCATGTTCATTTCAAGCTGTGCGTGAATATTGGGCTAACGGCGAGCAAGTCTTTACAGATGTTAACGTAGCTTTGACAGCTAAAAAGGTGCAATCCCAGCAACCACAATATTATTTTGTAAGTTACACAAGATAACTTGAATTGTTTTAATAAGGCAGATACAGGAGGTTCATATAAGGTTAATTACTTTGTCATTTAACATTTTATTTATGCAGTTGTTGATAATAAATATGTCTGTGTTTCCATAATTATGAGTTACCATGTCATTTATCTCTCTGTATGTGAATTCAGCATCTGTAGGCAAAGGACCAAAATTTTGGCACTAAACACGTTCTAGTTTCTATTTGGCTGTGAAATATAGCCAACATGGAAGTGCCAAAACTGCAGCTCCTTGAAGAGCCACTTGAGGCTGGCTACAGAATGAGTCAGTCTCCATAAGTCCCCACATTAAAACTTCACAGCAGAAATAAACATGTTTACAGCCTGGTACAAAAAACAGTTTTGGTCTCTATAGCTAATTTCCCCGTTCATGACAACTGTACTGAGGGTGAATTTATATGCAACTCACCTGTTCAATGATCCATGTCTTTGGCGATTGCAGTGAGTGTGGCGAGTCACCACACTCACTACTGTCAGTGGGTGGAACACATTGGCTGAATCCGTTATCATCTGGTGATGGTGTAGTTTTTCAAGTTTCCTGTAGTAATATGCAGATATTATATGAGCAGGGACGTGTCTCTCATCTATCTCAACTTGCTAATCAGACTGCAGAACTCTGGATACCCACTAGATGCACCAGAAGCACAGAAACATCATATGTTGCCTCCAGAGGCTCTGAATCATTGTCAGATGATAGATAGATTATTCTCTCACAAGAAAAGACATCATAGTTTCACAAAATCTATCTCTAAATTATATACGTGATTATGAGATCTTTTTATTCCCTCTTTGGTGAATGCAGTGTGCTCTGGAAGCATGCTGCATTGAATCCAGCATGCTCCTATACTGTGGTCATGAAAGTTTAATATTGTGGAGAAACAAAAAGAACTTTGTAAGGGGTTTTAAATCAGTATATTCCACCAACATTCGTGGAAAACCTTTAACTGCTGCAAGCGTCTTCTTCAGCTGATCCTGTGTTGACTGGAAATGATGTCACTGGCACAGATTTCCACTGGCTTTTCTGACTTGCACATACCTGCTTTAACAAGTGCTGTTACTGAAAACGTTCCAGTTTGCTTCCTTGTGTTTTCCTGTGTTTCCTTGTTTAAGCGTTGCTAATTCTTTTCTTAAAAATAGCACTTGCTCCAAAAGTTTCCAGATGACGGTCAAGCAAATGCCTTTTCCCCTGATGATCTAAAAGAAGAAGATGCTAAACTTGTTGCTAGATGCTTTGTAGAAATAACATCTCTAACAGGGTCAAAAAAATGGCTAAATCTAGCGATAAAGTCACCAAGTTGGCCACACTGCCCTCTTCCTGTGTCTCCTTTGGGTTGTGTCTGCTTGTCATCCACCCATCAGTTCATCAGGCCTGTGGTACTGTGGTCTTTCATCCATTTTCAGTCAGATCACTGCCTCAGCTACAGATCATTCCTTGTCTTACTGCCTGCTTGCTAATCCTCATGCCATTCCAGCCTGCCTATGCCATCCATCTTTGCTGCTCTACTCCCCACCATCGTCTACCAATAAAGCTTTCTAAACCTCGTCTTATCTGTCATTTCTGTGTCCTACACTTGGGTCCACTCTGCAAAACTATGATAAATACATCTATTACAAGTCTGACCATTCTGTCAAAATTAAAAATACCCAGTAGATGCTACATTAATGGCTTATGACTGTGATAAGATCAAAATAGCATAAACTCCTATGAATAATGTGGCTAGGTCAAGCGGCAACCTCCTGGCTGTAAAGTGAAGCCAGCATGAAGGTGCCAAAAACTGCAGTTCCACAAATGTCCACTTGAAGCTGGCTACAGAACAAGTCAATCACCGTAAGCTCCCATGTTAGAGCTATCAGTTTTTGGTTGGATTACCCAAGACGCTTGTCAATTCCACATGTAAACATTCTCTGCATGCATATCATGGCAACCTGCTACCACTATACATGCTAGCAGGACCCAGAGCAGTGCAGTTTCTTCAACTACAAGACCTCAATACACACAGAGGACACGCTGGAAAGGACTGCATTCCTACTGCTAGAGTCAGATATCATTAAAAGACACGACCGATGTAGTTAATGCACAAGGGAATTTCCATTTTGGTTGTGTGTGTGTCCGTGTGTGTGTGGTTTGTAAAATGTGAAACTGGCAATTACTGTCTCTCTCTCTCTCTTTCTCTGAAGGTACATTTCTAAATTAGCAGACTTTGTTGTGTCATCTATCCTGCCTTCACATTCCGGAAAATTGCATTAAACACTGAAATCTGTGTGGGACTGCATTAATATATGTCATCTTACAAAACTCACACACAACTACAGCATAATAAGTTCTAACAAGTTCTAGCCTCTAACAAGAAAATGCCAAGACAGAGAGTGTGTGTTTCAGCTCTCAGGATCTGAACTGCTGAGGGTCACATGGGTTGGAGGAAACACACACACACACACACACACACACACACACACACACACACACACACACTGGTTTTACAGATATCCAATTCAACGCAAACACATGCTGAGTATATATTAAGTCTAACCCCTCACAAGACACTGAGTATTAGTAGCACGTGAAATGTATGCAACATTTTCTAATGCTGGCTGGTCAGCAGCACTTGTGCACTAAGTGAAGTCTGTCACTCGTGACATATCTTGTCTTTTCTTCTGAATTTTAATTACATTTTAATTTACTTGACCTTTGCTTACATCAGTAATCAGCAAAAGACCCTTTTCACAGTCCCTCTGTCGGAAGACTTAAACTAACAATTTAGATTGACATCTTGATGGACTTGTCCACAGGCATTGTAGTGTGGGAATAGGTCCACATACAGAGATCTGTTAGGGCCTCGTGTGGCAGTCCTTGGCCCACCCTCTAATGCTGCATTGAAGGAGTCAAATTCAAGAGCAATCCAGCTCACAGTAGGCCACATCACCATCACTGCTTTCAGGTTCTGATGCTTCTGGCGCCTTAAAAACACGAGGTGGGTGTGTGGACAAAGACGCGATATATTTAGACTTGGATGCATCTACCTCTTCTGATAACTCTGTTATTGCTCTAGTTGCCCTCCAGTCTCACCGCATTTCCCACAGTCCTGTTCTTCATCCCCCTCTCTATGTTCATCAACATATTTGAGGTGATTTTTTTCCTTGGGTGCTCCGCTCTCTCCACCATCTGCTACAGCTGGAAAGCTCTGCAGCTCCATTCACAGTGAAAAACACTGGCCTCTTCCTGTTGTGTGACATAAATAAATATCCCTCTGTACGCCTCCATCGCCTCCGTCTGCTCTGCGTGAACTCTCCCTCCAGTGCTACTAAGCGCTATATTTATTAATATATTTGTAACAACGTTTGAGAATCACGCTGGTGTTTGTGCCTGTTTGCCGCATTTGCTCAGAAGAACATCTGCTGCCGGCTTTTCTTTATTATGTTTTTTTTTTTTTTTTTCCTCGGTGGACACCAGGATGCAAATGTTAATTATAATAAACAGTCAGGTTTATGTGAGGAACAGCAGAGTTGTAACACCTCTGTAATAATCGCTGACCTTGATAAGTATCAGCCTCTAACTGCTGGAGCTTTGATAGAGAGATACATCACGTCCCTATAGCAAATAATTAGCGAGGACGATCTCACGGCTTTCATCATCACGGCCGCTTTTTTGACTAACCCATCATCTCCGCCCGTATTCACTGTGTGAGATGCACAACAGCAGGTTAAGAAACGCCACATTGACAGCAGGCAACAGATAATTAAAACCAGCAGCTTCCTCTGAGAGGTCACTGCCAGTTTACTGTGTGTGTGCTTGATTTCTAATCTTCAGCTTCGGCTTTGTATTCGTGTAAAGCTTAATTTTTCCGTTTGTCTCCGCTGTGTCTCTGAGTGTCGCTGCTCTTCAGAGACCTGTTTTTTTCTTTTCTCTCAGCTTTGCTTCTTCTTCTGGCTTTTTGATGAAAGCTGAAGTGTGCTCCCACATGATTCACCCCCAAGAGCTTTCAGTTTATGTGAGTCGTACTTGGTGTGAATGTGTGTGACAAATAAAGATACACCTGAGATAGTTTAAAGGCCGTCATGGTTACAGATCAGATGAACTCATCTGTCTGCTGTGAAATGTCCAATTCTAGCAAAACATTTTTAGAATTTTAGGTTAACCCATTGTGACCAGGGCTAAGTACTGAGGTTAGTTGGCCTTAAAGTTGGACTACGTTTTCTCCCAGGAAAACTAAATTGTTGGACAAGGTTTCCCACAAATAATGGACAGAATAATGCAGAGATGAACTTTCATGCTGCAATTTTATTGAACACTAGCTTAAACAAAAGTCAAGTACCGGATGTTAATGCTAACCTGCTATGTGCTATGCTATCTACACTAAAGCAACTCAGTCAGTACGTTTACATGCAGCAAGAAATTTGAATTTCTGATCGTATCAGACTTAGTTCGGACTTTTTAAAGTGCTTGTAAACACCTTAGTCTGATCTACTTCGGACCACATCAGACATCTCAAAATTGGTTAAGAACACCTAGATAATTCGTTCATTGTCGGATATTTAACACCATGTATACTCAGCAATCGGATCTGAAGCGGGTTTTGCATTCTGCGCATGCGCAACATTTTCCTCAAAAGACCCATTGTTCTTTTTATATTCATTATTAGGACGAAAAGTACGCAGCTGTAGCATTGTCCATCTCCTCGTATGTAATCTTTGTTTGAATGCTTTAAGATAGTTTGTTGTTGCGGTAAGTAGAAGTCAACCGAAAGTAGCTCTTTGTTGAGAGAGCTACAGCGCCACCTAGCATAACGGAGTCAGCCATGCCGTTCAGCCTATTCTCTGAACGGCATGTATACTCAGACAAGTGATCCGGTCTTATGCATGTCATTATCTGATACCATCAGAAATTCGAATTCCTTGCTGCATGTAAACGTACTGAGTGGGACATCAACTCCTTTGCCTTACCTTTCAAACTTTACAAATTTTTACTCTTTTCATTGAGGCTGATTTAAGCTGATCATGAACCACTTTCTGCATCATTTCACATAATACAACACAAAAGAACCAAAAAAAAATCACAATAACAGTGCCGAATTAAATTAAAATGTCCATGTGAAGAAATGATCATGGTGGCGGTGAAGCCCGGAGGGAGAAATGTAAGCAGTCCAATTTAGTGGTGTGTTTACTCAGACTATAGATGCAAATTAGCTGCAGACATTAAATCACAGCTGTCAGTCTGTGGCTGCAGCTGCTGTTTGTATGAATTCTCAGCCCCTTCTCTCAGATCTGAACAGAAACGCCTTCAAATATATCTTGCATGAGAACAAACACACCGGAAACACCAGCATTCTAGCACCCCCTACAGGCACTGCAACAGTCTTCCAGCCTGTCACATGTTATTGCGTATAATTTTATTGTTCATGTTCAGAAGCAATGGAATGGAAGCAATGGAAAAAATAGCAAGTGGTTGTAACTGAGTGGCTTAACCTTTTCTTCACAGAAATGAATCATCACCATGGTCTGTCATCACATGAGTGCACTGGCACAACAATCTCACACTTCCAGAGCATATATGTGTACTTTATGTATGAATTCTGTACGGCAGCGGTCAAAAGCAACAGAGGAGGGACCGTGATGAAGTTGTGCACTTGCTCACTCCACACTCCACTAAGTGTATAATAATGTATGTGCTGCTGTCTATGAGTTGAATGGCTGTCAGAGGTATAAATGTTCAGAAATCTTTTAGCACTTTCTAAGCTTCAGAAAACATCAAGAACACATTTAGGAAAAGGGATTGACCGAAAAAGCTAAAAAAGAAAAGAGCCAAACGGTCTGTCAGACTGTCTTGGTGTTTAGCAGTGCTGCTTTTCTTCAGTTTTACAGGCCCAAAGTCTCCGTGTGAAAAAGAAAGTGCCACCGAGCAGTAACATGAGAGACCCCTTCAGACATTTAAAAATAACAAACTCAAACAAAGTTATGAAGGAGGCTGAACAAGAAGAACAAGAAGATGGCTCAACATCAAAGTCTCCTGGATTGTGTTTGCATCTTCTGCTGTGGTCCTGCTTAACGTCAGTTACAAAGACTATCTTTACTCTTCTTATTCCTTCAATCACTACTTTTAGTCATATTTCTATTTGAAATATAGTTAGTAACGGTCACAGCAGATGACTGTCCACCATGAGCCGGGTTCCGCTCAAGGTCACTAGACGCCTGTTAAAGGAGATGTTTCTTTGCCATGGTTGCCAAGTTCTTGCTCATGGTGGGAGTAAATAATATTATGAAGAGTACGGTCTAGACCTGTTCTGTATGGAAAGTGTCATGAATTAAATACTGTTATGATTCTGTGCTATATAAATCAAACTAGACAAATTAAATTGACTAGCTAATCTAGTTGTAGTAAAGAACAGGAATAATAAGAATTCCAGTGTTCTTTAAACCTAGCAACATACGCCTCACACCTAGAAAAGCAATCTGTTGTGTGCTGTTCAATGCACCGTGGAGTGCACAGACTTATACATCTGTGAAACCAAACAGCTCCCCAAGAAATGCATGTCTCAACCCTGGAGAGCCAACTCATCAGGACTAGATTCTGCAGTAAGAGGGACACGTGTCAATGATGTTTGCAGTTTAGACAAAGAAGACAAGTGGTACAAAAGAGGAGTGAAGGAGGTTATCTATGTTGAAGTAAAGAATCCATCACTCAACAGAGGAGGTCTCAGACAGCACTTGTCCCCCATCTACAGTGCTGTCCTTTCATCCCTTCCCAGGAGACTGAACAGCACTTCACACTTGGCCTCATGTGACTCCAATGACCATCGTCCCCACTAGACATTTACAACAGAGCTTATGTGCCTTTAACGACTCTGAACAATGAGCACTGACAAACCAAGTGGACGCAATGTTCTGGTCGACGATCCTGCCTAGAATAAATACTCAGACCTCTCCAGCAGTCAGGCAGAACTCAAGACGCTTGATGAGAGGCTAGACATCTACACAGATCTTCAACCAGTTCAGCTGCCCCAGATTCGACCCTTCTTGAGAAAGATGATCTGGATGACTGAGAACCTCCACATGTCACACACATTAAAAAAGCACAAATCCTTTGCATCTTATATTTGGACCACTATATAAATAACAGAAGTGTCCTGAAAACAAACTGTGATAAGAGCTATGTAACCCATTGGAAAATAAGGTGTTACTCAAACACACATTATTTTGACAATATGACAATATTTTGTCGTCTTTTATTTCCATATTCACTATTTCACATTTAAGTCATTTATTTGAACTCAGATGTCTATTTTTCAGTAAGCAAAACATTTCATAACAAATACCTTTATTGGTTTATACCAAGTCCCGCCTTTTTGCCCAGGTTAGAGAGCAGTCTAACATGTGCACAGCGAATGACTGAGAAAACAAGCTGAGATCACGAGTGAAACGTTCATTAATTATACCTGATGCAGAAAGAAGAAAAACTGTTTCAATAAGCAAGAGTTGGAGAAACCGGGATGACCTCTGTTCATTGTTTATGCTTTTATTTTCTCTGGGAGTTTTGAACATAATACACGTGCTGCCCAAGGCCACATTAGCCAAGTGATGAGCCACTGAGCGGTAGTGTAAAGGTCTGTTTAGTATTTCTTTCATGCCAGAGCCAAATAAGAACATTTGTGTGTGAATATATGTGTTACTTACGTCGTGTGGTTAAAGTGAACGATTATCCAGCTAAGTTTCTAGACTATGAAACTTGTTGTGTGAATTACTCCCCTGTTGGTGTGCACGGCCACGAAGTGTCAGTATTGTGATCAAAAGACATTTAACTGAGCAAAAGACCAGTCTGCCATGGTGAAATATTATAAATCTATGTTAATACAAACATTTGGTTACTCATGGTGGTGTCCAATTCAATTCATGACCCCTCCCTGCGAATCTAGATTAAACGGGTCCAGTATGCACTGGGTTACGGGTAGCTGGGAGAGTTCATATTCCACCTGCTTTTACATGACAGACTGGGATGTGATCAGAAGTACAACACACCTCACAGTTTGAATCCACAGGAAAATATGTGCAGAGAGATATTTTCATGTTTCTGCCAGATTCTACGTACACGCTCCATTCTTTATTTCTCCTCCTTGTACCCCCACCAGCCCCCAACACACACACACACACACACACACACACACACACACACACACACACACACACACACACAGCACATGTAATGTAGAGCCAGCAACACCCCTGTCAAACTGTAATTAAGATGAATGGCATCCACACGGAGTGTGTATGTTCCATTAGCCATATTCAAGTAATGCCTTTCTTCCGCCTGTCTGTTTGTGTTTTACCGGCCATGTTTGAATACTGAATGAAGTCATTCAGCTCTTATTTTAATCTTAATTAGATTGCCTTAAGGCACTAAACCAGCTAATGGAGTTTAATTAGGTTTTATCTTTACCAAATAAAAACATGTTAGACTTGGACCAATCATTTAACTCCCTTGTATGTAATTATAGTCAATAAGTTTTGATAGGCATCGTTCTTTCATTAACACACACACATACACACACACACACACACACGCACATCATTTGCAAACAGGCAGTAACTGAATTAACTGCACAGGCAGACATAAAAGACTGCATCACTGGACGTCTGAGCATTCAATGGTGCATTTGGGGACACAGTATTGAATATTTGTAGATGGAAATTTAATTTTCAGATTCTTAATCCTCAATTTCTAGAAGTAGATTTGGTCTCTATAATATCTGGGAGTTTAAAGCTGCAGACGGCAGGCCGCAGTTGGAGTAAAGATATGAATGTTATATTTCTGAAAGCAGGAGCAGCTTCATTACCCAGAAAATGTAGCAGAACATCTGTAAACGTCACAGTCATTGAACCTCAAAGTTTCTGAAAGCCATTTCTTCTCTGTTGTCTGTGATTTAAAGTTGTCTCGGGCGTGACAAACAAACCGAGTCTCAGTCACATGTACATGAGCCTGCAGCAGCACAGTTGGGTGAGTCTCGAGACGACTGCTGACAAGCACATTAAAGCACATGGCTTACATTCATTCCTTGAAGATTTACTGTAACATAAACCGCAGTACCTTCGAGCATAACCCAAATCCTAAGTCTGTTTCTCCTCTCACCTGTCTACTTCCACGTTGCTCTCCTTGGTTACTTACATGGGTCTTACGTTACAAGACTCCCCTGACTGAAAACTACGGCGTGATTGTCCACTTGCTCGGTTTGCAACAAAGTTTTGAGAAACAAATTACAAATTAGGTGACTAATTGGCTAATTTTTATCCCTGCATGTTTTATTTAGTTATTTTGTTTATTGTATGTTGTGTTCTTACCCTCTGCCTGTAGTCTGGTTTTATTATCACTTGCTGTGTTTGGTTGTAAATAAACTATATATTTGATTTTTTTTGTATAAGCACGCATCTGACTTTAATTTGTGTGGACTTACCAGTGGGGACCCATTATAAAATACCTGTGAACTATCTAGAAAATCTTTGGGTCAAAGTGTCGTTGTGAAGTGAAGTGTCGTTGCCCAATAAACCTACATTTTAGCCAAGGCTGCTTTGGCCCAGTTACACAGGTTTTCAAAAAAACGAAGCCCACTGTCGTGCTGTGGCTGCCAATGAGATGCTCAGATCAGTCAGACCTCCACAGTCAGCTTCTAAACTCTCATACTCTACCTGTTGTGTTTAGTTCATGTACCCATCTGTGTCCGGTTTGCAATTTATGCTACATAGTGGCACAAAGAAATTTCCAATGGCTTGAGCGACAGAGCGAGCATTGGTGGAGAGACATAGACAGTGAATGGAAGTGAGGGAGCGCCTGCCTCGATAAAGCCGGCTAATCTTTATTCCTAATGAACATAAATTGCTTTACATGTTTTATTCGGTTATCTATGAACGTGGATGAACACTTCCTCCAGAAGTTTCACCTTAAAGGTTTCCCTTCCATTTGTATGGAGGCATTTTAAGATGTAACCATTTTGCTTACGGGAATCAGCTTTATGTTCCCAAGTGTAGGTGTGTACCCATAATGCAGATTTATTAGAATAGAGCCTAATAGTCCATGAAGCAGTGGCTGGCTGTGTATCTCTTCTATTTCCCTCTTATTCTATTTCTTCCAGTATTGCTTCATTTGAACTCTTTTATATCACCGTAACATAGCTCCGCAGTTTCCTTTATTTAAATCCCTAAATTTCACCTACCGGTGCTGTGTTTTCCTGTCTTTACACCAAGTAGCACTTTTCTCATTAACCTTATAATTCTAAATTAAGCTTTAATGGTTCTATTGTCTAGTGTGCTATTCCTGATTCTCTCCTTCAGCTGTGCTTCCTGTGAGGATCAGCTGTTTACTCGGAGTTTAGCTCAGGTAGGACATCTCAAGCAAATTATCTGCCTCACTTGATACACCCCACATCAACCACATGTTTCTTTACATCCAGCAGAGAAAACAAACCAAGGAAAGAGCTCAATTATCTGAAAGTGTGTGCACGCTCCTGGTGAGAATCCTACTTTTAATAGGTTTGTGTGTACTTGTACCTTTACGAAGACACGTCTAAACAGAAACATCAACACAAGGACAAAGCACCAAACAAATACATGAATTCCATTTAACTTTGCTTTACTAATTCAGTTCATTTAGCACAGACACATTTAGCCATGAAAGACACAGCTAATCAAATTCATTGTTGCTTATGAAACACAGTGTATGGCGAAATTTGTTTTGCATTCAACTCATCCTAAGTGGGCAGCACCCAGAGACCAACTAAAGTTCTAACGCAGTGCTTGGCTCAGGGCAGGAGACCTTTACATGGCCTGTGTCCAGTAAGGAACACAGCAGCACGCCATAGTTAAATCAGATCGATAAAAAACATTATCACTGGAACCTTTTATGATGTTTCCCTCTTGAAACTGTCACCATGTTCTAATGACTCTTGTAAACTGATCTATTTCCTGACTTTTCTAGTGAAATGTAACACCAACTTTACTTTACATCTTCAAAGTTTCAGTCGCATTGTGGCAGATAGCGGTCTTTAATCACAGCATTAACATTCATTTAGAGACCGTGCCTGTCTGCTGTTTGGTGCTGAGCAGACAGTGTAGAGTGGCTTTATCAGAGCTCAGAATGGCTTCTTGCTGCTGCTTAGACTGAACACTTTTAAAACCAAAGCCTTGAAACCAAAAGACAAGCTGAAAGATGCTGACATGGTCTGTTATACTATTCTGTGGAGTCTGATATTACCCATCATGCAAGTGTTAAAGAGAAAAATGCTTGAATAACATTTGTCACATACTTTATATAAGCTGATTACACAATTTGAATGATGTCTTTCACAAAGTTTATTTGGAATTTTTAATACATGAGCGTCCAGGTTGCAGCATCCTGCAGTCTGTTTGAAGTCACCACATTCACAACACAACCAATTTATGGTGCCAGGGCTGACATTTACAATGAGAGCAACCCTCAATGACGCGGCGGTAGAGGTAATGTGCTGGGGTTGCAAACAGAGGGCTGACTCCCACTTAACATGCAGGGGGAGTGGCTTATATTGTCAGCTAATTATTGAGAACGTTCAAGGAGGAGCTAAATTAGTCTGTGGTCCAGGACAGGACATAGACTAAATTAGCTCCTCCTTGAATGTAGCCCGCAGCACATGATGGATATACGTAGATAGCATCATGACTACCATCCAAGCAGGTGGAAGCTGGCAGCAGGACAGTGAGCTTTCAGTGAGCTGAGTGAAATCCCACAAAGCACAACAATCATTTTTTAACCTCTTCAGAATATAGCTGCCCCCTTGAAATAAAACCAATTTTAAGGCTACGATATACTTTCTGCAGTCTCTGTGGTCTGCGCGATTGAATCACAGAGTGACAGTACTGTACATGCTGGACATAGACGGAGAAGAAGAAAAAGCAGTTGAGTATTTTCATGTGGTTCTCTAATCCAGTGTTTTTCAACCCAACACACCTGATTCAAATGAGTGGCTCGTTATCAGGCCACTGCAGAGCTTGATGACGAGCTTGATGATGAGCTGAATCAGGTGTGTTGGAGCAGGAAACATCTAAAACATGCAGGGCAGTGTTCCCCGAGGACCAGGGTTGAAAAACACTGGGCTTCTTCTTGTAACTGCGTCTTACCGTGGTGCGTGTCTCATGTGTCCAAAAGAACACCATGAGCTTAAATAGAAGTGATGTGTGACTGGCACAAGTCTAAAGCTAACGCGGAACATAGATCTGAGGTAGGTTCAAGTACTGCCACAAAAAAAACAGAATGAAACTGGTGATGAACCCCAAAAAAGGAAGATCAAGACTTACCTCTTCTGCAACCTTAGAAATAACCAATTAACAGAGTTCAAATGGCAGACACATCTCTACCTCAACTGTTCAGAGGAGACTGAAATGCTGCAAAAACACCACGACTGAGGGAGCTTATAAAAAAAGAACTATTGAGCCAAGACACACAAAGAATGGATATTAGACTTTTGGAAATCTGTACTTTGGTCTGATGAGTCCAAAGCTGAGATTTTTGGTTACAACCATCATGTCTTTGTGAGCAACAGAAGGTGAATGAATTGGATGAGGAGGAGGTGTGATGATGTGGGGGTGCTTTGCTGGTGATTTATTCAAAATTAAAAGGACAATTAACCAGCATGGCTACCATAGCATTCCTTAGAGACTGACCATCTGGGTAGTAGTTATGGGCCTCCATAATCACATGACCTAAACTCAACTGAGCTGGTCTGGGATGAGTTGGACCACAGAGTGAAGGAAAAGCACTGAGGGAAATACTGTACTGTATATGGGTTGAAAAATCATTCCTCGTAAAGAGTGAGCACAGCTGTGAATCAAAGGGTGGCTACTTTTACTGAAATATAAAACATATTCTGCTTTGTTTACCGCGTAGTAGAATGGACCACATTTGATGAGACTTGCACATTCTTTAAACAGGCAACTTGCTGCTGGATTACAGGTAGAAAATAGATTAGAACTTTTTCCCCTAAGGTTTGGGGAACATAAGTGACTGAAATTTGGTACTAACTCAGGTTAATGCTAGAGGCTTCTCCCACTAAATCAATAAAGCCTGGACGTCAACGGCCTTTTGTAACTGCTTTTATGAACTAATTTATAAAATAACCTTACTGCCTCCTACCATGTCATTTAAGACTTCAAACAAAGCCGATAACTCAGATGCTTTGCTTGAAGTCTGACATTAAAGTTTATAAATGGTCAATCAGTGGAACTTGTGAGAAGTTGCAGGACAAAGAGCTTCTCTTCAGTGAAAGAAGGGAGGAAGGTGGTTTGTTTAAATTGTTGCTTTGGTTTTATTTGACTTCATTTCACACAAGTGCTTCTGAATTGGAGAATTTTGATGCAGAAAAGTGTTTTGTTCATTATTTGCAGAACAATAGCAGACGTTTGAAAAAACATTGCAAGCTCTTATTGTAAACACTGTGTGGATGGGTTGATTTTATTTCCCCCCACTGTCTGATGACAACATGCTTTAAATTCAACCTCATCAATGAGCAGGACAGAAAAGAAAGAAAGAAAGGAGGACAACATCGCTGTGACCCTGGTGGACAATACTATCTATGTGTACCTTTGTTTTTCATCGTACCTTTCCTCTGCCTAAGGGTTGTGGCAGCTTGTTTTCGGACTGGTTGGAGCTTACGATGGGGTGTTTACAGGAGACAAGAGGAAAGTTGTCGGGGGTAGAAAAGACGATGGCTGAAGTGAAGAAATAAAGGGTAGAAGAGATGGGCAGCAGAGGGGAGGGATTAAATTGGGTGCTAACTCAGGTTAATGCTATAGGCCTCGCCCACTAAATCAAGCCAGAGGAGAGATGGAAAATGTGGAGGAAGAAAGAGAAGGAGAGAATAAAACAGTGAGGACAGGGGAGGACAGGGAAGGGGAGAAGAGTGGTAAAAAAAACTGCTGATTTTATACAGAGCCACTGTGAATTCATGCCATATGGATCCAATAAATTGTCAGTTTATTTGAATGTGGCCTCAGGTCTTGAATTGATCAAGTCTATCACTGGGACACACTGTGTCGGTGCCACTGATGGCTCCTTTAACTCCAGAGGGCTGCTTGTGTTTGTGTGTGTGTGTGTGTGTGTATATATGTATATATGTGTGTGTGTGTGTGTATGTATGTGTATATGTATATGTGTGTATATATAAATATATATGTATTATGGCATGCCTTTCAGGAAATTAATCTTTGAATAGATGGAGTGAACCTTGAATATATGGAGTGAAACTCTGAATATGTGGAGTGAACCTTGAATATATGGAGTGAAACTCTGAATATGTGGAGTGAACCTTGAATATATGGAGTGAAACTCTGAATATGTGGAGTGAACCTTGAATATATTGAATGAAACTTGACTGACGCCAGACTTGACTGCAGTGCCTGCGGCCATCTTGTTTAACGTGTGGATGCTGCAGTAAAAAGTTTGTCGGTCCGCTTGGAAACTCATAGCAGCAATATTAAACAATGAGGACATGATGAACACACTGATTAAAATCCTCCCAATACCCCTGCACTTTACCGTTCTTCTGACGAGGAAGTCCGCTCCCTTTATAATCGTGGCAGACCTCCGTCAACAGGCCAGGCAGCTGTTTATCAGGCCGACCTCAGCATGCCTTCAACCTCACAGGAGTGTCCCACAACAGCCCCTGTGTACAATATAAGAAGGACCCAAGACACAAGATATAAGAATAACTAGGCTGTATTATAAACTATAAGAGCCCTGAACAGAGTGCATATAATGATATAGATCATATTCGCTATCTCAGTGCAGATATGACCTGAGCCCTGGTAACAGGGCCTCTCTTTCATAAAAAAGCAGAACTATTAACGGAACACTCTGCTCTGTGTAGAGGTCTGTATGGTTAGCTTGATATAGTTTTCAGGTGATTTAATGAAGGTAAAACAGTGAATGGCCGTGCGTACTGGCACTGCTCTCTGACGCGGCACTTCTCCGGGACAGGAGAAGCTGCTGTCGCCGATCATTAAATACGTTTAATACTAAACCAAATATTCAGTCTGCATTGGTCTATGAATGTGGGTGATTCTTAGTGTATCTAAACAATATATGCTGGAGAAGCTGCTGCGGCTACACGGATTTCGTGAACTGAAAGAGAAGCTCTTCATATATTGTTTAGATACACTAAGAATCACCCACATTCATAGACCAATGCAACAAACTTTTTACTGCAGCATCCACACGTTAAACAAGATGGCCTCAGGCACTGCCGTCAGAGTTTCATTCCATATATTCAAATATATATATATATATATGTTGAAAAGTGGTCTGCTGCCCACTTTTCAACAGCCAGATTGTACAGGGACCGCCAGCTGCCTTTCGGGGAAATATCTGGACCAAAAAACCCAGACCACCTCGACTCATTTGTCCCAGCTAAGGAGCGCAGGTTCAGAACCTTCACACAGCTCTGATATACTTCCTTCTTCCCTGCATCCTGAAACTTGCCCAGGTGAGGAGTTGAGAAGGACAACAGCTGGTCACCTCCCTCCTGCCACTCACCCACAGCTGGAGTAACAGATAAAGAGGGAAAGCTGTATTCACCCTCCTCACTCCACTGCTCACATAAAGCCAGGTTCTTAACAAACAGAACCCGGGATCCTTACACCCCAAACTGATTGTCAACTTTTGAGGGTTTTGGACGGCTTTAAAACAATCAGCTCCCCATCTTCCCCCACAGAGCACAACACCCCCCCAACAGCCCATATGCGACGGAAGGTCCGAATTTTGTCCATCATCCGACAATAAGCATGTTCCACCCTCAGACGGGCCTTCAGCAGCCCTTCCAGAACCAGCACCAGCTGCACACTACCGTCGCCCTGAGTCCGGTTCCTACGTGTCAGCCAAATGGCCAGCTTTGCAGTAGCAGATAAAAAATTCAACAGTGTATGCACAGCTTTTCTTTTAGCACAGTATTTTGGACCAAAGATAAATAAACCAAATGAGAAACTCTGCCCTAGACCCTGAAACCACCTTTTTAAAAGCTCAAAAAGATCCACCAGCCGAGGACAGCAAACAAATAAATGTTCCAGAGTCTGAGACCAAAAGACACACTCTTCCCCCAGCTCCGGATCCATGTGCGCCCTGTATCTGTTTGTAGCTATTGCCCCATGTACAATCCTCCACTGGAGGTCTGCTGTCCGCTTTTCAACAGACAGCTTGTACAGGGACCACCAGCTGCCTTTCGGGGAAATATCTGGACCAAAAAACCCAGACCACCTCGACTCATTTGTCCCAGACAAGGAGCGCAGGTTCAGAACCTTCACACAGCTCTGATACACTTCCTTCTTCCCTGCGTCCTGAAACTTGCCCAGATGAGGAGTTGAGAAGGACAACAGCTGGTCACCTCCCTCCTGCCACTCACCCACAGCTGGAGTAACAGATAAAGACGGAAAGCTGTATTCACCCTCCTCACTCCACTGCTCACATAAAGCCAGGTTCTTAACAAAGTCTGTAGGATGGAAGCAGGGCAGCGCAGACTTCCACACCACGCCGATCAGTCTTTTAGAGGTGATGTTGCTCCTCTCCCTCAGAACGTCCACAGATCCTGCCGTCATCCTCATCAGGTGGCCTAGGTTGACTCTCAGACTGGCAGATAGCAGTGTATGGGCTCTTATAAAGCTGGTAAAGAACAATGGCTCCTCAAACAGCCACATGCCTGGAGTCTCACTTCCCTCGTGTGCAACCTTGGCTGTATAATGACGTCAGCCCAGTGAGATCCACATCTCTGAGGCGCAGGAGGAAAAGATGTTTATCATAGCCCAGTCTCCCAGCTTTCCGTAGCAGCAGCCGGGCTGTGTCACACCATCCAAGCAGTTTCTGTGCAGTCCGTAGTCTGAAAGAGGCGATTTTGGACTGGATGCTGATGAGAGCCTGCCCCCCTTCAGCCACAGGCAGGTAAAGAACAGCCGCCCGGACCCAGTGCTTCCCAGACCAGAAAAAGTCCAGTATGGCTCTCTGAATGTCTTCCACCAGGCCTCTCGGTGGTGTTAGAGCAATGAGTCTGTGCCAAAGAGTCGAGGCGACCAGATTATTGGCAACCAGAACTCTTCCACTATATGACAGCTGCGGTAGCAACCATTTCCATTTAGATAACCGGGCACACACTTTGTCCTTCACTCCCTCAGAGTTCTTAGCTTGAAAGCCCTCAGTCCCCAAAAACACTCCCAACACTCTCAACCCTTCCTTTCCCCACTGTAGACCTCCAGGCAGACTTGGTACTGTTTTCCCCCTCCACTGCCCCACTAGCAAAGCTTCACTTTTAGCCCAATTTACCCGGGCAGAGAAGGCCCTTTCATGAAGTGAAAGCCCTGCAAATGTTTCACATCCCCCTGACATGAAACAAAAACATTTACATCATCTGCATAAGCAGCAACAGTAGGTGGACGCTCCAGCTTGGGGGATGCAGGCAGTGAGAGACCACTGAGATGATTTCTCAGCTTGCACAGCAGAGGCTCAATGGCGACGCTGTACAGCTGCCCAGAGACTGGGCACCCCTGCCTTATCCCCCGCTGTACAGAGATTGGCCGACTCAGCCCAGCCCCCATCTTCACCCTACATTGTGCACCCTTGTACAATAAACTAAATGGTCTTAATACTGTCTTCAAGATCTCAGACAGCTGCCTTAATACTAGCAGTGGAATGGGAGGTGTACTTCTGGCAAAAAAACACAAATCTGTGCTTTTCCAACGACTTTTTCTAAAGACTTGCATGATGCGAAGAACAATCTGGCAATGAGTGTCTGGAGGTAGGTGCTGAAATACAGGGTTGATTACTGATGAGGAGCAGGTGTGGGAGGCGGGAGAAACCATGGTGACTGATGAGGAGGCGGGGCTGACAGGTGAGGTTTCTTTTCATCAAGGAGGTCAAAACCAACCAGTCTTTTCAGTATGCTCACAGATCTTATAAACTTCTCAGTGTCATTAAAGTAGTCACTCACTTTCACAGACTTTCATCCAGAAACTGATTGATGTCCTCTAAAGAATAGAGTTCAGTGCTCCTGGTCGAAAAGTCACCAACAGAGACTGTATCTGACTCTGACAAGCTTGCCCCACAAGCTTGCCCCACAGGACGCCGCGCCCGCCGCAGCGAAGCCCGGAGCGGCGGAGGCTGCCGCAGTGAGGCCCGGAGCGGAGGAGGCCGCCGCCGCGAGGCCCGGAGCGGAGGAGCCCGCCACCCCAGGCCCAGCGCCGGCCCCATCCACCTGCTGTTTGTGCGGACATGCAAACCGCTTATGTCCCACACTCAAAACATCTCATGTGCCCGGAGCTGGCATACACCATGTACGAGCCATCACCGTGGTTCACCCTGAAAGACACTTCCAGCGTTTGCTCAGGTGAGTCCAGGAACATGAACACCTGTCGCCTCAAAGACTGCACATGCTTCAGTTTGGGATCCTTACACCCCAAACTGATTGTTTTTAACAGCTCGTTGGGTATGAACGGCGGCACACCGGATACGGTGATCCGCGTAGAGGGAACAGACAGTGGGGACACCTGAACAAATAAATCCCTGATAAACACACCGCTCGCTATCAGCTGGTGAACATGGGATTCACCATTCAAGAAAACAACCACCGCCTTGTTCATTCGTGATGCGTAACAGAGCTTATCATCCCCTACCTGCTCACCGACAACCAACAAAACCTCCTCCACACTGACACTGCCATCCCGCGGGACTATCCTCACTCCCTGTCGGATGGACGGAGGTGGCGTCTCGGAGGACGCCGTCCCTCCAGAAAGACACCCGGCAGAGAACTGGACCTGACACTCGTCAAAAGTATCAAAAAGCCTTACCTGATCGTGCACAAAGAACAGGTGGAAATAACAGAAACAGGGACAGAAACTAGTTCAAAACTCCACGCCACTCACACAACCACCACCACCACTAACACTCGCTCACGCAAACCGGGAACGGAGAGGAGAGGAGAGGAGAGGAGAGGATGACAGTGGAGGGAAGAATAAGGGGAGAAAGGAAGAGAGAAATAAAAGAGTAGAGTTGAGTGAAGAAAATAGAAGATGGAAGACTTTATAGGATAAAATTAGGAGAGAAAAAAGTAAATAATGAGAGGAAAAAAGGAGACAGGAATAGGAGAAGAGAGGAGAGAGAAAGAGAGCAAGTCAAGGACAATTAAATAGGGAAGAGGAGCAAAGAGGAGAGACAAAGTAGAGAGAAAGGAGGTGAGGAAATGAGAAACATGGAAGGACAAGAGAGGAGAAGAGGAAACAGGAGGAGGAGAGGTAAGAAAGAGGGAAAAGGAGGGAAGGAAAAGAGAATACTGTGGAAAGAGAAAAAAGGAGGGATGAGAGGATGAAAAGTCAAAGGGAGAGAAGGGGAGACGAAAAATAGAAAAAGGACAAAATAGAAGAGGACTGAAGCTGAATTAAGATGATGACAGGAGACAGGACAGTAAGTAAATATGATGAAGGTAATGAGAGGAGCAGGTAGGGAAGGTAGGGAGGAGAAGAGGGAACAAGGAGGAAGGTTGAGCATCCTGTCTTCATGCTCCTTCCTTGGCAAACACTATCTGAACATCCTCTCTGTCTCTCCCTTCACCTCACCATGATCAGTATTCCTCCCATAATGCTCTCTGTTCCTCACTTTATTCACTTACCACACTGCTCCCAGTTAGAGTCCACACACAGGATGGAAAGATGGTCAAATCGAGCAGGAAAAGAGATGAAGAGAGTGGACATTAAAAGCGATGGACACGACATGGAAGCACAGAAAAGTCAGATTTACCTACAGGATGAAAGCGTGACTGTCAGTCGCAGAGAATTCTCGAGCTTTCAACTGTCTTATCTGGTTTATTTTCTGACTGCTGATCATGGTTTGAACATTTCAGGAGATGAAACAAGGCAAATAATTATTTGAAATGGCAGAAAAGAGAAATAAATTATGGCTTAATACATAGACTGTATAAAACATGGAGGTAGTATCAGTGACGTCACTGCAGGTTTCTGAAGAGCTGACGTGAAGCTCGGTGTGGTGGCTCTGGCTCTAGGAATCTTGAATGTCCTGCCTCCAAACCACAATCTTTTCCTGAACCTAAAAAAAAGTCGTTATGGCACCTAAACCTAAACAACATTAACTATAATGTTCTCAACTTATGTCACGTGTATAATGGTGCAAATAAACAAGCTTCCTTCTAGCAATTCCTGCTAACAAGCCATTATTATTATTGTTGTTGTTATTATTACACAATGCAGGTGTAGATTGTACTCTTTATGTTATTATTTAGAGAGACTCAAGACTTCCCACCATGAGCACTGCAGTACATTAGCGTCTTTGCTGTTACTCCCGAGGGAGTCAATCAAAACGTGATTTGCCACTTATAGTTCTAACAATTATTTCCTTAATGAGACACTCAACTTTGAAATCAAATATGCATTTTTCCGATTTTAAGACATTTCCAGACGTTTTAATATCTCCGTCACCAATTCTTAGCTTACTGAATCTGTTTTGTGTGGCCGTGACCTCACTGGCGATATCTTGTTTAAAGGAGTGACAGTGATCCAGGAATTGTATAAATTCTGCCATTGTTTCTATATGTCAACTTGTGTGAGTGATACTGGGGAAACACCCCTTTAGTGTGTGCCCCACTCCTCTCCTGCCATCTGTCTTCACTCCCCCACACCATCCAAACAGTACAATGCCTCCACATATCTTAATATTTAAATTGTAGTCTGCAAAATCTGCAGTGTGTCATCAATGTACTGCTAATGGTAATTTACTAAAGCAGCAATCAGCCCCAGACAAGTAGATGCATGCTAGCGTTGAACGGTAATAACTCATCCTGTTTGAAAGCAGTAAATGAAGTAATGAATGGTTTTATTCACCTGCACTTTTGTAATATTGAAAACATCAATTTTAAAAGGATGACATTGCTGCATACACATGTACTGTTTATTGACGCTAACAAGTCAGCAGCATTTCAGCAAAAGACTATTGTGACAGTAGTGCCTGGGGAGTTCTGTATTTAGTACTAAAAAATGATGCTACTTGTTTATTTTCATATTTTATTTTTGAAAATCGGTGCTATAACCCGTCTTCCACGTGGTTTTAACAAAGTTTGAAATCTGACTTTGGGAAAAATGCAGAGAGCCCATGGAGAAAAGAGCAGGCAGCTGCAAAAGAATCCAAAGGAAAACCCAAGGTGATGACTTGTTAAAGAAAAAGAAGAGAAAAAAAAAAAACAAAAGGAGAAAATCAGGAATAGCAGGAGAGAGAAAGAAACTATTTGCTCTGTAATGGTTGGCCCCAGGGTTCGAGTTTGAGAGAGAAACTCATTCAGTGACTCTATGGAATTCAATTTACCAGCCTGGTGATTTAAAAAGCCTCTCAAGTGGTCTGTGTAAGTGTGTGTAAGAGAGTACAGTACGGCTGTGTGTAGTGGTTCCTAGCAAAAGTGGCCTAATGGCTTGTCCATATCCACAACACCTTCCAGGCCTGCCTCTTGTAATGTCCAGTATGGTGTAAGTGTTTCTGACATGTACAAACTGTAAAATCGATTTTCTTTGTCCTAAATGACTCACACAACGCAAGTACTTAAGTACTTGTAGTACATGTAGTTACCAGAATCTTCATTTTCTCTATAGGAATGACGGCCTTTGTTAAGGATGAGATGGGAAGCGCAACTCAACTAAAATCAAACAACCTTTTTAATTTAACTTCTCAACCTCATTCTAACTCTAGGATTACACTGGTGACTGGCATGGCATGTCTGGTTGGTCGTTCCACCACTTAGATCTATTGGATGGACTGCCAATAAACATAGTCAAGACATTCATTGTACCCAAAGCATGAATCCTAATAATCCTCCTAATTCAAATTTTTCATTTTGGACCACCAGCAGGTTGGAACTTCTTCGTTCAAGGTGACTATTGGATGGATTGGCACAAAATGTTATACATTCATGTCTCCCTTTGGAGCAATTACAATAACTGTGCTGATCCCTAAAGGTTTGTTGTGGAATATTTGGTTTAAAAAGCTTCTCTATATTGTTCCATTCACTCCTGCCATTTTGTTCACCATTGTACTCTATTTTGTTAAATTAAAAAAGTACACCTAGGGAAAAAGAAGCATTCCAAGGTGATCTCCATGAGATACAAATTTAAATAAATGACAAGTACCACATTGAGTATGTTGAGCATGTTGTAGGTCAGCGTGCAGTCTGCTGACATTGTGGTAACACTGGGAACACTGAGATGGGACTTTACTCTGGTAAAGGGCAACATGATGAATTAGCATACTTATCATTCATTCATGCACTGTGAATTACCAAAAGTCCTGAGTGACGCACACACGAGAATTCACATGCACATGGGTGCCCCGTGCCGTATTTTCATGCATGCTTATTCACACACATGCAGAAATAAAAAAGAACATGCATACCAGGCATTTACACAAGCATGGAGTGTGCAACACACACACTGCATGATAATTTTCACATTTCAAGTAGCAAAATGGTGTAATCTTTCTAAAATGCCCCTCATCAGTAGCCCAATCAGTGATTATAGGGAGTGATTCCAAAATTACTCTGACTATTTAGATAGAATGAAGTAACCTCCACTCTGACACAGCTGGTGGAAACACAACATTTAAGCGTATTTTTTGTAAAATGGCTGAAAGGATGATGTCCTACTAACAGTCCAAACCCCTGCAATGTTCATTACACACCCATATGAAGTGTTCAGCTCGTGATTTTGCAATTGACCAACGTTTAACCTCAGGTTGACTCGTGAGAACAGGTTACAAATCACTGAATTGAAGATGGTACTTCATACACCATAAACCTGAAATTTTGGCGTAGGGGCTGACTGAATCATTCAAGTTTATTTACATTATGAGGGTCATAAATACCCATTCCAAAGGTATTGGCAAATCCACCAACTGATTTATGTGATCTAAAAGTGGCATTATAACTGCAAATACAAATGATCCCTGCATACCTCTGGATACCACAAATAAACACATCATGGCTATCTTTGTAACTTCCAATTGAACTTCAAGGCAGAGTGTCCGAAATGGAATGAGTTCATCACAGGAGCACAGCTGTGTTCACCGTGTTTCATGGTAACTGCCCATTAGGCTGATGAGAATTCTTACTCTTGACCAGAGTTGTGGCATCTTGCATGGCAGTGTATGAATGTGTGTGAATGGGTGGATGAGATATTATGTAAAAGTGGTTGGAAGAGTAGAAAGGTGCTATATAAGAACAGACCATTTACCATACTGGACAAAAATCAGGACCAATTCACAAAACAATTGGTAGTTTTGGTTTGTACCAGTTGTCAATTCCATCTTAGAAATATCGCCCCTTAGTTGACATTTAGTCCTCTGACAAACTAGTGAACTACATCTCAGCTCAATGAATGCTGGGACAGAATTCAGTAACCCTTTACTCTCTTTCAAATAAGCCATGGATGCTAAAACAATATTACAGATATGAGAAACGAAAAGTGTATATTAAGAATAGAGACATGAAAGACAAAAAACATGACTATTACTTGACACGACAGAAAGACTCTCTGGGGTTCTCCAACTCTCCAAATGGTCGGCCCTGTTTCTTCCCTGTAGAGCAGTTCACTCAAATGAGATTGGCAACAGAACACTTTAAGACTTCTGAACTACTAATAGGCTACAAGTGCCCCCAAGGCTCACAACAGCTGTATGCCCTTTTCCTGTTCTCCCCCCTTTGAATCGGCCACTGCTTCTCTGCCCCGTAGACAGGCTTTTTGCTGTTGTGGCTTTTGTGTGGGGTGCATGCACAAAAGGACGGGGAGTGCAAATTTCGCGGACCACCTCATTACAGCGATCTGCACTGGGACTCTGCTCGGTGTTGTCCTAATGATCTCACGCAGAGATTAATTGTTGCCAGCACATCGTTCCATCGAACAGTTCAAACCAAGGGCAGGTCATTTGAGTTTCGCACTCAATCGCTGCTTAAAATTCATTTCAAGCCTTCCTTCTACCTCCCCCTCTCCCTCTAAACAGCTTTGTGTTACGGCTTATGATATCCGACATGCAGCATTACAAGTCTTTTGTGTCCTTAGCTGGACTCGTCCAACTGAACAAGACAGGAGTTTAGCGTGGTATACCGGCTCTGGAGCATATGTCTTCATTCACAGCCCCGGCATGCACACGGATACGAAACACACACTTATACACACGGGCCCTCTGTGAAAGTGGAGGAAAATTCAAAGTCATTGAAATACTAGCTGAGAGATTGAAGGCCATTTTTCACAGTGTATTGACTCGTCTTTGTTCACTATTTTGGTGACATTTATTAGACAAACGCAGGCAGAAAGCAAGGGTAACACCAAGGCACACTGGGTACAAAAGAAGCATTTCTTGCCTCAAAGCATAATTCAAGCTTTTTTTCTAAACCTGGGTCATGTTGTTCTACCGTCATGATGATTGATTGGTTTCAGAATCCCATGGTATACTGAGCTATAGAGGTTGAGGTCACTGGCAGTGCTGTTCTCTATCAAACACACACAAACACGGTTTCTGTATCTACAATTAACACACACTCAGTTAAAATACACTATTTTAACGTATAGTACCTAACTGTCATTGTAGTCGGAGCATAAGATACACAAATTTATGCAAAAGATAGAAGATACATCTCCACTTCCTCCCACCTGACCAACATGCACTGGGGTCGGTGCAGCAGTGCTTATGGTTGGAGACATGATACCAAACTTGGCAGAAAAAATGAACACTTAAATGTATTAGAATTACTGAAAATGACAGAGCTCATCACTGGGAATTTTTTGTTTGATCCGTACTGTACTTCAGTTTTTTTTTTGTTTGGTTGGTTGGTTGGTTCATATCACATCCACTAAATTTGACAAGGTTCATGACCTATACTGCAGCCAGCCACCAGGGGAGATGTTTTGGTTTTGAATTTTGGGAAGCTGTCCTGTCATCCATCTTTATATACAATCAAAAGCTGCAACAGAAAAGGAGCTTTAGTTTGGACTGATGACCACAAGGTTACTTATTGGACAATCATTCGAACCTCGTAGTGGGTGAGTCGGGCTCAGCATACTCTGAACATAGCTGGAGAGAGACACTAGATTTTCGAAGTGTCTCTTAGACTGGTCCAGCTTTGAGCCTGCCCCTTAATTTCATCATTGCTCAGTCTCTGGACACTAAGTTTTGTCTGCCACATATACAGGGGAATGTGTGGACTGTTTTTTTTCCACAAGTAGTAACAATTACTGGATATTTTCTTTAGGTTTAATGTTATGAGGCCGGTAGTTGGTTGAGTACGCCCTCTTCTGACAATGCTTAAGATAACACTTCACACATAACCTGACAGGCACTAAAAAGTTTTGCCTGTATGGAAACTAATGATTTTACTGTTAAAAGGCAGTAGAAATGTGTTTGTCCTGAAGAAAGCACTAGAGAGGCCATGAGGTGATTAAAATCAAACAGACATTCTCTGGGGAAGCATGAATATGCTCAGCAGATTTTGGTTCAGTTTGTTCATGATATTTTATGTAAACTTTCAACAGGGGGAAGCAAAGCTGTTTTTTGTTTGTTTGTTTGTTTGTTTTTTGGTATGATATCACACTAACACAGTTTCAGATTAAATATATGTTGAGACATTCTGAAATAAATCAATTAAATAAAAGACTCTGTTTTTGTATGGAATAAATAAAGGAAATGCGACATATTAAGTGAGCTTAGGGCAGATTTCAACATTCATTATGTTTTATTGTTGTTGTGGAGAAATTGCTGAAGTCAAAGGTCAATGGTGAGGTCAGGAAGGAAGAAAGTGTTCAGGAGCCTCTGATGTCTTATGCTGTATTATTTATTGATGCTTGATCAAGGAGAATTAGAGACACTCTCAAAGTACATCAGAAGTGCCTGAGTCGCTCTCACATTCTGCCCAACTCGTGCTGGTGGATAGACTTTAAACCTCAAGATAACACCACAAATACTATACGCCCAGAATTAGACAAAGAGAATGTTTTTACCAAGGATGCTATCATTGTCAAAATATTCTAGTCTGCAGACACAGATGTCTTGATGATGTCAGATCAGAATGTCAATGGAAAACTATCTATTATGTCTAAGCATGCAGCACCAGAGTTCTTCGATCCTGGCCACCACAGTGTTGTGCCAAACAACTAATACTGCTGAGGACCTCAAGGCCCACACATGACTTTCTGTAACATTGTGTAATGTGTCTGTATGTTTGTTTTATTATATTCCATTTAAAAGTATTTATGCATCACTCAGGACACTACAGGAATAGAAAATTCCGTAACAATCGTCATGTGTGAAATTCTTTGGGCTGGGAGTCTCCATTACAGAAAAGACATACTGTAGTAATATAAAGATAAAACAAACATGACATAAATAAAAAGTATAGAAATAAGGCATATAAAAGCAAGTTGTGGTATGGTGAAGGCGTGACAAATCAAGGTATAAAAAGAATAAAGTGCGCATATAAAATCAATAATCAGATATTGCACAGATGCCTAGATTGTAGTCTTCTGGTTGCAAGCCAGCTTCTCCAGATTAAGTTGTCATAGCATGTCTTGACAGAGTGAAAAGTAAAGTAAATATTATTGCAGTCCGTTAAGTCTAATTCGATGTTCTTTAGACTAGTTAGAATTTCCCCAGGAGCCAGGGACCCACCAGAAATATGACGACTTATCCTCTGAGGCCGATGAATATTGTTGAGATATCTTGCTTTGGACCACAGTGTTTTGTACTCTGGGACCTCCAAGCTAGACAAACACAAAGATCAGTTATATTCACACAGAAGTATGATAAAAGGATGATGGGATACTAAAAAAACATAACCCTGACCCTTTCAAGGACCCTGACAAGGGCTGCAGTGTCTCCTAGTGTTGGAGTGTAAATGGACCCAGAGAAGACAAAAAAGGACTGATGGTCATTTTGTTGATATTGAAGCATTCGTGATTCAGATTTGTCTTTTATTAGAGCTGTAAATAATTTAGTGGGAAAAAAAACTATTGAAAATGTCTCCAGTCACCAGTTTTCAGAGCCCATTGCTCGTTCAACTTACAGTCTAGAATCAGATAAGCTAGAATCACATTTTTGTCGTTGCCACAAATGACACAATTAATTATCCAAATTTTTGTAAATGAACTGTCTGCAATCAGTCGCTAAATCAGCATATCAGAACTAACATGTTTCATTTCTGCTTTCAATTAAAAAGTTAACTCGAATGAACTTTTGTTGAAATGAGCAAAAGTGCAGTTCAGCATTAAAATGACAGCTTGATCTCATTTCTAACAGTGTTGAAGTCATGATGTGTCAGTCACTGATTAAGTGCTAGTGTGAATTATCTGGGATGCATTTTATGAAAGTGCCTCTTGGCATGAATTTATATTTGTACCTGCATGTTAGTGTGAACCAGGTGTTTCAAAATGGCCAGACATGGTCCGTTCTCCTCTCCGTCTCCTCAGAACTATGATTGGCTTCATCATGTTGGAATCCAGAAGAGGCTGACCTCTGGCCTTTCCTCTCAACTGTGTTGTCAGGAGACATGGATTTAAAAGAAATGGTTAATAGGGGCACGGAGAAGGTTAATAATGTTAGTGTGCTGTGCACTTTGCATTCAAGGACAAAACTTGGTTAGACAAAATGTGATTAGATTTGAAGGAGAGCGGAGCAGAGGATGGTGGATTCATAAACCCAGCAGGGAAACGACTTTAATATCACAGTGACCTGGAAAATGTCTGAACATGGCAAAGAAAGGTCCTCAGGAGGGATGTTGCTCTGTGATGTTATCTGAATTTTTGACGAATTCAATTTTTAATTCAAATACTCACAACAACTTAAAATGATGCATAATTAACAGAGTGGATGCTTTGATTGACAGTTGGTCTGTATGAGCAACCAGGCTTGATTGACGCCTCACCTTTTTGCCCATTTTTGGATTAGCCAGGAGCTGGTGGAGGCAGGACAGCCAAGATGCAGACCAACAGGGTGGCTCTGTCCGTTTGCAAAGACAAAAGCTTCACAACAGCTCTTCATAAACTTCTGTGTCATCACAGACACTGCATCCATGTTTTATACAGTCTATGGTCTTTCAAAATAAACACATCAAAGCAGCTAAATTAATACTGCAGACTGCACCTCCAACAATAATCCAAAGGCCACACTTGACCACTCATTAACAAAGAGGCAAAAATGAACAGCTTTGAATCTATAAAAGATGAACTGCAGAACAAAGAGTGTAAGTATATAAATATGCCTTAAGACTGTGTTGCCGACAAAGGATGTGTGGAACTCGGAACAGCACTTTAATAAGAAAGAGAATGAATAAAAGACAAAAGGACAGTGGGAGACTCAATTTCCACTCACCTTTTTCAATTATTCAGAGCAGTTTAGAGAACTACCTGGCATCTTCTGAACCATCTCATCATCATGAGGCATGCAGACATCAAATATTGAGATGGAGAAAAGTGTGTGATGAATATTGCAGGTGTGGTCCTGGTCCATGGTCCTGGAAACATGGGCATGTTCGCTTGGTTCTGAGGTATCAAGAGAGACGGACTGATTTAGTTCCATGTGTAGACAAGGAGAGAGTGGAAAGGAAACACGCTGGAGACTGGCCTGGGGTATTACAATGGAGTCATAACTCCATGACATAACTCAAAGTGCAATGATCAACTTTGTGGGTAGGAATATCACATGTAGCTTTCTCCACACTGAATGTCAGCAGCAACACACAGCCACCTGAGGAGCTGTGACAGAGGTCAGAGCATGGCTGGAGACTTGAAACGTTGGTTCAAGTCAGACTCGATATGGATGACTTGCTTGAGACTTACAGCTGCATTACTGTACTGATTGCATTAGTTATGATCAACAACAGCACAAGACACAATCTCATCCTTGCATTAATGACATTCGTATTAAATGATCAGAAGAAGAGATCTCACCATTTTGTCACCATCTCTCTTTCAAATTGATCAAATCTTTCCTTCTTGGACAGTCTTCTGCATCATCCCTCTGCCATTCATCCAACCATCCATTGTCTGTGTAACAGGTCCCAGGCAGGGTACCTGTAAAACAGGAGAAATAATGAGACAGACAAGCGCTTGCTCCTTTCCAGTGCAGCTTCGCTCAGCGTAATTTATTTTCCAGTTTGCAAAATATCTCTTCTCTTTTATCTCTTTTCTGTATTTTCGTTTATCCATATTCAAACATCTTTAACCAGTACTTAACATCCAACTCAAAATACACATAAGCTGGTAATTGCATCATCCTCGTTTCCAAATAAACACATTTTCCCAATACTTCATAAGGAATAATTCAGTGAACCACTGTGTTGTTACACCTTCATTCAGTGAATTAACTGCTATCGAGTTGAGAATTACTGACAATAATGAAATATCAAGCATAGACCTTCACAGGTTCCCTTATTCACTCTCACATGTAGTGTAAATAAAAATAAGATAAATGTCTGAGCTGAAGGCTGAAAAGTTGAAACACTTAATTACTGACATTATTAACAAATGTATCTCTCATAGCCTAACCGTAACATTCAACTTATTTTCCATATGTAACAAAATACTGTACCCAAAATAACAGTTTTAGCTTGAACTGAAATGTGCTGGAGCCAGAAACAAGGTTTGGTCACAACAGAAAACAAATATACGGCGGCGCCATGTTAGGCCACACGCGACGCACAGAAAACCACGTTTTTGCTACTTATTACGAAAGTCACACAAACATTTTCAGTACCCTTAGCAAAATCGACCTCACAATCGTTTTTTTTTAAAACTTATAACATCACTGTGGGTAGCTAAATACGTTTTAAGTCACCACCAACCTGTAAAACAGGAGAAATAATGAGACAGACAAGCGCTTGCTCCTTTCCAGTGCAGCTTCGCTCAGCGTAATGAGGAAGTTGACAACGGTCCGGTCAGAAGAAGAGTCCAAAAGGAGAAGCAAGGCGCACCACTGCCTCCTACTGGTAATACTAATAGCTCTCTTTGCTGTTGCTTTTACCAAGAGGTAATCATTGACCATTTTGGCACATATAATCAGATATTTCTTTCAGAGAAAATAATATTTTCAAAATGAAACAAACAAAATTACATAAAATGTGACCTTACATTTCATGGACGTCACACGCTCCCTGACAAAATAAAAATGGCTCCAGACATTTACATACTCCTAAACCTTTAATCTTTCAACCTTCAACAACATACAACATTTCTTGTACAGTACCCAAAGGTAAGTTCAAAATGAGTCTGTTTAGTGGTGTACGTGCACGATTCTCAATAAACAACTAATGGTGCAGTGAACTGTGTATGTGATGTGTGCGGCAAGATCTGGTATAGTGTGTGGTATGGCGGTGCCTGAAAAGGTGTGTGATGGGTCATGGGATATGGTGGCATTCCCCAGGTTGGTATTGCTGGCAATCCATAGGCCCCCACTGCGTTACAAATAGTTCGGGGTTGGTATGAGGGTCGGCCGAGTGTCTGGTATGTGAGCGTCTGGGTGGGCTTTCTCTCACGACTGGACCTCCGAATTTGCGGATGGGTAGCTTGATCATCATTGGGCTGTTCACTTCCCGTCTGAGGGGTTACCAGCGTTGTGGCTTCCTGCCCAGGGTGTGCTGGCATTGGCTCGATAGGTAAGTACTCCTCCTCTACTCCTTCCTCCTCATGTGTCCTCTGTCCCGTTTCTCTGCTCTCTACGTCAGGCAAACTCTCCCCTCTTTCACTGACATGTACACTTCGTCTCGTTTCTCTTTCAGATGCAAGTGCTCGAGTTTGGTCAGATTTCTCAGTGGTTGTTACATGATTATACTGTTGATTAGAGTGTCCCTGAGGCTCACATACAGGCCGTACTTGTGTGTTTTCGAGTCCTCTCCTCACAGGTAGTCTCAGCCAGTATCGGGGCTCCTCGTCATCAGAAGAATCACTGCTTGGGCTCCATTCACTCTGTCTCTTTGTATTTGGCTGTTTGACCCTTGCTCTCTGTTGGAGTGGTACTGTTGATGGAGCAGGTAAGTGTTTTGGTGAGTGCCCCCTCTGTTCTGCGGGCTGAGGTGAGTCTACTGGTAGATCATTGACTAAATGAAGCAGGTTGCGGTGTAGTGTGCGTACTCTATTTCCACCGGTTTCTGGCGTCACTTTGTAGACCGGCCCATCAGCAACTCTCTCCTTTACAACATGGACTGTGTCCTCCCAGTATGCTCTTAGCTTACCTGGACCACCTCTTTCACTTAAGTTACGCACCAAGACACGGTCACCTGGCTCAAGGACAACACCCTTCATGTGGCGGTCATAGTATCTCTTCCCCCTAGAACTTGACTGCTGACTATTCTCAGAGGCGAGTCTGTAAGCTTCCTTCATTCTAGAGGCCCACTTCTCTGCATAGCCTCTTGGGGAGGTAGTCTCTTCATCCGTACCCAGGCCAAATATCATGTCCACGGGCAGACGTGGGTGACGGCCGTACATCAAATAGAAAGGTGAGAACCCAGTCGCCTCATGTCTGGTACAGTTATAAGCATGGATGACTTTTGACAGATGTTCTCTCCACCTTTCCTTTTCCTTCTCCTTCAGGGTCCTGAGCATTTGAAGCAAGGTGCGGTTAAATCTCTCCGCCGGGTTACCCTGAGGATGGTAGGGGGGTGGTCCTTGAGTGACCCACACCACTCAGCTGCTGCAAGGTTTTAAACAGTTCGTTTTCAAATTCTCTCCCTTGGTCATGATGTAATTTCCATGGATAGCCGAACCGTGGGATAAAATCATCAAAGATTTTCTCCGCAGCTGTTTTTCCAGACTTATTTCTGGTTGCATAGGCTTGGGCGAACCTAGTGAAATGGTCTACAACCACCAGGATGTACTCAAAGCCTCCTTTACTTGGCTCCAGGTGGAGGTAGTCAATTGACACAAGCTCTAGGGGTGAGCTGGTGGTAATGCTTCCCATAGGTGCTCTGATGTGTGAGACAGGTTTCTTCTGCTTGATGCATGGACACTTTCTAGTCACGTAAGCCTCAACATCTTGTTTCATGTATGGCCAGTAAAATCGGTCTCTAGCTAGGCCCAAGACTCTCTCGGTTCCCATATGACCCATGTCATCATGGAGGTGTTTCAGGACCAAAGCTCGGTACTGGCTGGGTAGGACGAGTTGACTCCTTTGACTGGTTTCCCGGTATAGCAGACCATCTTTGAGATGGAGTTTTCCCCACTCATGCAGAAGTTTCTTGGTCAGACCATTAACTCCGCCTCTCACATCACTGGTTAGAGTGTTGTTAGTCTCTTTCAGTTTGATGACTTGACTGATGACAGGATCAGCTCGCTGAGATTTCATGAGCTCATCGTGGCTTATGGTTGGTAACAGCTCTGGTGACTGTGTAGTTGAACTATGCTGTGACAAGTTGAGGACAGCTACATAGGCGACATCTTGTTGCTTGGCAACTCTGCTGCCTTCCCAGGTTGCCAGAATGGTGTCTCTGGGCAGCTCCTGTGTGCATGAGTCCACATAACTGTCTATGTCTAAGGGCAACCTAGACAGAGTGTCAGCGTCAATGTTTACTTTTCCTGGTCGGTATTTCACCTCAAACCGGAAATCCGCAAGCTCACCCACCCATCGATGGCCAACAGCATTTAACTTAGCCGTACTCATCACATAGGTTAACGGATTATTATCCGTGTAGACAGTGAAGTGGGGTGCATAGAACAAGTAGTCTCGAAATTTTTCACTGATGGCCCACTTCAAAGCCAGAAATTCGAGCTTGCCTGAGTGGAGGTGGTAGTTGCGCTCTGCAGGCGTCAATGTTCTGGACCCGTAGGCGATCACCCTGAGCTTTCCTCCCTGGCGTTGGTACAGGACAGCGCCCAACCCCTGTTCTGATGCATCTGTGTGAAGCACAAAAGGGAGGTCAAAATCAGGATAACCAAGCACTGGCGGGTTGGATAGGATGTGTATGAGCTGGTCTAGGGCCCTTTGGTGCTCTTCAGCCCACTTCACTGGAGTCCTGGACGACAGTTGTGCCCCTTTTCCTTTCCTTTGCTTGGGCGGAGGCATCATTGTGGCAGGGATCTTGGTCTGCAAGAGCTCATACATTGGTTTTGCAACTCTGGAGAAATCTTGAACGTACGTCCGGTAATAGCTGAGGAATCCTAGAAGCTTCCGGACTTCTCCAACAGTGCTGGGGGTTTTACTCCTCAGCGCCTGGATGGCTTCCAGGTCCTTGGGGTCAACCCTGACTCCATCAGCCGAGACCAGCCTCCCCACATAACGAACCTCTCCTCTTAGGAGCTCGCACTTGGTTGGTCTAAGTTTCACACCGTGGCATTGGAGAGCCCTTAGGACGCGCCTCAGAACCTCAACATGCTCTTCAAAGGTCTTAGCATAACAGAGGACGTCGTCCAAGTAGGGGATACAGCACTCATCCCGCAAGGAATTGAGCATCTCCTCCATACTCCTCTGAAATGCTGCTGGTGCATTCGAAAGTCCAAAGGGGATCCGCACCCACTCATACAAGCCCCATGGAGTGATGAACGCCGTCAGGTGCCGTGACCCCTCAGCGATGAACCCTTGATGATAGGCTTTTCCTTGATCCAGAATTGAGAACCAGCTGTAGCCACCCAGCGTATCAATCAGGTCTTGAATACGGGGCAGAGGGTGTCTGTCTGGGACTGTCTTCTGGTTCAGGAGCCTGTAGTCAATGCACAGCCTCAAGCTCCCATCCTTCTTACGGACGCAAACTACTGGGGCGGAGTATGGGGACTTTGATTTCACTATCCACTTCTTTGCCAATAAGTCCTGAATATACTCCTTGACTTCCTGGTAGAGGGGCTTGGGGACTGCTGCATAGGATCGCTGCACTGGGATGTCATCCTTCAGTGTTATGCTCATTTGGAGGCTTGGAATACATCCGATATCGTGATCATCCCGAGCGAATGCATTTGATTCCTCATAGAGCATTGTTTTTACCAGTTTTTGTTGTTCCTGATTTAAATGGCTTAGATCGACAGGGGGTTGCCACAGCTGGGGCAGCTGTTCTGTTTCATTTTTGCTGTCAGGAACAGGTGAATCGACTTCATTGACCTCAATGCTACCTAATTGATCTGTTTCCACTATCTTGTCGATGGGCTGGATACTGCCTAAGACTGTGAAGTGGTCCAGCGTGATGTTGTGCTGGGTGTGGTTACCCACTGGGATTTCCACATAAGGCCGCCCGGTGTGGTGAACCTCAACCAGGCCATCACCGAGGTCTAGTTGTTCCAGTTTTACGTCCAGATGGCTGACCTCGAACAGTGCCACAGATGGGGTGAAATCAACTGGCACCCTGCATTTGATGCGGGCAACCTGGCCAGGATGGATAACTACTTCATGCTGACCGACTCCCACCAATGGATGGCTATGAGTGGGTTCCTGGGTCTGGATAAAGTTTACAATTGCCTCAGCTTTGTCGCTTTCAACCTGCATGGCATCTTCCAGCAGTCGTGCAATAACACTGACAACACCCATCCCACCCTCTTGCCCCAGGATGAGCTCTTTAATCACATTGAAGCCCACTATTGGCCTCGCCAGACTCACCTGACTGACCAGGAATGGCACTCTGATGGCGAGGTTTGGATCGTCATTGCCCGGTAGGTTAAAGGTGAGTTCAACCCATCCATCATATGGTATTGGCTCTCCATTGGCTGCAATGAGATCAAGTTCTCTGTCTCCCAAGAGCTCACCAAGAGGACGCACTTCTTGTTGGGGTAGGTATTTTGTTTCCATGAGCGGTCTATTATACTGACCTGAGCACCAGAGTCTTGAAGGGCAGTCACAGTATACCCATTCAGGTTACATTTCAGTAAGCATTTCTCTCCGATTAGTTTAGCTACTCGCTGTGATGTGGATTTACTATCAACTGGTGGCTGAGTGATGGCTGGTTTACTTTTGTTTGGATGGGACTTAGCACTATTGTCGGTCACAGCTTGTCCCCCTGCCATGACCGGGGTGCGTTTCCCGACGGTTTAGATCTTTTTAAGCATCCTACAGCACGGTGTCCTTCTTCACCGCAAGCAAAGCAGTGATTGCAGTCAGTCCGACTGCTGGCGATGCAGTTAGGGCAGCCATGTGGTTTCCCTTTCCTTAGCCGTCTGCTCTGTACATTAGGACAATGGCAGGTACACTGGGGTTGGTGATCAAGTGTTGGCTGCTTCACTGTTACTGGAGTATTTGACTGTAGGAAGCTTACAGCTTGAGCCAGGACCTGCACTTGAGTGCTCAGTTGATGAAGCAGCTCATGTTTAGTGTCGGTATCATGGTTACTCTTCTCTTTGCTCACCTCACCAGTGTTACTCTCACTGCTCTGTACGTGAACTGCTCTTGGGCGGGTGCTGCGCCCTAAGCGTCTTTTCCTCTCACTCTCCTCATTTGTTGTCTTGGTAACTTGTCTTAAAAGCACCTCATCAGTGACTGTGGGGTCTGAGAGGAGGGGTCTGAGCTCACGCCGAACGTCATCATGTTTCTCATTCAAGCCCTGGTAGACTGTACGAAGAAATACGTTTTGTGCTGTTTGTGCTTCATACTTAATATCTGAATCTGTTTCTCTGGAAGTGAACATAACCCTTTGTTTGAGCCCCATCATTCTGTAGAGGAACTGCTGTGGTGTTTCATGCTCATGCTGTTTGGCGTTCATCAATTCCTGAAACAGTTCAGTGCTGCTTTTCTCTCCTAAGTGCGATTGGAGGAAGCTCTTCAGCTCGGCTATTGTCATCTCGTCCTTGCTGGAGAGCATCTCTTTGAAGTTGCCAGGCTTTATGATACGAAACACTGCCCTGGTTATCTCACCCTCAGTGTGCTTTTCTTTCAGTCCTTGGTCAATCTGTTTACTGATATTACTGTAACTTAGATCAGATGTATTATCACCGATTTGCCCACCATGGATTTTGAATTCTTTTCTCTGCAGGAGGGGAAGGTCTTTGAGAGCAATCATACTTTCAGAGGTGTTAATGGAATGCTGGTCAGCGTTTGAGCAAGACGAAAGCATGGCCGGTGGGTTGCGGGACTGGTTGCAGCCATTGTCAGTGAGTTGAAGGTCTGTCATATGAGGAGTGGGCGGGGCGTTACCCTGTCTATGCTCTTGGTAGTGCATAAAACTAGAGATCAACTTATCCTGTTGGGATTCAGTGGAACTAGCTTGAGAGACTACGTCTGTTGTTGTAGCTTCAGGGTGTGTACCTGTGGTGTGAGTGCTAATGTGAGCAACAGTAGAGGGTGGAGGTGGCAAAACATTAACATCAGACACTACAACATCTGTCCCACCCGCTGGAGTGAGTTCACCCTGTTCATGGTTATGCATCATGTCAATCATATCTTTTATAAAGAGTAACTGCGAAATGCCCTCGTCCTCTAACTCTAGCAAACTTGAACTGTTCATATATGCACATACATAGTCAATACAGCCTTCTTCGTCGTGTTTGTTAAACTTAGCTGAGTCTTGGCTAGGTGTCCGTGGAATGGTAGTTGCAACCTGAAACAGGTCATCCGCTGAAAGACGAAACAGTCTCTTCTTCACAGTCCAAACCAGCTTCTTCCTCTCGTCGTCCGCCATTGTGAACACACGTCAGATGCCCTCGGCCCTTGGATTCCCTCGCTCTAACAGCAGTCAGACGCCTCGGATCCTTGCAGCCCCTGGATCTGATGATGGGTCCCACACCGGTCCACGAGTTCAGAGATCACTGGATCAACGACGTCCCTCCACCACAGGTGTCGCCGATCCCGGACGAGCCCCCACAAATCTGTAACAGGTCCCAGGCAGGGTACCTGTAAAACAGGAGAAATAATGAGACAGACAAGCGCTTGCTCCTTTCCAGTGCAGCTTCGCTCAGCGTAATTTATTTTCCAGTTTGCAAAATATCTCTTCTCTTTTATCTCTTTTCTGTATTTTCGTTTATCCATATTCAAACATCTTTAACCAGTACTTAACATCCAACTCAAAATACACATAAGCTGGTAATTGCATCATCCTCGTTTCCAAATAAACACATTTTCCCAATACTTCATAAGGAATAATTCAGTGAACCACTGTGTTGTTACACCTTCATTCAGTGAATTAACTGCTATCGAGTTGAGAATTACTGACAATAATGAAATATCAAGCATAGACCTTCACAGGTTCCCTTATTCACTCTCACATGTAGTGTAAATAAAAATAAGATAAATGTCTGAGCTGAAGGCTGAAAAGTTGAAACACTTAATTACTGACATTATTAACAAATGTATCTCTCATAGCCTAACCGTAACATTCAACTTATTTTCCATATGTAACAAAATACTGTACCCAAAATAACAGTTTTAGCTTGAACTGAAATGTGCTGGAGCCAGAAACAAGGTTTGGTCACAACAGAAAACAAATATACGGCGGCGCCATGTTAGGCCACACGCGACGCACAGAAAACCACGTTTTTGCTACTTATTACGAAAGTCACACAAACATTTTCAGTACCCTTAGCAAAATCGACCTCACATCGTTTTTTTTTAAAACTTATAACATCACTGTGGGTAGCTAAATACGTTTTAAGTCACCACCAACCTGTAAAACAGGAGAAATAATGAGACAGACAAGCGCTTGCTCCTTTCCAGTGCAGCTTCGCTCAGCGTAATGAGGAAGTTGACAACGGTCCGGTCAGAAGAAGAGTCCAAAAGGAGAAGCAAGGCGCACCACTGCCTCCTACTGGTAATACTAATAGCTCTCTTTGCTGTTGCTTTTACCAAGAGGTAATCATTGACCATTTTGGCACATATAATCAGATATTTCTTTCAGAGAAAATAATATTTTCAAAATGAAACAAACAAAATTACATAAAATGTGACCTTACATTTCATGGACGTCACATCTGCATGGGTCATGCAGGAGACAGGAGTCAATCCTCCTATCATCCACACACACAGGGAATTTAGAGTAAGCTATTAACTGCATGTCTTTGGGCTGTGGAGGGGAAGCCAGAGTACCACACAGACACAGGGAGAACTTGCATATTGCACACAGAAAGGCCCCCGCCCGGGTTAGAACCAGGAACCTTCTGACTGCGAGGTGGCGGTGCTATGCCGACCCCTCCCAGTCACTCATTTTTTTTCTTTCTCTTTGCCACCTGCTGGAGCCTAAATCAAAAATCAGCCACCAAAAACTCTTAGCCTGTTATTGAGATCCACTAACAACCTTTAACAGTGTCCAAGTAAATCTGAGTTAATTCCACTTTGCTGGTTAAGCTCATTCTTTGTCTTTTGGTTTGTAGTCTGTCCTCTAACATGTGATTGTGGAGCTTCCTCATGTTCTTCAGCTTGACTGAGAGCTCCCCTTGCTCACTACAGACATATTGGTATATGAAGCTTTAGATTGATAATCACAAATGCTAAATGTAAAAGATCATGATCATGACACATCATCAGTGATGTCTTCCAGATCTATGAAGCACACGCCCACGAGCACGTTTCCGCTGAAACGTTTCTACAGGCTGAGCTGATGCGTTTCCTACGTGATGTGTGGTTTACCAAATGAAATGTGTTTCTCGCTGAGATATAGCGAATGATAACGACACATTTCACTGCTACCGGATTCTATAGAAGGGAGCACACATGCGCACACACCATTCATCACAGCAGTGAGTCACCCAGCCCCAGAAAAAAAGAAAAATATCTGGGCCACTCTGCTGGATAAGACACTGAGACTCTGACACTTCATTTTAGGTGGCTGTTTAAGATGAATGCTGCACACACACACACACACACACACACACACACACACAGGTAATAACAACAACAGTAGAGCCAGTGACTGCTGAGCACCAAATATTGAGACCAAACCAAACAGCTTAATATAAAGTAAGACAGCTGAGTGTGAGAAGAAGAGCTGTAGCTCTGTTTGCAATCAAGCGGTCATCTCCCATCCTTATAAAACATGATCGTATATTAAGAAGTAGTTTGGGCATGCATAGATCCACTTACATCTGTTCAGGATGCACAAAGTGATATTTCCGCTGCAACATTAGTGGAAAATCACTGCGCTGAATTCACCCTCAGAAAATATTGATATATTGTGTCACACTCTCCAGGACTGGATTAACCTGCCAAAGGGTGAAAAAGGAGCAGCTTGGCCTCTATTAACCTCCCAGTCCTAATGGTGTCTGTCAGGGATAATATCTGACCCCAAATCTGCTTTGTTGTAACTCTATTAAACATTAATTTAGTTGCAACACTGAAGGGGTTAATATAAAACTAACCACGTAAGGACCAGAAGCATCTTTGGTTTGAGAACCTTTGGATGCACGTCCTCCTTTAATTCTCTTTCCTCTCATTTCCTGTCTGCTCAGTGTGTTTTGTTAATATGCTCCCAGAAAACATACAGAAAAGAAGATGCAGCATGTATGCACAAAACTTATAATAATGAAGCTCATAAAACTAGATCTGAACACAGGGGATCTCTTCAAGACCACAACACCACACCCCAAAGCCCTTTTAACAGGTCAGCTGGTTTGTGTGCTTTAGTAATCAGTGGGGAAAAGTAAGTACATTAATGCAAGTGCTGTATAAATATAAGTATAAATGTTTGAAAAAAAAAAACAAAATTAATGAAACAATACAAACCCCTCTAGACCCCAGAGTGTCTGTTCTATATTCCACTATGAAATTCACTATAAAACATGGAAAATAAAGCCCTGAGCTTTGTCTTGTAGATAGTTTAGGTCATCAATAACTGATACAGGAAATATACAAATTGATTTTTGTTGATATCCATGGTTGGGCTGCTGGAGGAGTGTCTAGTGTCTACATGTGCTGGATATAGCGGATGTGAAACAATCAGGAAATAACATCTAATTTCTCTGATTGACTGGATCTATCGATGTTGGTGCTCCCTCACTCTCATTCACTGTCTCTGTCTCTTGACAAGTGTTGGTGCTTTTTTTTCCCCTCTCTCAAACCAAAGTTTGTGTCACTATTTTGCAGCATAAATTGTGAGCCAGAGTCAGATCGAAGGTTCATGAACCAGCTGGTTCTTGAGGTAGAGCAAGTCGTCCACTCAGATGATCGATGGTTCGATCCCCGGCTGCATGTGCAAGTGTCCTCCAGCAAGATATTGAACCCCAAATTGCTCCCAAAGGCTGTGCCATTGGTGTGATGAAGCACCTAAAGCTGAAGCTCCAAAACACAATGAATGTGTGTGAACGAGATATGTAGTGTAAAAGCGCTTTGAGTGGTCGGAAAACCAGAAAGGAAGTACAGTCCATTTACCAAGATTTACTAAGTCCATTCAACTGTTCTGTCTTCATCATACTGAAACTAGAACGCAAAAATGTTGAGGGTGAGTAAGAACAACTTTGAGGAAGAAGCTAACTTATTGACATGCATTGATGGGACATGAGTGTGTACAGATGGAGAGAACGAGAAGAAGAGCTCAGTGCATCATGGCAGTCTAGACAAAAAGCTGCAGATTGCCTTTTTTATGTTGTTCTTTCAGTAGGATCCTTCATATTCTTACTGTGTCTGTCAGTATTACTAAGAAAGAAGCATAAGCCGTGCTTTGGACTGAACGTCATTGTAAAGCTATTCCAGCAGTTGGGAAACAACGCATGGGAGTTTTTATTTTGCTGCTGAGAAACTTCAGCCTTTATTCACCGACAAACTGAAACCTCCACTGTACATTTACTGCCAGATTGACAACTTCTCTACTCATCCTTTCCTCTGCATCACTCACATCCTCTGCTGCTACACCACACACACACTACACACACACACACACACACATATGCATCCATCCTGGCAGTTCAGGCATCTGTTCAGCTCTGTTACTACCTCTGACTCAGGGGAATCAGTCTTCATACGACTGATTCAGAATGATGAGGCAGGGCGATACTTCCCTGAACAGGCTGTGTGAAAAGGCTTTAGTGCCATCCAGATGTTTAATATGTCTCTCCATATTTATTTATTTATTAATCATCTGAACGTTTATTTTTTTTTGCTGCTGCTTTACAGCCACGGTGTGCGTTTGCCTGCTGTGAAGTTGGAGGACAGAGAGGAACATGTGCTGGGGCAGTAGGGGTTGTGAAAGTTTATTATTGTTTATTATGAGAGGGAAATGAAAATGAGAATTAATTACAACAAACATACACACACACACACACACACACACACACACACACACACACATACACACATGCACGCATACACACACACAGTGCCAGAAGCCTATGACACAGAACAGTGTTATGCTACGAAAGCATAATTGCAAAAGTCACCTCAGTTGTTTCGTTAAAGAATTCCAAAGGTGCCAAAGGTGACCGGAGGTACTTCAATGTGTTTTTTAACCATGTTCCTTCCACATGGACATAGCTGTAATTTTTAAAGGGGTCATGGTAGGCCTGGACTTCCAGGAGCCAGAGAACCAGGACGGTGAGGCAGTCCACACACTGTCAGGTCAAGCTCGGTACAGCTGAAAAGAAGGAAAGCATTGTGGAGAATGCAGGCACTGATCCCGCTACTTCTCACATGCTAAGCAAGCGCACTATTATCTGAGCTAATTCCATCATACCATCGCATAGCAATGAGCATTGTGAGACAAGCATAAACTAAAAGGAAGGCCAGGGCTGCTGATTTTCAATGCCCTGGCTGCTGCTTCATCTCATCACCTGCAGTGATGAATCTTTGAGGGATTAGAGAAAATTTAGTGGAACAAATTTCACTGCAAAGTCGAGCGAGTACTGTGTTTTTCAAAGTAAAAATAATTTTGTTTTTAATTCTTCCAAACTACAGGGAAAGCCAATGCCGCTGGGTTTCATACCACGGCTGCAGTGAAACAGCTCCTCCCCAAGCTAGGTTATGCAGGCTTCATTGTTCTTACTCACAATGGAGCCCGCATAACTTGATTTCAGAGTTAAAAGACTGCCATTAATTATGTGATTATATGAGAGTCGACAAGGGAGTCTATATAGACTCTAAGCTATATCTATATAGGCTACACATACACACACATACACACTGCATGCAATGCAGCTACAACATCATCAAAGCAACAAATCCCAGAGTTCTCTGCATGGGGTGGCTGAACTCTACGCCATCATTAAATTGTGTGTTACTGGGGCCACACACACACACGCACATGCACACACACCCTGTGGTGCAGCCCATTCGGGGTCATGCCCCGCCGCTAAGCCTTCTTACCCTTTTCCCTCTCGTGGATGATTGATTAGCTAATTACTTTTAAGATTAATGTCTCTACTCTTATGTTTAACCTAACAGCCCACTTCTGAGGATCCCATGCATATTATAGCAAATATGCACTGCTGTGAAATTAAATTTTAAAGATATGGAAAATAATCCCATTAATTGCATATTATATATTATATTTGTTCATTTGTGTCTAATTTAATTTCTGCTCTCTAATGGATATGACTCCACCATTTATTCCATTCACTTGAAGTTTCACTGGCAACACACTCATGATGGGATCATATTCAAATTTGTCTAGCTTAAAGGGATATATTTCACTTTTCACATTTTGGGCCATTATACCATTGGTCGTCATTTAAGCCCCCTGTTATGTCTCAATGACTCATTTAAAAGTGCAGAAAAGGGCAAGGGCCCACTAGGATCGCAGTGACTTGTGTGTCAGACATCAAGTCAGCTTCTGAGCTGCAATCATTCTCGAAAGACTCATCTAGGAGGAGGGCGTGTTTTGGGGGAGAAGTGGAAGGAGCTGGATAATATGTATTTACAGTATATGCATATCTGGGGGCCCTCATCCTGGCCAGGGTCTATAAGTCAAAGGATGAATCAACAGCCAGCCTGTAGGATGCAGAGACAGGCAGGGCTGTATTTCCTGCCACAATGTCTCTCCACAATCTTTTCATATTTCGTCCAGAGTAATTCGATTTGATAATCAAGAGACAAGGGCTGTCAGGCGGGAGTGAGACAAGCTGGCAGTTATTAGGACAGTGTGGGACAAGTGGGTAGAACAACTTCAGTTGGAGGAGCCCCAGAAAAGAATCAGGGTATGAGAATCAGAGTTGATATGGCACATTGGTCTCAGGTGGCACAACATAATCTATGACAATTATTTTCATGAGCTACATTTGGGTCAGGAGCTTCTATACAGAAAGCTCACAATGGTCGAAACGGTTTGAAAGAACAGGGCTGAATTACCTGCTGAGCTGAACGAACGCATGAAAGGACCAGAAACAAACTTTGAAAAAGTCACAAGGTCCTATAGCACCAAGCCAATGACTGCACGCTGGCCAGCGGCCATCTTTTATTACATGATTGACGTATCAGCATAAAACCCATTTGTCATTTGGACAGAGGCCATGAAATGTGCAAAATTCATATTCATATTTATGGTTCTAAATATTGCGTTGTGTTTAGTATGACAGTGTAATGACATGCCGCTTGTGTGCTGTGGGGACTCACAGAATCACTCCACTATCTCTCTCCACATTGCATGTCTATGAGCCCTTGTATGTGTGCTGGGTTAAAATACATAAAATAAACTGAGTGAAAAAAAAACAAAACATTGAGGGATTAATAAAGTATCTCTTCTTCTTCTTTAAGTTAGCGGGTCAATTTGACCCTGAACAGAAGTGTTTATTTATCACTCCATAACAAGAAAAAAATTCTAAATGTAAAAAATTTAAAGGTCTCAGTATATACAGTCTTTCCAGTATATAGTAATAAGCTTTAACATGCATTTTCTATGAAAAAAATGAGTCAGTTATACTCATTGAACCATGATCTGTGAGAGGGAAAGAACATCATTGCACTAAATATTGACTGAAATGGTTAGTAATGGAGTTAATGAGATATAAACATTAATGTGCTGGTAAATCAGCAGAGTTAGCAAAAGCTTAGCACAGGCCTACAGCATGTGATTTCACAGGGGCCCTAACTTACCATCTTGACATTTACTGCCTGTGGATGTCAGATTTTATAAGAATTCACTCTCTAACAATGTTAAATGATAATAATGTGCGTGAAATTGTAGGTGGAATCAATGGATTCACTTTAAGAAGCAGTGGTAAGTGCTCCTGGTGCTCATCATTCATCAAGGTGCAAGCAAAATCCATTTTAAAATCCATCAATGATCTAACCTGAAAACAGAAAGCACTTTTCTTTGTTCCATTATAACACTTTTAATTCACACCTGAAGGAAACTATTAGCAACATAACATGGAAAGTCAGCTCTGTCAAAATAAGAAAATCATTTACAGATAAAGACACAAATGTTTTAAAGTATCAAGGTTGAGGAAAGGGCATGGTAATCTGCTGTGAAATAGCAGACATTCCACCTAGGGCAACTGACTGACGTGAGCGTTTTGTGAATGATGCATTGTGGTGGGTGCCGAGCTGAGGTGAAGCTCTCGATTCACTGTTTTTGTGTTAAAATCCTCACCCACGGTCAAGAGCTCTGTATTGACTGAAAGAATGAGATGATGGATAAAAGCAGAAGAAACATGGATAAAAGGAAATTAGTTTTCTTTGCAGGATGGCTGGGCTCTTAGCAACGAGGTGAGAGACTCTGACATTTGGATGGTAGAGACATAGAAGCACTGCTCTTTCACAACAATAATCCATTCACACCTGGCTTTAAAATGTAATCTGCCTCTGGAAAAGAAAGATCACACGTTAATGCCAGGTGTAAAAGCATGAAAAACACATCAGACAACGTGACTTGATTAGGAAATTTGACATTTCAAAGTGGTTAGGCTCACGGTAAAGCCTCAGCTTTATCTAAAAGGGTATATTGTGGATTACCTATCTTTACAAGAGGCACAAATAGTGTCTCACTTATAGATAAACACCAGTGAAACTACAAGTAAATAACAGTAGGCTGGCCTTAAACTATGAATATACAGTGGGCCCAAAACACTTCCCTGTGGAGCTCCACATTTAGCAGTTCTAAAATCCAATAATGCCCCACAACTGAGAAATGACAACTGAGAAGTCAATAAATCTGCATTGAGGATGTTTTTTAAAAGAAAATACCTTATCTCTTCATCAAGAATTAGATGCCATCACTGGCAGCCCCTATAGACTGTAATATAGTTCCATAGAGTAATAAACTAGAGTCTGCCAGACGGTGTTATGATTTATGAGAAACCAAAAACATATTTGCTACCATGAAGTATATTCATTTTATGTTTCTATTAATAACAATCTTACTTGAATGAACTGTTTAAAAGATATAAATTAAGGTAGGATGAATTGTAGAGAGGGAGGGAGGGGTGGAGGGAAATTCAGCATATTTGACTTTCACACACAGAGGTCTGAAGTCTTCTGAAACATGTTGTCAAAAAATATCAAAAAGATGAGCTGAGGCAGCATACGTGACGTTGGATGTTTTCCTCTGTGAGACGTCCAATCTCCACTCTCCTCTTGGTTCCTTATCTTCTCTTTGACCAGCAGCAGCTTCCCTGGCTCTCCCTTTTCCAGAAAAATTAAAAAAGAAACCTCTGAAATATCGCAAGTTTTTAAGCGTGGCTGGGGTGAAAAGTGTATCGGTTAAAACAAAATGCCACACAGTACAATGAAGACACACCATTCACCAAAAGTTAGGGATTTTCAACTTTTGGGTAAAATTTATGGAACATGGAAAGAGTTCATGCTACAGTGATATTATAACATGAAAGTAGAGCATTTAACTAGAAGCATGCATTTTATTCATCTCAAACTATTTATTGAAACAAAAGCAGTGGGTATACTGAAAGCTGGATATCTTTGTGAACGGTGTAAATAACATACATGAAATAGGTCAACTGAAGCTTCTGCTTCATTGAGAAGATGAACAATGGAAGCACACAAAATCCTGAGAAAATCAGATCCTGAGACTTACATGAACCAAAAATCATATTTTCTACATGCTTATCCACCTTTTGGTGTTTGACTAATGCTTACTTTAATCACTTCACCTAGGTTTGTCCTCTTCTTCTGCAACGGTTTAATTGCACCTAACTGTAGAATCAGTGCCACCTGTTATCTCAATAGGGATGGGCAATATGTATCTCAATAATTTCTGTTATCATAGTAACGATAAAAATGATGATAAATAAATACCAATTTTTTTGACTACAAGTCTATCACCAATTTAATAATAAAGGCTACTAAACTACTAAAACCAAAGAATCAATTATTTATTAAAAATGTATTCAATCTTTTTGGCACACAGGCAGTAAGAAAACAGTACAAACACTGCCAAACAGCAAGAATAACTTGTAGCAGCTGATGAAAATCAAAGTAGTGTAACTGCAAATACAATCTGATAAATTAAGAAACAAAACAAATAGTTCACTGAAAATGAGTCATCAGTGATGAAAAAGTACCATCAGTGGCTGGAACATGCCACAAATGAGATATTAGTGCAAGTTTTCACATACACAACACTTCACTCAAACATGGACAATGGACAAATGTTATAACAAAATGCAAATAATCATTTCTTCTGTTGGGTTGCAAAATAGTGCAAATGACGACAAATTAAAAAACAAACAAACAAACAGCCAAATATAATTTCAACAAATTTCATTTAACATGTAAACACCGAAATACTCTGGTGTACAAGAATGTGGAAACGGGGCTCACAGGAATATCTGTATGGTTGTACTTCTTTCAAAAAGAGGACAAGGTTCACACCATAAGATTTTTCAGAAAGGCTAGCATATTTACTGTGGTTGGTTTCAGAAGAGACAGGTTTCCACATTCCCTCCAGCACTGAGGACCTTCTCTGAGGCTGTATTTGTTGCACGAATGCACAGGTACTTCATCGCTAAAAGACCAATCACAGGGAAATTCTACTCATGTACTTCCCCCATGTTTGTCATGTTTCTTGACTGGACTTTTTCAGCAGATTGAGGTGATGTTTCAGAGATAGCAGCAGCAGGGCCACTTGGCATGGCAGACACAGATTCTCCCTCTGTGACTATTCTGGCTTTGATGACCAGGATCTCTTCCTGACTCAGGTTCTGTGTGCGAAAGTGTGGAACAGGAAATGATGCCATGTTGATCCGTTCTGGATTGCTGTATTTGGTCATCATATAGTCCAGTACTGACGTTTTTTTATGGTCTTGGTGAGATCTGAATCGTCATCCTTCTCCTGCAGACGCTCCTTGCTGAAAAGCTGAAGAATAGGCTTCAGGCATGAAACTGTGACATAATTCTCTGAGGAGAGGGCATCTGTGAAATCCAGGAGAGGTCCTAATGCCTTGCTGACAGCCTCAAGGATGTCAATGTCCTGCCACTTCAGCACCAGATGCCTGGTTGACCGTTCAGCAGCCAAGACTTTTGTGATGGCCTTTTCTTGCTCAAGAACCCGCGGAATCATCATCTGCCTGGATCCCCATCGTGTAGGGGATTCAGTCACCAGTTTACGCTGAGGAAGTCCGAGCTCCTCCTGTGCAGCTTTGAGAGCCCGTTGCCTTTTCCAACTGTGCGAAAAACAAGCTGACAGTCTTCTTGCAGACTCCCACAGCTCTGTCAATCCTGCTGTTCCTCAGGCTTCTCTCTGCAACACAAAAGGAAATGGAGGCTTTGGATGAAGTCAACGCTGCTTCTGCATCCTTGCGCATTTTACGGCTTTCTTTATATTCAGGTTTGCAAACCTTGCATGTTGTAAATTGCTGCTCCTCGTCAGACTTTTTAAAACCAAACCAGTTCCAGATAATGGAGGTGGAGCCTCGTTTAGGAACGAGTTCCTCGCTGCCTGGCGTATCTGCTCCACCTTCTGCCATTGTCAGTTTGTCAGTATTACACGTGTTGGGCTGCGTGTGTGTCATACACATATAAATACATCATCAATGGGAATTTATGGTTTTTAGCGCTGACTGTGGGGAATGTTTTTGACGATGAGAATGCATATTTGATATGACACATCAGATGTCATTATCCAGACAGATCACAATATCAGGTGTGAATGGAGACAGTTTATGCATCTGGTCTTTACCAACACATGGGGCACACCTACATCACACCAGGCTGGCTATGAAAAAACTGAGGTACCTGCTGACACCACCACCTGGACAGAAACAGTAATGGGAGATGGATGAAAAGATGGAGGGCACAAATCAACAAGCTAATATAGTCAATTCAAAGGTCAGTCTTGGTTTTATGGTAGTTGACTACGATCAATCACTCCGGGGTCTGAAGAAGTGTGACTAGGGTGCCCCACAGTCAATGATGCATGGGGGACACTGGTCTCATCATTTGTCAAATGACTACCAATGTGGCAATATACCAAAGTGCAATATTACTTTAAAGATCAACAGATATTAAACTGCATTTTCTACACATTGTACAGATCCGCTCTGTAAAGGTCTGGCACTGTATCCTTTTTAGAATAAGAAAAACAGTACCAAACTATATATGTGTAATATATACATGAAAGGGGAATGCCTTGTCTGTGGGTATACCAGTAGGATTCCTGTTGGACCAATGTAGACATAGCACCTCTCCAATTAGAACAATCCTATACACCCACAAACTGTGAAGTGCAGCAAATGTCAACTAATCTTGCTAACAGCCAAAATTCCACTAGGGAAAAATACTGGAAACATCATTTTAGCACCTGGGTAGTTACTATTAAGTCATATCATTCTATGCAAAAGACTGAGTTGGTCAGTTTAGATACAAAGTTTGACATTTCATCTGTAAGTCAAACACAGCTGAACTGGGTAGAACGGCGTGGTCACACAGATCACTCTAATAAGCTCTTTGCTTGTTGTGTGTTAGGTGGTAGTGGAGGTTGTCACTGATGGGGACTATCAACATGGTGAGCAGAATCAGAACAATCAAAAGTGCCAGTGTTGTGATGAAACATTTCTTAAATATCTGGATAAAAGAAGTCGATGCAGTGGTGACATTCTGAAGCTGTGCAGTTGTGCAGGCCGATTGCAGAGTTGGCATAAGGCCATAGCCATTGAAACAGTTACCCAGGTACTTTAACAGGCAGTTAAACTGCTGCAGAGTTTGTGCATAATTGCAACAAGTATTGCTGTCACTGCACTTCCAGACTTTCCAAACACTGGAAATAGACCTCCATGTCCTACATTGGTGTTCATGATGATGTGGTTGAGGGGCTACTGAGAAAAATAAGATAAGGGAGACTCCTAACAGAAAATCAGATTTGTCGGCTGTCTCAGCTTATGTCTAACTAGAGTGATGAAAGACGCCTGTAATCTTCCCTTACCTTGCATAGTGTCTTCAATCACTGATCACCTCTCCGCTGCTCTCAATTTTGTCCGAGAATAAAAATCAACTTTGTCCGCAGTTCAGAGACACCATGGATGATTGATTGGCGAAAACACTCGTTGTAATGGTCTGGGGGATTTTCGACAGCATATGGTCCATCACATTTGGCAAACTTGTACACCATCCAAGCAAAGTCACCCATGCTTTCAGTTTTAATCTCTTCTCTCTTGTTACTTTTTCATCCTCTCTCTCTTTCAGTGACTTCCAGCCTTGTTCTGTCACTGTATCCAACACACTGATATGATTGAGTGGTTATCTTTTTGTAACAACAACACTGGTGCAGTATTGCTGTCAAACCTACTTTGGTGGTGCTGTTGTATTAAACCATCAAGTCTTTATTTGTCTGAATGTCTCTTCCTCTTTCCATTTATTTGACAGATATGATTTTTGACAGCATCATTGAGGCACTGAATAAAGTGGGCAGTCCAGTACTTTAGGCCAATTTGTTTCACACGGTCTCATCAAAATAGAGTACACTCTACCACGTTGCAGTGTGACTATTGACCCTTTAATTTAATCAACTGACAGACACAAATCTGCATTCCTAAAACTCATCACCAACTGCCACTGACACATCAGTGAGCTCACACAATTTAGTCATACATGTAATTAGAAATATTTCGATGTTATTAACCCATTAAGAGATGTTCTAATGTCAGGGTGGTCTATAGCTTACTTGGTAGAGCAGCCACACCATATGCGAAGGCTCAGTCTATATTATAATAATTTTAATCTTTAAAAAAAAAAGAGATGTTTTAATATTTTAAAGCAATATGGTGTAATTTTTTCTACCATAAAATAATGATTGATGCTACGCTGACTGACTGTAATCAGGGGAGTAGTGCATCTGTTATTCTCAGTCTTCCCCTCATAAGCCTATTCTCACACTTCAATTTTACACAAGAAGTACGTCATGTTTTACAGCCCTAAATCATAAAATTATCGGCTCCCCCCTTCCCTGGAAGAACTTTCCCACTGCCTCAAACGAGCCCAGAACATCATCCCACCCGGCCACATTTTGAACAGTCACCAGGCAGGCGATACAGGGCTGTTTTTATGTACTGTACTTCCTCCACTGAAGAGGGCACTTAAATTCCGTTATGCATTGCATAGTGATAATAAAGATGTTCCTGGCAGTCTTGCCCCTTGCCTCCAAAGATGTGGAGCATAGGTGGAGCTGAGGTACCAGTGTACCAGGCTGTAAACATGTTTAGTTGCTGTGGACATTTTAACACAAGGACTGACTTGTTGTGTAGCCTGCCTCAAGTGGCCATTCAAAGAAGTGCACATTTTTTTTGGCACTTCTGCGTTGGCTTCAGTTCACAGCCATGGAGGTTGCCACTTGGCCAATAGTCAAATAATCAATATCTCCTAATCCAGTCAATTTGAAGAATCTTTGCTCAGCCTCAATCAAGTCCTATCAGAAATCAATATGTTTCAGTAACAAAGATGATACAAATAACAGATTAAAACAAAAGTATAGTGAGCTCATTTACAGGGAAAGTGTATGATATTATCGCATAGTGCACACATAGCGCAAGTGTGGCACATGCCCCTGTAATAGTACACTCTTTGTGGAGTAATAAAATAACCTCCCCCCTCACCATTGTGCTTAAAGCCCCAGTGGCATCGTCCACCCTGAACAAGCTCGCCTGTGTGTTTATGGTTGTAGTGTGTCTCCTGTGTGTCCTGTTGGTGAACAGGGTGAGAGGCCTCAGCCTCAGGGGACAGCTGCTGCTACCTGGCAGTCGACTTAATGGCCAAGTAGCACACAGGGAGTGATATGGGCACAGAGACATGGATAAGGATCACAACACACAGCACTGCAAAGTTAATTATCTCACTGAGCAGCCAAACATCACACAGTGATCCGGCCCGCAGCCTGTTTCACACTGCTGTCTGTGGGATTATCTGGGCTTTCATGGACTGAAATGCTTTCCATTAACTAAGGCGAATTCTTCTTTTGATGCAGTCGACTGATCGGATTTGCAAAATCATGATTTCTCTCATCTCTTCACCTGCAAAGTGCTCAACCAAACTTTTCCAAGCACAAACCTCTAAGAGCTCTTTGGCTCAAAGTCTTAATAATCCATGTGGTCACACACGTGTCCTGTGTCCTTTCAAAAGTGCAGAGAGATTGCATTAGGGCTGCAACAATTCCTCGAGTAACTCGATTACAAAAAATGATCGAGGAATTTCCTCTGCCTCAAAGGTTTTCACACACTTTGAACTCTATGGCCTATACAACAGTGTGGCTAACTTATAGATTTTTACTGGCCAACGGGGGGCACTCTCCAGCAAGAAAATGCAAAAGTGAGACAGATGTGGGGAAAGAGTATGTGCCGAAGAAGACACTAGTTTTGATTTTGATCTTGAATTGTCATTTTGCGCATCATGCACACACCCTCATCATGGAAAACACACAAAGGAATGCATATGATGCAGCTTTTAAGTTAAAGCAATCAATCTGGCCATCAAAGAAGGAAATAGAGCTACTGCACATAATCTTGACATCCTGTGTTGATGCGCGTTGGTACCATACTGCTGATTTTCAGGGACAGTTTGAAAAAAAGCGGGTCTTGAATTAAAACAAACTGTCTGTGTACCGTCTTTCTGTGTAAATACCTCATGTTACAACATGAAAACCTGTGGCTTATATTCAAGTGCAGCCTATATTTGTACAACATTTATTTTCTATTCAAATTTAGCTGGTGAGGTGCGCTCAATAGTCCGAAAATTACGGTATTCGATTGAATACTCAATTAGCTAAATATTGGATAGGTGCAGCCCCTCTGATTGCATTAGTTTTTAGGTCTATCAAACTGAATTCTAATGCTGTACACTTTGACTCTTGTCTAACAAAGTGGTCCCAATTTACACCAGTTGAGCTGCGAGTCAAGGATATTCAGAAGGCCTAAATTTATTACTGACAGAATACACTAAAGCAAGAAATACACTCTTAATAACTGTGTTCCCCAGGTACAAACATACAGTTTGTATAAGGATTTAGAATTGGAACCTGTTGCACGTCATTACAGAAACACTTGAGACATCTAAATATGTGTAACAATAAAAATCAAATCTAACAGAATAGATAAATGCCAACAAGGGAAGAGCCAGCATAATAACAGAGCAGAGACTAGCGATTTTGAATATATTCAGAGGTAACTGATCTGAAGGACCAAAGCTCCAGGAATGGTGCTGGGCTGTGCATTGATTTTGGCACGTGGCCCACGGGAATCGCAGGGCATTTGACACTTTTGATTTTGGCATAATGCCCACTGTAAGATGTTTGCTGTGCTGTGGTGTCAGATGATGCCTGATTCTGAGCATCACCAACACCTTTATAGTTGCCATATTATTACATTTGCTGTAATTGTGTCAGCAGGAGGTGAACAACAACAGCAGTGTGCGTCAGTGCTGCTGAAGTAAATATATATTCAATACCACTGTTGGGTACAGTTACTTTGGAAAGTAGTATAGTATAGTATTAGTTTACAACATTACCATCAATTAACAGTAATCTGTTACGTTACAGTCTTACCTATGAAAGCTGTGCAGTTATGCATGAGAGTACTCATGTGTTACCAAAAATTAAAATCCTTTTGCAGCGCCTCGCACATGCCGCAACTTAACTGACACAGACACACGGCCTCCTTTAAATGCACTGAGACGTCCTGTTGCTGTAGAGCTGGTGCACCACCGTTGTCTTCCTCAGCAGGCTTTGCTACCAGGGAATTTTTTTGCGGTCAACAGAAGCTTTTCACCAACGCAGAGTGAGCATTTCACCGTTATGTTGGTCTTGTCCTTTCGCTGGCAAATTGAAAATAACGTGCGTACTTACACGATTCCAAAGCTGTCCTCTCTGCCATCTTGCCGACACACACACACACACACACACACACACACACACACACACACACACACAGGTGACGTAGGTCAGCAGGGACCATCACAGCGCTACGCCTCCGCTGACACATCCGCAGGTGGCACAGTGCTGTATGACAAAAAAGAAGGCTGCAGTCGGAATTTTTTCTTTCTTTTCTAAAGCTAAAGCAATGGATTACTTAAAAAAAAAAAAAAAAAAAAAGACTTTGTAACACGTGTCAAAAATGAGAAATGTCCCTTTGGGATTAATAAAGTACCCTTGTAGTCTGTCTGAATCAATTGACAAGAACCATTGTAAGGCATGCTCCATGTAGAATATGCAGTCTTGAATATTAATTCATTCATTTAATTTATATTCTGTGACCGCTATTGCTGTTCTACACCCATAGTAAAACTAGAAGAGTTATAGAACAAACTTGTCTTGATTTATCTATATCTATATATGTATATCATAATATTACTAAGAATCCCAGATGGGGAAAAAAGAGCATTAATACGGGAGGGTTATATTACAGGGTCATTTGCTAATATAGTGGATATATTCTGTAAGTGACTGGTCAATGAGTGCTTAATGTGGAATTCCCTGTTGTGCTTAAAGGGCCTAAAAATAAGGACTGAAAACATTTTTTCTGTATGCACCAGTAAATATCCTTGGAATCTTACATGGTAGTGTCTCTCTCTCCATCCAACCATCCATCCATTGTCCTCTGCTTATCTTGGATCGGTTCGTGGTGGCAGCAGGTTTCTCCTCTCCCCAACATTTTTCAGATCCTCTTGGGGGATCGCAAGGTGTTCCTAGGCTAGATTGGCTATGTAATCCCTCCAGAAAGTTCTGGGTCTGCAGCGGGGGGGCTTATCTCAGTTGGACATGCCTAAAATACCTTCAAAGGAAGGTGCCACCATCTCGACTGGCTCCTTTTGACATGAAGGAGCAATGGCTCTACTTCGAGCTCCTTACCTTTTCAGCCTCTTAAATTCCAAAATCTCATTGATTCCATCACTACCCAAAGCTCATGACCCCGGATGAGGGTTGGAACATAGATTGAATGGAAAATTGAAAGTTTTGTCCAGCTCCCTCTTCACCACAACGGTAATGTCCACATTACTGCTGGTGCTGAACCAATCTGCCTGTCCATCTCACAATCTATTTTACCATCACTCCTGAAGAGGGCCCTGAGAAACTTAGGATTTAGCTACTCCTTCACTTGAGGCAGCATTTCATTCTCAACCTGTAGGGAGCAATTAACAATTTTTCAGCAGCCGAGGACCGTGGCATTCCTTTTTCTTTCTTACATCTTTTTTCACCTATAGGGCTAATTATCCAACACAACAAAATGTTTTCTCGCAGCTACCTTTGTAATTTTGGATCTTAGTGGTCCCAGGAAAACGAATTACCAGTTGCTAATAAGTATTGCTAGTGGGACCTGTTCTTTGCAGCAAAGGGCTTCTTCCTCATCGAGCAGAGCAGTGAGCATAACACCACCAGTTCCCTGACGCACATTGCCTCTCTGCCTCCATTATTTGTTTCTCCTCTTCCATTTGATTTACCTGCTTGCCTGTGTTTGACAAAATGCAACTCACCATCAGACTGAATTCACACATGATCGTCCTTATTACAGTCCACGTAGTAATCCACTGTCGCAATTACTTTTTTGTGTTTCCTTTGAAGATGGTATTACCACAGTGAAAGCCAGCCTTTACAAACCTGCGGGCTACTGCCTGTTTACTTTCAGTCAGGCTCAGAGAAGTGACTTGATGACTGATGTACAAATCATATTTATTGGGGATGCTGTTAGAGTTCTGATTCCCTGAATCTTTAGGGGATGCGAGTGCAAAGTTAGTATGATTTATAAAGTCAATTAGCCATATTTGCGGGAAATACGGCAGGTTGATATGTACTAGTAAATGTCTTTAATGCGTCCATGAGTTCACCTAGGAGCTCTAACCATACCTAATCCAGCCAGTACCTAAAAGAGCCACAAAGACAAAACAAGGCAGTCCAGGTCACACGGCCTGTCGCGGCCTTTATGCAACATTTTAGAATGTTATGTCTTTAGATTTGTCCTTTAACAGCTAGTTTAAAAGTATCATATGTTACATTGTCTACGAAAAAAACATGGTGTTAACATAATAAGCCAACATCTTACACATCTTAACCCATCAAATCTCCATTAAGAATAGCCATTACTGGCCAAAAAGGGGTGAGGTAATTGGCTCACATCATATCGCTCATTAGCTAATTAACTGTCCATTAAAGGTGCCATTAGTGTGCTCCCTTTAAGCTAAAGGTGTAGCAGCAGAGAGGAGAGCACTCATCACTGGAACTGGGGAAGCAGTCATTACAGCGATGTTACAGCGATGCAGCTCACTGCACTCGGCAGTAAGATGAAGATACAGCTGTGTCATACCTCATGTCATTAGGCCGCAAACTAAACTGTTTTCCAAGTATGCTGGTCTGGTCCAAATTATGATTTGGTGCACTGAAAAGTGGCAATTACAAAATGTCACATAAATTACATGGACTGACGGGCCAGTTAATGTGCCAGGAATTGTGAGTCAAAATGACTAGGTTGGTTAAGAGTCTTAGAACAGGGAGAGTTAACACTCTCACTTTTGGAAAAAAAAAATCCATATCAACTTTCTGGTAGTTACTTTTTATATATACAGTATATCTAAGATATAACAAGGTCTGTGCCACTCTACACAGGGGAAATAAGACAGACTGAATCATAATGCCTTCATCTGAGTGAATTTAGTTCAATGAGAACATGATAAACATTATTTGAATATGATATAAAAATGAACAAATGAATGGATGGATGGTCAATCTATCACCATATGAAGGTAAACTCGTTCTGATATAACTGATGCCGCAGCTGTCATTGTTGTTTTCAAGTGAACTTCTCAAATGCAATGTTAAGTGGACTGTACTCATAGAGCGCCTTTCTAGTCTTTTGACCCCTCAAAGTGCTTTTAACACAACATATCTCATTTACCCATTCACACACACGTTCATACGCTGATGGCATTGGCTCTCATGCAAGGTGAAAACTGTTCATCAGTAGGAGCTAACCATGCATACACATTCACACACCTTGTCTTGCTTAAGGATACTTCAACATGCATCAAACCACCCGTCAGCTAACATAGCTGCCAGTAGTTCCTCATAGGACCCTATGCCAAAATGCAACATTCCTCTGAAACTGAATAGAAACAGAATAAATGAAATCGTGTTTTGTGTTGGTTTGTCACTGTGCCAATGAAAACATCATTTGAATCCATGTTAGGACCCTGCAAGCAATAACGCATGATTAAAAACAGCTTCATCCTCATCATCTTCTAGAGATAAGCCAATGGATTAAAGTGCTGACAAGCTACATTAATCAAATGTCAGATGTGACAAGCTTAAACTATTAAGTGAACTTGTTATCTGAAAGATGAATAGACATCAATAAGTTGTCAGTTCTTTCCTGCTGGGCCATTAATATTTTTCGGTCAGATCAAATACACTGTATCATTTCACTCTTTCAGTCATACACTATATTACCAAAAGTATTCGCTCACCTGCCTTGACTCATACTATGAACTGAACTGCCATCCCATTCCTAACCCATAGAGTTCAATATGATGTCGGTCCACCTTTTGCAGCTATTACAGCTTCAACTCTTCTGGGAAGACTGTCCACAAGGTTGAGGAGAGTGTTTATAGGAATTTTTGACCATTCTTCCAAAAGCACATTGGTGAGGTCACACACTGATGTTGGTCGGGAAGGCCTGGCTCTCAGTCTCCGCTCTAATTCATCCCAAAGGTGTTCTATCGGGTTCAGGACTGCATGCCAGTCAAGTTCATCCACACCAGACTCTGTCATCCATGTCTTTATGGACCTTGCTTTGTGCACTGGTGCACAGTCATGTTGGAAGAGGAAGGGGCCTGCTCCAAACTGTTCCCACAAGGTTGGGAGCATGGAATTGTCCAAAATGTTTTGGTATCCTGAAGCATTCAAAGTTCCTTTCACTGGAACTAAGGGGCCAAGCCAAACTCCTGAAAAACAACCCCACACCATAATTCCTCCTCCACCAAATTTCACAGTCGGCTCAATGCAGTCTGAAATGTACCGTTCTCCTGGCAACCTCCAAACCCAAACTCGTCCATCAGATTGCCAGATGGAAAAGCGTGATTCATCACTCCAGAGAACGTGTCTCCACTGCTCTAGAGGCCAGTGCGGAGACTGAGAGCCAGGCCTTCTCGACCAACATCAGTGTGTGACCTCACCAATGCGCTTTTGGAAGAATGGTCAAAAATTCCTATAAACACTCTCCTCAACCTTGTGGACAGTCTTCCCAGAAGAGTTGAAGCTGTAATAGCTGCAAAAGGTGGACCGACATCATATTGAACTCTATGGGTTAGGAATGGGATGGCAGTTCAGTTCATAGTATGAGTCAAGGCAGGTGAGCGAATACTTTTGGTAATATAGTGTATCTTATACCATACCTAACATCTGCAATCATGCAGTTCTATATGGAAAAAATATTCAGGCTACTTTTTCTACAGTACAATGAAGCTGTGGGCGACATGACACTACACTGACGGTCAGACTTTAATATCTAGTTGTATTAGGTTGCAAATCAATGAGTTGTATGGCAATATTAGCTTGTTATGATTTTTGTGTTTTGTGTGCTTTGGTTTATCAGGTATTCAATTTGTGGGATTCATCAACAACATTCAGCTTTTCCATTCACATATTTTGTATGTTCAGTGTTTTATCTTGTATTTCTCCCCTCTTCCTGTGTGCAACTGCGCTTCCTGCTGCCCTGATTAGTTTCACCTGTCATGTTAGCCTGTGTGTATTTAGTCTGTGTGTTCTTTGGTTTCAGTGTCAGTTCGTCTTTGTCCTTATGGCAAGCGTGTTTGACTGCCACTTTGCTTCTCTTTTTTTGAACATTGCCTGTTTTATAGATTTTGGACTGCCACTTGCGTTTGTTTGCCTTTCTTGGACTGCTTCTTTGGTATTGACATGTTTCCTGCCTCATCAAGCCTTTTGTTCATTAACATTTGCAATGAAACCATTGTTCTGCACCAGTTCTGCCTCTGTAGCCTGCATTTGGATCTTATTCTTCGTGTTCCCGGTTGCCCTGTGTGATATATGTGACAGTACATCTATCATGATGTGTTACTCCTCTTTTGGAAAAAATGTGAACTGGATAAATATATAATAAATAATGAATAATAAAAAACTTTTTTATTATTTTACTTTATTATTTTACTTCCCTCAGGGGGAAATTCTTTTTTCACTCAAGTAACTGCATGCATTTTGACCTGAAATACACGCACACACCAAGGGCATGATGGGCAGCCGCACCGAGTGGCTCCCTGGGAGCAGTTAGGGGTTCAGTGCCTTGCTGTACCTCTACAATGCAACTCCACAAAGCCCAGGAGGTGAATTGGCACCCCTCCACCAGTCCACCTCCCATACTTTGGCCCATACTGCACTTGAACCGGCCACCCCGCGGTTCCAAAGTCGTCCCCTGTGTTGTTTACCACATAGCATTACGTTATGGAATCAAAAAGGAAAGGAAGGAAGTGATTGCTGTTTAACAAAATTGCACAGCCCTGCCTCAAAGGAATACTGTCATGTGGTACTTTAATGTTTCATAAGGCAAACTTCCTTTTCTGTGTTTCAGCTTCTGAAAACACCCACAGAATCTGTCCTCAAAACTAAAATGAGCTAAAAACAATTTGATTTTTTTATTCATCAGGCTGCAGCAACAAATGCTGCGTTTTTAGAAAGATGAATTGTCTTTGAGGTAAGTCAACCTCAGATTTAATCCATGACATTACGCACAGTCCCACCTCTGCCACCTAACAGCTATTTCTGTTTGGACATTTTAACAAGGGGGCTTATGGAGACTGACTTATTCTATCAACACAGACAGGACAGAGTCACTTTTGGAATCACCAGGGCACAAGTGCAGTTTCACCACTGCTTCTACTTTTTCAGCCGAGGTCACATGTCCAATGATTGCTAGACATCAAAAAATACAGAGAGCTTATTGCCCACCATATGCCACTGTCATCTCAAGCGTTTATACATACTGCACACAATTTGGCTGATGAACTCCCTCAAGTTGTTTCAGAGTGGAGGATTAAAGACAAAGGGGCTCCACATGTGAGCAACAAAGCAGGAAGCATTAAAGCTGCCTCTTAAAGAAGCAAATGGGATTAAAGGAACTCCATCTGAAACACGATGTGATAACACAATAGCACTCCAAGCTGACATTACTAAATCTGACATTACTAAAGAGATTTTGAGGAAATGAAAGCTGCGATCATCTCCATCTCAGCACTTGTCAATCCCACATAAGTGATGATTCAAATCAAAGCAGAAAGATCAGCAGTCTCTGATACTTTCCTCTCCAGCCAGGGGAGCAATTCTTCTTCTCTAAGTGCATTTTCCTAACCATACATGCTTCTACTGAAGTAACATACTCTACTTAAATTCAAAGAAGTCAAGACTTCGTTTAATAAAGGATCTGGATACCTTCTCCAGCCCTGGTTGCATAGCCATCAAAAGCAGCGAGTAAGCAGCACAGCTCCATTGAAACTTGTGGGCATCATGCTTTTTTTTTTCTCTAACTGAAAATACTCTGTAAGGTGTAACATACTCAACTTAAATTCAATATCTTCTATTTCTCAAATGTGCCAACATTACTGTCTGCCTTTTGGCTTGAAGTGAAACTGATAAAATGAGAGTACCATAAATACCTGTGGTTTGTTGTACATAATGTTGGCAGTTGAATGTAGTGCAGTTTAAATGTGCTGCAGAAGCTAATGCTTAGTGGTCACAACCAGAAGGGGGGTACTTTTGAAGGGTCAACAAGACACTATGTTACACACTATGTTAAAGGTCCATCAATTATATCTGAAACTTTGAATTCTCATTTTTAAATTGAATCCACATTACAGCCAGATAACATCAACTATCTCTCCTCAGTTCCTGGAAAGCTCTGCTCTGCCTGGAGTGAAAAGTTATGATATCTTTTAATACTAAAATAGTACAAATTCCTCTTCAGCTGCCATTACTTTCACTAGAAAACACAGCAAAAGTCAGTCCGCATCAATAAGTAAACAACAGAAATGCTAACCAAGTGTGGTGTGAAAGTGGAAAACCCTGTTAGTCTCTGCCTTCAGCCCGTCAGGACTTTTCCCTCGGTGCATCACCTGCTTCTACCCTCAAACCCTGAAAAACCATCAGGAAGTCCCAACTGATAATAAGGCTGCCTCTATCTTCACTGCAAGTCACAGTGGATATAAATACCAGCTCTTACCAGCTGTAAACCTTTTCTGTGAAATGAGCATCTTTCGTGCTTCATCCAAGGTGGTGCGGCACAATTCTGCCTTGAAAGTTAAAAATAGGCAGAATTGTACATTGAGAGCCCTGAATGACGGAAGTCTCAGCACCCAGAAAAGTACATCAGTATGAGACAACATCCAGGCACAGATTTCATCTAAACATCTGGTCTGATTACACACATAAGATGAAGTTACACTGACTATCTGCTCAAAGGACACGCTCAGAGAATAATGGTGTCTCTCACTCCACAGGCTATAAAGATGATTCAGCAGGAGCTACGCCTCGCCACAGTTCTCTCTCTCACCATCTCACCGTCAAGGGCCATTGCTTCTTAATCTGTACATTAAAGACACATTGAAGCCTTATTAGTTCTGGACACATTTCCACAGGCCTACCTTCAGATGTGTAAGCGGCTCCAGCCTCATGATTTCCATTCATTACTCTCTGCTACAGTCCACTCCAGTCCACTGACTGACATTTGGTCTAGATTCTTGCAAATGCAGCTCACGTTTGAAATGATTAGCGCAGGCCCAAACATGTCTGGAAGATGAATGTCTGGTTTGAAGGTAAAAATCTTACTTGAAGCAGAGTGTACTTTAAGAAAAAGTAAAAGTAGTCCTGCAGTAAAATGCCTCATCATAATTGCTCATCCCCACATAGGTGGTGGGGCACTCCAAGGGGTCACAGTATAGATACAGTATAGGTACGTGATTAACCCCTTGGGGAAAACTTTTTTAGATCCCATCAAAGGCAAAAAATGAAGTAACTCAAATCTTTGTTTATTTGATACATCACACTGATGCTTACTGTGAACTCACAGTAATTCAATTTTTTTTCAAAAAATACGGCAAATTAATTATAAAATAAAGCACAATAATTACTATATACTATATTACTGTTTACAGTATTAATGTTGTAACTCTAAAATACAACATAGTAATCTCCAAGTAATTTTTTGTTGTTGTTGACATAACAGTGTTTTAACTGTAATATAAAACGTAGTCATTTACTGTGTTTAGCTTTAGTTTTTCAGGACTCCTTAAATTCAGATTCCGTTAACCATCTGGGGAAAAAAAAGTCACTGAAATGAAACTAGCTCGTCATAAAACAAACACACGCTTCATTGAATGCATTCATTCTTTATGTTTCAGTGGAACAAAACCTGTGGGACAAGTGTTCGCTTTGATATCTGACTTCTTCTAGTCTTGCTGGAACCGCTTACAGCATGTGCTTAGCTTATAAATGATGTTAGCATTCAACTGCACTCATTTGGGGCAGAAGCAAGATAAATCAGCATTACAGTTGTTTGAGAAATGCCATTACTGATTCTTGTTTCTCCTTGATTTAAAAGTTGCAGTTGAATATCAGACTTAATTTACTTTTTGGGCCATAGAGAGAAAAACGAAAGCTTGAGCTTACCCAAGATGAGTGTGACCTGCGGTGAGATGTCACTGTTGGTTAGACTTAGTTTCAAAGACACTAGCAAAGCAACGACCATGAAAAGTGAAAATGATAGGACAGACTATCATGTATAACTGTCTATAACTATAACTCAGTTTTCTAGAACCTCAGTCACTATCTCCAGTTATTATGGTTATAATGGTGATCCAGAAACATCTGTAGAACCAAGCTTAACTGGCCAGCGCTGGTTTTGGAGGTTGTGTTTGGTTGCATTCACTGGAAAGGTGTAGAGCTCATAGTGTTACCTGTGATGCACAGGAGTGGCGTAACACATACCTGCTATTGGCTATTGCTATTGCCATACTACAAATGCCAATTAATATCCATGACAAGCTCCTCGATATCTGAATGATATACCACAGTTCATGGGAACTAATGAAAAAAGAACATGATACATAATGATGTTTTATTCTTAAGGTCTTTTTAGGTGAATACTAATACTAAAGAAAATAAAAGAAATATAGAAAAAAAGATTCATCTAAAGGACATGAGTCATATCTGCAAGTATTCAGGCTGCATAAAGCCTAAAAAAGGAAACTCATGATGGACTGCTTCGACAGACTATTAAAAAATGTGTCTTTATTACAATGGCATTGAGCGGTGACCTTTTCATTATCTGATATTTCTCTAGACAATCTGGGCAAAGCTGGTGGAAGCTTTTCATTGGCCAGTGTTATGGAATTTTCTATCCTTAGGTTACACAAGGTCACGTGCGGGCCTTGAGGTTCTCGGTAGGATTAGTTGTTTGGCTTTGGTTGAGAACAGTAGGTGCCAGTCTATCTCAACACTGTGGGGGCCAGGGTTGAAGAAATCTAGTGCTGCCTTTTTAGACATAGTAGACAGCTTACCATTGATGTTCCAATCTGCGTAAACAGACATCTGTGTCTGCAGACTAGAATATGTTGACAATGATAGCGTCCTTGGTAAAAACATTCTCTTTGACTAATTCTGGGCATATAGTATTTGTGGTGTTATCTTGGGGTTTAAAGTCTATCCACCAGCACGAGTTGGACAGAATGTGAGAGCGACTCAGGCACTTCTGATGTACTATGAGAGTGTCTCTAATTCTCCTTGATCAAGCATCAATAAATAATACAGCATAAGACATCAGAGGCTCCTGAACACTTTCTTCTTTCCTGACCTCACCGTTGACCTTTGACTTCAGCAATTTCTCCACAACAGCCAGTAGGCCCAAATGTGTTTTTTTCAAAATCGGATAAATTGATTGTATGAATATTCATTCCAGACATTATCTGTAACCACTTATCCTCATAAGGGTGACAGGCATTCTGGACACGAATGTTATATTTTAGAGTTTGGTTTTCTATCATAGTTTTTGCATTGTTCAAATGCAGCAGGCTGATGAACTCATTATGCTGTACAGAATTGTACATGTAAAATCTCACAAAAACAGCCACAATGCAGTTACAAGAATGTAGTTATTGTCCCAGTTTGTTCAGGGCACTGTCATATACCTCTGGACAGATAAGCGATCTGTATCTGCAGCTGCATGGAAAATATGCAATGCCAATCTTCTGTTCCTGAAGACGTTTTAATGTTGATCATGACCCTTTTTTTCAGAGAGTCGAGGTTCAAGTTTTGCTGCCTGACACAAAGCCAATGGATCTGTCAGTCAGTTGTCAGTGTCAGGTGTTGGGCACTGGCGTGTAAAGCTTGGGCCTTTGGTGAATTTAGTCATTTTCAGAGGAAATCTGTCTCTAGTGTGCTAGTCTCGTGTGTCCGTTTCTTTGTACTTTTCTTTGTAACGTTAGCCTGTATTAAAAAAAGAAAAGAGTTTGACTTCTGAGGACAGACATTTAACAAACCTATGCATCAGAGTCTCGTTTTCCATTCTACATGTGTTGAATACAGAAGATGACATGCAGGTGTAGATGATGAGTAATCAGCAAAGTAATTTGTTTTTGGATGAGTAATGTGGAATGAGTAATTGATCGATTGGAGACAGGTGTAGCCTAATTAGGGTGCCAAGCTTCTGGTCAGTTATGGTCAATTAATGGAACAAGTATTACATTTAACCTTGTTTGATGGTAGTGATATATCATGGAGATTATTCAGTGAAGATGAGTATGTATCTATCTGGTTTAGCTGGTTTTTACATGATTTATAATCATGTGCAGAGCTGAGAAATTCCTCTATCACGAACAGGACCTCTTCATGTACCAATACAGACACACGTCAAATGAAAGTATTCAAGAGATAATTTCCAGCTGTGTTTTGGTGAAGCCACTTAAGCTGTAATTACACGATTCATTATTTTAATTCTTTAAATGAGGGCCCTATAATACTAGTCTATGCAAATAAGAATAATGTGCATGCCTTGCTAATAGAAAGACACTTCTACCATAAAGTATCTTGAGAGGACATGTTCGTAGCTTCTTCTGCTCCAGCGGGAATGAAAGTACTAAATGTGACAGTTGAAGTACGCTCTCTGTGCTGACGTACAGAGAACATTTCTATGTAATTATCCAACTTAATATCTCCTGTACTGATCCGCGCTAATGTGGGATCTGACAACACGGCAGATATGTTCTGTTATCTCCCATATGTCGAGCGTTGATCACAGAAGCCGTTGGAGAGTTGATGTTTACTCTGAAATAGGGCAGAAGCTCTGGGAATCAAACTGTTTCTTCTCCTGGTTTAAGGCTACGCTTCTGCATGGGCCTCTGTCTAAGATTAGCATCTCCTATATGTTGAGTTTAGAGTCGAAAAACCATCAGAGATTTTGTTGTTTACATTTAGATGGAGTCATGCCTCGAGGGATGTTAGTCTTTCCTGCCTTTCTGGCCTCCATGCTATCAATATCTCAATTTACTGAACAAACTTTTCAGTCTCTTTGGGGGGAAATCACTGTAGGTCATAGATGATTCTAGATCAAAAATAAACCACATGTTAGTTGAGATGCAATATGTTCCAATATATGACCTCTGCCATGGTACAAACATGTATCTATTCCAGAGAATGTGCTCTCTAACTGTAGTGCTCTATATTGCTTCAAGCCAAGTTTTATTTCAGTTTAGTTCTCCTGGCTGTTTCTTTTATTTTTTATCTATCTAGCTTATATGTTCTGTCCTTGAGTAGCAGGAATATAGGGTTAGTAGCCAACACATTCTTCTATGGTAGTGTATTGCAGCTATTAATGTGTGATTGTGTGTGTGAATGGGTGAGTGAGTGGCAAAACTTGTCACTCATATGTGCTTTGGATAAAAGCACTATATGAATGCAGCTATTGGCCTTTTATGTTGCGAGAGGGCTAAGAACATGTGGTGGGTACTCAAAGGGAAAAATGTTTTATATAGAATCTGAATGAAATGTTAAACTGATGTAGAATAACTGAGAACTCTACAGATAAGGTTTTAAAGAATGCAGTGACCCGTGTGAACTCAAATCTCTCTCTCTAAACACTATTTGAGCTTGATAATAAAATACACTTCCAGTAGTCAATGTCAAGGTAGTACACTATATGACCCAACTTAAGTGTACCATCATTTTGGAACGTACACATGGGAATACGTGCCTATTCGGCCAGAAGAGAGGCCAGGCACTGCTAGAAGGCCAGGCTCTTCTAATTCCTCCTAAAGATGTTCAATATGGTACAATAAGGAACAGGGGAGCTTTCACCAAACTGTTGCCACAAAGTTGGAAGCATCCAGTTGGCTAAAATGGCTAAAATAGCTGCCATAGCTATAATCTCTTCTTCATCCAGCTTTACAGTAGGCACTATGCACTTCAGTTCAGGTAGTGTTCTCCTGACATCAGCCAAACCCAGATTCAGACTGCCAGACAGTGAAGTGTGATAGATTACTGCAAAGAACATGTTCCCACTGATGCAGAGTCCATTTGCGGTGTGCTTTACATCACTCCGGCTGACACTTAGCATTCTGCATCGTAATGTGAGGCATGCGGGAAGCTACTCATTCATGGAAACCCACTTCATGAAGCTCCCGCCGGACAGTTCAATGTTTCTTCCAGAGGCAGGGTGCAACCCTGCAGTGAGAAATGCAACAGATGATGGGTGATTTTTACTCACCACAAGCTTCAGCACGTGTTAGCTCTAAGGCTGTGTGCTATACCACTTGTTGACTGAGCACAAAGGGGGCATCCTTTGACATGGCATCCTATTCGTCACATCAGAGATGTACGAGCGGAACAAGGGTCTGAGAACAGATTGTTTTATGTGCTGTACACATTGCAGATCACCTTGAATTCCTGATTTGTGCTACAGTATCACAATAAAATAATAATAATAACATTTGATAAACCAGCACACTACATTGGAAAAAATTGGATTCAGTCCCCTATTTGATGTGTAGTCATTTGTGAGAATGTATGAAAAAATAAATTAACTCATGAATGGATTAATCCTTTAAATATATTACCAGTTTATCTCATGAATAATAAGTTGTTTGTGTTCTGGACATCAGCTAGAGAAGCTGTAACTCAGTTCATGGATCACGTGTATGTGTGGGCCATGTGATTACTCGCAGTGACAGATATGTGTGAGCGTGTAGATGAATGCTGCAGGTTGAGTTGAGGCAAACAGGATATTGTATCAGAGTAATGTATGGCCAGTGCAGCACGACAGTAGGCAGGCTGTTTATGTATTAAATATGAGTTCTGCTCAGAGGAAATAAAGTACACTCGACATGTTTATTTTTCCATATGTTAGCTGTTTAGCACTGCTACACCCCAAGGACTTCAGGGATCCTCAGTGTGATAAACGGGCCGCTTCTCTTCTTAATTTATCCTAAATTTACAGTATATGCCTCTTGTGTGCCTATTGACATTAAATCATAGATGAACCTCAGTATCCATCTCTGGTATTCAGCCTCGGTATGCTCCAGCATCCACAGGTGTGGACTGTGAATGTTCTGCCTGCAGTGCAGATTACTACTTCTACTTCTGTTTTTGATAGAGCATGCATATGAATCAGTAGGATTTTGCAGTACCAGACGAATGCTTGGGCACAGCTACTCATTCAGTGGTTTTACTTTTATTTTTGGAACATTGCATCACGACGATGACCTGGCCTTCACAATAACATGAACCCAGCTGAGCTGGTTTGGGACGAGATGGACTGCAGCGTGGAGGAAACGTGCTCAGTATATATGAAAACTCTTCCAAGAACATCTGTTGGAAGAGTGTGATCATCACAGCAAAATGCGGTTATTTGAAAAACCTTACCATTATTTTTTGCTGTTTTGTGGTAACCACATAATTCCATATGTTTTATATTTATATTAACATGTCTTCACAATAACAAACCACTAAGTGAACTGCTACTGACTATACTATACTAAGACTGTTGTCTTAGTATAACCAGACCTGATCTGGTTATACTAAGACAACATGACACAAACTTGCATGAACTTCGTGGTACTACTCCAACATTTAATACATCTTTCACAGCCTGAGCTAGTAATAGTATGCATCCAGTTTAACATACACTTTGGAGTCAGGTTAACTGAATGCCTTTTAAAACAAATATGTAATTATTCAAAGTACGCACAACTTATTGACACACTGAGTCTGTAGGATTTGTGGGGGCTTAACCACATAAAAGGTTGGATAATCTCATAGACCATAGTAATGTATTTATGCCAGCAATGACTTTGAGGCGGTTTAGGATGCTGGTGAAAAAAGTTATAACCAAAGCACAAAAGTTTCAAGTTAATGAGTAGTGATGACCATCGACCAACTACAGGACACAAGCAGCTGCCCCACCCAGTACTACTTCCTGTATTGCAAGTCAAACAAGCTTAGAGATATATCAACATTTTACAATGTTCCCAAACCAAAAACTAAATCTCTGCCCTCTAACTTAATTGATGTTAGAACTATATACTGTAAGACACCTCAGTCTCACTGCCTGCAGATAAATGGAACGAAGACATTAACGGACAGCACTCTGATCAAAGGTTACACGGTCTGTGAAATGGAGCTCTGAACCTCACCTGACAGAAAATACAGCAGACAGCAGATCTACTCCATCAAATGGGCCTCTATGACAGCAACACGAGCACACATTGATACACTGCATTAGTAACTACTTCTATTCATTTTGGACACATCCAGTCATTTTGGTCAGGAGTCATGACCATCCTTGATTACTCTTGAGAAGACGACAACTCCTTATGACGAATACATGTTGAAATAACACGGTGCCTGGTGACTGTTGCCCCAGTACTTAATTTAAATAAATACTTCATCAGGGTGTCATAGAACATGAGTGATGGAAGTAACACAGACAGACAATTAGAATTTGTTTACTTCTGCAAGAGCAGATTGGACGTGAGGGAGCAATAAACAGCAGGAAGCCTGAACAAAAGCTATTGCATTTTTATATTTTGTGAAAGAGCTGCTGTGGGTGGTGTTGTTAGTTTGTCTTATAAGTAGTATTACAGTTATACAGTCCTTGTTACACTGTTTAAATAGCCCTATAGTCCACCACGGAGTTCCACAAGGTTCAGTGTTAGAGCCCCTTCTTTTCATCATCTATCTCCTCCCTCTTGGCATCATATCGGCACTATGGTATTCATATTCACTTTACACTTTTACACTACATATCTCATTCACACATTCATTCACTGATGGCATTTGTTGCCATGCACCATGCCAACTGCTCATCAGGAGCATTTAGGAGCCAACCATTTATACGCCTTTATAGACACTAATGGCATAGCCTTCTAGTGTAAATCGGGGTTCAGTATCTTGCCCAGGACAGTTCAACATCCAAATGAATTGTAAATTTTAGTAATTTGGCAAAATAAAATGTAAATGAATGCATTCTAAACATGAATATTAGGAGTTTGTTCATGAGATTAGCAGTGGGTGGCACAAAAGTACATATTTATGAAAAGCGGTGCAGAAAATAGGCATTTGTGTTTGTTCCATGTGCATCATAGATCAGATATGTGTGGAGCAATCATTGATGGATTGTAGAACTATGAGGAATAGAAACACCCGGTCAGTCATGTGACTTCAATGAACTTATTCAGAAAGTGTTTCTACAGTATCTCCCTTTGAGATAACTCAGTTCTTTCTAATGTGATACTTTAAAATACATCAAAATATGTTGATGGAGACACTATCATGAAAACTCAATATATGTGTATTACTGCAGTGATAACTACAGCTAGGGACTGCATTATATCGAGGGGTCAGTTCTTGGTCCTTCCCACATAAATGGGAGGGGTTATGATGTTAAAAAATATCTCTTAATAAAATGACAGGTACAACACCATCCAACTGTGAGCTATATTCATAAACTAGTTTTTTTTTTTTTGATAAGACAAAAAAGGTCCACACTGTAAATAAGATACAGTATCAGCCATCATGTGAACCTTCCTCTGCCATACATCTTGATAGCAATCTTTTATTTTAATAGATTTTGAAATGGAACCAGTTACATGAAATTGCTATGTGGTTTATCTTTGCTTTAATTGGTGTATTGATGATGGTGGGCTGGTTTCAGCAGCGATGTGGTAATCACTAAAAGCCATTTAGCTCTAGGATCTGATCTCTGCTTTGTCAGTCCAGTCTTATCAGCCAATACCTCCAGGAAAAATCTTCCATACATATTTATAGACTGGGATTTTGATCCTGACAAGAAATGATTAGATGATTATAAATGGGGAAGATTATGAATTGGGATGATGATTGATAGCTGGGGAGCACGTAGAGGTTTCAAAACATTGACAGTATAATCATGTATGCACTAATTATTAGCCATAGCTTTAACCCTTACGGAACTTAAATGTCAGATCAGTTTTAATATTACCTTGGTAGCAATTTACAAGCAAATTTGTGTGAAAGCCAAAACTCCAAAGATCTAAGACTCAAACTAGCTCTCACAAATGTATCAAGACGATATATCAAAACGCTGTCAAAACACAGACTCCTTAATTAACATTTGTAACACCCACATTAAGGCATTAAGATACAATTAATTGGTAAAGATCTATTTGCATTACTCCACTGCTTTCATCTAATTTTTCTCCCTCCCACACACATTTAGCAGCTTCAGGCCTATTTTATGAACTAAAGTGACTGGGCACACTGGAAGTAAAATCAGTTAAAGACGTGGGTGCAAAATACATACTGATGACACTTTCTAGTGTGTACCACACATGTACTGAATTTTAAAATGTTCCATAAATGTGGGTGGAAAAAAGCGTCTCCAGCTGCATGGCTTCACATCAGCATCAACAGGGCTGTATCCTGACGCTTACCTTCTTTCTAATGATTGTTTAGGAAATGATTCACAGGCGCAGCATTCTTCCTTCATTGAAGTCGCCGTGGTTTCCTGTTAAAAAAACAAAGTGAAAACAGTTCAAGTCCACAGGCAGGCACACAAATGTAGAGAAAACTTGGTCAACTTGGAAACCTGAGAACCACCAACTGAAGCACTAATGGTACATAGACTTTTCTCACACAGCAGACACCTTTTTCATCACGGAGTAATGTTAATGATGCATATCATTAATGCTCTACAGGTGTGCCACTAAGCCGTGCAGGTGAGTGCCTGCACGAGCGTACATTACCAGAATGAAGTCATTATTCAAGTCCAAATGCATGTTGTGAGGAAGATCTGTTGTTGGTCATTCAAACCTTTCAATGCTGTCACGTCAGTGGTGATACTGTGGTGATGATAGTTGATACAGCTGCACACATTCAGTGGTTATAGAGTTCATGGTAAACAAATAGTCACAAAGTGGTTCAAGGGGTAACGTCTAGGGCAGGCATGGGCAAACTGCTCCACAAAGGGCCGATGTGGCTGCAGGTTTTTGTTCCAACCAACCAAGAGCACACAGTTTGACCAATCAACTCTCTGAAGACTGAGATCAGTTGATTAAAAGAGTCAAGTCTGGTGTGCTGCTGCTTGGTTGGAAAGAAAACCTGCAGCCACACCGGCCCTTTGTGGAACAGATTGCCCATGCCTGGTCTAGGGTAATGTTGATCGGTTGGTTGTCGACAGTCGGATGGATTGGGTGGGGGTAAGATTTGATACAGATGTTCATGGTCCAAAGTCTGAATGACTTTGGTGATCCCCTGCTGCAGCAGCGAGCATTAGCGAGGTCATCCACAGTTATCGTGTGATTACAAAAAAAGTGACATTTTTCTATATATCAAATGTGCATATTCTCATCCTTCCCATCCTTCTCCAGTCAGACTTTACAGTCCTATTGACCAATTAAAAGGAGTTTTGTTCCATCCTGTACAGGATAGATAGGATAGAAGAAGGATAGCTTTGGATAAAAAAATGTTTTGAGTTTCGATTCAATAATGACAAGATTATTCATTTGTTATATTTATTATTTTTTATTGTAAGTGCAACTTTTCAGTTGAAGTACTCTTATTTGTTATTCTCCTCTTTTATTTATTTATTTATTTTTTTGTATTTGTATTCACCTTCCTCTGTTTATCAGTACTTGCTTTTGTCTTTGTGCTGTAACAAACTGCATTTCCCCTCTGAGGTTCAGTGAAAGCTTATCTTATTTAGTTCAAAGCACCACTGCTACGTACGGCTTCACAGAGCCACGAGCGTATATGTAACTGATGCGATCATTATCATGTGCATCAGTTATTTACTGAGGAATAATTCACCACCTACAGAGACAAGCATTACCTGGACACCATTTTTCACTTGAGAAAGTGTCCACATACACACAGGTCATGTTTGAATTTGGTGACTGTGTTTTAGTTACTTCATATTTCTCAAAGCCTTATTTCTGAATCAAGCTCAGTAGTTCCATGAGGCTTCCAAATCTGCACCCAGAATATTGCAAAGCATTCATTAATAATTTCCACTGTAGTCCCCATAACTCTCGACCCAGTAGAGGAAAGAAGGATAGCGTGGTATGGTCAGGAATTAATTTCTGAATCTTTACTTTTCCAACGACAGAACTGGCAGATTCACACAGGATTAATGGAACTTACGACCTCTGTTATTAATACAAATCACAGCACTACCACTAATAATACAATTTCCATGTGAACAGAGTTTATGTGAGCACGGAGCAACTGGAAAGCTTGAACTGGCCTGTTTTAACATTTACCTGTTAATGCATTTTACCGATAGAGGAGCAAAAGTGCCACAACTACATAAATAAAAAATAAATTAAATTAAATACAGAAACGTGTCATTAAAATATTGATTCATTCAAAAAGCATATATATTTGTTTCACTATTTAATATATTTCATTTTATTATTTCATGGTCATGTGTTGCAGTGCTTCATGAATTTATTTTATCGGTCAAACTCGCTCATTAAAGTCAGTGGGCGGGGATAATGCTAATCTAGTCTGATCCATTACTTTGGTCTGAAATAGAGTGTCTGGATAGAGACGATGGCAGGTATCTGCTATGACTGAGCCTGAGCCGGAGCAGCTCTGCTCAGGGCCTCCTCAATCAAATTCGCTGCCTCTCTCAGCAGCTTCGGGCAAGTTCTGGACATTTTGTCCCGCACCTTGCATGCTGTCTGGGGCTAGCAGGACTGAGCCTTCCATCTGATTTTTAGTTATTGCAAATAAAGTTTTGTTTAGAGTATCTAAACCAACGCAGAGGTGAATAGCGCCACACAGTGTATTGGAATGTGTTCACTAGCTCTGCATCAGTACATTATCTGGAGATGATTTCCCTTGATTTGATGCACAGGGTAACAGGATACAGGTAACAGTAACAGGATCCGCCTACCAACTTTGATTCAAGCAATTATTTAATGGTGTATTTATTTAATTTTGGCACTTTTAGTCCTCCATATTTACCTAGCTGTGTGTGTGTGTGTATGTGTGTGTGTGTGTGTGTGTGTGTGTGTGTGTGTGTGTGTGTGTGTGTGTGTGTGTGTGTGTGTGCGCGCGTGAGAGAGATAGAGAGAGAGAGAGAAGAAAATGATAGTTTGTGTATGAGGGGGAGAGTGATGCATATAATGAGAGACAGGCTGTGTGAGATGGAGGTAGGTGTTTGTCAGGGTTTCAGTGAGTGCCATGTTCCGCTCTGGACAGCCTTACAAGGGAAAACCACAGGCCGTCTCTTCCCTGTGTGTGTGCATGTGTCTGTATGCGTAGGTTCGTGTGAGTGTGTGTGTGTGTGTGTCTGCGTGCATGCATGTGTGTATGTGGTGTCCTTGCAGAGTAGCAGCAGACTGCATTATCATGTATGGCCTGTCTCTGGCTGACCACTAGAATCCCTGATGCCATCCTGACACTCTGCAGACAAATCAGTCAGCCATGTAAAGTTATCCAGTCATTCAGTGAGGAGAAAAAACATGGTGCCACTGAGCAGCCATAAACACATTCAATTTGTCCTAAAAGCATCTGCTCAGTGAGCTGGGGAAAAACCACCACACCCTGCAAATAAATAGAAAGCATTGGGTAGTTACTTTTATCATCTGTAAAAACAATTTAATTGGACGATGCGCCAACAAACATGCGCAGTACGTTTATATTTTCTTCAGCAGTTTTTTGTGGAAACTTGGGTACAATCTTCACTATGTTTGGATGGAAACTGGTGGAAAGATGATGATTAATTAACAGCCAATTTACCTTTAAAATGTGTGTATTTGTTATACAATACAATATAAAATGTTTAGAACATAGACCTATACTTTAAATAGGTTAAGTGCACCTTTCTGATTTTGCACAAGGTGAATTTGCATTGAAACAGAAAAGAAGTTGTTCACTGTATCTCAACTGATGATCAAGTCATCATTCATGCTGGTGTTAAAGAGTCCTAAAAACATACAACTGCTCAACTGCTGGAATGAAGGACCTGTGGTAGCTCTCCTTCTTACATGGTGGGAGTAGCAGCCTGCTGCTGAAGGAACTTCTTAAATCCTCCACGGTCTCATGCAGGAGGTGAGAGGAGTTGTTCATGATGGATGTCTGCTTTACTAACACCCTTCTCTCCCCCACTTCCTGGACCTCTTGACCAGTGTGCTGAGTCTTCTCCCACTGCTTCTTGACTAACACAGATGCCACCTCAGTCTCCTCAGTAAGACCCTTTGACCCTTCTTATACAGAATGTCCATGTTGTCCGACCAGTCCAGTTTGTTGTTGAGGTGTTTATACGCTCCCATCATGCCTAGATGTTCACCGGTGTGGTCATCTGAAGTCGATCACCATCTCACCTTCATCTTGCTGCCGTTGAGGTGGAAGTGGTAGAGATCGCACCAGTTGATGTCCTCTTCTTTACTTCATAGCCACAGGACTTTTTTTTTAGCAACTTCAAAGAAAATATATTTCTAGAATGTTTCTAGTGACAAATCTAATGAGTCAGTTGAGAACATTGGTGGTAAAGTGAGGAACATACTCAAATCTATGTGAAGGATAATGAAGAGTTAGAGCGGGACATTGACTAATCAGAAATTCAGTGGTCATCATAGTTTGGTGTCCGATCCCTGGTTCCCCCAGTCTGCATGTAGGAGTGTCTTTGAGCAAGATACCGAACCCCAATTTACTCCTGAAGGCTGTGCCATCGATGTGTGGATGATTAGCTCCTGTCTGACGAGCAGTGGTCTTGCATGGCAGCCAATGCCTTCAGTGTATGAATGGGTGAATGCCATGTGCTGTGTAATAATGCAATATATTCCCATGAATGCTCCCCAGTCAGCAGCTCGTCTGGCAGCATCACATACAGACAGGAGTCCCTTACTCTCTGCCTCTCTACATAGGGAGAAGCCTACCTCCTGCTCTGGCACTGAACGTTGGCACTGCATTGATATTGTGACATGAAGAATTGTACTTTATGTGCACAACTCTTAGGGGATATACTGGGATCTGAGGCAATACTAAAAAGTGCAGTGTAAAAAAAAAAAAAGAGAGCCAAAAGCAAAGCCCCATTAGACAGGAGCCAGGAAGAGGAAGAAGCCATTCTTAGTTTCCTGGGCTCAAAGCCAACTCACGTACACTGCATCATTCTTAATGAAGCACAAACAATCAGCAGGAGAAGCATCAAAAGGACAACTGTAGTGGTAGTGTTTAAAGTTTTTATATGGTACCTGTCTGGTGAAAGGTTATGTACTGTACCATGCTCCTGGCTTAACCACAGTGGCATGGCATGATACTGACATGGTCCAGCATCCGTCCATTATGTCTGTCAGAACAGCAGCTTTACTTTGTTTTGACTTTATACTACATAAGCTAGATAAGGACAGGTAAGTGTAACATGGCAGTACATTTAAAGATGGCTATAAGGTAACAGATGTTTGTGTTGGAGCTTTGGAATATAATCAAGACATCTCTTCACAGCCTGACCTGATGCTATACAATCTATGGATTTGTCAGCCAGAACAACTTTGAAGCAGCTATAAGACAAACAGCAGAGTCTGCCACAATAATTCAACACAATGAGAATGGATACTTATATACAGCTGCAGAGGTACTCATCCAGTCTGCTCCTGATGCCTTCAGAGGTAAGGCAAACTGTTGATAATTTGAATAAATAAGTCTGGCAATAGACTATCCCTCTGTAAACACACTTTCATCCAAAGAAAGAGATTAAATCAGTCCCAGCACTCTTGGAAAATGTATTAATAGAATTTTAAAAATGCTTGTAACGGAAAGCACAACAAGCGCACACAACCTGATGACAGTTTGATTGATCTTCTGTACAGGAGGAAAAAGGTTGTTGCTGCACTATTAAACCAAATTGCTGAGCCGCTGGATACATGTTTTACATTGAATACCCAAGAGATGAGCCATTTTCAGTAATGCAAGTAAAACATCCTGCCCTCCTGAACCTGAATGGACAAGCCCTAACCAACAGACTAAGCCAGAATTGTTTCAGTCCGCTGCCATGGATGTAACAAGAAAGCTGGATTCAGTTAGGCAGAGTTGTCAAATTGTCCCACCTTTCTGTGGAATGAATAGACTCCATCTTTATCTTTAAGGGTCCTAAAAAGTATCACCTCTCTGCAGTACAGTTGTGATAAGAAATAATTTAATATAAGAAAAAGGTCCATTTACACTATTCGCCCAGAGACATGTAATATAAATATCTCATTATATAACCCCTTACCACTAACACTACTATATAGAGAACCATTGTTAGCCATTGTTGGCTTGGACTGGCTGGTTAGTTTATGACTTTTAATAGCAACGATTTTGACTCGTCAAACACGTGTGTACCATTATTATTACCACTGACACATTCCAGTAATTGTCAGAATGGAGCCAGTTTCATGGAGCCAGTGCTTTCCCATTCATAGTTAAAAAAGTAATAGACTCATGTGTCTAGGAAGAAAAACAACGTATGGGAGAGAGAGAAGGGGAGTTAATGACATGCAGCAAAGGGCCACTGAGTCTCTGTGTACATGGGGCACAAGCTCTACCAGGTGAGCTAATGGGGTACACCAATGTACAAACATTTGTCAGGGAATAGAAATATTGATAAATCTTGATAAAAATACAAAACGTTTACATATTGAAATATCATTCAATATCATATCAATGGTTCATCATTTCCAACCAAGGGCTTAGGGCAGGGGTCGGCAACCCAAAATGTTCAAAGAGCCATATTGGCCCAAAAAAACAAAAACCATACCTGTTTGGAGCCACAAAAAATGAAAAGCCTTATATAAGCCTAATACTGTATGAAGGCAACATAGGCTGTCAGTATATTAGCTATATAAGCACATTAAAATGTAGGCTACAAATACAAAATGAGCATTCATGATTAAATGGTTATTTTCCCTGCAGCGCATCCTGGAGAGAATGACACACCACGTGACTACTCTGCTGTACGATATTTGGTGCTTCAAGATTAACTTCCATTACAATATTAATGTTTCATGTTTTGTTGCATTGATTAAATTCTAGAAATACAAGAAACAGAAATACAGATTTTTACTGTCATTTTTTTTTTTTTTTTTTTTTACGAATTGAGAAAAAAACACAATGGGATGTGCATAATAGGCCTCCTGTAATTTCAGACCTCAGTATGGAAATGAAATGCAGTCCTCTTCAAACCTCAATGACAATACAACTCTTCCCTTTCTGCCTTTATCTGGGCAACAGAGTGCAATAACACGCAGCCTGCAATTGTAAAAATAAAACAGCAGCCTTTTGAAAAGGTAAGTAGGCTATTTAAAATGAAAATAAGCCAATTTAATTTCAATTTCTTTGCATTATCCTATTTTCTTTCGTTTTCCGCAAATGCCAAGTTAAGTAGCCAGTCAGTGCAAAAGAGTAAAATACACAAAACAATCCTTTTTTTTCTTCTCCCCCTTACGCGGCATCAGACAAAAATGAACAGTCACAAACGAGTAAGAAGAACGGTAAGTAGAACGGCCGGAATTAATAACTGCAGTTGCACTTTTTAAGTCCCAACTGGGTGCTCGGCTGCAAATTTACCACGTTTTACCTGGAAATGTCGCTCCAAATTGCCCTTCTTGTTATTTGACAACTTCTCATTGCAAAGCAAACACGCAGGCAATCCTTCATCATCGGCAATGAAAGCAAACGATTCTGTCCATTCTTCCTTAAATCCTCTGTTCTCATCAGCAATCTTCCTCTTTTTGCCTTTGGGATCCATGGCCCATCACACACCCCGCTGGTTTACAACAGCCACCCGCCTGTCACCGTGCTGCACTGTGTGTCGCAGGCTATGACGCAATTCTGCTATTTGGCGCAATTCTGAAATTCTGTATTTATTACATACATTTTTACAGAATAAGAATGTTTGTGTCAGGTTTCCCCCCTAAAGAAACCATATTCAAACAACAAACAAAAAATCATTCTTTTTCCATTTTCACACATTTCTGAAAAAGCTCCAGGGAGCCACTAAGGGAATGCTAAACAGCTGCACGCAGCTCTGGAGCCGCGGGTTGCCGACCCCTGGGTTAGGGCTAAGGGTCATAATTCCCTGTAGGCTTGATCAACATTCCAACACAATTTTGGATGGAAGCCATCAGTGCACGTCAGGCTGCCCTTGCTTTATTAAGTGCAGCCCACAAAAAATGTGATCTGATCTTTTTACATTTCAGATACGATGATGATGTGTTCATGATTACTCTATATGCCACATATGACACATATCTGACACATGGCTTTAATCTGTTTTTGCTCCATCTGAGTACAGTCAGATGATCGAGGATGTATCAAAAGGACAGCGGAATCAAGTTGACGGGGAATAAACGCCTGCTCTGTCAGGGTGTGCAGATGAGATGATTACTGACATAGATGGAGAGAGGTCAGAGAGGAAGGAGGGCTCATGGGAGGATTAAATGTCATAACAAGGACAACACAAGGGAGTAAAGGTCGGAGAGAGAAAGACATAGGACAGATAAGGATGGCTGGAGAAATGAAGAGAGACAGGCAGTGGAGGATAGGAGAGAGAGAGACACAGGGAGAAACCAAAGTAAATGATAATTAAGGACAAGATTGGCAGCAGACTTTCTTTAATAGAAAAATGTTTTGCTCTACGATGGCAAGCCTGTTTATCTTACTAAAACAGCAGATATGCACTGGTTTCAAGACAAACAAAAATATCTTTCTGATAATTACATTAACTTAAATGAGATTATCTCGAAGCAAACATGACTAGGACCATTTCATCCACTCTGTAGCAGACTGTTCCCATAGAAGCTGTTTTCATCCTTAAAGTAATTTCTCTTGTAAAAAAAAATAAAAAAAAATAAAAAATTGGAAACATGTCTGATAAATCTAAACCTTAAAGCATCTGTGCTGCTTGTTGAAGTTTGTTTTCGTGTGTGGTATGGGCTCAATGTTGCCCCTTGTGGTCATGAGGTTTGGTTTTATTTCCATCTTCAGTAATGAAGCTATTATGGCTTGGCACACCGGAATGAGGACAAGGGACACAAAGGTGTAACCTTTGGGAAGTGTTTCCAAACAGTATTTTTGGAATACTTTCATCAAAAGAGCATTGCAGAGCTGCTTCTGTAGAGCTTTTCTACAGGAAGTATGTGGTACTGTCTCCATGCAGTGGACGGGTAAAGATTTGGTGGCAATTTTTGCCCTGTATTGTCTCTAAACTGTGTTTTTGTATTTCCTGTTAATTCATTGCAATGAGTGTGAGAGTGTGTGTGTGTGTGTGGTGTGTGTGTGTGTGTGTGTGTGTGTGTGTGTGTAAGACTATTAAATTAATCCTGTTTTTTTTCCTTCAGACTCTGCTTTTTTCTTGTGTTTATCTATTCATGGAGTGAATACAGCCTCAGGATGAGACAGAATTTTCGTTTAAGTTTTTCAGTAAGTCTTTGTTTTTGCATTCACTTTGTCTTCAGCTGCGCCACATCTAAACCGTGTTTCATGTTAAGTCTGTCAACAGTTGGAACAACTTTTTATAGTTCCACAATAAAATACATTCACAGGCACACTGGACCTTTATTCAGTGTTTTATGTTAATGACTACATGAAACAAAAAACAGTGAAACATTGCAAGATAATTCAGCAAACAACATTGAAGCCGGGGTCACGTGTGCACCACAGCATGCCTGACACGGGTACTGTTCACACAAGTGGTAGGCCCAAAGGACCCTAGCTCCATGAGTTCTTTTGACTGTCCAGGTCCCATGGATCAAGGCCTGGTGCTTGCCCTCTCAGGTAAAGCTCTTTCTTGGCTGATTCTGGTGGGATCTGTGGACAACTTTTACTCAAGCCCCTCTCCTGAGACCAAATTACTTTTCTACCTGAAGACAATTCCCCAAAAGCACAGCTCTCAGTGTCACAGGTATATATGATCCCCTCTACCACAATAAGGTGGTAATTCTTTGAGGGGCTTGGAGTAGAGCCCCTGCTCCTTCCCACCTGAACTAGCCAGAGATCCATAACACACTGCACACATTATGTAGCTCATCTAGCTTGGGCATGGTGCGAGGTCCCCAAGGAGGAGCTGGAAAATGTTGGTGGAGAGATGGTGATCTTCTGGGTTACCTTGAGTAGCTACTGTCACCAAGACCCAGCCCAAGATAATTGTCAGAAAATGGATGGATGGATGGATGGATGGATGGATGGATGGATGGATGGATGGATGGATGGATGGATGGATGGATGGAGTAGTTGTCTGTAGTTAATTGTGCTTGTCTACCATGGCGCTCTGTGAGGCTGTACATCTTGGTGTATTAAGCTAACGTGCTTACATTAAGCATGTCAATGTCCATCCTTCTTTAGCACTTCATCATGCTGTGGTTATAGAATTGTAATTGGTTTTGCGGGTATTTAGCCCTGAAGAAAAGTATTAAACAAATCTAAATTTTGATTTGATTATGATGCTAAATAAAAAGTCACAAAATCACACAGTTATTGCGGTTTCATTGCAATTCTACCAGTTGTTGAGAAAATTCACTAAAAGTCACAAATCAGACTACACTCATGGTGGCAGTCGACGATGGGTCACAGGAGATATTCACAGGATAACTGAGACATTTCATCTGTTGGTGGAGCTACAAAAGATTTAGATTCTTTGATTTGTAGCTTTTCTAGAACCAACGCGGTGGCTGTGGCTCGGAGTTAGAGCAAAGGCTCAGCCATCGGTGTGTGAATGTGTGTGAATGGTTAGCTCCTTAAACTGATGAGCAGTTGGCTCGCATGGCAGCTAATGCCATCAGTGCATGAATGTGTGTGAATGGGTGAATGAGATAAGTGCAAAGCACTTTAAGTGGTCTGAAGACTAGAGAGGTGCCATATAAGTACAGTTCATTTACCATTTAATGCTAGCACAGGTACAAACGCATTCTGCTATGGCTGAAAGACCAGGGCCCAGTTCAAATCATGCAAGTGAGGTAGCTGGCTTTGTTGATGAATTTTGCTGTCTATGGTTTAACTTAAAAGGTCAACTAATTGGACGTACATCATACCTTAACTCAGAGTTTATTAGCATCACGTCATAGCCTCCATGTGTACAGACCAGACTGCTGCAGTATTTTGGAAAATATACAGTGTAGAAATCACAGTTTTCAGATCAGATCTACATTTAATCCAATCCGACCAGGATAATCCTGTCAGATCACTTTTGAAATACTGGACCCCTGGAGAAGAAAAAAAACTTTTCTGCTGGATAAAAAGGACAACCCGAGGTAGAGCTTGGAGAGTCAGGGCCATTCAACATCCAGAAGAAAAAAAATACGCCAGAGAACTGGACAGCTCTTCAGTTTTCATTTTAAAACATATATATTTTTTATATATTTATATTGTTTATACTTGATTTTCTTTATCTTCCATAGATTTTTACTTAATGTTTCTATCTGTTTGCACCAGTTAGACTAGGACAAATTCCCTGTAAGCAAAAACCTAAAAACTATAAATCTAATTCTGATTCAGAAGACAAAAAATACAAAAATCAAGCGGACTAAATACATGTACATGAGATGTTAAGTGTCAGGCAGAGCTAGGATACAATGAATGGGTAAAGCATTCACTGGAAAATTAAATGGAATGCTTTCACCTACATTATGCAGGATGAGTAAAAACGTTTCAATGTTATGAGCCTAAGTCAGTGAATGGAGCTGTAACGGGGAACGTGCCTAATCAAGATTTGCTGCGTTTATCTAAATCACTGTGATTGTTTCTCTGCCAGGCATAATCACTGGTGGAAATGTTCTAACCCACAGGGAGTGGTACATCCAGAGGAAAAACATGACAGTAGCAGCTGTGTGTCCCCTACAGGTGTCTGAAGAGACATATTGAAGCCTGGAGTGCTGGTAACTGCTCACTGCTGTCTTGGGATTCACTGCAGCTACATTTGGTCAAAGGCAAGGAAGCCTGGATGGAGCAAGAAAGAACTAACTGATTGACAGACACCTCAGACACCTGTCAATCAAGCAAATGAGCCACTATGCACAAAGCATTTGAGCCTCAACACCCATAATGGCACAAAGGACTTCAAAACACTAGAAGAATAGAAACTAGCTGTTTCTTAGGAAACTGATGTTCGCGGCTGGATTTAATAGCTGTTACATATTTAGGAGTAATCATCTAGTGCATGCAGAGAGACTGCAGCTTGAAGTGGTTACATCCATGTCCAAAGTACGGCCGTGCATTGTCGTTTAAAAAATAAAAATAAAAGATAATTGTGACAATGGAAACAAAACTGTTAGAGAACAGTGCATTTGTATGTAACTTTTATTGGTATTTTTCATTTTTAAAATGTTAGTATTGCCCCCGGGCATCTCCAAATTGTCAAATCTGGGTCTCTTTGAAGAAAACGTTTGGACACCCTGGCATACATAAAGCAATTTTACCCAAAGCACTTATACACAGAGCACATCAAGAGAGGCAGAGATACATTGCAAAGCACTAAATGACCCATCAAGAACAATTGGAACTCAAGTATACATTGACGTGTGGAGGCTTCAGGGGTAAGGGGATCGAACACCAACCCTGGATCACAGAATCACCCACTCCACAGTTGCTTTTTTATTTCACCTCCACCGTTACTTCATTAATGTGATGTCATTTCTGTTGGCACAGGCTGTAGGAAGTCAGGCTGCCTCCAGTTCCTTGACGGCCTCCAACTGCCCACTGTCTTCATGTTACTGTCTGTCTAAGTCGGCTTTATCGGCCTCGTATATTGTGTTGGTGAGTGGACGAGCAACGGATTATATGCCAAAGGACCTGTTTTACTTTGTTATTCCGGCAGATGACAGGAAAAAAATGAGTACACATATGCTTCATTCAAAATGAGGCATTGTTAATAAATTGGTTGGCACGTGGCAGGAGATCCGATTCATCAAGTTACTGTGTCCTTCAATGTCTGTATTTATGTCAAAATCTGTTTTCAGACTTTACTCAGCTACAGAGATTGAAAACGTAAAAGTGGCTGATGCACAGGAATAAACTAAACACCTATATGACCACCGAGCTGACCTTACGCAATAGTCAGACAGCTTGCAGAGCAAAATTATCACTAGTTGTATAATTGCTATTTAATCCTGAGACAGGTTGCTATAATGTGGTTTAGCTCACCCTGTGTGGGTGAGCTCTCTGTGTTACCCAGCTCTCTGGGTAACACAATTTTATCCGGTAATGAAGCATCGTGTCTATCGTTGCCTAATCACGATTAATCCTTAATCATTAATTTTACAATTTATATTTTATGGAAGAGACCAAATATGTTTTAAAATTAACCATTACAAACTGTAAAGTACAACAAACAAACTAAACACTCAGTGTAAATGCCAGGAGGTCAAAATGAGAATGGTGGTTCTAGTGTTAAAACACAGGTGTTATCAAGGACAGTAATAAAGGCTCTAAACCCAAGTTCTAAATGGTTCAAAATGGCTGCTTAAACAACTGACAGCTTAAACACTCTGACGTATCCAGACAGTGTTGCTGGTCACTTTTTCAAACCACAGTGCAGTTAATCAAACTTTAAGACATGTATTCGAGTTTGTTTGTATACTTCCGCATGAATCAATGCCTTCTGTTCCCTTTTTATACCATTTACATGTATTAGATGGAGACAGGATTAAGGAAGCCAGTGTTGAATTAAGACTGTGTTGCACGGCTGGGACGGTGTCCGTTGGGAAAGTGAATACAAAACTGACTCATTTTTGTTGTTAATTTCATACTGTGCAGCTTCATTGAACTAATCCATGTGCTCATTTCAAATGTTTTACACTATGTAATTAAGTTTATGATGAATCAAGCTTTGTTGCTGTTGGGGTGGTAAACATGACACTGTATTTTACTGTATTTCACACCACACAAAGAATGACAGAACTTCTGGAAGGATGAGGGACTCAATTGCAGACATAGAGGATGAAGACCAGATATGCCAGATACAGGTATTCACATCAAAAGACAACCAAGTAAAAGATATTTGTAAAACTCAAGTGCAGAATCCAGATGTGCACCTAAGCAGCTTTGTTGTTTCTAACATGGGCTCTTTCAGTTGTGGGGTGAGAGAAATGAGGGAGAAATAAGAGAGCCGGGTGAAGGTGTGAAGAAAGAGACAGGTGATGATGAAGATAATAGATGGAGATTGACATCACAACAGGGAATGATGGGATGTGTAGACCATAAAGAGTGATTAAATGAATGGCAGGTGCAACAACGCGCAGAGGTAGGAGTGGAAGGATTGACATGGATGGGTGGATAGATGGAAAAATACTCTGTGCTGTATATACTGTATGGATTTTCACTCTGAAAACCTTACAACAGCAACAACTGTCTGAGATGACTGACACGAGAAGGTGCCAATCAACCAGTTTGCATATTTGTGCATCATTAATGTCTGCATTTCATCTCCGCTGTGATTTTGTTCTGTTGCTGCATGTACTGTATGTTTATGTGCTAACTAATGCATATTCAGTACAGAGCTGTTCCCCTGACATGAAGAAAGCTCTTCAATGGGAACGATTGTCAGTCATCTTTGTTGCTGTTGTAAGGTTTTCAGAGTGAAAATCCATACAGTATATACAGTACAGTGTATTTTTCCATCTATCAACCCTCATTTCTCTCCTCCCATGTGTGTCCAACTGAAAGAGCCCATATACAACACAAACTGAAAAGTAATTGTACTAGCATGTTAGAAACAACAAAGCTGCTTAGGTGCACATCTGGATTCTGCACTTGGTTGTCTTTTGATGTGAATACCTGCATCTGGCATACCTGGTCTTCATCCTCTATGTCTGCAATTGGGTCCACTCCTTAATCCCTCATCCTTCATCAACTTCTGTCAAGCTCTCTACAGGCTCCACATCCACACAGGCTGCAAACAATACAGTTAAGAGTATTTTCTTTTTCAACCAATCAGTGGAATGTACATATGACATATTCTAGCCAATCAAAGGACTCTGTCACCTTTGGGGGAGACAGCAGTCAGCGTAGAACAGAGCACAGGGGGCAGGGAGAACACAGAGCAGGGTGACAGAGGGCAAAAAGTGACAGAATAACTTCATAAATACGATTTTTATTGAATGACAGCTGCCCCCCAACTTCCTGAAGGATCTTTGCTTTGTTGAGTGGCATGTCTGGCCTTTTTTGTATTGAAAGGGCATTATTTTATTCTTTAAAAAATAATAACATTTTTTAAAATAATAAAACAAATGGCAAATTCAACTCTTTGTTTTTCTTTACATTCTTTAGTGTATTGAGGATTTTCACTCTGACTTTATAAGCACATTACATGCATGCGTATGACAGCCGAGGTTCTTCTGAATCCATAGACACCAAACACATGGTGTTTCATATACTTAAGTATTGTTTATGAAGAAGTGAAAATGGGCTTTAAATGGCGTAGTCCCCAGAGGGTTAAGGACAGCACCTCTGAGCCTCGACTTCTGCAAAAAGAGTATATGCACTCTCCGTCTCTCCATTATCGGAGAAGAGAAGCTCAGTCATTGTGAGGATGCATCCTTATGCCCAAAGTCATAAGCTTTTTTAGATCAAGAGTTATTTCTGTGGAAGGCTCTCCCCTCCTCCTCCTCCTCCTCCTCCTCCCCCGCCTCACGGAAATGAGTTGGAAGAAACATCGCATTAAGTCTGCCCGGTGTGTGCTCTGTCCCATTATGTGGCACGCACAGCAGGTTTCAGACAGACACAGCAGCTGTTTGCGTATCGAGAGCATTCTCAGGGAAAGCCTCTGACAAAACATTGTTTGGCTCACTGGCTGTGTGAAGCTATCGCACAGGCGTGTGACGCAGCGGGGGAGGACGCCGCCCACCTCCACCCTGCCTGGTATTCATGCCCGCTCTACGAGACCTCTGCAGCTCTCCTCAGAGAAGTGGCAGCGGAGGACGGCGGCAGCCTTCAATGCGTCCTTTTATTCAGTTCAATTTACATGCTAGGCGACCAGCGACACAGTGACGGTTATAGAGGTCTGATACACGCACTGCAAGCCGTCACATGTACATGTTCTCCTCTAATTTATTTGTAGTAGCTCTGCTGTCCTCTCCACATACATTCACTGTCTGCCAGCGCATGTCCATACAACTGCTGTGCACAACCGTGGGTCATGTGATCTTCTTCTACTCACACCATCTTGGATGCATGAGTTACGTGTCCCTTTAGTTGCACCCTGTCAGACGGGACTCGGGGCATGTTATTCTTCGTTATCTTTATTGTGCACTGTGTGCTTATGGTGCGAGTAGAAACTGGTGTGTGCTTGTGGTCCAGTGGGGCACTGACCACATCCAGCTTTGTCCTTAATCCTAATAGCAAAAGCTCTTAGAGGGAGAAGCCTGTATAACACAGAAGACCCTTGATTACATATCATAACCCCAGATTCTATGAGTATAAGCTCCACTGACTCCATCAGTGTCAGCTAACTTAATTGGGAGCACAGCTCAGGGTCGCTTATGTATAATGTATACCGGCTCTTGTGAGTGTGGACCTGAGGGGGGGGGCGTACAGAGCGCAAGGGCACAGAAGAAAACCTTCCCAGCCGCACTGTGTGTGGGGGGATAAACCCAGCACCGATACTCATAGAGTCTGGAGTTACATAACGAATGTTTACCGCTCTAACGATGCATGATTTTGGAAGTGCAGAGCCTCACAGGAAGGTGCGCTGCTTTTAGAGCTCCACTCCTGTCTATCATGAGTTCATGCTCGATCACATAAAACCGCGCCGACTTATTTTGTTTGAGTTTATATTGACTGTGCTGTTACAGAGTGAACACCTCTCTGTGGTGGACTTCCCCCGTACAACAGAATTTACTCTCCGCCAGACAATTAAATGCAGGATTTACACACTTGTCAGGATATTACAGCCGCGAGCAGAAGACAAACAATATGACTAAAGCCTGCTCCTCCGGGCCCTGCCGCATACCAATAACATAAATATTCTCCTTTGTCTCTGACACACACACATACACACACACTCTCTGCTCTGTTGTTTTCTATATGTCATTGTTGACCTCTCTTGTTCTGTCTCAATTCTCACTCAGTCTGAGAGATTCTCAGACCCCCTTCATGTCATCTGCAGTCGAACATTCACTCTCTTTCTCCTTAACTCTGCCGAGTGTAGTCTTTTAGCTATGCACTGCACTATTTCTCCCATTTTGTCCCTTTTCATTAAATCTCTTATACCTTCGCTCTCACCTCTCTTCCCAAAAGGGTAATCACTCTTCCTCCCGCTCTAACCACAGCTTTGATTTGCAGTTTCATATTCTAGCTGTAATTCATAGCCGCACCGTTAGCAGAGGTACTTGTCTCCATGTTCTGTCTGCCAAGGGATTTATTTTGCTTCCAGATCACTGTGGAGTGTGTAGGTGTGTGTCCATATCTCTGTCTTTACTTGTATGTGTACATCTATATGCCATGAGGTAGTAATAAATTAAAAAAAGGCACACCAGCATGAAGAAAAATCAATTTGGCGAGAGTCCAGGTGGGTTTACCCTCCACTGTATCCTTGTACAGAAGTGTGCATTCATTTTTGACAGCCCATGAGAATGCGTTCGCATGCATAGCTGTGTGTGTGTGTGTGTGTGTGTGTGTCCCTGCTTATGGAAATGAATGCTTCCTCATAGATCAATACTTATCTGCCACACTTTTCCTCTTGTGTAATTAGATAAGCCACCAGGCACGGGCATTATTCATACATGCAGGCGTGGATCAATTGGTTACGGCGTCTACATGCATAACCTCAGTGTTTACTGCTGCCTGTCAAAAAACAACCAACCAACGCTCCTCAGTGTAACTGATGGCAAACGCTTCTGCTTGCATCACATATCGGTGTGTGTCTGAGTTCAAGCCCTGTCATTTAAAAAATGCATTACGTGTATCTAAGCAATTATTCTCACTTTAAATAATTCATTGCTTAAGAGCAATTCATAAATGAAGAGATCCATACGTCTATGAGATTCTACAGCTATGGCAGCACATCTATGAGGCAGCAGTTCTGATGGCAGCATGCTAATGTGACCTGGGCAGCTGCACACCCCTACAACGCCACTCTGGGACTTTCACACACTGAATACAGGCTCTTATGTTTCAAGAAAATGGAGCAGAGAGCTGAATTTCTAGTTGTTGAACAATGTTCAGTTTTTATTTACAGATAAATGTTGTGTTAAATACTACCCTGAAGTCTTTTACCAGTACAAGGTGACAGGATAAGAGAGGCCTACAGTGGGGGAGGAGGGGAGGTGACACACACTGCAGAACACAACAAATATGAATCCTGCAAATTAAACTGAGTGAGGAAGCCCACCACCTAGTGAGCCACCACCTGTAATTGCAACTTTACAAAGCTTAACTGGGGTGAAGACAAAAATCAACTAACCCAATTTATAATAGCAACACTAAATAAAACAAGGTACCTCTAAGTACACAAAATACATTTACAAAGGGGCAGAAACAGCAGTGGCTAGAGCTCAGCTGCAGCACCAGGAGCCGACATCACTTCCTGTTCCTGTTGAAGAGGCACATACACAATGTGTAGAAGAACTATGCACTGAATCATTGGAGCATATCTAAACATTTTTTTTAAAAAACACATAGAAAACCACTCAACTCCCAGAAACAGGCATACCTGGGAGCTGCACTTTATACAGCCGCACGTGGTGAGCGCTGCCAGCAATATCTTCAGCTACATTTAAGACGGGAACCAGGAATCTAACCTCACCTGTTGGGAATCACTGATTCAGGGGCGTGGCCAAACAGGCAGAGGAGGGAGGGAAAGCTCTACCCATGACACTAACATGGTCACGGTGGCAATGCTAACGCGCTGTTAGCAAGTACAACATGTGCACAACCATTGCTAATTAGAACTAAACCCGAGGTGCATCTGAGGTCGAAGAGAAGGTTAGCATTTTTGCAGGTGTTTGGTCAGAATACAGAACCAAGTAATACAATGGATCTGATGACGGGACGGGGTGAAAAACATTGTGTCCATATCAATCAATCAGTATCAACACTTTTAATTCTGCATAACTTTAAATATAATTTGAACAGGTGAGTTCTATAAAAATTCACAGTACAGTTGGCATGAAGGTTGTCGCATCAATGTCAGTATCAAAGTTCATGGTAATCTATCCACTACACTTTTCAGTGTGGTCCAAGCAGCCAACCAAGTGCTCAACCCACCAGTGTTGCCATCTGAAGGCCAAATGTGGCTAAAAATGAAGGCCAGAGTGGTTAGGACACATACCACAAATGTATCTCTGGTTCAGGGTTAGGGTCAACTCAACTTTCAAACCCAGGGAGAGTGGGTAGTGTCATTTTTTGGGAGGATTTAAAAACCTCAAAGGATTCAGCAGATCAGATGTGCCAGGCCAAGTTATTCCAGAGCCATGGGGCCGCTGCCACAAAGACTCGGTCACCTTTGGTTTTTAGTTTTATTTTAGGGGCGACTGGTAGCAGCTGATTAGAGGATCTCAGTGTCCTGGTGGGGGTGTGGATATGAAGAAGCTTGGTCAAATAATGCGGGGCTAGGCCATTAAGAGCTTTAAAAAACAAACAGTAACATTTTAAAATCTATTCTAAAAGCAACCGGGAGCCAGTGTAGGGACGCCAGGACAGGGGATATGTGGCCACGCTTGCGTTTGCCAGTAAGGAGACGGACAGCAGCATTTTGCACCAACTGCAGGCGATGCAAGAGTGAGCGGTCCAGGCCAAAATAAAGTGAGTTGCAGTAATTCAATCTCATATTAATAAAAGTATGGATTACAGTCTCCAGATCTCTACGTGGCAGGTATCCTTTAACTTTTGATAAAATTCTCAAATGATAAAAGCTAACCTGCTTGCCAGGGTCAAACTGGGCGAGGAAGGCCTCCCAGTCCGCCTTACCGGAGCATTTTGGCGTCTTCACTTGAACTTGGTTACAGCGGGCGCCGCCATCTCTGTTTACTTCCAGCTGCGCGGCGCTCACCATGGGCGTGCTCCTCTGCGCTCCACGAACCGAGGCCAGCCTCCCTAGCCAGCCTCCTAGCTGACTGTCTTATGTGGGCGACATGCTCTGACATACCGACATAATCATTGTCAATCGGCTCCTCTTTGACTTTCGGACGAGCTCCGGCCTTTTTCCTCTGTTCCGCCATGCTGCAGGCTGAGTTAGCCAGGTCCGGGCTAACCGCGCTAGCGGAGGTTAGCATACGAAACTTCGGCGCTTTAGTTTACTTCTGACGCCAATGTAGCGTCCGACCAGATGCGATGAATAACGAGGCGTTGTTCAACCAACCTTGTCTTTATTGGTGAACGAGTTGGTTACAGAACCTGGTTACTGTCGGCCATAACCACGCCAAAAGAACAGATAAACAATCACGCTCCCACTAATCAACTTCTCTCGTCTCGTCTTGTCATCCACACAACTCTCTCACCTGCTCCCCCGCCCCCTCGCTCTCACATCCACTCAGACACATTCACAGACCATAGGAAATCACAGAACTCTAACCATGAACGTACAACACTGTAACATTACTGCAGGGTCGCTACAGTATGTTGAAAACTGGGATGGTTGCTAAAGAAAAGTGAAAATTCAAATTAAATGGTAAATTCATGAAAAGTGAAATTTGTATTAAAAGCTAATTCATGAAGTGTGTTAACAATGATTTAAAATTGATATTTGTCTTAAAAGCAACTGAACTGCGAAGAGAAAATGATAAATAAATAGGAAGTTTATTTTGAAGGAGAAGGATTGGAGATGTGCCGTCAGCCAATCTGGAAGCAGCTCCGGTCTTTCGGCTTGCTCGGAGCGGGGTTGATGTCCTCTTGAGCTGCTGGGAGAGAGAGAGCAACGCTCGTGTTGAGCACGATACCTACCCCGTGAAGCTAATGAAATAAATGTTGGAAGAAACTGATTAAAAACTCACTGAGATAACCCGTGCGGAGCCTGGACCCGTGAGAGTGCCGTCGAAGAGACTTGACGTCCCTCACGAAGGAAAACGCATCGGTGAGCATCGGTTATCATGCTAAGCGCTAGTCGCTAACGCTAATCCACATGTAACTCCGCTAGCATTAAGGCTAATGGCGAAGCGCTAGCTGGAATGCTAACTAGCACTATGGCAGATGCCATTCGGTGATGCTAAAATGTTAGCTTGGTATTTTAAAGCTGCAAAGTTAATTCAGTGCTGTGTAATATGTTGGTTTGTTACACACATAATTGTAAAATGTGTTGATTTAACACCTTTATTCAAGCATTTTAAGCACATTCATTTTTGAGTTACATGTGAATGTTGTATTTTCTCTTGAATATTTTGCACTTGAAGAAATGCTCCATTTGTGATTTAAACATGTCACATGGCAGAAGGTACGCAAAATGTAACTTACTGGTGTCTGTTATAACTTTGTATTCGAATTGCTATGAGAAAGATATTTTGGTAGCATATTGAAGATATTTTTTAAAAGATTATCTCTGATATTTCTGAGGATGTTTAAGTTGTTTTTGATATTGTAATGTCATATTACAATTTATTGAATGGATTTAACATGATTTATGTTCTATAATTCATGGTTGGAAGCTAAAAAACAAAACTAAAAGACTATTCTGACCTCACTCACTGTAGGTCAGGTTTTCTTGTTGGACCCCTTTGAGCCTTTGATCTACCTGGATGTTGGAGCTTGGATCGAGATGTTGATGGCGAGCTGCAGCCCAGAGAAGAACTAAAGATACGGCGCCTACAGAGGATTGAGAGCCTGAAATTCAGCACTACATTACACACACACGCCACCAGCAGTGCGGTAGGACAGACTCTCTCCACTTTCTCTGGACTGATCAGAACTAAAACTGATTCAAAGTGACTGGAAGCAAGGGAAATTGGAAATTGTGAACTATAAAATAACTCTAAATCACAGCTGTGAGTCTTCTTTATAATTTTTTTTGTTACCCGGGTAAGAATTGTAATATTGTGTGCACTTAATTTGTTTTTATCCTTCCCACCTTGTAATAAATAGGGAAGCTCTATACGTTTCTTAAAGAGAATACTGAGTTGTCTCATTCCTGTGTTATCGTTTGATCAACCTTAGGCTCCATAGTCGAACTTAGAACTTCTGAAGTCACTGGCTATTGTACTCTACTACCTCTCTTCATACTTAGTTATTTAATTACTGCTCTCTTTTCCTCTCGAGAAGGGTTACCTCATCCAGGATTTAACGTCATTTAGACAATCAAGCAATGTCTGTACGTTAGATTTAGATGTCAAAGGCAAATAGATCTGAACATCATCGGCAAAATTGCTTTAAAAAAAAAAATCAGTTTTGAAAGCATGATTATCATCCAAAGTATATCACCGGAAATGATATAGTCATACATGGCTGAAAACTGTCATACAGTTTGAGCGTTAGTACTGGTGAAAGTAGTAGCTGCTTGAGACGGCCTTATGGCCTGACCTAGTTTCTTATTGGTTGATTGGGATCTCATCAGCAGAGATGGTCCACACCTGAATGCTGTGTGAATGCTCATCTATAAGAAGAGCTCTGGGCATTCACTCTCTCTCTCTCTTCTGTTTGAGTTTCTGGGTTTGGTTGAGTTTGGGTTATTTGTTATTTATATTAAATTTTAGTTTAATAAAATTTTGTTATATAGTTTAAAAAGCATGTGTGGTCTCCATCTTTTGTCCTACCTCTGAGCCAGGTTGTGACAATTTACATCATTTAGTCATTTAGCTGACGCTGAGCTGACACAATGGTCAGGAGGTAACATATGCCTCTAAAACAGCATTTAAGTAGGTTGGTGCAGTACCGGAGACATCTTTGTAGTAGCACCAGAACTTTTTAAACTTGTTTTTGCTGCCCAGTTGTTTGATACAGGAGTCATTTGCAGCAGAACTCTGGGACCTGTATCATTAATACAGACTTGCTATTACCACCAGGACTGAAACCTTAAGGATTATAACTTCAATTAACAGTTTAACAGTATAATTAGCTGGAATAACAGTCACATTTCCACATTAGAGACAAGTGAGAAAAGCTAATTAAAGCAGAAGTTTCAGTGGGGAAATAATATTTGGCCTCACTGTTTACTGTAATGAAAACAATGCTTGGTCTGTCTTTTAGATGAGGATCAGTTGCTTATGTGGTATATTATATCTTATAAGCCTTCTAAAAGATTACAGCTGTATATGAAGTGCATATTTATAAGAGCTTGCAATAACATCTCCCTTTGTGAAGCTTAATAATAAGCTATATAATAACAACAGTAATTGTTAGTATTTATGACCTCTCTCTCTAACTCTGCATGAAGAATAAATATTCTGTAGTATTTACAGTATGATATCCCTCTTGGGAGGATAGTGTGTGGCTCTGCGAGACTTCATCCCTTTCTCTTTCTGAGTTACGGGGTTTGTGAGATGACCTTTGGCTGTCTCTTGGTAATAAAACAGATGTGGTCAAGTAAGTTAGGGAAGACAATGACAGAAGTTGGTTCCTTAAAAGGACATTTTCAGAATGTTTATGCATGTTTTCTGTGGGTATAAGACCCAGCCCGGGAGAAGAGGGGTAGAAGAATTTGGACAACAATTCGGCATGGAGATGCATCCGATCAAGGGAAGCATCCCAAACTCACTTGTTTCTTTGAATAAAGTCCTAATTGTTCAAGTCAAGACGAGTTCTGACTTCGGCAGCCATGGGAAAGTCACAACGCTTAAATAGGTCAAATGCGTAAAAGTGCTGCTTGCTCATCCTTCATCAGATGTGAATCTGGAGAGAGGAGTCGATATTCAAACAGTCTCGTTCCACACTCTGATTATTCATGCTAAAAGCATATACACATGCACAAGACTGTAAATGTAATGTCTTGTGACTCTAACCACACCCAGGCTAAAAGCTTGCTTAGATTGTTGCTGTCAGCTCTCATCCCAGCCTCTGTGTGTGGTCTGCTGCGATTTGTGTGTGAGCACACACACGTGCAGATATGCATTTAGGCAGGCATCGTTTCGTGCAGCGTGTCCGCGTGTCAGATTTGACTCAATCCTACATGTGCACATTTCTACATCTGTGCGTCTGTGTGCTTTACCCAGTCAGCTGTGCTCTCATCATATTACCGGGGGTTGTCACGGCACAGCAAATAATTCATGGCCCAGCTAACCAAGCCAAGAGACAAGCAGGCTAGGCTTGTACAGGAAGTCTAACAGAAAATGATCCCAAGTGTGTGTGTGTGTGTGTGTTAGCTTCTACCCACTCAACATCTCAAACACAATGAAGCTTGTACTTCAGCTCTATGTTGTACATCTCCTAATGCATATGTTTGTTCTCAGTGTGTGTCTGAAGAGGTCAGGAACAGTCTTTAAGTCTTAAAACGGACTTTGTGGGATTGAATTTGAAATGTGTCCGATGTGCTTCAATCAGTCAAACCAGTGAAGACAGAGTGTGATTATGATGTGACCAATAAAACCAAATATCCAGAAAAGCCTGCTTAACTATGTGTATAGGAACACAAATGATCAAACCATCATTTCTTATTAATACAATGTATTTGTACCGATCCAAGCCTTTTTTTGTTTAATCTAATTACAGAACTTTGAATTACATTTGCATGACTTGCTATACATGTATGTTAAAAATGAAATGGGCAGCAAAACTAGTGAATCCCTTGTAGAGTTTCTCAGTAGCTGTGTTTCCATCGATGTATTCTGACGCATTTTGAAGTATGAGAAAAGTTTGATGGAAACAGAAAATTAAAGAGAGAGTTTGTCTTGCAGAGCTAAAGGACGTTATTGCGCTTCTCTGTGTGAACAAAAAACATAGAGGCTGAAAGCTTCTGGCATTGGATGCCATCATGCAAGATGCCAACACACACCAAATACAGAGCCTTTGGTGTTCTGTATCTTGCCCAAGGACACTTGAACCATCAATTAGTGGATGACCCGCTATACCCTTTGAGCCACAGCCACTGATGTTCAGTATCAAAGTGTTGAAACAAAACAAAATGGTGCTCTCTGTCTACTCATCCAATCCCAAAAGAAGCGATCTAAGCAGCAAATACTCTTTGTGGAAGCTACAAATGTCACATATCTTTCATATTCCATGGCTCTCCCTCAGAACATCTGTTAGACCATAAACACTTACATCAATAGGGGTTAACCATTTATAACAACAACCTTTGGTAGAAAGGCTCCAGATTTTAATGGAGCACTAAAAGAATCCAAGCCCAAACACACACATGAACACTATCAGCAATACTGAAAACAGCGTTAACATTATTAATATATTTATTAATTCCACTTTAGGAAATTCAGTACACACACACACACTGTACCTGAAGGAATGTACTAGTTGAACGTGGGGCTGTCATATAAGCAGTTATGGATTCAGTGCCTTGCTCAAGGGCACCACAGCAGAGCACAGGAGGTGAATTGTACACCTTTGAGATTATATTACAAGTAGCTGAGAGCCACACAGGGTCAGCATGAATGGAACGTTGAAATGAAAGTGAAATGAATATATTTGGGCTTTATTAGTTGATCTTTGGGGATGTGGGAGACTTGAGAGTTCTGTAGTGAAGCGTGAGTCTCTCTCCCTGTTGTAAAAAATCTGATTCTATTCCAGCTCAACTAGCTTTTGTTTAATGTGGCGTGATGCACAGCAAAGTCCAATTAAACTAAACCATGTAAAAAGACAAGGGACAGGAAATAAAACCGCACTGTAAATATTGATACTCTACATAAAAAGCTATACCATAAGCGCATTTACAAGCAATCGGCTTGACTCCGATGGAAAAATCCCGTGCAGGCAATTAATAATGGAAAATCCAATCCGCATTTCTGCCAGTTAATCATTCCATTCTTCAGTGGAAATTGAGTGTGATTTGTCAGCGGGGGTTCAGCAAAGCGAGTTAAAAGCCTGCAGCAACAGTTTATCAGCCTGTAAGTAATAGAAAATAAACTTTGATTGACACAGCACATCTGGGGGTGTGCACTGCCTGGAATCATACACTTTATTAGTTTTGCTTGAAAACTCATATTAATGCAGCTAGTCTTATATTTTCATGTGTCTCTGATGCTAAACATGAAGCAGAACAGCCAGCCAGCTTGTTAGACTAGCTTGGCTTAGCTTAGCATACAAACTTGAGAAGGACTATCCTCTGTCCAAAGGTATAAAAACAACAACGCATAAAAAACAAAAGGACAAGTTGTGGTCTTGGTGATGGTATGTGCCAGACTGGTCAAGAAACAGAAACACATTTCTATCCGTCTTTTGTATGGATTCAAACTATATGAATAGAACATGTTCATTTTGGAACATGGGGTGGATTTTGTTCACTCTGTTTCTAGTCTTACCAGCTGTTGGCTGTAGCTTTATGTACTGTACAGACATGATGGGACTGTCCAGTCCCACCAGGATTTCATGATTTATTTATTTTTTGTCATTTTTGTGATCATAATGGCCGATTTTGCGGCGGCATTTCTCATTTTTACGAAGAATTTTTTTGCCCCTTTTTTGTTGTTTTCTTTACTTTTTAAACTGCATCAAAAAGTCTAAACAGGCTTCATAAGACAAAAACAAGGCTGGCAGATCATCTGATGTGATCTGATCAAACATTTAGGTATGGGATTGATGTATTAAGCCCTAAGCGGTCATGCACCCATGCATTCCATTTCCTCAGTTTTCTTGTGAGACTTTCATTTGTTTTCTCGATATAATGGGATCATTTTCTCGCGGTCTTAGGATAATGAGACTTTGTTTGCCCGGCGTGAACCTTTCATGCTTGGCTGCCAGACAGTCGTCTGACAGTAGAGGGGAGAAACTGTCCTCCTGGACCAGAGTTTGTGCCAGCTTTGGGATTAACCTTTCACTCTCCACAGCAGTGAAATGACACACTGGAGCTCTGGAGCTGACACTGAGACACAGTAGCATTTTATGTAATCGTGTACTGCATTATACTCTGTACATTTCTCTCTAACTGAACTTCTACTGCTAACCTGCTCTGTTCCTCTGCAATACACAACTATTCAATTCAATCAAAGTAAAGGGAATGCGACACACAGTTCAGGCAGAAGATCTCTCTTTAAATGCATGCACCGAAAATTCATATACAAGACCCAGATATTAAATATGCAGCATCTGAGGCATGCTTCAAAAAGCAATATCCTTTTTTTCCTTTTACATATACATAAAACGCCATGACTCTGAATCCCAAGTAGAAGCTGTAGGTCCAGTATAGACTGGCTGTATTCTCTCCTAATAACGGCCCTGTTCACATGATGGAAATATTCTTTTCACCATCCAGAGCTTTCAGGGACTTTAAAAGTCTACAGCTGTGTGCATAGCTTTACTTATACAGTGGTGCTTGTGCTTTGCATGCTTTGTTTTAAATGGTCACCATTTTACTAAGATTTTAGCATGCTAACCTTATCTAATTAGCATGAAACTGAAACTGAGGCTTGTGTGAATGGCATTAGTTTCGCATGTTTGAAACCAGAATCGTGTAACTTTTCTACCATGAAATAACAGATTTTGCTTGCTCTTTGCTTACCTGTGAGAAGTACATTGATACTGCAGCTTTGAAGATTTAATGGTGCAGACTGTTGAACATACAGAACGTGTAAATACGCAACAGCACATTTGTCAATTCAAAGACTACAGATGGCATGCACTGAACATTCCTGCTGTTCTGTGACGGCTACAAAGAGAAGACGCTCTGTAAAATGTGTAAGAACCACCTGTTCGTTTACTTTAACCCACAAACTGCCTTTGATCACATTTTGTCTTCTGATGTACATTTTAAAAAGTGTGTGTGTGTGTGTGTGTTGCGGTGACTTGGGTGACTCCCCGTGGTGAAATCAAAGCTGAGAATGAACAGACAATACGTACAATAGATTTCCTACAAAAACGATAAATATAGTGTCGCTTATGTTGAACCACCTCGAAGCCAAGCCATCGTCTCTCCATCAACTCTATTCATTAGCACAGGAAGTGGGTAGCTTAGCAGATCCGCAGCAGTTGTTCATACAGCTATCTCGTCTTTCTTTCTTAATGTCAGATGCTGTATGTGAACTGGTTTGCCCATTGTGATCTGCTATTCAGATATAACAAATAACATAATATATAACAATGGACTGAATTTGAAGAATAATTCTGACCTCGGAGTTCTGAAGCAGAGATGATTTCTGAGACACGGTGAGCTCAAATAGTCGATTTGTGTCTGGACTTTTATTTAAATGACTGGAGACGTCCTCAGCACCAAGAACAGTAACGCTGCTTTGACTGTTAGGCTGCTACTTAAGTATCCTAGTCTGAGCAAAGACTGTAGTAAACATGCTCATGCTCAAATTTGCATTTGACTGTACTGTACTGCTCCATGCTGTGTGCGTGGCTTATTGTGTGCTGCCATATGATTGGTTGTTGCAGTGATGCAGACCGACATTTCCACATTTTAGCGTCACTATGCTACAGTGCTGTGATTGTTTCTGATTGGTTATTTATACACAAGTTTCACATTGAACTATAGGACAATTACTACATAACACTAATTCCTGGACATTGTCATTTCTGGCTCCAAATGCTGTGACTGTCATTCATTTGTCTGCAGCCTAATTTAATTGTACATAGTTGTCCATATTTGGTGTTATATTTATTATTTTTAAAAAATGTCTTTATTTTTTTTAATAGTTCTCTATGTGTACAGATCTTAGCACAGGTTTAATTTAATTTGAATTAACATGTTTAATTTCTACACAAATTTGATTTCTATTTCTATCTGTTGCACACACATTTGTATCCTGGCCCACGACACTGAAATCTTGAATGTCTTAAAGGTCTTAAATCTTATGACCATGAGTTACGGCTGTTTATACTGAATAATGAAATCCAAATTCTTTCCTCATCTGTGTTTCAAACATAGACGATGCACAAAGAACGAGAACTTTTTACAAATCAGGCAGAGATGTGATGTTCCAGTTTTCCTGCCTAAAGTTGCAGCAAGTACATTATTAAGAAAATGACACATCAAAAATCAAACATGGCAACTCAAACATTATTGACAGCTAAACTCAGTGCTACTTTAAATACAGCTACTCCAGAAGACAGTTTCATACAGTATTTCATTTCAAATGAAATGTTATCACAGATGCTTTATACAACACCCTTTGCTTTCTCCGTGTATGCATATATCCATCTAGAGATAGAAAGTCCTCTCCTCATTAGTATTATGTCCAGTTGTTCACGTACCCTAATTCCTAATTACAATATTTCTGACAGCAGCTGAAGGTAAGAAAACACTTAATCAGGCTTTACAGGCTGCAGCAAGGATTACCAAATTCCTGATAGGATACATGTTACAATATAGTATGTTTAAATCCTCTCGATTCTCTAGTGAGATTATTAGGCTTATCAGGGATAACGCTTATGCTTGGATCTCAGAATGCCTCAGGCAATTATGAAGGAGGCTGGGAACATGAGTGCAGCATGATATCCTTTACTTTGCTCTACTTATCAAGACACAAGCTGCAAGACATGCTTGTATTTGGAGGTCCAGGTCAGAGCAGGTGTATTCTTACCCAGAGATAATGAAGTGAAGCTGTGTCAGCTGTCAAAAGTAGAGACATCTCACTTTTATCAAGAGAACATACTTCATAGTTGGTTGCGGTTGTGATTTTATTTTATTTTTTTAATGTTTGTAAGCTAAATTTCCTTTGGTTCAATATTCACAGTAGCAAACCAGATTTGGCTCGTATATATATATATATTGAAGTCATATTTTGCGTAAGAAAATGTGAACAAATATTATCACACACACTATTATGCTGATTGAATATTTCATAAGAGCATTTTAGTAAAAAGCTTATTTATGGAAATTTGTTTGGATTCTAAGTAGAGGTGGGGGAAATTTCCGATTCTTAGATTAATCGCGATTCGGCCGTGGAAGAATCGAGAACGATTCAGAAACATCCAAATTCCGATTATTTAAATATGCCAAGTAAAGCGGACCTAAAATACAGTAAGCGTGGTCTTCGAGACGCTATGGGGAACGGACCGAGAACACATTGGATCACACACGTCGGAGAATGATGGAAGCAACGGAGCCGAGGTACGTCATCCCATCCCGACGCTATTTCACCGACACGGCCGTCCCGGCACTCTACAAGCAGACTAAAGCAGAAATCACGTCATCGCTGTTGAATGCAGACCGAGTCGCCGTTACATGTGATGCGTGGACGTCTGTAGCCACCGAATCATTTGTTACTGTAACTGCGCATTTCATAACTGATGAGTGGGAGCTGAAAGCACACGTGCTCCAAACAAGAGCAATGCATGAAAGCCACACAGGTGCTAATATGGCTGAGCTGCTAAGCAGTGCTGTAAATGAATGGGACATCGCAAAGAAAGAAGTTGTTGTAGTTACAGACAACGCAGCTAATATGGTTGTCGCTGCCCTGCTGGGTAACTTCAGCCATCTGAAATGCTACGCATTTATTGCAAATGCACTGTTTTTTGAACTGCAAATGATGAATACTCATTCAGTGAGACAAAAAGAAATGTGGAAAAAGTGCATCAATATACATAAATTAAAAATGCATCAATAATCGTTTTATAATCGAATCGTAGCCTCTGAATCGTAATCGTAATCGAATCGTGAGGTGCCCCAAGATTCCCACCCCTAATTCTAAGTAGCACTGGTTAGAGGGATGAATAAAGGACAGCTAGCTGTGATGACAAATGACCAGGCTGTCAAAACAGTCAGAGGCAAATAGACTTGCTTGTGGTTTGGAGTACCGCGTGAACTCATGGGTGTGTTGCAGATCAAGTTACAGGTTTATCGCCAATACAGGAGTCAGGAGCTCCACTGCATCCATCACAATGAAATATTTACGATGCACAGCCTATAGGAAAAATATCGAGACTGACAGACCTTCACTAATCTAGTATCTATTGCATTAATGCACTAATAATTGCATTCTACAATTATTAAGGCACAGACGGGTACAGTATATTGGTCAGAGCAGCTCTACGTGAAGGAGGAATAAACTCAGTCTATTACAGTTATTTCCTCCAGTTGACTCCAGTTTCTGCCCATTAAAATGCACATTCAGTCTCAGATAACAATACATCATGCCCTCAGAATAGTATGGTTAAACTGTGTAATCATTTTATAAATATTCATTTATATAAAATAAATACTCAACTTACTGTAAACATCCTGTAGGAGTGACTGGATTAAGCTGTTTGGAGGATGGACTGAGGTCAAAAAGTTCTTGTTTGGCCTCAATGACTCTCTCACCCACCATTGTATCATATCACCTTCACACTCAGTATTGTAATCTGCCAGTTACTCTGATCATTTCCTGCATGCACTGCACAATAGTTCAGTGTTAAACCCTGAAGTAAAACCTGAGGTTTTTTTAACAAAAAATATTTTTTTGAGGTATCTTCAGGTTTCCTCATAATATTTTAGAGTTTATAATTACCTGATCAAAAAAAAAAATGTTGATGACTCATTGTGCACTCGCATTGTGCCGCCTTAGCAGAGTGCTTCCTGTTTGATCCAGTCTATGAGTGACTGTGAGGGCTGCTACAGTCATCCATGTCCGGGCCTCACTGATTACTGTGCAAAAGCACAAGGTATGGTTGGTAAGGGGAAAAAATCTGGAAGCAATTTAACTAGGTAGCATATTTGCACATGTAGAAGCATATTTAGAAGAACAAATCTGAGAAGAAAACACAAATCTGGCAGGCTAAACACTGACATGCTTCTGAAATGGAATCTGAATTCAAACCAAAACAAGACCACAGTTGCAATGTGCCAGAGACGTACTCCATGGGGCTTCGGGGTTACAGTAGTTCTGTTCACACAGTTTTATTCAAAAATATAATGTGCATTTTGGATGTGTTCACTTTCATTTTCACTTCAGAATTAGAATAATTGGGTTACAGCCACTTTGTCTTTTTGATACTACCTCTGAGGCATGCTGCAGTCACATCCTTAGACTCTACATGCTGTGCTCAGGCTGTCATGAATCAGCGGCCATAATGCAACTAACTGCCAAGTGTCACTTAGAACACTTTTTTCATATTAAAAGCATACAAATAAACGGAAAGAGTTAAGTTACATTAATGACATTCAACAGGAAATGCAATGAAAACTACTGTCAGAGAATTTGAAGTAGTGTCATGGAAATGTTCATTATCGTGAATTTATCAATTTGAATAAATGAATTTATCAAGACACCAAGTAAACACGGAGGACCTTTTGAATTTGTGTTACACAGGAGAAACTGGAATTAGCAGACAACTCCTTGATAACTCCTTCAGAAGTAGATTCTTCTTTCATGGGAAGTTTTCTTGGTTTCGAAACAGGCGTGCCACATATAGATCCAAAATAAACACGAGCTGATTGACAGCTCCAAACTAGAGTCGCTCATGGTTCACTGAGCGCTCCAGGCAGATCATAAAATGTTGGATGGATACAGGTTGAAAAATAGCCCATAACTACAGTCATTGTTTCTTTGATGGGATTTCTGCGTTATTTAACAGCAGACAACAGAGTGACAGAGGAGACGCGTGAGACAAGGACGACTGGTGACAAACGTTGACAAGCTGGTTTGAACTGCTGTCTCTGAGGGTGCTACATGACATGAAGTACCCTTGAGAAAATAACACTTGCAGCCAGGTAACTGACAGCCTTCAGTTACTCGGGGTTCACTGAAGGTTTGAAAGTATGCCGGATGGTTGCATGTTGCACAACAACACAGGAGAAATGTCAGTGTTGATGTATTGATTTAGATGATCTTGCTCATGTGTGAATCAGATTATTTTCCCTCACAGGACACCAGACATCATTCAGATGACCTTCCCCTGAGCGAGAGGGCTTTGGAGCCTTGCATTATTTTATGCATGGTGCTTGTATGTGGTACACATGCAGGATGATTGTCAGCTGTCATCTGACAGTAATCCAGCTATCCGATGAACAGTAAATAATGAAGATCTGCATATATCAGTGTAGTCTCTTTGGTAACACATAAATAAATCAATCTAGACTGACGTGCAGGTCTTTAAGTAAAATTAGTAGTGCTAATAGTGGAATACTCATAATATGATACATTATGTAACCAAAAGAATAATTTTAAATCTGTCATTCTGACTTTGCACCCTGTACGTCTGTTCTTGTACTATATGGCCCATAACTTCCTGATGGACAGTAAAGTAAACTGCTGCCAACTGTAACTGTTGATAGCCATCGTTAGCTCAGTTTGTTAGCCGGGCTGCCTGGACTGTGAGTCCAGAGAACCGAAGTGTTAGTGTTTGTACCACTGGAAAGAGGAGGTGTGTGGGAGTGCTAACAGGGAGCTGAATCGATGTTGTGCTAGAACCAGAGCTGGGAAGCTGGGCAATGTAACTGGGCTCAGGAGCCTCTATAGACACAATGACACAGGTACAGAGACTGAAGAGGACGATAACGAAGGAAGAGACGAAGAAGAGTAAAAGAGTGACTGAGCAGGAAGTCAGTGGACAAGAGATAAAGTTAGTGTTGAACCTTACCCACAATCCAACAGGGTCACACACAGTTCAGCCACAGATGTGGGTGTGACTCAGTCACAGATGTCTTGTTAGCTCACTTTCTAACTCCAAACCAAACAGCCCAAATCAACACTGACTTCAGTGACATCAGGCTGCGTTTGAGTTTCTAATCAATTTACATGCATTTCTGTTTTAGCATTTATTTATTTACTTTTTTCATGGAATCTCATTTGCAAACCATTCGTATGGCTGTTTCAATTGTTTCAATTATTCTATTTATACATCTCTGCTTCATGAATACTTCCCCTCTATGACTCTATGACATCATGTCACGGTTTATGACTTGGCTGTTAAGCCATAATCTGGTATAGTGATGAATATTCAATCAGGTTCTCATTAATTCTTCTTCTCTCATGGTTGAAAGACATATTAAGTTCTTGTGTTGCAAACAGTGCAGAAAACAAACATCCATCAAAAGAATAGAACCCTCTTTGAATGTTAAATATGCATCATTTAAACTCAGTATTTTAACACTAATATGAACAAAATGATAATAAACTAAACATCAAACGTTATCCAAAATGACTTGGCCTGTCTTTGTCTTGTTGAAACCTCCTCTGTTGTGTCTCACATGCCTCTGTTTCTTCTCTGTTATGTTTGAAGAAGTTCTGTGTCCTTGCTGACTTCCAGTGACATGAAACATGTCTTGTGATTCATTATACAGCAGCTAAAAAGGTCCTGAATGGTCCTTCACCTCGGATCTGACAGGAACTTCACCATTAATATTTGATTAGGGAAAATCATAAATCAAATGTGTACACAAGTGATTCACAATGGACAGTATATCCTGTGTGTGTGTGTGTGTGTGTGTGTGTGTGTGTGTGTGTGTGTGTGTGTGTGTGTGTGTGTGTGTGTGTGTGTGGTCACTGTCTAAACATTACGGGCTCGCTCTGCTGTCAAGGCCATTACATTTGACCTTCGCAGCCCTCCTGGCAGCAGTAACTGATGGCACTAACAGACTTAATGGCCATTGAACTCCACTGAACCAACAGTACATAAATCAAAGGTTTGAGCTGAAGAGGGTCCAGATAGTCCCAGGCCACTAAAGTCACATCCCAAGTCCACTGTTCAGGTGCAGAACAAATAAAGCATAGTCCATAGTGAGTATAAAGGCCTGGTATGATATTATACACTGTTTACCATCTATTACTCAAACTAGTAGAGCCGTCTGAGTACTGATATTCCACCCTGCTGTCAACAGGTTCATCACCCTTTGTCCTGAGCCCCATGATTTGGGCATGGAACCCCCCTAAAACCCCTTTTTAAAAAGGAAGAAACCAGCAGGCTAAAGGTTTTCTGGTTTCACAAAGCTAGCTCAATTTGAATCGTGGTTGTTCAACCTGTCCACGGCCTGACCACTGACCAGTCAGATCACAGGAAACGTGGTCATCATCCCAACAGGACCTTTACAGTGTCAATAATAACAAAGAGTAACATTAGTTTATAGTTCAAAATCATTTTACTGCTCCAGACTTTTCATCTCCATTCTGGTTTTTAAGAAGTGCTTCTAACAAACAGAAAGTTTAAAACATTAAATATAGCATGATGATTAAAGCTGCATTTTAATTGGATTAAATTTAATTACAGAAGGAATCCCTGATACTCATGTTACAATATAGCTCATGAGGAGACTTTGTGGATAATTGATGGTAGAAATTACACCCACTGTTGTCTCTTAATTAAAATACATCCACATACTTTTAATTAGCTCCTATTAATACAAATGCTACATTTTAGACTCTTCATACATCCTCTTCCTCTTCTTTGGCAGCAGGAACAGATGATCCGTTTTTTATACGTCTCATATTTGTTCATTGTTGGAAAAGCAAAAAAACTACTCATTCTGAATTACGGTGTATATTTTTTATGTGGAAACCATCTCAGCAGTTTATTATCATGGGAGTTCTGTTATTAATTATATTGTAGACATTTCATCTTGCTGAACAGAAGTTTTTGCTGTTGATATAACTGACTTTCCCTGTGGGTACATTGAACACACTCACACCTGGATCAGTAAACCCAGAGATAACAGAGGCAGCTGACAACCACCTTCGAATCAACTCATTTTATGGTAACAAAAATAAACCGATTCTTATTTCCGGGAGATTAAACACTAATCAAAGCATAGTTATGAATATAATATTACATTTCTGACAAATTCTGTAAATAGAGCCCCCTAAATCTGACACACTGGACTTTGGTCAAAACCTTTTGGACTGCAGGATGAACAGAGAAAGATGAAGTTGACCACTCAGTTTCACACATTCACTCATTCACAAACTATGCTGCAACACGGTCATTTCAGACCAAGGCCACTGCAAAAATCTAACAAGACCAACACATCCTTAATTAAACAAACATATCTTGAAAAATGTTGCACATATTTTAAAGAAATAGAAATAGCAAGAAGTTTACTATAGCATATGAAAGAAAGAAAGCCAGTTTATGTTACATAACTTTAACCTCTAGTGAATAAACCAAGCTTCAATTCAATGTGAGCTCAGATTATGAGCCATACCTCTGCCTCACACAGACAAATCAGGAGACACTTAACTTTGTTTGAGACATCTCTCTCAACAGCAACACACCCGTGATGTACTCTTCTTTCTGTCTGTGTTCAATCATCTGGATTTACCAAAGATGTTCAATAACAACTGAAGTAAAACTGAAAAAAAACAGAACACGGGCTGTTTTCAACCACTTGACACTTACAACACTTCCAAACTAGATGAGGGGTGAGGGGACCACGCCGACTCAGGCAACATCAGAGTATAGCTATACTCACAGACTTTTACTTTCTGAATAGAATGTTGAAAGTTTCCTCCATGCAACCACTGCGGGTGATGAAAGCTGCTCTGCCTTTTCTCCTGGGCTCAACTACACACAAACAGAGCTACAGTGACTTGTGCTGCCTTTTTATAACCTGTCTCGAAGCTGAAGTTCAACACACAGTGAAGTCACATCACAGCCTTCATTCTGAATTCGGAGAATATCAAAGAATTTTAGGGCTTTTAGAGCTGAGCTGTCCCCAGATTTCCACGCCACATATCTCAAGATCAAGATACATGACATTAAATTCAGAAACGTAATAAAAAAGGTTTGGGTGTCTGAGTTTTACTATCGCCAGTGTCCTTGCTACTCGCAATGACAGTTCCATCTCTGATCGTCCACAACAGTGAATGGAAGGATGCAAAGAAGAGAGAATACACAACAACATTTAGATCTGTGAATGAGTGGAATGAATGAAGCTGGCCACAAAACCCTCAACACCAGATACACACACACACACACAAGTCTCAGCAGCTTGTTATTCTGAAATACTGTGTATTTGCATCCGAGCACAGCTGATTATGAACCGTGAGCCAACAATTGCTTATAGGCTAATGAGGCAAAATAAAACCATCACACGTGCACGCACGCACACACACACACACACTTAAAGTTTCTAAACTTTTAACTACCTGTGGGTGAATAATTAATCTATCCAAGTGCTAACATAAACACACACACACACACCATCACATCCATTAGTAAACTGCTTGCAGGCTGATAAATGAAGTAAATGACTGGAGGGTATTTAAAAATTCAGCTTTGTTCTGAAGCTCATTATCCCTGTCTGTCTAACTTTAGTCACCAGGATGTATTTAACAACTCAGAAGGACACATGTTGACACAGTTAGTATCTGCCATGGAAAACCAGGTTTATTCAAACTTTATACATCAATGTGTTGAAATGAATCACATGAATCAGATTATGTGACAATAGCCCAACTAGACATACAGTATCACGTTTAGATAGATTTATCAATTAGCAGGTCAGAAACCAATGAAGTTCAAAGTAAACATCTTTGGTTAAGGCAGAAGTTTATAGGTTGTACAAGGATACAGCAGAGTTGTGGGTTTCGACCGTTTCTCTTTAGGGAACCCTTTTCCGTCATTGAGTAGACTAGCCGAGTAACATATCTTATGGATATTTCATCTTATATTCAACATCAAACAAAAAAAGTACAGAACCAGGTGGAACCCAGGACCCACTGCACCAGTGTAGGGTCTGACAGTGGGTCCAAGGAATTCATCCTGATACCTAATAGCAGTCACAGAGCAGTTATCTAACCTATAAAGCAGGGGTGCCCAATACGTCGATCGCGAGCTACCGGTCAATCGCCAGACATGATCCGGTCGATCGCAGAGCCGTCCACCCTGCGCACGCGCTCGTGCACGCCCACCACCGCAGCCGCTGCTGCCAGTATGGTGGGCCGTCCATGACCAAAAATGTTACCATCTGTGTGCCATGAGAGTTCAGTTATGCAAGTGTACTGTGTAATGAAGAATAATATTATGTGTATGCATATATATATATATATATATATATTATTAGCGATTATTTTGGCTTGGTAATTTGAAAATTAGCGGGTACGTACGCCCCGGAGCTAGAAGTACAGCTGAGACTGATGGTGGTTCATTAGTTTGACCCAATGAGAGCAGGTTCAAGATTACAATACATATTAAGATTCATCATCTGGCATCTTCACAAAATCTTACAGTAGTTCACCCAGTATTTGTCTCTGTCTGTCTATTTCAGTCTGGATCAAGTTATGAACCAACTGACCAGTCGACAGACATCACCATTCCAGCTGAAAAACACCTTACATGCTCAGTGTTTACAATTTGAACTGAAGTAAACAAAATTACTGAGAGTGCTGCCCTCACAGCAGTTTGTGGGTGCAAAGTGCACCAGCACACATGGTCCTAATGGAAGTTAGCTTTATGTGTTGCAGAGCAGAGTAGTCATTATTATCCAAGATGTGTGCCTGGACTAGGCATTAGTACTTAGTTTAATCAATATGAAATTGCTGGGTAATAATACATGCACCATACTTTTTGCTTGTTAAATCTGCCCAACCAAGATACAGTATCTATCTATCTATCTGAACAACAATATGGCTCCTCCACCACTAACCAGCCAAACCACTAAAGCAACAACTAGAACGGGTTGACTTACTCCCAGAAGACAAAATCATTTTGGCCAATCTTCCTTTTCTGTCAGAGCCTCCCAGGACTGGGACAATTTACTGCAACACATCAGAAACTATGCCGTCTACGATTCCTCCTCCACAACATCAAGATCCCGATTCATTAGAAAGCACACTGTGAACACTAGAACAAGCATGTGTTTTGATGTTGTTGTTCTTAATTGCCTTCTTGTCATTGTTGTGCTTAGTATTAAAGAGATGATCTCTGTGCATGTTGGTATCCACACTTCATAACGCCTACCATTGCCGTGCCGTGTTTTTAAGACTGATGTAATGATATAGTTGATTCTGTGTGTCGTAGTGCACATTTTGTACCTTTTTTACTGCTTTTATTGTTGTTATTGTTGAGCTTTTAACTATTTTCAACTCTTTTCTCCCCGTTGACTACAGATAAAAATAACTCTGGAAAATAAGGGTCTAATATGAGCTGTCCACGTCAAATAAATGAATTAAATAATGAACTTCACTGCCAGGCAATTACCTGTTCCTATCATCTTTACATTGTCCTTTTTACTTTCTGCATATTACAGCTTTTTACATAGTTTAGCAAGTAACTGTACTGTAGGTCCTGAAACTTTTCTCTCCACATTCAGGAGATATCTGCGACTCCAGGCTCCTGCAGGACATTGGTATGAATGTTTGCCTCCTGAGCATTTTCTTCCTTCGATTTCTGTACCATCAGATGTACAGACTGTGTGCTCGGCAGAGGTTCAAGCTGGTCTTAATGTCACAAAGCATGATGGAAATCCCCAATTCTGCCTCTCATGGATATATCATCACCATCTCAGCTGTGCTTTATTGTATCCCTCGGCCCTCTCTTTCTTCCCTGACCACTTTCTCCTGCTCTTTCACCTCGTTTCCCCTCTCGTTCTGCTACCACTACTTTATCACTTCCTGTTTCTTCCAACACTTTTATTACTTCTATACTTTTCACTTGGATGTTCAGTGGCTGGTTTCGTCAGCTTCTCGCCTCTGATTTTAAAGGCTGTGCACGAGGACAGAGATGTTCATGGAGGAGATTCATGTCTGCCCTGTGGTACCTGTTGGACATGAGCCAAGCCACTGCTGTCTCTACCACGGCTTCCTCCGAAACCATTATTCTCTCTGTCCTGTTCATGCTGTTCCACACTTTAATCTTATGTCCAACATCTCCGCTGTCTTTTTTCATTTAGCTGAACTCCTGTTTCCTTCTCACTTGATTTCCTCCAGCTCACTTATTTATTTTGCATCAATACAGAGACAGACATCACGAAACACATACAAAACACATTCTGGTCATGGACTCATAACAGGCAACCAATTAAATTTGAATAAACAAAGCATTAATCCAGATCACAGTCATGGAAAGAGCTGCTAAAAAGTTCACTAAACGAGCAAAAACAACCTGATTTATGATTTATACCCCTCTAACTTTTCCTTCCCACTTTCCTTTGTCTCCATTTCTCTCCTCAGTCACAGTCATTACCTTTCCCTTCACATCTGCTGAACTTATTGTTATTCCATTCACCTCTGCCAAGGGCAAGTTATTCTCCATCTGAAATTTCATGGAGCCATTTAGGGAAGGTGTTCTAGGCAACTTTGCACTTTGCCTCCACCAAGTGGCAGCAGGAGCTCCGGATATCCATTTTGGGAAATTGGAAAGAGTATTACCCAGAAATCTATTTACAGAACATACTTCAGATGGAGAGTCTCCTCTGGACAGATGGGTCACTGACTGGAGACAGCTTTAGATCAATGCAAAGTTGATGAAGAATTCTTTCTTTTTCAAATCTGTATTTGTATAACGACGTTGGATCACTATTATGGAAGCCTCGTCCAGTATCACTAATTGTATCTGCTGTTGTATATTTAAAACTGTTAAACTGATTTTAAATGAATAATTTGTTATGTCTGAGGAAGATGCTGCCTGTGGTGGCAAGCCATCAGCCTCCCCCTCGTCTGCTCAGCATATTGCTTGCAGTTGCCTTACTCCTATGTGTATTTTGCCAAGATGTATCCGCTCTTGCCAGGCTCTTTTTACCATTAAGGCTCTCAGTGAGTCGCTGTTGTTATCAAAGTCCACACACCAGTCTCCCGCCTGTGCTTACTGATGTCCCCACGCACCTCCTGCGTCTCCCCTGCACTCGTTTTAGAAGAGGCGGAAAACGAGGTGGCGTGCTCGTGAAATTCAAGGCTTACCCGGCGGCCTCTTTTGCAGGGCCTGATGCTAACCTCATCCATGATGGACGATATTTCCCCACGATGACTTCACATCAGGGGCTGTTGGATCCGTCCTATCCTCCCTGCGCCGCTGACTGCCCTGACTGCCGGCACCCCGATGATTCCCAACCTGTCCGCGCCGGACCTTCCTGGTACTCCCTCTGGCCTGGCAGTGGAGGTTCCACATTGGCGCTATCTGCTCCGGGGTTGCAGAGGCAGCGTTACTGCGGAACTCCCTCGACCGCTGAAACGCGCTGTGTCGCGGGCTACTGAAGAATTTGATCTCCGCATGGCTTGACTAAATACCAGGTCACTAGCAAACTAAACGTTTTTTATTGAATGACTTCTTCACTTCACGGGATTTGGATTTTATGCTTCTGACAGACACATTCGGGATGGTGAGTGCACACCGTTTTCTGAACTCCTTCCTCCAGGCTGTTTATTCCTCAGTTCCCTGCGGAGCACCGGGAGGGGTGGCGGCCTGGCCTCGGTGTTCAAATCCAGCTTTCAGTGCCGTCCTGTTCCATCTGCTATCTACTCCAGTTTCGAACTACAAACTTTCGAGCTACAACTTTCCTCTTTCTCTGTCATGTTTGCGGTTGTTTATCGCCCCCCAAAAAAAACTGTTTTATCAAACAGTTATCTGTGAAGCGCGTGTCTCTGACCATCTGCCTGTGCTTTTTGCTGTTTCAATCCCTTGTTTGAGGGCATAAACCTGTGCTTCTATGTGTCGTTTGCGCACAATTAATGCTCAAACTGCTTTTCAGCCATGTACAATGACTGTACCTTTTCTGGTGATATACTTCGCACTCTGGATGATGATTGTGCTTTCAAGACTGAACATTTTTAAAGCAGTCTTAATTCTGCCTGCACGGATATCCTTGATTCTGTTGCACCTTTTAGAACAATGCGCTTAAAAGCGCGTACAGAACCGTGGCAGAACAACTCCACACGCTCTCATGTCGGCGCTGAGACAAAGAGGAAAAGTGGATAAGCTCTTTGAGAAATCTTGTCTGTCCACCAAAGTGCTGTTGAGGCTGCAAGAATGGATTATTTTTCTAACCTTGTCTCTTGCAACCATTACAAGCCCCAAGTTCTTTTCAACATGTTTAACTCCCTTGTGATATCTCTCCGGTCGTACCCTCGCTAGCCCTTTGTGAGAATTTCCTCAAATTTTTTTACCAAAAAAATCTCTGCTCTCAGGCCACCTGCCTTCTCGTCTGCAGGCCCTAGCTCTGACCTCACGGGTCCACCGCTATATGCTGCTTTCGATCAGTTTGAACCTGTATCCCTCCTTGCACTGGCCAATGTAGTTCAACATTTGCGACCTACAAACTGCTCTTCAGACAGCATCCCTTCTCGTCTTTTTAAGGAGGTATTCAATACGGCAGGCTCTGATATACTTTTATTTATTAACTCCTGTTTTAGCACCAGATGTGTTCCAGCTGCTCTCAAACATGATATTGTGTGGCCTCTTATCAAAAAGAAGAATCTGGATCCCTCTGTGCTGTCTAACTTCAGGCCTATCTCTAAACTGCCATTTCTGTCTATAATTTTAGAGAAAGTGTTTTTTAATCAGAGAATAATGCAAATTACAAGCTAATGGAAAAGTTTGAAATGACAGTAAAACATTAAAGTATGAAAAGTTGTTGCCAGTAGATGAGTCAAATATACACCTCCCCCTCATCCCAAAAGTACTGATTTCAATTCCAACATGTTCTCACTCCCAACACATCACTTACTCCAGCTTGGTCAGTGCCCTCATGCTGGGAAATTTGGAGGATTTCAGGGATCCATGTTCAAGTTAGCAAGAATAAATATGAAACGTGCAGACCTTCAAAATACAGCTTGCATTGTTAACGTGATGAAACAGTCAGTCTTTGGTTAGTTTTGGTTTGGACAAAAAGAACTTTTATTTAAAGTTTATTTTGTAGCCTTTCTTAATTGGTGAAGATGCAGGCTACATAACTGCAACATCACTGGACCTTGGTTACAGGTCGTACCCCCCCCCCCCCCCCCCCCCCCCATGTTTTCCTCTTCTGTATATCTCTAATGTCACTATCAAGTATGAATATAATTTTGTTTAGAATTATGGCCTATTAAATTCAGTTTATAAAGTTTAGGTTATAAAGTTTTACATTTCAGTTCTGCACATGTTGTAGGTCAGACAATGTCAAGCATTCTGTTTAAGACTTCCACCAGCTCAGCTTTAATCCAAGTGAACCTCCTGAATCTCCACTGATTGTAGAAAAACTCTGCTTAGAGTTTATAATGAATTTGAATCAATCTTACTTAGCAAACATGAGTGAAGCACAAGTCCCTCAGTCATCTATGATTCTGGCATACACATCGAGACTGTGATTATTTTCCATACTGAATGTCGTGTGGGAAGCTTGGTTTTCAACTTCACGCACTCCCAGCCAGAGGAGACATTTATATTTTCATGGCCCTGGGCAAAGGCGCTCTATCAACTTTGGTAGCTACTGTAGGTGAGCTAATTTAGCATGGACAGATGCACAATTTTGTGATGATGTGCCCTAAGGCATCACTACTATTGCCAGGTTTGCTGAGGCATCAAAGTGGCTGTAACAGGCAGATTTTCCAGGTCAGGGTGCACAGATAAAATGTCTGAGGGAAAAACCAACACGCTGCTCTTTTACATTTGTGTGAAATCACCTAAATGCAAGGAACAGGAAGCTTTCAGAACATAGAGTTGAGTATCAAGCCCCCTACAACAGCTTTGTCTTGACAGAATTTGACAGGAAAATTGTTTTGGTTGTGTTGACAGCGACCTTCTTCTTCCTTTTCATGTGTTCTTTCATTGTTAAATGGTATCAGGCACAATCATATGTACCAGTGTATAGAATAGAATAGGCAGGGTACAGCTTAGAGTCGCCAGTTCCTTAGGCAAGGGATAGGAGAACTGTTTACAGAAGCATTTTCATTAAAGTTGCTGAAAGTTGTTTATTAGAAAACTGATACTGAAACATTTTACTCCCCTAAAAATCCATATCGGACACTCGCTTCGGAGAAGTACTCGTGAAATGTTATGACTTTGTATTCAGACCTCACTCTAGCCTCCACAGTACCAGTCCGCCTGAATCTAATGATGACACATGTAAGGGAAGGGGGCACAACTAACAAGAGTATCCAAAGAATTAATGATGGACTACAACAGCAGAGAGCCTGCAGCCAACTCCACTGATTACCTATACACTTCAGCCCCCGCTTCTTCTGGCTGCTGGCCACTTTGAAAGTTTCACTGAAAACATCATTGGACTGCACACTGTCCCAAAGCTTTTATGACTTTCATTTGCAGAAGCACATTAGGAAGACAAACAGCTCTTCACCGGCAGTTTTTCAGTTGTTCAGGACGGTAACATGAGAATTTTTCTGTCTAAAGCTCAGGAGAGAAACCAAACAAGCAAAATCATGAAAACCAGAGGCAGTATATCTCTTCTTCTTCTAGTCTAACTAATTAAGGAAGAAAGTGTTAAAAGAATTTGGTGCTTTTTTTTGAAGATAATCCCTTAAGGGCAGATATTGAAGAACTGGGATCAAGATATCTGAGTGGGCAGATATCCTAAATGCAGACACTACAGGAGGCAGAGCTCGTACAGTGCACGAATGATATGATAACACAAAACATAAGATTTACAGGGTGGTGAGACAGGCAAGGGTCAAAAATGTCCAGACAAACAAAGATCCAAAACCGCAAGGACAAAGCACGGAGCTGAACGACGGACACAGAACAACAACAAGACACAGGTGAAACTAATCACAATGGAACAATTAAAACGGGCCGGAAACTATTCGAACACATTTGAAGAGAAGTTCTGAGGGGCAAGCAGTCAAACATTTAGGTGCCACCAGTAGTCATGGGGAACACTGAAGCAACATTTTGCAAAGTGGACATGTTTGATACACTTACATGCATCAACTTGATGGAACCTGCGAGACAAACTGGTCTGCCCACCACTAATGAGCTTCACTCCTTCTACCCCCTCAGGCCACATGGTCAGTTTTGGACACAATCTGCCATGGCACCATTCAGTCATGGCAATCTGTTTCATCTATATGGCAGATTAGTTCTGATCAGTGTTATAACTGGTATCAAAGCCAAAGTAGTTGTTCTGGAAAAGAGAACAGAAACTTTTGTCACCTGTGGACAGAGCCAGGCTAACTGTTTCCTAAACTGAGCGCTGCTGACTGCACCTTTATATTCAACCCACACCGTGGTATTAATCTAACTTTCAGCAATAAAGTGAAAATGTTATTTCCGAATATTTCTAACCATTTCTATAAAGTATCAGCTTTAAAATTCCATTGTTGGTTAGCTCAACTCAGAACCTGAGAAGCTATTACCATGCTTAAACCACCACCATGAGTTATTCACAGTCTCAAAGCTGGGGCCGTGAACAAAAGCAGGCCAGTTGCCAAAAAGAAGCTGATAAAACACTTGAGTTTGGGTGAAATTACTTGTACTATAATGCTTCTCATGATGAATTCAGTAAAATGTGTATTCCCACAGTCTCACCAATTTGCTGCTCTGAGTTTCTTTTTTTATTTCACAGAATTTTAGAGTTACTGTGAGGAAAACATAACAATTCCAGCAGACTTTTTACTTTACAGTAACGTATCAACAAAGGAAAAGATTTTACGCCTTTAATCACTGGGTGACACAATGTGAAAAATCTGTGCAGGAACTCTTTTATCAGCAAAGCAGAAGTGATTGTACATAATTAGTAAAAACCATTAAATGCAGGAGCAGCAGGGCTGTGAGTGGGACATGACTGTGCTGTTAAACTAATGTGTACAGTGCTGTGGAGAACATTGTAGTATATTCATCATGACAGCAGGTTAGCATGGTAGCAAACAGAGTTTGCTTTATTGTAGAACAAGGGGAGTTAACGTCCTGGTTCTATGATTGTCACTTCTTTATTTTTCAGTTAGCAATAATACAGTATGGAGCACTCGCATTGTTGCTATGGTTACGTGCGGTTTTTTCTATCTTACGTGCAGGATTGGACCTGAGGTAAACTCTTGATTGGAACAAAGTCTACAGACCTGTTATACAACTTTAATGGGATCGTTTGTAACTCTTTTCTGTGTCCAAATAACGTACATCTTGTCGAGAGGGAAGCAGGCACAGTGCAGCTCGACAGAATATGGGATTCTACACCTGCTGTGTTGTTGTGTGTGTGTGTGCGTGTGTGTGTGTGTGTGTGTGTGTAGACCCAGTTTTTCTAAGTGGAGCTGCAGTAGTGCTGATGGTGGAAGTTCCTCCTCTGGTTTTAATCTCAGTGCTCAGTGTTGCCTGTTTATTCCAGTAGATCATCCACTGGGACCCTATTAACAATGACTACCACAGATACAGTATAGATATGCACACAAACACAGTCACCCACACAAATACCCAATTAAAATGATTAACACACACACACACAGACACACACTGAGCGAACGGATACACACACATGAAAAGGGAACAGAAAAGACTACGTTTTGACAAACACAACACACGCAGCATTGTACACTAATGAATCCTATCAAGCATGCACTTGTGCAGGTTTGCATCCATACTAATGGTACAGCACGTATAAACATATGGTGAGTAAATCCCTTGACAGACGTCCACATACACCCACCACCCACACACACACACACACTACTTGCAACATGCATGCAAACACAGCAGTGGCAAGATGCAAGATGTGCAGAGGTGGACAATATAACTGACAAATGCATGACCAATGCATAATGTTGCTTCTCACACACTCATACACACACTTTCACAATGTGGAAAGAAGTTCACATAAATGATGTCCTTAACATGTTGATTTGACACAGGTTGGATTATCTGTTTGGCCTATAGAGTTTATGTTTCATCAGCATCATAATTAATGCGTCATGATAACTTGAATAGCACCTAGTAAAAGCAGCATTACAGATGTACTGTGGGGTTATTCAGAGAGACATCAGAACAGGCTGAGACTGACTCCTTTGTTTGCCTTTGAAGCCCAACAGACTATTGACTGTGAACATGGTGGCAATTTTCCTGTCCAGAGACTGACTGACGGGTACAGTGAGCTTTTTTTTGTGGAACCTATTGTCATACCTGTTGTTGACATCATTCTCTGCTTGAGAGAACAGAGCTCCTCTTGTTCAGCAATTGCACTGCCTCTCGACTCTAATACTCAGAGTGTGTCAGTGTTTCAGTGTCAACCAGCAGTTTCCCGGATCCTAAAGACCTGGCCTGGGGGATTTCCTCACTGTGTGAGTTTTCTAGTCAGGAACTGTTATTTAAAAGAGGATGCTGTCTTGTGTGTGGGCCATTCTGAAAAGTCCAACTTCAATACTGAGATCTGGTGCACGTTGCTAATTCTCAATATCGATGTCTGCTGGTAATGTCACTTGAAAGCAGTGACTTCATTCTGATGGATGCTTTTGGCCACGCCAAGTTAAACCACACTGTGTTGATTTGCATTTCCACTCTGAGTTTAAATGTGTCAAGTTGTGCTGAGTCACGGCTCGGGTCAGATCATGCCTGACACACCTCCGAGCAAGTTGCTGTGGCGTCATCATTCAGGGACAGTCTCTGCAGTGCCCCGGTCTGGGCCTTGGTGAGAACTTCAGGGAGTCCTTAGTCCACTCACCCATTGATTATTAAGAGGAGCACAGTTCCTCCTCTGCTTCTCAGCAGAGTCCACCTTAGTGAATGTGGCATTGCCTTGTAGTTCGGGATTGTAGAGTCTGAGGACATGTCATACCCCGGGACGTTTGCCAGGCATCCAAGAGTCCAAGATGCTTGTTCAGAGTCAGTGAGGGAAACATTTTGAACTTAATACTGACAGGGTGTGGGAACTTTCTTTTGTCAGGGGAAACAGAGGGCAGTGAATCATGCTGAGTATGACTGAAGGAGATTGATTGGGACAGTTGTAAAACGCAAAGAAAAGGAAGAATATTTAAATCTTTCCATCAGTGTTGTTTACTGTAAGTTGTTCCCACCTGCATACTTTACTTGTTACCATTGCCACAACACTTTGATGATGGTAAGCATTTATTTTGTATTTCCCTGTTAATAAAAGCCACAAGAAGAAGTGAGCTGCAGCTCTGAACTCACATCATTAGCTAACAGCAGCTACAGTTTGCAGCAGTTTACTTCACTGTCCATCGGGAATCACCAAAACCACTGAGTCAAATCAGTGTGAGAACAGAAGTAGGAATGACAGATGTTATGCCCAGCTCGTTCAGGAGGATAACCAAAAAGGGAGGACCACAACGACCAGTTAAATTAACCATAAATTTATTAACGAACAGAACTTAAATGTAATCATAAGGAAACAAAAGAGCTAACAGAGCACAACCAACCAACCAACCCAAACCAAAACAAAACAAAACTCCACGGGGTGCCTGGAGGCACCAGTCACCCAGGAGGGAGAGGGATCAAGAGAGAGCCATCTTAGAAAGGCCATGCTTTTATAGATGAGGCCACAGGTGAGATGAATCTCCCCAACGAGGTAGGAGGAGCACAGACAACAACCAAAACACACAAAATGGCAGGGGCCATCACCCTTTTCAATTACTGAATAATTCAGCTGGTGACGGTTGAACTTACGTGAGAAAAAAGAGACAGGGTGATCAACTCCCTCCTCACCTTCTTGTAAGAGCACAGCTCCAGCACCAACTGCACTGGCATCCACCTGGATTTTAAAAGGTTTGTGGAAGACTGGAGCTGAGAGCACAGGAGCAGAGCACATCAAACTTTTCACACCTTCAAATGCAGCATGACAGTGAGGGGACCAGTCAAAAGGCATATTTTTCTGCAGTAAGTTTGTCAGTGGAGCCACCACAGTGGAGAAGTTTGGACAAAAGCTACGATAATAACCCACTAACCCAAGGAAACGCATCAGCTCTTTTTTAGACACTGGCACTGGGTAGTTGAGGATGGCTTCCACCTTTGCCTGCACTGGACGTACTTCACCCTGACCAACCACCTTACCCAGCCTTGGCAAACTCACACTTTGCTAAATTGACAGTTAAATTTGCCTGCACACAAGCGCTGAACATGAGTTTCCCATGTCTCACTAAACACCACAACATCGTCCAAATAAGCTGAACACCCTGCTAACCCAGCTAACACCTTATTCATGCGTCACTGAAAGGTTGCTGGAGCATTTCGGAGACCAAATGGCATGACAGAGTAAGAAAACAAACCCCACGGTGTAATAAATGATGAAATTTCCTTGGCCCTGGCTGTCAGTGGCACCTGCCAATAGCCTTTCAAAAGATCCAGTTTGGTCACAAATTTGGCACCACCCACTTGATCAATACAGTCCTCAATGCAAGGGAGTGGATAACAGTCAGGCTTGGTGACTGCATTAACCTTCCTGTGCAAAATCTGTCGGACCTATCTGCTTTATCTACCAACAGACATGGAGAAGCCCAGCCTGAGCATGATGGTTCTGCCAACCCATGTTGTAGTAAATACTCCACCTCCTTCTCCATACGCTGATGCTTTTCCACTGGCAGTGGTCATTCAAGTCATTCATACTTCATAAGTCAGTGTAGCATCAACATGATTTTCATTTTTCACTGTCTTCTGACATATAGACCAAGTAGATTAATAGATATATAATAACTGTGAGTTATACCATAGCTGAACTTTTAATTCCCCCTTTATATCTTGTACTTTTCCCCTCTGCTCAGTCTCAGTCTGCTGTGCTTGGGAAACATGTCACAGTGAGCCTGTCTCCCTGACAGTGGAAGATCCCAGAGGAACACAGTTTTTCATTTCATTACCTGTTTATGTAAATAAATTGTCTCATGTGGAAAAAAAATGCACAGATCCCAAAGCGCTGCTTGCTAATTAATTACAAAAGGCACTTCAAAAACAAGGCCAGAGTTCGCTGCTGTAGCTAGTTGTTTGTGATGAAAGTACAGCAGCATCCCACAGCGGCCGTCACAGCAGGGACAGAACCAAACACATCAGCACACATCTGCATTTCAACCTCGCTGATTAACTGAGTGACCCTTCACAGTTTGTACCTTTGTTTTGTTAAATGGAGTTTGACTCTCCAATGAATTCTAATAGAGGAGTATGAGCATGGAAAGCATCAGAGAGGGAAATGTGCTGATTATAAAGCATTCATCCCGAATTATATAACAAGTAAGTCTGACCAAGCGATCTGATTGGTCCACCAGACATTTAGTATGTGCTCAAATCAGCATGGCACTTTGTTGCGTGTGTAGACTTGTGCATGTGTCTCTCTCTCACTCTTTCCTCCCTTTGTCCTGCAGGGGAGAAGTGGAAGATTGGCTGCCACCCGTGAGCTCCAGAAGAGCTGTGGATTGGCCAATCAGAGATGGAGGACACCCGTTAAAGGCCTCTCTCTTGTTTTGCACTGGCTAACTTTGCTTTGCTGAGGTAAGACTGGGGTACCCTATGCAGTACATTCACACACACAAAGAAATTCTTACCACACTAGGTCACACTAGTAATGGGCTGTTGCCACTGATGTATTTTTGTTATTTTCAGACGCTTCTGTTGATGAGATAGTCAGGCCTTTTGTTTCCCTTTTCTTTACTCACAGATAGGGTTGAACTAGACACTATTTTATTGTACTTGGTTTATTTTCTTTGGCATAACCCAGTTCTGTCTTCCCCCGCACATTTTTCAAACCTACAATTGTTGTTTACCTTTTTATTTAAATATGGTAAATACAGCACATCATACATGAAATAGTTCAGAGACCACAGAGAAAATGTGGCTCTTGAAAGACTACAGGCTGACTGATTGAACTGGTACTTTTGGTTTAAACTCAATATTACATTCAAAGTTGAGCTTTATACTTTATTATTGGTACTTCAATGATGTCGTGCCAATAATGGCGGTAAAGCACATCCTCTCATTTTTTATTGCTTAAGTTTAAACTTGTGTCCACAGACAAGCAGAATATAGGCTACTTTTAAGTCCTTGTGACTTTGATCAGGTGACAGCAGCTAGAAGAAGATGTAGCCTGTAGGGAGACTCTATCACTGTGTCAGCATAGCAGCTGCAGGTCACCTGTGATTTGGTCCTTGTTGTTCATGTCAATGCTGCTGTTGGTTGCTAAACTCTGTTTCTTGGTCATGGTCCAGTACCATTTTGTTTGATTTGATTTTGTTTCCGGAAGAAAATGTTTATATCTGAATTGAGTTTGGGAGGATCAGGGCTAACAGTTGTACGCTAACTTCATTGCTGGAATTAACAGACATAGAAGTAACAGGCATATTTCAGCACGTAGTAGATAATCCAGCTTCCTCCTAGTGGGACTCTGGGTATTTATTACTCCAGAAGCTCTGCATTGTCCTCACACAGCCCTCTGTAGTACTGCGATACAGGTGAACTTTTGCGCTCAGAGTGGAATTTGAAATGACATGAAACGTTGAATGATAGATATAGATATAGATAAATAGAGAAAATATTTGTGTCTATCCAACAAAAAGGGTGCTGTCTGCACCCTTTCTACACCTGTTTGTTGGCTTTATTACAGTCTTTTAAATAGTTAATTAGCCATTTAGTTTCCAATATGAGGGAGATCCAACTTTTTTCAGCCATTTCCTGTACATATAGCTCTAGTACAGTGGCCTCGTAGGGCAATTTTATCTGTTATCACGATAATAACCATTCTTGTAGCCAACAGTGGTGACAAGTCATTATCAAGATGGCTAAACTGTAGACTGTTTCCACGTTTCTACTGCATATTTACAGGATCCACAACAACAAAGGACAGATGTGGGCAGGTTGGTAGAAACATGGAAACAGCAAAGGTGGTGTGTGTTCTTGAGAGTTTAGGAAGGTAAGTCCCTGAAGATGCTGTTGCCCTTTTCATGCTCATAAGATGGAGGAAATCCTCCACCTGCCTCTCGAGAGGCAGGAGGGCCTCTTCACCTTTCAGTATATTAGGATCGAGCACAGGACCATCACTCTTTGTTGCTTATCCCTCTGAAGATCCTCAAAGCCAGCTCCCATCTGGCATGTCTTGAGTGAAAACCTGAGATCTGCATTTCAGTTCCTTCTCAGCCAATGCGCCACCACCCACAAGGAATAAAAGGCAGAGCATTGCCATAACAAGAACATCAATGAGAGTTCCAACGTCTCCACATCCGAGCTATCATTGGTCTGTTTTACAAGGGTGAAATATGTTCCGCGCACGATTTTTATCTATATTGCCCTGTATCTGATGCATTTGTTAGTGGTACTCATTTAGAAGCTCAAAATCTAAATATCAGCAAAGCTGCCAAATCATGTCTGGGTGCTAAAACAAGCCATCTATAACAGCACCCACCAGCCAATCAAAGAGGTCACACTGTTATTTCTGCATAACTTTAAGTCTTAGTATCATCTGAACAGGTGAGTTGTATATAAATTCACCCTCAGTACAGTTGTCATGAACAGGGAAATTAGCTATAGAGACCAAAACTCATGAACCAGATTTCCCCGTTCATGACATTAATAATGGCATTCTTTATTTCTTTAGCTGTGTATGAAAAGATTCATGTCTGCTTTGCTCCATCAAAAGGTCACATTTTAATGCAAGTTTTTATACCACAAGTAAAGGCCCCTAGTCAGACTATATAAAAAATGAAGGCTACTTACTGTGTGTTCCGGTTCACCTTCCACAACATCCTTGGTTTTAAATTAAAAAATAACCCTCATTTATTCCTCTCAACATATTTTGTTAATTTTCCTTGGCTTCAGTGTCCCCCTCATAAACGGCACCATAAACACATCAAAAAGACATTAGCCTACTGGCCTGAACCCTGCAGTTTTCTCTGCATTGCTATTCATGTTCCATCTCCTCCTCTCTGAAAAGAATTGGTCTTCAATTAAAGCCAACTGTCCGCCTTTGATATATGACTGCTGGAATCGTTTTGGCACCGGGAAGTTCTTCCCCACTTCAAGTCATTTGTTACTGTGTGGGAGCACATTAGTCTGAATCTGCCCCCCATTCCTTTTAACAGTCATAAGGGCACCGATTCAAATTTCAGATGAAAACAAATCTACTGAGGGGAGGCTAACTGTTGAAAAGCAGTAATATCTTTGAGTAATGGCCGACCTTGAGCTGTGAAAGAGGGAAAAAAAGGGTGAGTAGGTGATGGCTGGAGGAGGAGATAACTATGGAGGAATGTGGGAGCAAAGTAGGAGAATGGTGATCTCCAAAGTTTAATTATCACTTTTAGCCAACTTAACTGAAGGAAGACGCGGCGCTGTAAGGACGGGGCTTCAAAAGATCAAAGTACATCATCATCTTTAAGATAGAGAAGAACAAGGCTGTTTTTATGTAAATCTAACAGATATTACCACTGAAGGGTGAAGACCTTGTAGGACTGACTCTGGGTTGAAAATGGGACAGAGGGGGAAAATATGCAGGAGGCATCAGGCAGAGGGTGTACTATTAATGTGAAACAAACTGTGCTGAAGCAGAAATGTTTTGCGACCTTGAAGAGTGTAACAACAGATTTGACTTTGGGGGGAAAAGGAGAGAGAGAGAGAGAGAGACGCAGCAGAAAAGGACAAGAATGATAACACTCCTCTGAGAATTTGGTAAGAGGTTCTCTTTTCACTCATGCACTTTAGCACCACAGACAAACCTGTTATCCCCGTGTGTCAAGTGACAGAGAGCTGGGAGCAGAGGGAGAACTTTCTGGTTGAGGGGAAGGGCAAGGATAGGGGGTAAAGTCAAGAGAAGACCAGAGGAGACCAACAAGAGAAGTCGAGTTGATTTAATGGAGATTTTGTTGTGAACATGATATTTAGATTAGCCACTCACTTGAACTTGATTTACTTAGTTTGAACTCAAAGAGTATCGGCACGTCTTCACTGTAATGAAGATTTATTGTCAGATGTATTGTACTATCTATTATTAGACCTTCTAGACATTTTAAGAACAAGCATCAGTACAGCTACACGAGGAAGAAATTGCCTAATTTACATGTAGAAAAGTCACTGTGACCCAGTCAGTCCTCCCTGCAGACTATTTGGTGAACTGCCCATCTACGGTGACGGAGGTCGCCCCCTGCTGTGATGTTCAACCCTACATGTGCACCATATATAACTGTCATTGTATAAATATATTTGTGAAACTACTACGAGTCCAACCTCTGACACTGAGGTATAATGAACTGTTTTTTTTTATGTCTGACAAAGTATGCCAGTTGCAAAATGAATAAAACATAAGAAAATAAATGTAATTAATGCCTGGTGGCACATCAATCTATGCTGCCATAGATTGTTGTGCTGCTATGATTGTCAATGTATCTCTTCACAACATCAGAGACAGTTTTGTCTAACTGGGATGATGTGGGTCAGCAGAGTAGAGTGAATGGGTTCAGTGACGCAGCTGCTTTATATAAGAGTTATTAAAATGTGAAGCGTGTAACTGTATTTTTTCCTCTGGAGTTTCCTGGTTTGGAATATAAAGGTGAGCTTCTTATCTTTTAACTAATGTGATCTGTGAGTGATACATTTCTTTGTATGCAGTATAATGATCTGAGTATTGCATTTCTGTAGACATTCCACACGCAGGTATTTGGAAGCTTTTCAAATGAAACATTTTTGATTATCTAAAAAAACAATTTTAGATATTCACGAAAAGTTCTAGATGAAACCAGTAAGAATCTGTATTAGTTTTCTAAAGCATCAGTTGAATTTGTTCTTCAGAGAACTCCAGACTAAAGTTCTTTGTGGTGACATTGTTATAAAAGGTTCTTGAGAACAGTGTACAATGATTATGTATATATTTTGAACAAACGACAGCAATGTGGTAGGTAGTGTCTTTGGCAATTTATATGAGAAGATTAAAAAAAAACAGGTTTAGACTGCATCTACAAAAGCAAAGCTCATTTCCATGTTTTCATACACTGGGAATGATTTTAAAATGGCTGTCAAGGTTGCTCTAATCTCAATAATGAAATATTGGGCCCTCTGAGGTCCACAGTGACAATGTGAAAATAATGTGAAGTGAGTTGCTCACAGTGATGAACCTCCAAGGAACGCGTGCCTGAATCTGCAGCTCCCTTCAGGTTTACAGAGCTTAATGGTGAGTTGAGCTCATTGTTTAGTTTTTAGTAGCTGAAGACAGATATTTCCCTCAGGAGTCAGTACAGACAAAAACAGCTGAAAGACAGTGAATACTGGACTGGACTTCCATTCATCAAGTGAACAAGAAACGCAGCACCAAATGAATGATAATGTTGCTCTGTAACTGCTTTATGTATAATTAATCACCGGTACATTCACCATATCGTCAACTTTAATAATTATGTGTCATTTTAGTGTTTACATCTGATTTCTGTTGCCCCACACATGACCAAAAACTCACTTATTACAGGTTGATGATTCATAACAGTATTTCCCACTCACTTCGCATTGACAGATTCAATGTTACCATATAACTTCACTAACGTGGTCAATGTGCTTTTGTTGTTACACTAAATTATAAAATGGCCATTCTAAAATCCCGTAAAAGAAATGTTTCTTTGAGTTTGTAAAGTGTATGTGCTGATCTTCAGTCTAGTACACGCAGTAAAAGCTTTTTACATTCACAATAGGACATGTACAGCCGACTGCTGAAGGTGATATAGTATAGTGTTTCTAATGCCACAATTGAACAATATTGTGAAATAGGAATTTGTGTACACATTGTTTTTCCAGCAATTATCTAGAAGATCCACATAAATCTGTAGGGCTGTATGCACAGTTGAGCACAGTACCCTTCAGTATTCTGTGAATTATATCTCATTATTAAATAAAGAGGTCGTACACAGTACTAAACCGAGTGAGGATATATGAGGAATCCTTTTTTTATGTAAAACAAAGGATAAGTATAAAATATAGGAGAATGGAGGATCATACATCAAACCAAATTAAATGAAAAATCTTATTCAGAACTAAAAGGCCACACTTTGTATCTAATTATTTCACTTTAAACCTCAGAACTTAGTCAGAATTTGCTGAATCTGTTTGATTCCTCTCTTTGATTTATGATCTTTATTTGCGAACTGCTCAGCCTCATTACAGTTAAAGTTTAAATCAGCTCACATTTAAGATGCGGCCAGCCTAGCAATGAGGGCATTTAAGTTAATTCACATGGGATAAATTAAGAATTGTAGATTATGTACAGAGTTGATATTTGACTCCTGGGCCCTGACCTTGTCACCCACCACAAGGAATCGCCAGGGTTACCACCACAGGGAGTGGGAAGTAAAAGGAATAACTAGGAAGTATAAAAACTAGAATCAAAGCCTGAAGGTGGATGTGGGGGTGGGGGTAGGAGCTATGAAACGCTAGCCTGGAACTTGTTTCTACTTGGACAGTTCAAGCGTTACTCAGCCTAGCAATACTGACTTTGACTGCATTACTTACCAAACCAGTAGTATGTTGTGCTAATATGAAAGGATCAGTGTTTTCAACCTATAGTTGCCATATTTCTTTCTTTGTTGCTTTTTGCTTCATCATTACATCTTTTGCTGTCCATCCCTCAAGACTCTCTTAACTGGGACCATTTAAAAGAGCCGTGAAAATAATGGTGTGCTTTAGTGTTTCTCTGGTGTGTGTGTGTGTGTGTGTGTGTGTGTGTGTGTGTGTGTGTGTGTGTGTGTGTGTGTGTGTGTGTGTGTGTGTGTGTGTGTGTGTGTGTGTGTGTGTGTGTGTGTGTGTGTGTGTGTGTTAGAGAGAAAGAATCAAGGTGCAGAATTGCAGCCATTCCAGAAGTGTAACTGTCCTTAATGGCTACCCATGGGGATTACCAACACACACACGCACACGTGCGCTTTCCAGCCCTGTAGCACACATATTTACCTGAGTTTGCCCAGTCAGCTATTAGCTATTCTGTTTCTCTCATGGGTCACTTCTCATCCAGCAAAGGTCAAATCTCAAATAGCAGAGAGGGGAAATGAAAGCGAAGAGCAAAATCTGGAAAAAAAAAAAAAAAAACAGAATATTTATTCCAAAATAAATAAGTGACTGTGCCAAGTACCAATGCTCAAGCATCTGCAGGCCAGTGGCACCCCTCACAGATTACAGTGTAGTGGTAATATACATGGAAACACTGGGTTTATATTGCTGTATAAGTAGACAGTATTTAATGGTGAGTCATTTTTTTCAAGCTAAATCAGATAGTGAGTTATTCCCACATGTATTCTCTGACTCATTGCATTTCTTCCTCATTAAGTGAGCCACAGTTGATTAAAAAGCAGTGCACACGCAAACATTTACTTCCATCAGTGTCCAGGAAGTTGGCACAGGAGTTCATAAACATGCAGCATGAGTGTCAGCCGCACATACAGGGCATCACGGTTGCTGCCATTTCAATCAATCTCTTTGCGAAGACTGCACATACTACGGCAAAGGCTAATGCTAGCAGCTGTGTGAAGCAGCTTTGGCACGTGTCCATGAGGTGCTGAAGTCAGAAAATCATTTCTTAAAGTGGGTTGATGATTTACGCATAGCATGGAACATATGTGCAGTGATCTGTCAACGAGCTGCCAGCCGCGCTCTCTTAGTCGCTGTTGGTAGGAACAGCTAAAGAGCAAGCTGGCTTGCATGCATCCACATTTGGCTTGGAAATAACCAGAGACATGTCCCTCGAAACACCCTCAGGTTTATGTCGAACTAAACCAATTAGGAAACCCCTCACAGACAGGAAATAGCTGCTGCAAAGCCAGCAGAGTACACTTGCCTTAGCAGTAAACTGGAGCTGTTTAGCCAAATCTCCCATTATCACGTCTCGATATGCCAGCTCTGAACAGTGGTGTGGGAATTGGTGGCATTGCTAATGTAAGCATTGGCAGAGTGGGAAGCGTCTCCAGCTTTGGACCATAGGTTTGGAGGCCCGCCACTCTGCCTTTCCCAGTGCTGGGGTTATTTTCCAGGCAATGAATTGTATCTATGAGACTGCAAGATTGCAGATTAGTTAAAATATTACAGAGCATGTGATCTTCCAGTGTTACTGTTCCATTCCTCAGGTGTTTGAGGGCATTCACTATGGGTGGTGTTGCACTTTTTATTAACCAGCGGTGTAAGGAATTAGTTTCAAATGTAGTATTTTACTGTCTTACCAGAAATTGGATTGACCACTGCCATCCGTTTCTTCATGTTTTCACATACTGACTCGTGGGACTAGATTGAGTTTTGAGTTGGTGTGTAATTGAACACTGGGTCACTATGAGGACATGACCCCTGGAGTGTTGCATGCACTGCGGCTAAGCTAGTTAGAAAATATTGCTAAAATGTATGGTGACTGCTTGTTAAACCACTATCTTTTTCTTTTTGAAATTGTGAATTACAGAAGATGATGTGTGGGTGTGGAGGATTTGGAGTTGTTGGAAAGCATCTTTGACTGAACTGGGCTAACTGATGGGCTAAAGTAATGTAAGCCGAATCAAGTAAAGCAATGCCAACTTTTGTAAAAGCACCACTGCCCTGCTGGTGTTCCTTAAATCTTTCTGAACCAATGATTTGTGTTCTTTTACTTTCCCCCAAGCAATATTGCCCATTCTTGCTACTATTTATCATTTTAGCTTTGTGTACGATCTTTGAGCAGCACAGATCTCTTTGCCAGATTCACCCTGCCAGCATCTTATAAAAAGTATCTTATAAAAAGATCTTTTCCTAGCTGTTGAGCAAGAGTTTTCCTTTGACTGCTGATGTTCAAAGGCACACAATGATGAAGAGAGAGATTTCTTTAAGTAACTTGTGCTTTATTTGGAAGAAAACATAGTAACTCATGCCATTAACACCAGAAAAGATGCAGTGCTCCTCCCTTGAGGCAAGTTCAAATCCTGAAGGGTTTTTCTTCAATCTGCTCTTTGATGCACACTTAGTTTTGACTTCTTACATTTTAGCACATGAGCAGCTTGTTCCACCACAGAGATGCTTCTTCGGAGATGATCTGTGTAGGCCTGGAAGAAATGTGTTTTTATTTTCCTCTCCCATTAATCATCTTATGACCCCTCAGATTTATCTTGTGACTGCATAGATTAGAAAGTGTTTGACTAAGCTATTTACCTGTATATGAAGTGGTCAGAACTAGAACAGAATGTTTTGCTGCTTCCACATATTGTCATTTGCAATAATAAATCAGAAACAGGGGACATTTTACTGCAGAATAAGTACTTTTACTTTAAGTGTATTCTACTGATAGGACTTATGTAGTTGTACTTAAGAAGGATAGAACTTGGGCTACTTGTATCATAATGTTTTGGTACTACGATTGGATAAAGCATCTGAAAACTTCTTCCACCACTGGTTATCTCTAGCTTAAAGTGTAAGCCCTTTTTATGGCCACACTCTTGTTACTGACACACACACACGCACACACACCCAAACTGTACAAGGCAAAGGATGTGACATGCCAGCACAGCAAAACGATTTAGCTTTTCCATGCTTGGTCCCAAATCACATCCGCTGTTGACCCTTTCCCCACATTACATTTCTCTATATTTCCCCAACCTGATCGGCTTCAGCATGCCAAACACAGCATTACGTGTTACACTAAAGCAAAAACTCATATTACATAACTGCAGAGTAAAGAAGGCAAAAAAATAACTCAGAATTGAACAAGTCACACAGGATCATGAAAAAGATCACGCCTGTGATAGATTCAATGCGAAAGTTCAACGCATTTTCCATCAAAGCCATCAGTCTGCAGTCCGCATCAGCTGTCCCACACTGAGGCAGTGAATCTCTTCACTTATTCACTTTATTAGTCAGCAGAAGTGTAATAAAAAAGCAAATGTCTGTTTTACCTCGAGTTCTTAATCTGCACGGATCAACTTTAATCTTGCTTAATGTGCAAGGAATGTGTATGGAAAGTGTTTTCATATGGCTCCCAGTACATGACGATATTAAATTAAAACATCATGAATGTCTTTTTGATTGTGTATAGTAGGTGTCTTTGGTGTTGTGTGTTTGCGCACGTCTTACACGCACATCACAAGCACGTCGACAAAGTGCGACTGAAATTTAACCTGAACCTTGAAGTGCTGGGAATCACTCCAGCTAGAAAATCCCGTCCTCATCAACTTTTTAAATTGGATTTTCCCCTCTGCCTCGTTTTATTGTTTTTTGTAGCAACATTTCAATTAGACATACGTGGACAGAAATAGACGGTGCTCAGAGCTCAAAGGAATTACAATCCTCTACGTGTGCTCGGACACAAAGGCTTCAAAGAGCTATGGTTGCCAGCTTCCAAGCAAACTAATGGATTTTTGTTTTTAGCTGACAAAGGAGCTGGCATCCATAAACTGGCACACACAGGCATACAGATATGCTTACACACACACACACACACACACACACACACACACACAAGAAAAGCAGGGTTTACTAAATAAGGTACTTTTACAGAGAGAAATAGTCTTTTTCCACCCATGCATTGTTTCTTTGCTGTTTATCCAGGGCTTAGTCATGATGGCAACAAGGTAAGTAAGGTAGTCGAGACATCCCTTTGTGATCCCAAAGCGTTCACAAGCCAGATGGGATATACAACTGTCTTTTAATAATCTCTCCAGGGTTCTTCTGGAGTGTCTCTTACCAGCTGGACATGACTGGATGTCGCCAAGGAAGATCCTTTCAGTAAGTAGAAGCTGCAGCTCTATTCCAAGCTCCCACCAGATGTTTGAGGTAGAGGTCGACCGATACAGGTTTTTTTTAAGGCTGATATCGATTATTTTGATCAGTCTTAACCGAACCCCGATATTTGCTGCCAATTTTTTTGGGCCGATTCTTAAAGCCAATCTTGCTTTTTCTCTCTCCATTTACATGATAAAAATGACGCAATGATAACAAATGTTACACAAGTCTCAATTTAAACAAAAAAAACATTTATGCTGCCACACAGGATTTAATTTCTTTCCAGTCATTTCTTTAAAAAGAAACAAAAACATAAATTTAGTATATTGTATCTCGTGCTACATTCGTTTGTAAATCAACCTGCGTCATGAGGCATACACGGCGGCGCTTTGCTCGCACTTAATGAACGTGAAGAGAGCTTCTCATGTTCAGTGGGGAAGAGAAAGAACACTGAGCACTGCTGCAATATGCACATGTGCAGCGGTGGTAGCTCTGGAGATCAGACGTGGGGAAGGAGCCCTATGTCGGCTGTAAAAAACCTGCGTTGACCCGCTCATTTCAGTGGCAGAAAGAAAGAGAAAGAAACACACCGCTGTGATGACTGCTCCAGCCCGTTCTCAGTCAGAGTGAAACAGACACACACCGGTGCTCCCTCCCACTCACAGTGAGACAGACAGACTTTCAAAGTGCAGATAATACAAAAAATACATTTAAAGTTGAAAACTTTAAAACCAGCTGCTCTCTGCCAGGGAGGGAGGGGCAATGCATGCACTTCATGTGATCTCCAGCATCATGGCTCATGGCTGCTGAATGTGCTAATGAATGCGCTAATTGGATATGCACCCATGTATCAGCCGATACCAATACAAGTAAAAAACGTAAATATCGGCCGGTTGACCACTAGTTTGAGGTCCTTATCTAGTGAGCCCATATCTATAAATCATTCTTTCGTTGACTACCCAACCCTTGATGATTGGAACATAAAGCAACTGGTAAATCAAATGCTTTGTCGTCAACACCGTTTTCACCACAATGGTCACATATTGTGGTCACATTACTGATGATGCAGCACAATTCTGTCTGTCGAATATATCCTCCATTCTAGTTTACTCATGAATAACAGCACAAAATGCTTCACTCTGTGAAGTAAGTCACTCCAAATCCAGAGGGAGCAATCTGCTGTTTTCTGGCAGAGAACCATGGCTGCAGACTTAGACAGACAGAGATAGTGGCTCTTATAAAGATAGCTTCACACTGTGCTGCACACCGCCCCAGTGCATGCTGAAGGTTATGTTCTGATGAACAGAACCACATCATCTGCAAAGAGCAAAGGCGCAATGCGGAGTTCCTCAAACCAGAACAACTCATCTCATCCAGCATAATTAAATCCCCAAAAAAGTTCATTTTCCATTACAAGGGATCCATGTAGAACCTCTTGAGCATGGTTCTGTAATGATCTGTATAAAAATTGTACACAAAGCATTGAGGGCCTCTGTTATGGCGTAAGTGTAAAAACAGTTTTGTGAAGTGATATAAAACCTTTCAAATGACAGTATTCTTTCACAGATGGAAGTAGTTAAGACTCACAGTAACAAATGTCAGTGTCCTGAGTCAAGGCCTGAAACAGGCTGATCATAACCGTATGATAATCTATCTCAGTTAAAAACAGCAATAGTAGTCGAGTTTTAGCATTCTTGATGTTGTTGCCTGAACTGATTTAGACTTATAACTTGACTAAGACTGACTCACTCAAACACTTGTGTTTGACATGTGAAGTGTGTTCATCTTAGTTTTCACAATCTCTGTGCCTCTTTGCTCTGAGAAAACAAGGTCGCTCCAGCTTGCTGCTGAAAACACGTCCTGATTACAGTCAAATCATCCTCAATCAAGCTGCAATCATGACTCGTGAACTAAAACACAGATGTCCATGTTGGGGCTGAAAAACATTTGCTGCTTTTCAAAGTGAATCTTCTTAATGTAGCATAGAAATCCATTCCAGGACATCTTCATCACAGCTTCACAACTCTACTAATCAGTGTTTTCTAATAACACTGGACAGTCATGAAAAAAGGTAGCAGTCTAACAGAGAATTATCACTCCATAATGCACTTCCTCTCAACGTTACAATATTGGGTCTCTCTCGTCTTCAGCCAGCCTAGCAGCAAACTGCAGACAGACACAGTTAGAGGATAACTGGTAAAAAAAAAAAAAAAGTGTTTCTCAGTTTGAATGTATTATTCATAGGTCCAAACTGCTCCAACATACATATTTTAACAAACTTATTATTATAGTATTTTTTAAAGCACACTTGTGTTCTTGGGTCAATTTTGGGTAATTTTTTTACCCATGTGTGCAAAAATAATGATTCATAGTCATCATCAATAAAATTATACTTAATATTATTAAGATTAAAATCTTAAATGACGTAATCAACATGGTTTCTAGAGAAAAAAAAGAATTTTTGACCCATGCTGTGTATCAGAAGGGTGTCTGTAAAGGTCATCCAGGTCATAGCACTGTATGTTAGATGGGGACAGAAGAACCTCAAAACAGACACACAGCTCTGACATTATTGAGACAAACATGCTAGCAAACAAGCAACTGGACTTGACGTTGTAGCTGAGAGTGGACCACACAGTGACTGATTTGTAGCACAAAACTCTGAGCTAAAGGGGTGTTTCATAGAGACATCTGAATCCAAATCACCAGGACTTTCATTCTTAATGATGTCTAATTTGGAACAAGCTCAGCTTTCTCTTTGCTGCCGGGCAGAGTGTACTGCACACACTGCATGTGAGTGAGCTCCAGCTATAGGTCTTCACAAGTCCATCAGCAGGAAGAGCACAGCAGAAACTAACTTGTATTATAATTCTAAAGTGCCTGTCAGCCTCTTCACAGAGATGTAAATACCTGAGCATGTTTATCATTCACTCGGTGACATTTTTGTCTGGCTGTTGCCTCTCACAGGAAAGAAGGTGCTTATAGAGTTCATTCTGTTTCAGGTGCATGTTGATCAGTTAGTAAAAGTTTCTCGTCAAAAGAAAATGAAAAAAAGAAAGATATGCAGAGCTGTACCTGCGCAACATTTAAATGGCCAATAATTTGGTCAAAGGGAGCCGGATCTTCCAGCCAGGCTGCGTCAAACAGGAACTACTAATCTCTCAGAGAGAGCAGCACACTGTCCTGGCAGGCATAATTATGATAACATACATCTGCATTTCCAACTGCCAGGCTCATGAAGAACCTGCGGAAGTGTCTCTGAATGAGAGCTTTTACACACATTTACTTTACTATCTTAATGACAGTGGTCACCGTGTGTTATGGGCTCAGGGCCTGTTGATGAATAATACAGCAGAGTTTAATGAACTCGCCCCTGAACTTGCTTACCTTCCTACAAGTTGGGCACAGTAGCCCTTTTTCATTTCTTCTTTTCAGTTTCTCCCATGGCAACTCTCAGCAGCAACTGACAAATCAATGAATCCTTTCCAACGCTTTAACATCAGTTCTCTTATGACAGCAACAGCTGAAAGAAATTCATTAATCAGCCTCATTTCCTTGCTTCCTCATTTCTCTTTGTCATGCCTGGTGGCTTTGTTTCCATGCAACATGTAACACTTTTCGGGAAGATTAAAACAAAGAAAAAAGTATAATAGCTCTTTAATCACTCTACAGACCCTTTTAGTCTCTTTCAGCTTGTTTTGATTTTACAACCATTACCTTTTTGGTTTTGGCATTGCCACTCTCATCCACACGCAGACATTTAGAAGATAAAGAGCTAGATATTTCCATCAGTAGCAGAAAACACAAGAAGACTGAGTGTTCATTCTTTTCATTCTTCTTCCTTAACCACTTTCTTTCATTCTTATGAGGGTCACAGGGCCGAGGAGCCAATCTCAGCTGACATGGGACTAGGCGTGCAGTAGACCTTGAACAAGTCAGCTGTTCATCACAGGGCTGACACGTATAGAGAGACAACCATTCATACCAATGGCCAATTCAGAGGAATTTAGAGTCACCAATTAACCTGCATGCCTCGGGAGTGGGTGGAATCCAGAATACTGGGGAGGACCCACGCAGACATGAGAGGAGCATGCAAACTCCACACAGAAAGACCTCAGCCCCTTCCTCAAACTCCCCATCTTACTGTGAGGCACCGTAAGAAGCGTGAATACTGGAATTCAACAGATGGATACAAAAGAATTCCTAATCTATCCAGTTTTGGTTTTAGCAACTGTTCCGGTCTTTTGGTAAGCCTTCACAAACTTTTTTTAAACGAGTTGCTCGCATTAAATTTAAAATCATTTTCCAAAAGGAATAAAGATTTCTCACTTTCAACATTTCATTTCATTGACGTCTTGTGTGTGTTGTTGTGTTGCTGTGTGTTGTTTCCAGTTAAATATGGGGTTTTACACATCATCGCATTTTGTGTCTATTTACATTTTACACTGTCACTGTGTAGAAACAGCTGTATATGCTATGCTATATGTTGCTCAGTGTCCGCTGGATGTGTTACTAGGCACAACTTTATAAAGTGAGATTTTTTTATTCTACCAGTAAACAAATGAAGAATCAGTGGATGCAGTTTGATGTGTGTTCTTGTCAGACTGTCCTTCGGTTGTTGTAATACTTTGTTCATGGATTTTTTTTAATGCAAGTTTGCCTGGATGCGTCTTGCTACCTATAAACAATTCATGTAAAGAGGATACTGCAGTCTGATATTCATCTGAACTGTCAGCACACAGCATTAATGTGTGCCAATGAATTATAGTACTGTATGTTCTGTCTGTATGAAGGCACTTCACCAGCATTCATGAAGATTCAGCCTACAGTATTGCAGAGTTTCAACCAAATCTTTCCGAGGCACGGGAATCCTGCCAAAGTATTACGTTCAAACCGCAGGCAATCATGACCCAGTAGATCATCATAGATCATGATATTGCTTTAGTGAAAGCACAAAGCAGCTTCCCTACTGAGTGCGAGCGAGTGATTCATACCTCTCCGAGAAGGACGAAGCTGAGAGGGATAGTTCCTCAGTCCTCTCAGTAAATCTTTAAGTATTTGGGAATAAGAAAAGTGCTTGAAGCTTTTAACAACAAACAAAGGATATATTTTTATTTTGTCATACAACTTTTATTTCCCAAAACACATAGAGTGGAATCAAATTTGACATAAAGCTCTCTTGATTTCTTTGAGATCATGAGTTAACCTGCATCGAGCAAAAGGAAATACTGAGAGACTGCAAGTTTGTGAAAGAGTGAACACAGACAAGGGCCAGCAAATATAAAATATATGGTACATGAGACAGTAAATGTTCTATTCTTTCACAGTGTTCATTCTTTTTGCTGGAACTCTGGGTCACAGTCAGGGTCACTTCAAACTTTTCACAGCAACATTTTCAGGATATGTCAAAAAGGAAAAAAAAAAGTAACTTAAAGGATATTTTCAGTTGAATCTTCCTTTAAAATAAAAAATCAAAAGCCTGTCTCACCAAATTCTGCCCACTATACTGGCTTTCTGCCAAGTTTGGAGGATGAAGTGAGATTCAGTGTGATATTTACTCTGTCTTTCTGTCCGCATTGAGGCAAACATGGGTTACTTGCTGCAGTGGGAAATGAAAATATTGTACAGTTGTCGTTGAGGAGCTGCTGAATTTAAATTGAAAATACGCAAATCAAAAAGAAACATTCACTCACCCGCGCACACACACACACACACACACACACACACAGACAATGGCCGAGAATTACACACCCAACCATTGTCCTGTGTTTGAACATCTTTCATCTGTCACATCGCCTCAACTCGCTTCCTTTTCATTCACGTCTCTTTATTTCTCTCTCAGAACTTACATAACTGATGAGTAACAGATAGAATATCATTCATTCACATCGGCATCCCCTGAAATGCTGTCTCTGTGTTTTTATGTGAGTCCAAGCCTTACTGGTCAATTTACTCGAGATTCGATGGGTAAATTCTCCACCTTTACATTGCGGAGTCAACTGAGGATGAACTCTAAGAAAACTGTGAATACAGTTACTCCACAAGTAACGCCAACCAATTCACTGAATGAGTGCAAGACATGTATTTACCAGGGTTAATGAGAACTATGATGATGAATGTTCGTCATTGACCTTTTTCCACGACAAAGGTGAGGTGATGACGAGCTAGGGTAGATCTTTGATGGTAAAGACTAAAGACTAGACCAGGACAGAATGTGTGTTTTCGTTTGTTTGACAAAAGTGCTTTTACACAAATGCACTTCTTCTTAATGACAGTGGTCCATATTTTTTATGCTCTCAGAGTTTTTGATGACTAATACAGCAGTGTAATGAACACACACCTTCTTTTCCTTTTCAGTTTCTCCTGTGACGTAAGATGTTCATCATCGACATTCATCATCAACACGAGATCATCATCAAGACGAGACAAGGATGAGCTAGAATAGATCTTTGCTCACAAAAACTATGACAAAATGTTTGTGATGAGTTCTCTCATAATTTCACGATGCATGACATTCTCCTCTGATAAGTGAGAGAAATGGAGGTGTGTGTCAGGGTTTTTTAAGACCTGCATCCACCCGACTGCTACAGGAGTCGATGCGCACAAACTGACCCTCACAAATCACCTGTGATAATGACCTGACAATAACAACCTGACACAGACTGAGCACTGTGTCGCTGTCCAATGGTCCGATCCTGCTGCTGGGCACATATATAGTGAAGCTATACAGACAAATTGTTGTGCACCATGCACTCGGGGTCAGTGATGCTGGGAATTTTAGTATTGATCCGATACCAAGAAAATATAGGGCTAGTATTGCTGATATTAGTACTGATGTCGTTAAGTTAATTCATTCAGTTTTTGTCTTGTGTCTATGTTGTCTTGTGAGTTCATGTTTTATTTTGTTTCCACTTCCTGTGTCGCCGGTTTTACTTCCTCCGTTTGTCTGTCTCCCCGCCCTTGGAATTACCTGTCTCCACCACTTTTTACTTGAAATGTCATGATCATTGAATAATTTTGTGATTTTGCCTTGAGTTGATTATGATCATGATAATGATTATGGTAAAACACAGCACAAATTTATTTTTAGGCAATTTTAGGCAATAAAAAATGCTTTTTTTTAATCAACTAACTGAAAAAAAATAAATAAAATAATTCTTCTACTACCACAATTGTTTCAGAAAAAAGCCACTAGGCCAAAATAACAAAAAAGCAGCAATGTAACAAAAATATAAATAATAAAAAATAATTAAATAAAACAAAATAAATATAAAAAAACGTGAATATAACTAATTTCTACATTAACACAGGTCAGAAAAAAGATCTGAAGAAATGTCTTTTTTTCAAACAGTACTACGTGCTGCCCTGAGCAGTTATTACAAAATGGTACCATGTAATAGATCAGTTAATCACTGCCACCTGCTGAACTAAATTAGACATGTCATGTCATTTTATAATGAATTCAGTCAGTAGATGATAACACAAACACATATTGCGTTTGCTGAGCCACACCGTGCCTCTTCAGGTTCTTCCTGAAGGTTCATGTTTCTTTAAAATGGAATTGTTTCTTCTCACGTTAGCAGAGCTGGTCTTTATTCAGATGAGGCGTCTGCCATAATCCCTTTCAGTAACGTTATGGAATGTCCACTGTGGATGTGAACGACTAATTAAGACAGATATCAAGGTACTCTAATCAAAACGAGAACAGAATTTTAATGTCATATTTCATAGAATACTTTGAAAGTCATTTGGTGCCCATAAAAACACTGTTTGCAATATTCAGTATTCATAGGTGGTCAGTGCAATAGACTGTGCTGTTAGAAGGACAGATGCAGAGAGCAATTTACATTTTCTGAATAGTTCCCATGAAAATGCTAGCATGGTGCTCATCTCATCTGTATCTGTGTGTTTCTTGTAAAAACAGGTAGCTATTGCAAACACGTGTGTGTGTGTGTGTGTGTGTGTGTGTGTGTGTGTGTGTGTGTGTGTGTGTGTGTGTGTGTATTTGGGTCAAATAAACAATTTAATCTACAAAAAGAAAAAAAAAGTAAAGAGCTGCTGACTCCTGAGCGTGATGTACAGAATGATTTACTGGATGTTTGCATCGTGTTGTAACTGTCTAATGATAAGATCAATTAAGGTCTTTTAAAATCCAGTGTTTTATGGTGGCATTTTAACATCCAGCCAATGGAAATTGGCCTTTAAAGCTAAGTCTGGCTCATTAAGTTTATTAGTTACCGTCTAACTCTGTCCCATCTGTGGCACGTACATCTTAAATGGGTCACAAACACTGTATATATTTTCACCTTTAGAAATAGACTCAGCAAATGTCCTAAAATACCTGAGCACCTTTAGATTTTTAGAAAACTTAGTCAACGAACAGTGCCTTTGTTGGGGACTATTTTCAGCAGTGGATTAATCCACATTTGGTGTTCAGAGTATTACAGCTGCACAGTGTGTGTCATATTGAGTTAAAATCAACTACAGAGTGGTAATGAAGAAACATGTCAGCGGAGAGTGCAACAGTCTGACTCACTGTGTTTTAATGATTTTTGGACAATGATGGAGCTGTATTACACAGAGGAAGAATAAATAAATGGCTTTGGTTAGCAGGATATTGTTTTTTAGTTTGTGGACAAGATATAATTATTTTTCACTCTCAACAGAAATGAGCAAATTGTCAGATAATTACTTAAAGACACTACCGGCCTGGTGGGAAGCTGAGGGGCTATAACCATCATGAATCACTTGTCAACCAACCAAACCACCATAACTTGACTAAACCAAATATGAGTAAGAGTTGGGAGCACAGGCTCGAGGCAAAGGATTACATGCAGACTTAAGACAGAAAGTGTTAGCATCCAACACACACACACACACACAACTCATCCACCCTGGGATGAGAATGTCCTGTACCACATATCACATACTCTAAAAAAAATTGTGTCATATAAAGACGCGGTCATGTACACTGCATACATGCACAGAATCCTTAAATGCATCAATTATTCCTTTTGATTTGTTCCAGTTCTTTTCAGGCAAACAAATGGCATCAAATCATGTTTAAAAGAGAATGAGGTCATATCACGCTGAGCTGGTATTTCTGTTTTAATCCCTTCTGTGAATATAGATCGTGAAATTCCCAGAAAACATGACGATATTTTGGGTGTCCTTTAAAAAGTGAAATTACAGTGCTGTCTCCAGGACTTCTCAAACACTGAAAGACAGACATATAATGATTCTATCTGACGTATTAGATCAACAGTCGACACACCCGCTAGAAAAGTGATGATGTAAAAAATATCACAGTATAACTGACTCTTTAACACACACAGGAAACATGAAAGTCGCTGCCATCATGTCATGTGTGCCATGCAAAGAAAGAAGTGAGTTGAAGAAGAAAAGGAGTTCATATCAAGGTCACAGACTTTGTTGAAGCGAAAGGCACTGTGGGGGTCCTTTAAAGCTGCTCTTTCTTTCTGAGTCTGTGATGTGTAATTCTGTCGTCTGTAGTTCATGATCACAAAGATTTGTGGGTTGGAGGATATAATAGTAAAGTCAAATCCAGGTCAGTTAAAGGTCCCATTTATATGCACTATTTCTCCGCCTCAGGGCAATCACTCTAATTAATAATAATCAGCTCTCACCTTTAAGGATCTTAGAAAAGCACATGCATGACATAGAAAAGAAGCTCTTCCCGAGTCTCTCAGTGCTGCTGTGGTGTCTCTGCTTTCTTCTTCCCGACCACAGCAGGGAGGGCTGTTATCTGGGTTGGCATCCTTTATGGTCATAGTATGGCTGTAGCACGCAAAGCCCTCATTACAAAGATGAATGCACATTTAGTTCACTGCTTTACAGAAATGTGAAAGACGCGTTCTGTTCAGGTGAGTGTATATGTGGCGTAAACCAGCAGAATGTTAGACCCCTACAGCGAGCAGACCTGATGGCTCTATGCTGTGGGGTCATTGTCACAGTCGTTGCTGGCATGGTTTGGGTCCATTTGTTGCCTTCAGGGGACAGCTTGCTTTGGTGTTGTCTCAAAGTATAATGCTGGTGTAGAGTTATTGAAGTGTTAGTTTTAGGATGATGTTGATTGAAACTTGTCCTCTTCCACACTACGGCAAACTGTTTTAGCAGACACAGTGATGGTTGACTAGAGAGGAGGGAAGCCACATCGCCCACCACATTTATTTTTTTTGTACTTATATCAGCTTCATGGGAATGTGAAAAAGAAAGTATCAAGTGAATAAAGTGCCAAGTCAATAATGCACAGGGTTTCTGCAGGATTTTAAAAAGTCTTTAATATGTTGATATGTTGCATACTAGATCCTAAATTACATTTAGTTAAAGGAGAACAATTATACCTATTTTCCACCAGTTCACACAGGTCCCAGGCACCTTAATGACATGTCTGTGAAATCCATTGGTCAAAATTCCTCACGGATCGAGTACAGCAGCCCTCTCTGTACCCTGTCTGAGTTGAGGCAGTCAGTTTTTGTGTGTTTCCCTTTAAATGCAAATGAGCTGCTGCTCACTCCGCCCACTCTTCCGCCCAGAGAGGCCGACAGCGCGTACGGGAGTGACGTCACCGGAGTTTACCTGGGAGAGACCGGAGGAAACGTGGCTTCGCAAAAGGATATATTCAAACTAGAGTCAGACTGTGAGCACGAAGAGGCAGCAGAACAAGCCCAAAGCAGAGAAACAGATATTTCTGAATAGTAAGTTTATGTAATGTGTTTTTATATCTTTGAACTCTGGCTAACTGGCTAGTGCTAGGCTAATGGTGCCACCCTGTAGTGTGTTTATGTACGGCTATTGGAAAGCTAGGTAGATAAATCTAATTAATTACATGTAACATGCTTAACATTACTCAGCTGTTCCCCTTACACCAGTAACATACACGCTGAGCTAGCATGTTTTCTCCACAACCGTACAGGTGGGAGTCGGGAAGTCATTTTGTCTGAACTCTATTAGCCTCGTTACTTTATTACACACATTTGTCGGCGCAGACTATGGGCCTTTATGTCTAAGAGGAATACAGCAGTTATTTTATGCATATTAGTAGTCTGTTGGATACAAATGAGGTGACTGACATGGTCTGCTCTGGCAAAGCTAGCTCCAGTCTGTTTACCATTGAAGCATAGCTAATATGTACTGATTGACATGAATGAGCTGTGCTTGTTTAATCCATTTGATCTGCAGACAACTTATGGTTTTGACAGCGATGACCAGTATGTGGTGCCTGTGCATGTGTTGCTCTTAACTTGCTTGATTGGTTGCCAGGGGCATCTTTATTTATTTATTTCGAATAATCAAAGATTGTACTGTAACAACAACAGCCACAACAGTAAAAATGTTTTCAAGAATCTAATGTGTAGACTGCTCATTCCTGAAGTGATGATAATTCACCTTGAAGGTGTTGGGTGTACACCAGAGTACATTCTCACTCTACAAGTATTAAATAATCAGCTCTGCTCTGATTTGGAGTACATCTTTTTACAGTGCTGGTGTTAGGAAGCACTGAAAGAGTGTCCAAAAGTAGCAGTAGTAGAGTATATTTGCACTCTCAGAGTGTCCAAATGTAACTCTAAATTTGAAATATTTATTTTGCCCTTTTGACAGTGTTCAGTTCTCTTGGACCTATTTACACCGAAATGGGTGTTAAATGTACACCTATAGAAAACAATACACACTGTGCTGCTTTATGCTGTGTGATAAAACATGTCTGTCCTGATGGTAGTGATCTCTTCACCTTCACAATCACCACTTCTCAATCCAGTTCAACACCTGATACCACAGATTTGGAATCCATGTTGTAATGGGTGTGAGGTTGGACCCAAGAACAGCAACTTGGTATTTGTGAGACAAGCAGTTATTCAGTTCCCTCTCAAACATTCGCTCAGTATCTCACTATGGGGTACTCCTCTGCGTCTAGTCCTCAGAGGTTTACACCAGCAGACCATTACACCAGGCCAATTGGCTGGCAGTCGTGATGACTGCATCGTGAGTGGGGACATCATCTCCAAGTGGATGATGTAATGTCACCCACTCTTTCAAAAAACTTTTCTCACTTCTGCTCAGAAAGCTTACTCTCTCACCGTGACTGCTAACAGTACAATCCACACAGTCCACAGATTGAGCTGACAACTCCAATTCAATTTTCCATCCCACGGGTCAGTCAGAGATCATACAACACTATCGTTGCTGTCCCCATACAGCTAACTGTAGCTCACCTGTTAGCCTGTTGCCAAACAGTAATACCAAGAACTTAGCCTAGCTAGTCTCCTAACTAGCATTAGCTAAAACTGCTATCACATTAGCTATAGCAATAGCAGGCTTTCTACTTCGGCTAAAGTTTTCCTAAACTCGCTCACCATGGCGTTGTCGAAGCAAAACTATGGAATCAATTTTGTGTCAAAAAGTTGAAAGAATGCTTATGAAACAGCAAGCAAAAACGTACAACTTAATATACCAAATAAAAGAAATCAAACTCAATTTAAAAAACACAAGATTGCAATGAAATCATTTGAGTAATCGTGTAAAATGTTTGTCTTTGCCTCTTTCTCAGTTTTCTTTGATCACGATTCCAGCCTTCTCGTTTGCACTCCCTGACTTTTTGATTGCGGTTTTGACACAAACGTGTCTGGTGGGTGGGATCTCCATGGCTGCATTTCCATTAGCTTATTTATGTTTGACGTATGACAACTGGATTTAGTAATTGCACACAGTCAGAAGTGGCACAGTGCAGGTTGTGAAGAGAAATGCAACTTTTGTTGATACATGAGCAAACTAATAATACTGACTAAGACTGTTAGTTGATTCCACAGAATTTCTTGAGTCTTTGTCCAAAATGTTTGGATTTGAATCTTCAGCAGACTTGTTTCTGTCTGAACTCATTTCTGAAGTTTAAAATGGCTCTGAGTTTCAAGATTGACAGAAGTCATGTCTTGCATGTCTCTCTGAACTCTCTGAAGTTATTGAAGTGCATGATCAAAGTAGTACGGGTAGTTATTTATAAGTTCAAAATGATTGTCCTTATCTAAATTATTTTCACTGGTGATTTCATCGAGCTTGCATTTGCCATTACAAGTTAATAGTTGAGAGACATTAATAGTGTCAGCTCATCAATGTAATGTCAAACGTGAAGTGTATCAGACAACATTTCACTAAAGATTAATGATCAGGATAAGAGCACCATCAACAGACAGGGGCTGGATTTGTATGACCCCTTGTATTTTAATAAAAAGTAATTACAGCCTGTTGTTGTACACACACACACACACACACATACACACACACACACACACACACACACACACACACACACACACACACACACACACACACCCCATCTGTTTACAAGTCAAGTCTTAATACATGAGAATATAGTTGAGTGCATGCATTATGTTATTAATTAGCCATTGTTCTTTGTCTCAGGGTCCTTAAAGGGACAGTTTAACACATAGGGAAATAATGTTTTCTTGCTGAGAGTTGAGTTGAGATTTCTACCACTCTGGAGCTTTAGCTGGGAGACAATTAGCTTCTCTTTGCCTAAAGAAAATGACACCTATCAGAACCTCTAAAGCTGTATCCAACACATATCTCATTTGTTTGACTCATGTTAACCCCTCCTGGGTTCTACCTCTGTAGTCACCACACACGAGAGCTACCTGCCTGGTACTAATTTGTGAGGAACTGTTTGAGGATGTCAAGGGTTGAGTCAGAATGTCTTGCTCTCTGGGTCTGCTGTTCCTTCTCCTTGTAGACTTCACTTTGAGTCAGCTTGTTCTCTCCAGTCACTATATCCACTCCACTAAAATGAATGGCATCAGTGCCCATGATACATTTAGTTATTTGTTGGCTGTTATAGAGTTGGTGCATTTTTACTGCTTCCTTCCTCTTCAAAGTTTTAAAGAATGCCATTTCACAAGTGAACCTGGGAGTTGTATAAAGTAATGGCATGTTTATCACCACGCTGAGCGTACATGCTCCCTCTTCATATCAGAAGCTGTGCACCTCTGCTTGTGTCTGAACTCTCATAAACGTCCATGCTATCAGAACAGACTGATAAGAAACAGTAAAGACACAATTATCCAAGACTTAGGTGAAGATGATGAGAACTACTACTGAATTATCACATTTGAAATTATTCATCATGCTGTTGGCAGTTCAGCCATCATCTGCGACATTATCTGTTATTTTACAAACGTACCCACCGGAGCTGTGTGTCCGGCCTGGACGGACATTATCGCTGTGATAAATTCTACCTCAATTAGTGCAGACAAAGAGACCTTTGTTGCATTTGAAATTATGAGCACTCGCTTTGCTCTCTTCCCACAACTACTCTATTCAATTACATCCAGTGTCACCAGCATCTGCCTGCCATCATTATATTTAAAAGGAACTGTCTGGCACAATGAGAAGGTTGTAGTGAGACAGGTGAGTTAGGGCGAAATATTAAAACTACTGTCTGCGCGGCTCTATGCCAAACTCTTGATAATGCAATAACTTTTCCATTTACATTTTGAGAGGCCACGCTTTATGAAAGCTGTGGTTAGCATTCTCCAGCGTGTGTCACACTTAAATACTAAATGTTTTTCGCTGCAATCTCTGCAAATTAAGGGAGGAAACAGTGGCACGTTCTAATTCACATGTCATATTTCAGCAGTGTGGAAACCATTTGGTACGAACAAGCTCTGTGCTGGCTTGGTTTTGGGGCACTCTCAATGATTAAGCTGTTGTGCATTGTTACTGTTCCTCTTTAGTCGACAGAGCTGATGAAACTGGTGCTATCTTAACTGAAACACTGTTTTTCTTTTACTTTTGCATTCATGGTGTGATTTGATATTTATTTCCAAAGGACTGACTAGCATATATTTCATACCACTGTACTTGGCTTCTCAAAAATAATGATTTCCCAGGTATCTCTTCTGGTGGTGTTTCAAAGAGCATGCCTGAAAAACCACCTGCAGCCTGAAAAGGTACCTCGTGTGCACTGCACAAGGGAAAATATCTTCAGAAACACAACCAAAGGAAAACTAAGAACAAAAAGGATAAACTTAGTTTGTGGAGTCTTCATGTGTATACTGGGTAGAAGAAGACAAGCTACAGTCATGCTAGCAGCTCTGTGAAGCAATTCAATTCATTAACCAGAGATACCAGAAAATTTTAAAAAATAAAAAGGCAGAATTAGTCTTTTAGTTAGTTCCAGACTTCAACATAAAGAGTGCTGAAGAGTTCAGTCTTCACTGTGGGATGAGTTCAGTTCAGTTTACGGACGTTTCAGTCTGGAGTCTGTATCACATAATAATTGAGAGCTGCAGGTGAATCCTTCAAAAACATTTAGGCTGTTGTGTAACTTCTGGTTTCTTCTTTTCCATTTACAATTCTTTGGGCCTGGATGCAAAACATGACCAGCAATATTTACAAGAGTTTCAGCTACACAGAAGGCCAAGTTCTTGAGTTAGACAGTATCTAAACAGGCTGTTTATGCATTTGATTAAAGACAAAGGAATGAATACATTAGGCTTTCTCTGTCGCCTTTTTCTTTGTAGCCCATCTTCTGTATCATGAAGCAGTTGCTGCTAATGAGGTGTTCTAACCCTAAGTATGCTTTGACAAGTATTTCAGATGAAAGTTCCCTGAATCCCGATAACTAAGCCTGCTGCACATTCTTTTTCATTAGCTTTCCGACTGCTTTCACGTCACATTGTGCTGCATGTCACTTCTCTATCAAACATCTATAAGAATAAAGAGAAGAATGAGCGGAGGAGTGAGAAACATAACGCTGACAGGAAGCTGTGTTTATATATCCGAAAAGGCAGACAAAAAGCATCAAATTTATAATGTGCCCAAAGTCACAAAGCTGTTTTTTTCCACCACAACCAATTATGCTAAACAGTTTTCCTTGCATGGAGAAACATACAGTGGAAACATTTGTCAAGAAATAATGAAGGCGGTTTGCCTTGATTCTGCTTCAGAAATGGTTTCTTGTCATTCGACAACAGTTCCAGATAATGACCCCCTTTATAAAATGTTTATTGGGTGATCAGACTGCTATCAGATGGTGTTTTATCAAAGTACGAGTGTAAATACACCCAAGATGCATTGAGGATGGATGGTCCAATTTGCTAAGCCACCTTCACAGTTTGTGAAGAACACGATGTATGTCGATACACATACAACATCCACATAATGCCAATCTGTGTTGTGCATGAATGCAGCATTCATTCCGTGTGTTTCTGGTAAACTGAACTCACACACTGAGTTAAACACAATGTACTGCAAACTAGTAAAGTAAGAGAAATGACAGAATGGTTACGCACGACCACAATTGATTTTATTTCTATGACACCAAACACTTTCCACATAGATTAGATTTCTTTATTGGCATTGTGCAGGCATACAATAAAATGAAGATGCACTTCAAGAACCGGGCTCCAGACTCAACAAGACCAACAATGCCCACCACGAGCACGCACAGCAATGGCAAGGAAAGATTTGCTTTAAGATGCAGAAAAATCTGGCTCATGGTCAATACCCATCTACCAAGAAATGAACATGAACTAGTTCGAATGGTCCGTGTGGACTGAATGTTGAGCTAGCTCTTGTGAAGTGTGAACTTGCACAACAATCAAGAGGAGGATGTGAGATTGAGCTGGACATAGTGTTTGGATAGCAATCAGATTTCAACATGTGTGTACATTTGAAACACATATCACTACCAGGTCTATAAATAATTAGGTTGAAATAATATTTAGACACAATCTGGATACGAGATGTATTTTAATGAAAGGTGTACAGAAATAAGTGTCTGGTCTGAAATGTCTTGAAGGCTGCTACCCCTTTGTAGCGAGAAGGATCCATCTACAGTCTGTGGACCCCATATCTGTGAGCCATCGGGAGAAGAGCTCATCCTAGGATGAGGCGCATCACTTTGATTCCTATGACAAAAGTATTGAAGTTAAAATGTTCTCTTGTTAAGTGAGTACTCTTTGGACAGGATGAGAAGGTAACTACTGTAACTTCTTTATAGCAGCTCACTGACAGTACACTTCAGAGGAGAATTTGAATTTGAACTTTAAATCAAATCTGGATTTAACTACTACAGCAGTTGTCTTCAAATGCTCTGTTCGCCACACAAGTGATTACACCTCTGTGGTTAAAGAAAGGAGAAGCTGGGGGTTTGCTGACCACTGTTAAGGCCAACCTTAAATGAATATATGTTTTATTTGTTTGCTACAGCACACAGGCCTGTATTGTATATGAAACTGGTGCAAGTGCATTTAGAGCAATTAAGTTCCACTTCTGGTTAAATGTATGATCTGTCCTGTACTTAATTATCTGGAATGTTTGTGTGTACATGAAGTTATCTGCCATTCCATGTAAAAGCCAGGTGTAGCTGCACCTACTGCATTGCTATTTAAATGGCAGACAGAAGTGAATCTATGGATGGCCACTTTGCAAAGAAATGCAGCACAGCAATGATTATGACAAATCACATGATTAACCTAACATGTGATTTTTTTAGACTCACCTGAGTTACATTAATAACTGTATTTTTAGGGAGTCTTATATTACATGTGATACTATTAAAAATAAAAGAAAGTTGCTTTCTGATGTTGGAGGCTGTGTTATTCTGGTAACTAAAACCACACAAACTGTGGTGTTTGTCAAATCTCTGCAATTTTCATTATGGTCCAATCTCTGTGCTGAGGAGTTGAGAAAAGCCTGAGACAGCTGCAGTAACTGCTCCTCTCAATGAAATGTAACTTTATTGATCTTAAAATACATCCATGACCTGTATTCACCTTGTTCACTGCTGCCTCAAGGTAGAAATTGCAGTTTTAAGACTGATGTGCCCACGGACAGCGGGATGGGCACTGAGTGAGAAAACCATGTCTGTGTCAAATTTAAACTACCAAAGACTCTTGCACTGCATTGTCTACGATGGACCCTAAAAGTTTAAAGTCATGCCAGCAGCCCTGTGAAGCTGTACCTAAGCACAGCAGAGCTTTTAGCTAAAAGATCATGATCACAATGACAGTGAACATGCTGATCTATACCATGTTTAGTGTGCTAGTATGCCACAGTGATGGCATTATTTTTACGTAGTCTATTTGATCATACGCAAATCATGGATGTAGATCATCTAATAATGAAAATCATTGATGTGTGTTTGTAGTGATAACATATCTACCTGTATCCTATTAGTTTATTCGCGTTTGCATATGCGTTAATGAGTTAATGCAGTTCAACTGGCGTGCAATAGTCCTAAATCTGTGAAACCTTCAATATTCAGTTTGTGTTGACACAGTTGTGTCAAACCGCATTGTGATTCAGATGTGTGCTACCTGGGGGCAGCAGTGGTTCAGTCCATGGGGACCCGGGAACTGAGGGTTACAGTTTCAGGTCCAGCTCGGACCATGTATGGTCTGTGTGGTCTAACTGGAGAGAGTTTGCACATCTGAACCAAAATGCAAAGCGCAACTGCTCAGGATGCCTGACTATGATGCAGCACCATTATATATTGCAGAATGCAACTAGCAATTTAAACTAGTATTGACACAGGTTTGTTATAATTATTCATTTTGTATATATATATATATATATATATATATATATATATATAGCATTTCACGAAACAAAGTTGCAGAGTGCTTCCAAAGAAACTTTTCTATAACCATGCCCCTAACATTTAAATCAAATGTTCCCAATACAACATGAAATACCAAAAACTGATTCAAGATGGGAAACATGGAGCCGTTTTCACATAACAGTAAAATACCTGGTGTTCATGTTTACACTGAATTTATTTAAACTCTAACAAAGCTGTTTTGTTTGGGACATTGTCTCAGAAGGAAACTACTTGCAACATTTAATGCCACAAAGTTTCTGAAACTTTGACAGCATGTTTTGTTCTGCTCCAAGGACGAGCTCCTCCAACATGCCTGGGAGTGTACATTGGCAGCAAACTGGACTGAGCTAAGAACACTGACGTCCAAAGGGCCAAAGCTGTATCTACCGAGGACGCTGGATGATGCGGAGCACATTTCATCGAGTCTGTCCTTTTTGCTGCAGTGTTCTGGGGCAGCAGGTTGAGGGTAATAGGTGCTAACAGACTCAACAAACTGACGTCAGAGGGGGATGCTGTCTAAGTTAAGTTTCATCTTAGACAGTGTCTCACACCTGCTCCATGATGGTCACGCTGGTCAAGCACAGGGCTACATTCTGTGCAAGACTTATTCCGCAGAGATGCACCATTTACGTCACACACTGGGAGTCATACACTTATTTCACCCCTGGTAACAGCTCTAACCCATAATTTATTCAGAATCTATATCTCACACTGGTATATGATTCAGAATTTCTAGCAGCATTTCTGGTTATTCCATATGTGCAAGTGTAAATCTTCCTTACACATCCTTAGCTTAAACTGTCATCCAAGATATTGTACAAGGTTATATATATATTTATATATATATTTTAGAAATAAAAACTTCTCAAATGCCTCCAGTCCAGATATGAAGTGTGGCAGACTTTTGACCTGTGCAGAACATTCTACAAGTACATGGATGTAATCTCTCATGATGCCAGTTTTCTGCACTTCTGACACAGCCGGTCAGCAAAGGCGGAACATTTTATCTTTACCACACGAATCTCTGACCCCATCAAGACTTGAAGGGAGCTATGGTTCTTGGACACTTATACCCTTGTGAGTAATGTTCCCGCCTTGGCTTTCACTTGGTGCAGAGCTCTAACTTCATGTCACTCGGCACACAGAAATGTGTCACCTGGGGCTTCACGTAGCTTCTCACAGAACCTGCTGTAAATCTGATTGTCCTACAATTGTGCCACAAATCAGTTGCACTTTGCTCTCCTGTGTCCAATTCCAGCTGAGCTGGCAGTATATCACCAACTTCGAAGCACACCTGGTGGAACGTCTTGCATGAGTCACGGCTGAGATCATAACTGTGAGTCTGCTGTGGCTTAAAAATCTTGTTGTCAACTGCAATGTTTCTCCTGCTAAGTTGGTGTTGAGGTTTATAGGAACCTTCCATTGAGGACAAACAGCGGTCCAATAGACGCTTTGTCGGCACCGTCTCTGAAGTCTTTGTGACAGACGATGTGGCGTGTTTGGGAGTGATTGAGTCACTACAGCCCTCTGGCTCTTGCATTGTTGTTCTGTGATCTGGTACCCGAAGCTAATCTGACTCAGCTGTTCAGGCTAAAGGTTCTTTGTTGGCCCGGCTCATCTGTGCATGCAAGCCCTGACTATCCACTGACGAGGGCATTCTACACTTGCAACCATGATATTCATAGTATCATCAAAATGTATTCATTCATTCATTTTCTATATATTTTCTAGATTTCTTGCTCTTCGCAGAGTCGCGGGGGGCTGAAGCTGATCCCTGCTGATTCATAATTTATACGCTTTCTATTGACATTACTAGTGAGCATGAACACAAACATAGATCCTTCTTGGGAATTAAAGCACAAACAATTGGTGTTTTTGTGAGGATATTTGATGATTTCAATGTTTACAGAAGACAAAGGAGATAAAAGGAGAACTCCTTGATAGACATAATCCAGGCACTCCAAAAGTATTCATAAAAAGCCATTACTGTCGTGGCATGAAAAAAGCAAACATGCTTTGACCACTGTAGGTCTTTGTCAGGATAATTCTACATATGTAAATCGATGATTGTATGTGTGAAACGCATGAAGGAATGATCTGGTCTGGGAGGTTGAGCTGGGTTTTGCATGGGTTGACTGGTTGATGAGGAGGGGGTATACAGTAATCAGGCAGGTGACCAGAGACTCACACACACAAAGGGAGGAGAAAACAAGGTGAAAGGCTAGAGAGAAAGCAGGCAAACACAGAAAAAGTACATTTATAGATCAAAAAAGATGGCAACTGTATGCAGCTTTAAACATGGACTGAAAAAACAGAAGGAAGTCTACAGGGAGAAAGAAACCGTCCACATATTCAAGGAGACCAGAATAATTTAAAGACATCCAGTCAATGGATCCATAAAGCTCCCCTCTGGTTTCTAGATAGAATAGAGGCGGTATTTGAGTTGATCAGAACCTTCCACAGAATAGCATGCATGACAACATGATTTCCATGACCTGACAATACAGCCGACTGTCTCCAGGACTCCACTCTACCTCAGCTTTACCCATACATTTAGCTTGATGGACACTATCTACTGCTGCCAGAAATATAAAATGTTTCATCAGTGTTTCTTTATGTTTCCTCGTGTAACAGCAACAGTACTTACCTGCTGAGGGTCCTGCTCAGGGTCAGACAGGTAAAGAAAGACATTCATGATGACGTGTGATGCTTCTATATTAAAGAACAGCTTCAGGCTGCAGAAAAATGAATGTCAATATACACACCATGGGAACAAAATGATGCCACCTGATGTCCAAACCAACAGCTTTATTAGAATTAAAAATGGCAGTAAATCTATGGACACCACAGAAGATAAGCATCCAGTCACATGAATGAAATAACCCGACACTTCTTAAAGAATTAACGGTAGAATAAAACATCAAACACATACATAAAGCACAGTTACACACAATGTTACAGCAATAGGTGAGTCTATGGTTCTACCCACCTGTTTAACCACTGAGGATCCACCATGAGCATGTTAGCATGTAGCTAAAGCTAGATGACCCAGCTCTAAATTCAAGACCCTTACGTAGCTGCACAGACCGCTAATGGAACCACGTGAAATCATTCCTTATCTCGGGCTTCAGTTCAAAAGTTTGCTTGGAAATCAGTTTGACAGTTGGACGGCAACATAGCTAAGGGCAAAGCCGGGTCGAGAAGAGAAGGAAAGAATCATATGAAATCCAAGCACAACAGTGACATAAGGAAGACCCACAGTCACACACACAAAAAAAGGAAAAGCAGAGAGACATGGACAGAGGTGAGACATCTGAAAAGAAAGAGAAAAAGACAGATTTGCAGATGTCTTCAGTGTGGAAGAAAGTAATCGTGCAGGAGGGGTATCTGTCCCTGAGCAGCCTAATAAGGCCCCCTGTTAAAAGACATGTCACTCTGTGAAGAGAGGGAGGCAGAAGGATGACTGGCACACTGAATAATATAAGAGCAGCCACAGAGGGCCGCTGCTAGCAGGGAGGGCATGAGGACACGGAGGGGATCTCTGAGGTAAATGAGGTTTAAGCTCCATTAGAAGAATCCTCTGGTTTATTTGGCTTCAATAAGAAGACACCGCTGCGTTAGGTAAGGGATCAGGGACAACAGAATATGCTTAAGAGGCAACGGGGGAATTAGAAACTGAGTTAAATAAAATCTGGATTTAACTACGACTAGCCGCTAAACACTCTGTTCCCCCACACAGGTGATTAGACCTTTGTGTTTAAAGAAAAGAGAAGCTTTGGCTTTGCTCATCAACATTAAAGTCAAACCCAAACTAAACTGCACATTTTATTTCTAAGCTGCAACATGCGGGCCAGAACAGCTCCTGTGCTCTCTTTAAAAACAAGACTCACAGTGTGTTCACACAGAAAGTGAAGCAAGCGTTCCCCCTGTGTTACTCTCAGGATCATTGTGTTTATGCACACAGTAACACAGGTAAATGTTACTGAGCCTGTGCTGTGATGATAACTACAATGATCCATCAAGATGTTTGTTCAAAGCCTGAATGACTTGTCATGTGTTGTCTTGGAAACAGGAAGTACCATGGAAATTAAAAATAAAAAGCTACTCGTTAATGGCCTAGAAAAATAGAAGTAAAAGGCAAGAGCTGACTTTAAGAATGTCGATCTGGTTTAGAATAAAGGGATAAAAAGGTCATTTAAAAAAAAAAGATATAGAGATGAATGGATAAAACAATATATAAAAGAGAGAACCTCACAAAAGTCTGCAAGTCTGTAAAAATGAGTTTTAAGAACACTGAATCAGTGAGCCTCGTCTCGGGCAGGCTGTCGAGTCGAGTGGTTCTGATGGAGAAGGCACGGTCACCTCTAGCTTTGGGCCTCGACTCTAGAACAACCAGAAGTGACCCGTCCGAGGATCTAAGGCTGTGAACTGACTCATTGTCATAATTTTATGTCACTCAAATGCAAATATTTCCCTGTACATATTTAAATTTAGATCTATCTCAGTCTAATTTTATCATATGGATACTGTGTAATAGGTCAATTCTAATGTATCTTTAATATGTGTTTGCATGCTGCTACTGGACGCTTGAGTTTCCCTTGGTATCAATAAAGTGTCTGTCTGTCTGTGTCTGTGTATGTGTGTCTGTGTCTGTGTGTCTGTCTGGTCTTAATCTAACATATCCACTCACACAACATCAATATAAATTGTGTTAACATGATTAATGTCACCATTCTGTTAATGACAGCCGGACCGCAACTGTAGCTACAGCCATCCCTCTGACTTGTCTCATCCTGTGTGTGTGTGTGTGTGTGTGTGTGTGTGTGTGTGTGTGTGTGTGTGTGTGTGTGTGTGTGTGTGTGTGTGTGTGTGTGTGTGTGTGTGTGTGTGTGTGTGTGTGTCCTGCCACTCTCCTCCTTGGATCTCTGTTCTCCTGCGCACCTGCTATCAATCAGCTCACCAGCACGCAGCCTATTCTCACACCTGCAGTCCATCAGCTCACTGCCAGATTCAGTCAGCCACACCAACGCAGACACACACACACACACACACAAACAGTCAACTTAGTCTATGTGTGTAGTTATTCAGTTTCCTTGTTTCTTGCATTAACCTGTGCGTTCTTCAGGACTCACAAAATGAAGCTAAAGATGCTACATGCTAACTTAAAGGCTAGAGAACACACACACACACACACACACGTCAGCTTCTGAACAGAAATGAGGATAGACTGGGGGAGGGTGTTATTTGTAATAAATGGAATTGTATACATCATGTAGTGTCAGTGAATTGAGTGACAGAGGTCATTGTGCAATGAGGCAGTGCAAGGTTGATTACCCGGCAGCAACACACTGAATTAAATCCAGGGTTTCCCTCACTGTACATCAGAAGACATGATTCCACAGAGAACAACGACCGGTCACATCTGAAGGAAAATCCAATTAAAAAAAACAGAACATTTTATCGTCCAGTTATAGAGCACAAAACCTCATCAGTAATGAAGCAATGAATTCCAGGCCTAGTACGAACAAAGGTGTTCTCTGTTGCAATGTCTCCTGTGATCGCAGTATACAGTGTGTGTTGTCTGAGGCAGCTCTCCTCTCATATCACATGCTCCCTGCTACCTCCCTCCCTATATTAACTGGCCTGTATTAAACCAGCAGTGTTGTGAACCTTTATGATTAAAATGTCATTTATAGGCTCAGCAGAAGAGTTACGTGTTGCATGTTGTATGTTGTATGTTGTGTGGGTACAGTACTTTGAGTAATTAGCTTATTGAGCTAATTAACTGCCATAGCTTACTGCTAGTGAACTCCGATAGGTGATCTAAGTGTTGGAGCCATTTTTTGTGTGTGTATTGTTGTGGTACAATTTACCACCCCGGATTCGCTGACCACGTGGACTTCAGAGAGAGAGAGAAGAATATACAGAGAATGAGACACAACGCTGATTCCAAGTTCACCTTTGCAAAGGGAGAATCCAGCTCTACAGACTCCGCAGCCTGTCTCTACCGTCCACTGCTGAGTTCTGCCTTTCACAGTTTTTAGGCTTGTTTTATTAATTCACACAAATGGGAGTATACATTTGCACAAGCATTATCATTGTTTCCAACAATCTGTTGACACATACGCACCTTTTTCCCCAGAAACTGTCCTCTTCTCACACTATTTGGTTACAAGATAGCATTTAGCCTGCACATCATGTCCTAACCACATGCTCCGCTTTTTGTATCTCTTCTGCAGAGCACATCAGCTGCAAAGCACTTCAGTTACGTTTTCATAGCAGGCCCTGAAGCATAAATCAAATGATTGCTACGCTGAGTATTGCTTAAATATCACACATTTCATTGGTCTAATCCTAGTCTCGTAAAATGTGTATAAAAGTATAATCATACATAATCAACAGTGCATAATCCACAGTATATGTATGTGTAATTATTTCACAATTTAAATCATGTATTTAGCTGATGTCACATCTGTTCTGGTTTATTTAAGTATCAGAAAAGTTTATGAATTCATTTATCAGTTCTGCTGATTAACTAAGACTAATCAGCTGTGTGAGGAGGATGATGGTGAAATGAATCTTAGAGATGATGAATGAAGTACAAGATGTCTGCAAAGCGAGGCTGAGTGAAACATTAAGATGCAGCGCTTCTTAATGTTTAATGCTGATAGAAACAAAAGAAAAGTCTGTCTGTGTTGTTTGTGATGTCCAGATGTGAAAAACTGGAGCTCTGACACATTTTTCTCCAGTCATGTTGCCTCAGATGCCACTTTGACCTTTCCAACATCAGAAAAACCAGACCTTACCTGGCTCAACATGCTCCTTCATACTCCTGACACGAGCTGTGGTCATTTCAAGACTAGACTACTGTAATGCTCTCCTGACGGGCATCCCAGCCTGCACAGTGAAACCTCTTCAGATGATCCAGCCAATGATCCTGGCCCGTCTACAACCAACCCAAAAGGTCACATGTCACCCTGCTGCTCGTCGAGCTCCACTGGCTACCTGTAGCAGCCCGTATTAAATTCAAAGCACTGATGCTCGCATACAAAGTTGTCTCTGGGGCTGCACCCACCTACCTGAACACTCTTATACAGTCCACGTATGTTTTGGTCGCTGGATTTTCAGTTCATAAAAGAACATTAAAAAACAACAAATGAGTGGTTATTTGAATTTCATTTGAAAATTCAAAAAGTAAAATTGAAATTGAAGATATTTTTCTTTATCAGGGTCAAGAAAGGATAAACAAAACTGGTGTTTTTCGTTCCTGTTTCTAAAAACAAAAGATAAAATCATTAGAATCATTAGCCCGTTCTTTCATATTGTGTGACTGAAAGCTTCAAAGTAAGAGCACATAAGAGGACGGTGCTGTGTATGAGAAAAAGAATATCGGCACTGCAGTGAAAGTTGATGGGAATGGAAAAGAGTGTGACTCAGGGAAGAGGGCATGACTGCAGAAAGTCTAAGCTGCGTATTTCAGATAAAAAAATTACTACATATAATCAGGAATTTTACCTGAAATATGTGGTTTAGTTGTTTTTTTTTTAACTCTTTCATTGTTTTGAAATACAATGTACTGATTCATGTCCATCAGCTATGAAAAAACAGCTGCTCTTTTGTTTCTGGACACGGACCCACAGGCATGTTACCTCACGACCGCACACTCATCCACAGAACGATGTCTGGCTCTGCCACCTGACTCTCCAGCACTTACTGCTGCACTAACACTTTCTGATGGGTACCTTGTTTCCGATCTCTGTAAGTCGCTTTCGATAAAATATATATATATATAACATCCTCCTCCTGCTCACTCTTTACTGGCTGGTTGAAACATAAACTGCTGCTCTTTTCGAAAATGTTTCTTGTCCAGAAAGATCTTCTGCCTTTGACTCAGGTTTAAACAGGTTCAGGTCTTACCATGGATGTGTTATCAGCCCATCAGAATCGCCTCGGGAGTCTCTCTGAGTTGTCTGATGTAAAGCGGGTACAGCGTTACTTCTCACCTAGAAGCAAAACCTGACCTTATGTGGGAGGAAGAGCAGCTGGAGAAAAGCAAACACCATTACAGTATTATAGACACACATCGACCGTACAGATACGACTGTGAGTCAAAAGTTATGGGAATTATTTATTCATCATAAATATCTGTTGTATGGGAAATACAAGAGTTAATTCAGGGAAATGTCAGATTGCAGTGAATGGATGTGTTTTCAGGTTGGCCTGATAATCGACGGAAGTTCTGAGGTTTGATTGAACAGAGTCACAGTCTCTTCACCCCACTGTCTGTCTGTTCCACTTTGGGGAGAATTAAGGAGCAAAACAGCACACACACACACACACACACACACACACACACACACACACACACACACACACACACACACACACACACACAGACAATCTCACTGGCACACCCACGGACACTATTATGCACATATTCCAGATTAATGACTCACTTTTCAAAATGAGACCCACTCAATGTACAACCGGCTTCTTTCTCGACAGCCTGCTGTGTTTTCTTTGAACTGTGTGAAACTGAATTACGCTGTCAGCATCAATCAAAAAATAACCCTTCTTCCTGCCTGCATATATGCCACAACAATTTGTCCACACACTTTCTGTGTGTGTGTGTGTGTGTGTGTGTTTATGTGCTTGTGTTCCTCGTGTCAGTGGTGAATGCCAGTAATAGCCAGTGGCCTGCTCTCTGCTCACTGACATTTGACAAAGTTGAAGCGGAGGAGTAATGACTGACAGACACAACAGTTAGTCAGCACACGTCACAGAAACTCTATGAAAAGAGATCAGGTCATTCACATTAGAGACATCAGAGAGGATGATGATACAGCAAACAGTTACACGATTGATAATCAATATTCAAAGCAACACACAACAAATCAGATGATCGAGCAGCATCTCAGACCAAAGCCAGTGTGCACCATGGCCCACCAGACTCCACTGACAGTGAACGCATGAACGCAAGTCAAAACTGCTCCACTGCTTCAATAATCAATATTTGTGCGATTAGCTACAACGGCGGCAAAGTAAGCTAATCCTTAGAAACCATCAAAGCACGCACTAACAGTGCTCGTTGTTGCCACTGACAGGCTCAGACCAAGTGTGTGATAGCATTATGACAATGATCTCTGCAGAGGCCTGTTTGATCAACACTATTACTTTCACATGCCACCAGACTCCATTAACAAAAACATCATTTTACGTCACAGCTCACCGTGGCTTCATAAAGAAACTCTCTAAAACTGTCTGTTAGTCTTTGACTGTTTCAACAATCACCGACTTGAAATAAACCCTTAATCTTCGAGGTAGACAAGAACACAAACAGCTGTTTCAGTCACTCTTTCACTCATCATCAGATGGACTCGTACAAACAACGCACAGAGCAGCTCAGACAACAGTGTACCCAGATGGAGTGTGACATGGTTCTTGGCTTAGGCTGTTTTTAAAACCCAATCAATTGAGGATCTGATCAATGATATATACATGAACTGAACTGAATACCCAAGGCTGCGCCATCAGTGTGTATGCGAGTGAATGGTTAGTTTCTAAAACGGTCAGCAGTCTGCACTTTACATGGCAGCCAGTGGCATCAGTGTATGAAAGTCTGTGAATGGGTGAATGTGATATGCAGTGTAAAAGTACTTTGAGTGGCCAGAAGAAGTACAGTCCATATAAGCTTCTCCCTCCAGTCGAATAAGAATCACTTACATTCTGTTTAACAGACTGAATGATCAGCAGAAAACCTTTGACCACAAATGACATTGAACTTTTACCTGAGTTACAACATCACATGAAACACTATTCTCTTGAAATTTAACACTCTCAATGCAAATGCTGTTTTTAACAGAAAGTCTTGTGGAGCAGAAAGCTGCAGCAGATTACTGGGCTCGGTTAGAAATATCAAATTTTAATCATCTCTATTTCAATCATGTCATTCCTTTTACAACTGCAGTTCAATCTTTCTTTATCTTTTCTTTATCCCAGTTTGTCCTTTAAACATCAAAGCATAAAGCAAGTAAATGTCTGCCCAGCAAATCTCTATTTCATACTGTTTAGTGGATTATAAAGAGCAGCACCCGTCATTAACTCCAGCCATCTGTACTGCAAACTTTGCATACAGTTAAATAAGATGTAATGCTCCCTCTTCAGCATGATGTACCATTAACATGGCCAGAGTAGCACAGCCGGGTTCTTTTCTGTGTGTGGTCTCTAAAACACTGCAGCACTTACTCATGAAAGCACACAGTCATCTCAGACATATAGCAACTGTAACGTGACATTTGCTGTAATGCTGTAATAGTGGAACCAGGAGAACTCATTATCGACACTGTAACCTCATGGGAACTGCCTTTGATTTGAAAACTCTGCAGAGACGTACAGTTGTGAATTCTCTTTTTTAAAACACAAAGTGGAAGTGTTCTTCCAGCTCTGAAACATACACAATGATACCAGTGAGAGTATAAGATGTAAGTTTTCTCCTTAAAGGACACTGGATTTCACTGGGAAGGTTGCTGCCATCAAAAGCGTGTACCGTCACTGAAAACCAAGACACATGTCTGGATGCCCTGTCAGTAAAGTATGCTTTGACATTTGGAGGAGGAACATTGCACATTTCTGACCTTTGACAATGTATGTTAGTGTTTAGGCTTCTAGCATCTTAATTTATGCATGGATTAAAAATGTCACATCAGTCAGTTATAACAGAAGCATGCAGGAATCCCCAACCAGAGGGTGTTAAGAAGGTTAGAGGGTTGTAGGGAATAGCACCTCTGTGGCTGGGCAAGTTCATCGGAATATTACAAATATAATAAAGTGAACTAAAATAAAAAATATAGATATATAGAAAATAGAAAAATCTCCCTGTACTGGAAACTGTGAAAAGTGTATTTCTGTTTCATATTAACTTACACCCTTTGAATGAACTGTACAGTATACAAATATGAACAAAGATTGTTTGCATTTATATGGAGCAACAAACCTGATAAAATTGGGCGAGTGTATTTATGTGATCTGAGCAAGAAGGAGGAGGCTTGAAACGTATGAACTTTAAACTGCTCCCTAAAAGCATCTATCATACCAAAATTATACAACAAAAAACACTTTCTCTGCAAGGTTACTTAAAAGCCTCCAGCCTGTATCTGCACAGATAACAGTCCAATTCAATTAAAAAAACTACTTTCAACTTCCCTTAATGTCAGCCCCAGATAAACCACATTACATGTTACAACAAATCTGTTGATAGGTGCTATGCAAACAATCAGCTACTAAATACGCAGCATATCACACATATATCAGTAAGAGGACCAACACAAACCAGTACAATGTTTGATGGCTGCTCTGACCTTTGTAGAGTGTTTTATCAGCTGTTAACACCTTCCAGGTGCAATGGCAATGGTGATTTACAGAGTTTCCTGATGGAAGTTAGCCACTAACTTCTAGCTACTAGCTTCAGGTAGCTAGTTAGCCATGCCAGCCTGTTAGCTGAGTCTGCCCAGACTGAAGTCTGGAGAACCGGTGAATATTCATGTTAGATAAGAATGCAAACTGCATGGCTAGCTGATCTAATAAGCTAAGGTTACAGGTACCATTCGGTACCAGCTACTTTAGCAACAAGTAAAGCTGCCCCTCAGGGGCATTGGTGTTGTGTTGTTAACGAATTTACATTCTGGACACAGACATAATGTATCCCTGTCATGATAGTGTTATCTGATTGACGTTGGCTGGCACTGCTAGGTCCAACTCTACAACATCAGGCCTGACCCATGCATACACTGTTGTCACATGTGCTAATGTGGCCTCTTTCATGACCTTACCATCTGTTCAGGTTTCAACCTGAATTATGACTACTGCTGTGATGTCTTGCTGTGGTCACTTCATCCTAGATTCATGACAGAGAGCTGATGAACCTGCAGCCATTCCACTATGATACAGTTATAATGATGTTTTGAATACCAATACCTTACAGTGTCTCTTACAAATATAAACAGTTTGTCAGTATCACAAGGACCTTAATGAAGACAGTCTGTACCTATTCATTTTGAGAGAGCAATAGCCAATGGAGAAATGCCAACATTCGACTGACCAGTGGGGGAACTTTGTCTATCATTCATCTTCAGCTGGTTCCACTCATCAACAGAGGTGAGGTACTGCATTGCATTAACACATACAAGCAATCCGAGTCACCAATTAACTGGTTAAGTTCCTGTCTTTGGACTGTGGGAGGAAATGTATGGTGCTTATATAGCACCTTTCTTGTCTTCCGACCACTCAAAGAGCTTTTTACACTACATATCTCATTCACACATTCATACGCTGATGGCAGTGGCTGCCATGCAAGGTGACAACTACTCATCAGTTTTAGGAGCAAACCATTCATACACATTCACACTCTGATGGCACAATTTGGGATTCAGTATCTTGCCCGACATGCAGACTGGAGGAGCTGGGGAACAAACCGCCCGTCATCTGGTTAGTGGACTGTTTGTGCGATAGCCACCAGAGCTCTACCTCCGAGCCACAGCTGCCCGCATACATCCATCAGATTTTTCAGACCAAAATGGTGGACCGACAAATGCCCTCACCACCTAAAAACTATATAACAGTAACTTAAAGAAAAAGACAATGACAGTTCAGCCATATGCATGTCTGGAAAGAAATGGTTTTGGTGGTGCCTGACAAACTAAGCAGCATTTTCATATTCAAAATATGCCATTCTGTATAATTGAGCACAACTGGCCACCAAGAGAGTAGTAAGAAGGAGAGAATGGCTTTGTTCCTCAGCTCGCAGTGGGCTGCATCATTAGCATAGCTGGGAAAAGAACACAGTCAACTTCTCACTCCACAAGACACCAAAACACAGCAGCATGATGCCCGGGCTGGCTGAAAGAACACATGGAAACCTATCGATATTTCAGACACACTGAACTTCTGAACTCTGCAATCATGTAACAATACTGTATGTCTATTGCATTAGTCCTAAAATGAATATCTATTACACTGGAGGAGGACCAGGAGGGAGTGGAAGAAGAACGGAGTAGAAAAGCTGGAGGGGGAGTTAGTGAGAAGAAATAAACAAGGCATGAGAGACGAGAGAATTAGAGATGAGAAAAAGGAGAGAACAGAAGCAGATAAAAGTTGTTGGCTGTTATGTTGCAGCTGCTGAGAGAGCTAATGTTAATTTATGGTTCTTTTTCAGCGTGTGCCAAGCTCGCGTGCTAACAAGCAGCCTTCGCTGTGACAGGTTCCGTCTGTGAACATGAGCTACAAGCCAATTTACCTGCTCAGTGCGCAGCAACACACACGTTCAAAGACCCGCTCACCTGCATACACACATATATGCATACTGTACAGGAACACACAGATCCCAGGCAGACGCTCTCTCCTCAGAGACCGACATCAAAGGCCAGAGCCTGGGGAGTAAACAGGAAGCAGTCAACGTCGAGTCAATGGGTCTGAAAATTCAAACTTTGAAGGTGTTTCTTCCATTCTCTGTGTCATTTCTCAGCACTCTGTCCTGCTTTCTTTCACTGATTCCATCTTTTTTTCACATCTTTTCCATCTACACCCGTATCTGCCTCACTGACAATGTGTTCATGTTCATGCTACTGAAGGAAATCATCACATGTTTTCTTGCACTGCACAAACCTGGTTACAGTCAAATCTAGTTTTGCAGGTCAGTGATCAGATTTCCCTTCCGGCCCATCAAAACTGGAGCACTTAAAGGCCTTGAAGGCTCTAAATGACACAAAATAATCAAACGGTTTTGGTTATTCCATATTCAGTTTGGTGCTTGTGTTTTTGTCTGTGCTCCTCTCACTGGTTTGAAGTGAGCCTGCCTCACATTGAAAAAAACAGGACAACCAGAGCAGCCTGTACTAATTCTTAGGACGCCAACGCCAAGCTTCAGGGTAAACCCATACACATCAGCTGACAGAAAGTACAACGAGAAAAAAAGTCTTCATCTGGAGAAGTTTTGGTGGATGGATGGAATAAACACAGGAGTCGACAGGAATGTTGACTATAACTTTCACTTATGCCTCATGATTTATGTAACATAACATGCAATCCAAACATGAAACCAAGCCAAACAACTGTTTCACAATGTAAATCATGCCTTAAAACGTCTTTCTGGCAGAAAGTTTGTGGCAGCCCGGAAAAATTTCTTTGTCCGAGATTTTGTTTTATGACCAAATACCTGCAAATCTAATGACATTCACGGCATATTGTAATGTTAAAATAAAGGATCAGCGTGTAGGATTTAGGCATCAAGGAGTGTAGCTGCAACCCCTTTGTATCACCCTCCTATGAAGGAGAAATTAAAACCAATAAAGGACCAGTGTTTGGTTTGTCTGGTTCAACATGGACTCCATGGACACTGTACAAAAACTATTCTTATTCATTTATACACTCATAAAAATATAGCTTTGAATATTATATTCCATTTGCCATATTCTAAAAATAGAGACCCATAAATCTGACACACTGAATAATATTTGTTACTGATATTATACTGTAGTCTGTGCTATCTTGTTGATTTCTTGATGGAGTCTCATGACCTTTCTCAGACCGTTCTTCGTCTCTGAGTGGCTGCGTCTCTATGAGAGTCTGCATGTGTGTGTATGTGTGTGTGCCAACAGCTGTTGCTGGCAGAGGAACCCTCTGTCATCATCATAATCATCATCATCATTACTAACACTTTAAATAGGTCTCCACACACACATACACGCACACGCACAGACAAACACCCAGACAGTGAATAACCACAGCTAAACCACTCGAGACACTTTGAGAATGACTCAACATGACCAAATCATTGGAACAAAAAGAGACAGATAAACAACAAGTCCACCGAACAAACACCAATCAGAGAAGAGGAAAAATGATGTCGCCTCCACACCAGTCTGTTGACTTTCTAGGCCAACTCCCCTCCACTGATGCAACATTATTATGTGCTTGCATTCGTGGAGCGTTTTGAGAACAGCAAGCACAGACTAAGTGATGATGGTGTAACTTTCCCCCAAACCAACCAATTAAAAAATGTATTTGTAAATGATGGCTCTGATGACTTGATCAGTATATATATATATAGTCTAACAGAAGACAAGCTATCATAGACATTGTTAGCCATGCATCAACTCTTTGATCTCTTGATTGTCTCCTCCTCTGTCTCCTCTGAGCATAAACTTGATTCCATTATACCTGAATGTTTTATCGGTAATAAACACATATAAGTTAATAACCCAGCATATAAATAGGTTAATAAGGTAAAATTAAAGGTGTAAATATAAAAGTAAATATAAAACAAGGGGGAATTTTTCAAGCCCCAACTGCCCCCATGGCCCCAACACAATGCTAATACGCCAAGCTTAACATTTTCAAGTACCATCATGTTGTATCTAAATTCTGACTCAATTACATCAAATTAAAGAAAGGCATTGATAAAGCAGACACCACAACCTGCAAAAAGTCATTTCAGGGAGGTCCGCTGCGAGGGGTGGGGGGGTTGGTTGATTGGTCTATTAAGTGGCAACACACAGCTGTAAGGACACTTTGCTCTCACACGTGCTGCATTTATAGTTACACAGACGCACAGACAGTCACTCTCCAGTTTAGTGCTCAGTGTTGCTCCAGATTAGGGGGAGACTGGATTTCATTTGTGGGCGTCAGGGAGCTGCTATCAATAAGCGGGAGAGTTGAGAACTTCTGGGAGCGTTGGGATGTCTGGATAAAGACAGACATAAAAAAGAAAATTTCGTCACGTTTGGTGCGCCCCACCTGTCACGTCATTATTCCCCACCAGTGGGGCGTGCCACACACTTTAAGAACCACGGTTACGAGCCAAGCTTAAAATATGAAACATGTGGGGGACTCTGGGGTTCTGTTTGTCTCTCGTCCAAGAGGTCCTTGGGCTGAAAAAGGATGAAGTCCCCTGATCTATTCAGTAAACTGTGTGACATTATTGGCTCGTTAGCCACCAAGCTAACCAGTGTCAGTGGCCAAACCCATGACACACAGATACAGAAAATGAGCCCGGGTGTTTTTCCTAAACCATCTCTGATGTAGTCCAGCCTCAATTGTTGTCTACTTTTGTGCATGTAGAATAATGGAAACTATGTTCTGTGTTACGCCCTGTGTTTGATGGAGTCCAAATTAGCCAATGCTGTGGCACAAATATACCTGAGATGACACTCCTCTGTGCTTCAAGCAGAGAGCTGAAACAGAGTTAACAGCCTGCGATGCAGCCACTCCTGCGCTCACTCCACTCACCTGTTCCCTCAGAAGCTTGGCTCTCACTCACAGTCCCTCAAAGTGTGCACCTCGGCTTGACGCTGGCAATTGGCCAAAAAGACCCTTCTGAACTCCCTACCTGCCTCATTATGCATTGCTACTTTACTTGCTACTACTACCAAAAGTAATCATGACGGTGGTTTATCTTGCTTACCTCAGCACCTGGCATTGTTGATTTGCTTACAGTGCTGCATGTGCTGGTCTTTTCTGCTTGAATTAGCTTGTTTTGGCTGTTAGACAGTGCAGGAAAGTGGAAAGGTGGTCAGAGGCAAAAATTACAAATTGAAAGCTGCACTGCTACATAACATTTTTTTTTTTTTTATCTCTAGCTCCAGGGGTGTTACGTTCTAGTTTGAAAACTTGAAATAGTTTTAAAGTGAGATTTTTCTTTCTTTTTTTGGTTTTGTTTAAGAGTGTAGGACTTATTTTTAAGAGTGCTCTTTTGTTTATCTGTATTTCTTTCTGGTTTGAGTAGCATCCACTTACCCTTTCCCCATGTAGTCTCCCTCTATCTTGTTGCTGTATTGTTTAACTTGTCCAGCAGCAGCCGCTACTGTCACAAGCCAGTGACAGGTGTGTTTGTAAATAAATACTTTAAAATTATATCACATGTTGATTTTGTGTTGTACTCTGCCATAAAATAATGAAATATAATAATAATAATAACAACAAATTCATTCGTCCGGATCGTTCATTCGTCACGTGACTGTCAGGCTGTGTGACGAGCAGTACGTTCGTTCTCGGATTGGCCTCTTGTTCGTTTGTCACGTGACAGCTACCTAGTCACTGTCGTGCTGTTACACAACAATGGCATGCAGGATACAGAACACAGTCACTTTATTGTGGTGTGGTATGAACGAAATGACTCAAAAAAAGATTTGTTCAATTTACTGTCTGAGAGTAAAAGATCAGAGTAAAAAAGAGTCGAACTTCCCAACAGTATTGCATTTGTGAAAAAAAAGAGAGAATAATAACAAGAAGGTCAGAGCAGTATTAGACTCACCAGCATCCCCATAACCATGGCAATGAGGGCCCAGACCCGACTGAATGGGGAGGGTTACACTTTTAAGTGGCGGTGGTTCATAGATGAGACAGTTTTGCAGCTCTTTTTTCACCACTTTGGTCTGACACTTTCCAATTGGCAAGGCTGGCCTGTCTAAGTAGGCATCTGCTTGGGTTTAGAGCATTGTCAGTGGGTGTCGGCCAAAATTCATTTGTGGGGTACTGGATCAGGCCAAAACCACTAAGAGCAAGAAATCCAATATGGCACATAGATGAAACCCATAATATGAAATGGCCTGCACAAACACAAACTTATTATATCTGTTTCTGTTCTATTTCTTTCCATTCCATTCTTATCTATCAGCTATTCATGGTCCAAACCCTCTGTGCTGTTAAGATGCCCTTTTATTGATCCCCATAGGGAAATTTGTTCCTTACATTTAACCCAATCTAAGTGATAGGAGCTGTGGGCAGTCACCGTGCAGCACCTGGGGACCAACTCCAATTCTAAGCCAACATAAAGGTTTTTGATAGCTGGAAAAACCAGAGAACCCAGAGAAAACCCATGCAGACACAGGCAGAACATCCAGACTTGCATGTAAATATATGTGGGTGGATCTCTGTACCTTGGTTTTCTTCCCCTTTACACTTATACACACGGAGTCACATACATATAAGCTATTCCATGTGTAAATTGTATAATTTGTACACTATGATGTTAAAATGAGGAAAATTAAATTTTAGAATTCAGTCAAATTTATTTTTTTCTATTTTCCGTTGCTGTATTAAACATCCTTAGTTGGCGACAACTTGGAGCCTGAAATAGAAGGTAGCGCACTGACACCACGGCTTGTCCAGGCATCCTACCAAACAGTTTGTACTGTGTTGTAAGTGGGAAGCTGGTGAGACATCATGGTTTTGTAGCAGTGGTGAGGATTCCATCCAAAACACTGGATGGATACGTCAAAAAGGAGTACACTTGCTGAAACTGGACATTATTATTTAAACCATGAAAACATGTTTCCCAGTAGTGGAAAACATTCACTTTTAGCTGAGGATGGTTTCAGTCCATCGACCTCTGGGTTATGGGACCAGCATGTTTCTTCTGCACCTCTCTGCTGTCATTTACAAGCATCCATTCTTGTATTCACAAGCTGCAACTTCAACCAATCACTCATGCGTGTGTGCCTTGGGAATGCATGCTACATCAAGTGGAGATGGAAAAAGGAGAACTAGGTTTGCAACTGGTCTTTCCAAGGTAAATGTACAGGGGAGTTTGTATCTGAAAGCTTTCATTCTGTTGAGTGCCCTCATTCTGAAAAAGCAGATGCGGTGCACCAAGAAGGAGCACGCTGAAATTCAGGGAACTCAACATCTTCACTTCAGGGAATTCTAAATTAAGCCAAGAGGTAATGAGAACTAGTGTTTTTTCCACCCAAGGTCTTGGTATAATCCTGCCATAATGGCGAAATAATCAGAGAAAAACATGACAATAAAAATGTATTTATTTATTTTCAAGGGGCAGGTTGAGGTACAGGAATAGGCACACGCACATTTATTTTTAATTAATCTAAAATTGACAATGTTAGAGAGAGCTGATTTATACAAGAATTGATTGCAGTGGCCAGTCAACGCCCGGTGAACAATATCCCACCGCACAAAGGCACATACACAAAGTAAACTGACCATTCCTCACTGTGGACACTGTTTGAGGGTTTCTGAAATGAAATCATACTTTCTCTTTACATACTTTCTTTTATTTGCTGTATACACATACTGATGTATGTAAATCTAAATGTTTAGCATTGCCAATTAAAAACTGACTTCTCTAGTCTTTTCTTAACCTTCTGTATACTACCTCACCATTTTACACAAATGCATCATTAGCCTGAATGACTGTTTTCACTGACAGAAAAAAAGAAGGTGGAAAATTTAATGTTACTCAAGTATGCTCGTGACTGTAATCTCATTTTGAAACATTGGACTGAAAACCTGAGTAAATTCAAGTATCATGCTCCCCTCTTAATCCACAATTAACATCAAGACACTTAATCTCTTTACTGCTCCACTGGAGCAGTTCAGTGGCAGGAGATAGAGGGAACCTGCTTTCACATGCCTTTATTTGGATTCCCATTAGCGCTGCAGAGACAGCTGTTCCCTCTGGTATCTACATGAAAAGTGGCAACAATCATACCTTTTCACACCACATTTTCCCCAAGTAGCCAATGTAAGAAATGCCACATTGTCATGAAGAAACACCTTATTTTATTGCATGGCATCAGAGCTTTTTACATCTTAAAGGCAGATGTTTTTCTTACTTTCATAGTTTGGATGATCATACCTGTTAGTCAAGATAACATTTTATTCACCTCTTACCTGGAAACATCTAGAGATATTTGGTTTGGCCATTTCAGAATTTTAAGAATCTTACACAGGCAAGATCAGTGTAGCAGATAATAATCAGATTTGCGAACTTCATTTGTCATCTCCATTGCCATTCAGTTGATCTGTGCTTAATAGCCATCTTTGTAGGCATGACATACTCATCTATGCCTCTCATCTCTGAAAAGTGTGCTAAAGAGGTGGTAATGTTGTTCAGACATGCAACAGAAATCCATGTTTTCCCAAGCAGATGCATAAGCTGCATTTAGATCTAAGGTTAGACTTGCTGCAATGTGACTCTTAGACTTTCAGTGGACTGCAGCATTAGTGTCCGAAGATGCACAATGGTGCAAAGATACATGCAGGCACGGATGGGGATTGAACCCATGATCTTTGGTTTACGAGACCAACGCCTTACCACTTGGCCACCATGCCTTGGAATGCAATAAAACATTTGTCATAATAATGGTAAATCATGGTGCCAGGCAGTCCTCATGATACATAACAATAGGTTATGTGTTATGTTATGTTTGGTCTATTGTACTGTGTAAAAGGATCTGACCAATTTTGCTTACATACAGCAGTACCAATTTAAAAGTTCCCCTCCAAGCCGAAAGCCAGCTGAATGGCAGCCAGCTGAATGGCAGCCATCTTCCAGCCGTCTTCCAAACATCTTCCAGCAGCTGGAGTGATGTCAATGGCAAGCTGTCTATTATGTCTAAGCATGCAGCACCAGAGTCCTTCGACCCTGGCCACCACAGTGTTGAGATAGGACCCCTGCTACTGCCAGCCAAAGACAAACAACTAATACTGCTGAGGACCTCAAGGCCCACATGTGACTTCATGTAACCTTGTATAATGTCTGTATGTTTGTGCTTTTATTATATTCCATTTAAAAGTATGTATGTGTCACTAAGAACACTACAAGAATAGAAAATTCCATAACAATTCATGAAGAGGATGACTTATTTTACTGTATTTTCATAAATGAAAGACTTAGAAGTGCCCAGAAGACCTGAGTCACAGCACCATGGCTACTGTTGCTAATCAACGTGTTCCAAAAAAAACAAAAAAACAATAATAATATTTATATATAGTATATACGTGTATTCATGGTGTTTATATCCAACATGTGTCCTTATATAATTACTGATGTGTCTCTTCTTTCACACTTATGCACTCTCTGCTCACTCACTCCTGATCTGCATGTAGTGAAAGCCACAGCTGGACACACTGCTCTATAACAGTTGTTCATATGCAGCCATCAATATAACTGCTATGGCGGTCCGAGGAATAAATGACAGCTGACAGTGATATGGTCACACACAGTGAATACTACAGTTTTACTATATGTAGTGTTTGTACTGTGAAACAAGCTGTTGTTGTTAGTAACATTCAGTTGATTTGTGCTTGATAGATATCTTCCCAATTATTCTGACTCACTTTAAGGCACCTTTATGAGTGCTCTGTCAAACTCGTGTCATGAAGGAACCAATTTATGACCAGCAGAGGTCAAGCTGCTAAGAACTGTGGAGGCAGACAGCAGCTCAATGAGATGAGATGAGATCAAACAGTCACCATCTCATCGTTGATCTTTTACTCTCAGATAGTAAATTGAACGGATCTTTTTTTTGAGTCATTTTGTTCATTTTTACAGCAGGTGGCACTGTAGCCGTCTTGTGGGCGTTGTTAAAAAGACAGCGGTTCTCAAACACTGAAGGCTCGACGGTTTGCTACAGCTGACGAAGGATAATAAACAAAATGCTACAAGCAATTCAAACCATAAGAAAACCTCGGAAAGCAAATACACACCACAATAAAGTGACTGTATCCTGTATCCTCCCTGCCATTGTTGTTTCACAGCACGACAGTGACTAGGTAGCTGTCACGTGACAAATGAACGTTCTGCTTCTTACACAGCCTGACCACTTTGATTTGATTCTGAAACTGAAGATATTATTTTACCTGTAAAAGAGGGAAAAATAGAGTTAACTCAGGATAAAAATAGGAGATTTAAAATTTAACTTACCTGTTTGAATAATTATTAAAAGTCTGGTCAAATTTAAAATAGGCTGATTAAAATAGATCAAAAATAGTTACTAGGTTGATTTGAAGAAAAATAGAAGAGACTGAAATATCTTGCAATATTAAGACCTGCAGGGTATTTTCTTTTGTGTTTTGTGTACTATGTTTTATATGTTTGCATATTATCAGTAAACTGCCGGCCTCTATATTTACAGCTATGGTCTCTGCTGTCATTATTTTTGCTCCCCACTCCTTAGAGCCTAGAACTGGTTCAGACGCGCAGTAAGTGGTGTGATACCTACTACCTTCTATACTGCACGCACCGACATTAGACGTAGAGAAGTTAACATAGCTGGAAGGTGTGACTCATGATGTCACTGTTAAAGTGACACAGCATGAGCCTGAATGCTTTGATGAGTAACGTGATGAGTACTGTAGCTCAGTCACTTTTTAAGACTTGTGCCTCTAAAACACTTCTTAAGAGATCTGCTGACTGCTTCATTGAACTGGAACTGTAAAACAAATATCTCATTTGGTCTCTCATTTTTTACCAGAAAGTGTAACAGTTACACTAAGTAGCATTTCTACCATAAAATAACAGATGTGCACTGCAGAATCTTACAGAGCCACCTGAACGCCCCACCCCACCCTGCTAATGTTGACTGCCATCATAACTCTAGTATAAGCAGTGTTTGTGGTGAACAATGTCTGCAGGTACTCCTGCGATGGTTTCAGTTTGAGGCAAAAGTCTTTTCTGACACAAGGATCACAGTCCTGCTCGTTACAGCCCAGGCAGTGTTGTGACAAACCACACAATTATCGGATGGGTGCAGATGGTTAAAAAAAAAAAGAAATTCACAGCTTGAGCAGAGCGAGGTCACTGCACTTGTTTTCTGGGCTGGCAGTGAAATAGGACTCTCCTTGGGATTCAGATCTTGACTCTTATTTAAATGTACCACTTGTCTGAATTTCAATGCAAAACTGTCAAATGTAAGGCCCTTTGTCCTCACATTACTTCTAAAATCAAATGCAACATTAGTTATCTCCTGTATGGAGGAAAATGATGGATGTTTTAATGGCACAGTCAGATTTTCCATTTGGTTTCCTTCAGCATTTAAGAAGATGGTCTAAATTGGTTGAGTTAAAGCCCATGTCTAATGTCTTTTGACTTTTCTGCCAGTTATTGTGCATTAGTGTTTATATCCGTCACCGTAATTATGATAGTTATTACAAAACTTAAAACGCATGAACGAACAATGAAAGCTTATCAACTCTAAAGTGATAGCGTGTCTCACTTTGCAGGACAGCTGAATAATGAATACCAATTTTATGGAAGGAGATTTTATTTCCCCTTAAAACAAAAATAATGATTCTGTGGCACAACCATTTCAAACGACCGTCATGAATTTTTTAGGGATACTTCTGCATCATAGAGCCCACAGTGTGGATGTTAATCTTTATAATGTCTTTAAAAAAGTTTAGCACTGTGAGCACTTCAGGTTCTGTCTGTCGTGGACAGATTTTTCCTAGATATAGAACAGGCACTCCGGGGCACCATGTAGAGCAGTTTACTCTTTCTCTAGCTTGATCTTCCAAAAAGTGATTATGGCCCTGGCCTCTAAAGCCCAGTTCGCCCACATTTATGCAACAATGGAGCCTGTCAGTCATTGTGGATTTGAGCCCCCTGGGAAATACCAGAATACCTCTGTGTGGAATTGATTTCAACACAGACACCAGAATTTTATTTGGAGATGAATTACATCACGGACCAACAATGCCAAAACAAAAAACAAAAATACTCATGTATTTATTCATATTTTTTGGATTTGGATTACCAAACTCTTAGGCCTTGATCATACTCATACATGTCCAAATATGCACGTGGACAGTGAACACACACGTTTCTCCACAAGACTTGGGGGTCTTTGTAAGTTCCACACAAGATGGCGACCTCCTGACCCAAGAACAACTCCATTGTTAGTTCTGTTTGGCTGAAAAAGTCCAAATAAGAAAAAAATGTGTACAACTGCTTAAAGGTCCATTGTGTGGGATTTAATGGCATGGTAGTTGTGGTATTGGTGTTGTGGCTTTTTTTTTGCACATGTGCAGTGGGTGTGCTTGTAATGCATACAGTCTATGTAATCACAAATTAGGTGTGTGATTTTGGCTGGTAAAGTCGGTGTCCTCCAATGAAGCTCTGTGGCATTCAGTGTTGCCACATTGGACCGACACAAAATAGCCCGATCGGTGCCTCAAGCCGCCTATCAATGTGTTATTTTACTTTCTCAGTAAAGGCGATATTTCGATGAAATCACACAATACAGGCGTGAGAAGCCATGTTAACAGTTCTCCAGTGAGGCTGTCCAAGAGTTCAATGCTAGCATTAGCATGCTAATATTTTTTCTAATTTGCAGTGAACACAGCACAGCTGAGGCTGCTGGGAATGGTACAGGACAACTTTAAATATGTACCGATGATGGAACCTTCAAAGTTATTAGAATTAATCCTGAGTTAGACATGTTGAAATGCGTCAATCAATCAATAATGGGTATAATAATAATAATAACTGGAACAATAAGTTAATAAGTTCATGTTTTGTGTCACATAAATAGATAAACAGATAAATAAAGAGTTTGGTTTAGAACAATTTTGCATGAATATATAGAATCTATGGTTAAAATCATAAATAGGTCGACAAGAAAAAGAGATCGATATGCACAAAAATTCATTTATGTGTTTAAAAGAGTGTTTCATTCATTTCATTTTCAATGTGCGATCAAAGTGCCTTTCTCAAAGTGATTGACAAGATTCAGGTGACATGAGGAGTTCAGGTGGCATAGCCTCGGCCAATCAGACGCCGTCAAGGCGTACGCGCTGGTGTGTTATCGTTTTTTTCGCTCTCTCTGTCGGACCCTCGTAGATGTGGCTGCTGTAGACTTTAGCGATTAATTTTGTACAAGAAAAACGGATATTTCACCACGGACGTTTTTATGAGAAACGCAGAGAGTGAGCACCATTCATTTTCTCCTTGTGAGTTGCCAAGCGGACCGGTTTTAACAACGGGTTGCAGAGACGAAGTAAGTGTGCCGTTAGCATTAGCGGCGCTAGCTTCAGCCATTAGCCACATTTTCACCGCTACATGTAACTGAACCTGTCCCTGTTTCTTCTGAGCAGAACCTGGACTGAGCCACGTACTCCTTACCAGAGGGGTATTGCACGAAACTGGAATAAAGAAATCCAGGATAATTAAGCAAGCCCAGCTTGACCTAGCTTGGTCGGCGTATCCTGGCTTAATTGGTTGCACGTTTGCTGAGCCAGGATGAAAAGGCGCGGCTATGTTAAGCCCGGTGAAGATAGCTGGGATAAGTGCGTGTTCACGGCATACTTAAACAGACCTTGCGATCGCTCACAGAATCACAGATTGAAACACGGATAAAAGTCGCTCTTCGTACTTCACGGCCACTGAACAACAGCTCCCGATGAAGTTATGTGAAGAGGTGAAAGATATTATGAGAAAAAAAAGGCAATACTAATGCCATAATTGTCAGAAAATAGTCTATCTATCTATCTATAGATGAGAAATGACTATATGTCATATTTTAATACAGGATAATTAAAACGATGCAACATACTTAGAAAGACCATGGACATGCTGAAAAACACATTAATTCCTCGCAGGATTGACGGTGGAAATACAGGTGAATCACTAGGATTAATCTTAGCCAGGATAACCAACATATCCCGACTTAATCCCCTATCTTGGTTTTGTGCAATACCCCTCTGGAGTGTGTATGTGTGTGTTGATGCATGAACCTCTGCTGCTACTGTTAGTATGGTTTAGCGAGGCATTGTTCATGTACAGAGCGTAAGAAAAGAAGTGTTTTATATGTTAATTGCGTCACCTTCGCTCGGTGTGTGTGTGTGTGTGTGTTTTTGAGCGAGTGGCGGTAAAAAAAGAAAAGAAAAGAAGAAACAAATGTAAAGGAATGTTCCACTATTTTGTCACTATTAGAAATATGTTCAATTCATTCAATTGACAGAGAGTAATAGTTAAATGGTTATTAAGAACAATGTTACAATTAATATGCATGTATATAGAAAGTGTATTTAAATGAACATCACAGTGACTCCTTTCGTTTTGGCCTTTATAGGCCGGGTCTTTTTCTTTGATGGAAATCCTGTGATAGGATCAACTTTTCCTGCTGGGGGTTTCCTCCATCTCTGTAAGGTAGACACCCAACGAAAAGAACAGACTGAATTATTGAGAAACTGTATTTTTTGTTGTTGTTTTCTTGTGATTTACATCTCATTGTGTATGCAATATTATTCTATTTTTGTTATTTATTTATATGTTTTCAATACAACAGAACACAGAAAAAAACTTAGCTGTGGTTGTGATCTTTTCCACTCTGCCCACTCAATGGACAGACTGATAAAGACTGTTCATAAAGCCACATCAGTAAGTGTGGATAAACGTTACGGCATGCTGTTTAATACTGGCAATCACTGGGTTTATCCAGGGGGAGGGTCAAAAGACAAATCTGTTATATCAAAAGAGTATTAAGTTATGTGAACACAAAAAAAACATTTTTCACTTTCATCTTTTTCCTAAGTTTGGTAACTGGTGTCATTCTGGTTTAACTGCCTGGAAAGTGTAATGTTGTTTGCACACTGTGTCCTCTGTACCATCTTCTGCTCATCTCACTCCACACAAGTTGATATTTGTCTGTCTGGAGGTCTGTGACTGCAAGTGTTTGACTAATGCTTGAGATGGCATGTTGAGGACTGTTGGCGAAGATGTCCAGAGAGTCTTGAGGCCTGTGACAAAGCACCACAGCAATGAGAAGCAGTTAGATGAGTCAGATGTTTGGAAAACCATTTTCTCTGTCCATCACTGATCGTAACACTGTAACACATGAAGAGCAGAGGGACTCCAGATCAAGTTGACAGACCCGCAACGCTGACTGACTATCACTTTATAGAGTTGTTATAGCAACTGAACAATTGTACGAGATCGGGAAAAAAGATTCATTTAAAGTTTTCTACAACTGCGAAGATCTTTCTGATTCTGCACTGAACACAGTCTGCTGGAAACCTGCTGCTAATCTGGTCCACTTTAGTCTAATATTTGAATATGTTTCAAATATGGAAACATTTCAACAGTATATGATATGGATATATATTGCAGCATAGTGGCTCAGCCCTAAAATAGGTCATTTATTTGTTTGATTGGCGTGGATCAGATGACTTTTTGAAATTAAGGTGTGGTCTGAGCTCCAGGAATGAGTTGTCCGAATTGTCAAAAAAAGTAAAGCATGCATGCCTGATGGTAAAACTCTTACAGTAGCTATGGTAACGTTAATTGGTTTATATGATGATGCCGAGCTTCAGACTGTCATTTAGCCTGATGAGGTCAAGTTGCTGCTCCTGACCCCCAAATTCTACGGATGGATAATGAATTTTACTCACGGTGTACTGTGTATGATTGTGTATTTGACAATAAGCCTGATTTAATTTGCTGCTCTGCACACATGCAGACACAGCGCACACACGTATACGTTTGACATCAAACAATTTCACAGTGTGTCATTACACAAAAGAGGCACACACATTTATTTACATGTAGCTACACACTGCCATTATATTTAGCCCCGCTGCTTTGTTGTGTCTCTCACTCTCTCCACCGCAGCCTGCAGACCTTTGTGTTTATGAAAGTTTTATTGGATCATTCTCTCAAAGGGGAAAGACATAGGGCACACACATTTCAGAGGCCGTGTGGTCATCTGTCCTTATTTTCAGTACTTACACATCTCAACGTCTACTTTGAGTTAACATAGAAACATGGCAGAGTATCAGAGCGCTGTCATTTCAGCGTCACAGACAGCTTCAAACCGTCTTTACAGCAGAACAAAACAATCAGGCCTCATTCATCAAGCTGATGTGGAAAAGAAACAGAATATCTATGCTGTGTAAATGATCCTAAAACACTTTCATCAAACTGTCTCATGTCGCTGAAATGAACACAAATTATAGCACCGCATAATTTCTGCTTGTTTTGCTATACAAACGATATGAGTCATCAGCAAGCATGCAAGGACAAATGAACATTTAGACATGAAGAAAAATACTGTAGTTTAAAATTGTTATTCTGTACAAGAAATAATAATACTGATAATATTGAAAGTAATGTATTCAGACTTCAGATGCAGCACTGACAACTGTCACCTCCAGATGTCCTCTAATGACACAGCCAGCACTGGGCATATCAGAAGGAAATGAGCAGGAGTACAGGCCTCATCACGGACTTTGTCATCTGGTGCAATCTCAACATCGATGCCAGCAAGTCAAAGGAGATGAGGGTCAACTTCAGGAGGCAGACACTTCAGGACATCCAGGGATATGGACATTAAGATGGTGGGAGCAAGAAGAGACAAAAGTAGAAGGGACAAAAGTATTTTGAGTGTGCAGGACACTGTTAAAAACCTTTTATGACACTGTGTGGCATCTGCATTATTCTATGCAGCCATATTTTATCTTTTCTAATCTTATTCACATGCTATATACACGCGCCTTATGTACATATAAGGGGGGGCCTGGGTTACTCTTATGATATTCCCTTTTGTTTATGCTGTTAAATAAATAAAACACCACACAACCAAACTTTAAATGTAAAACTCTTTATTTATAAGTTTTTCCTCTCAAATAAAAGAAAATTACATAACTCACTTGAGTGTAGTGTATTTAACAGAGATAGTACCAGTTGTACTATTATTCAGTCTCTTATAACATCAAACTAAATGAAGTAAAACAAATACAACAAATGAGGGACGCACACACACTCACACACTCACACCTGGTCCACAACAGTCTCTATGAGTCATCTAACCTCCTGTTACAGGCCTGTGTCGTAGCTCTGGGTGCGTTGTGACCAAAAACAAAATGGCCGCTTCACTTTTAACCAGCAGAAGAAAAATAAAAGGCACGTGCACATCCAGTACTCACGCTCCTGACAGTTGGCGGGGTAAAGAGTAGTGAACAGTGGTGAACAGGTCACCGACAGGGCGCAGCAGCAGCAGCTCACAGTCCAAGCGGGCCGACACGATCCACAGCTCACACACACAGCAGGAAGGACGCAGGTCCTATGTAGTTCACAGGCGCTTTGCTTCCCTCTTTAATGCCGTCTAAACGTCCGTCTCCTTCTCCTAAATTAAATACACAAGCTAAATTCCAAGTCCACATGCTATTTCAGACCGAGTTAGCATTAGCTCAAACTAACCAAACGTGTATACAGAGCAGCGAGCAAGCTAATCACATACAGGGTGAAGCTAATAGCGGTTAGCATTAACATTTATACTGTACAGCTCAGTTCTAGTTTTTTTTTAAAAACACTCATAAGCTCATAATTACCTCTCGGTTGGTCACACAGTTCTTTACATCAGGTACACTGGTCGTTCCCCATAAAAATATGAACTCTGGTCCACCAAATCACTCCAACACGGACTCGGTCAAGTTAACTCGTCTCCCTCCTCTCGTCACTCTGTCCCGCCCCCTCACCTGCAGACTGCCCTGCGATTGGCCGGAGGTACCCGAGCTCTACACATGCCAATACTGCCAAAGAAATGAATGATTGACAACCCACAAAACGAGTAACTCATATATATATATATATATATATATATATATATATATATATATATATATATATATATATATATATATATATATACACACACACACTATATACGCTACACACACACACACACACACATGGATTGCCACGAAATGGTATACAGATATTCAAGACACATGACTTCATTTAGTGACATCAGCCGGTCAAAAATATCAAATAATAATGCACTGTAGTGAATCATTCAGCAGTATTACATGAGAAGATGTGCTTTACCATCATTATTAGCACAACAGTGATGCAGCCTTGATCACAATTAGTAACTTAAATAAAACATATAATCAAGTGGTATTCATGTTGTAGGGCAATGTGCTATCCAAATAAACCATTGACCAAAGAAACCATTGATTGGTTTCCAATCAGTTGCAGCAGTAGGATCCAATATGTGATGGAATCAGACCATGACTTGGAACAGACGATTTCTAGTCCCAGCCGACTAACATTATAGCTTCCTAGAGATAAGTAGTGTTGTACACTCACCGGGCACTTTATTAGGTACACCTTGCTAGTACCGGGTTGGACCCCTTTTTTCCTTCAGAACTGCCTTAATCCTTTGTGGCATAGATTCAACAAGGTACTGGAAACATTCCTCAGACCGATTCAGTTTGCTCCATATTGACATGATAGCATCACAAAGTTGCTGCAGATTTATCGGCTGCACATCCATGATGTGAATCTCCCGTTCCACCACACTCCAAAGGTGCTCTATTGGATTGAGATCTGGTGACTGTGGAGGCCATTTGAGTAAAGTGAACTCATTGTCATGTTCGAGAAACCAGTCTGAGATGATTCCAGGTTTATGACATGGCGTGTTGTCCTGCTGGAAGCAGCCATCAGAAGATGGTTACACTGTGGTCATAAAGGGATGGACATGGTCAGCAACAATACTCAGGTAGGCTGTGGCGTTGCAACGATGCTCAGTTGGTACTGGGGGCCCAAAGTGTGCCAAGAAAATATCCCCCACACCATTACACCACCACCACCAGACTAAACCATTGATACAAGGCAGGATGGATCCATGTTTTCATGTTGTCGACTCCAAATTCTGACCCGACCATCTGAATGTCGCAGCAGAAATCGCAACTTGCCAGACCAGGCAACGTTTTTCCAATCTTCTATTGTCCAATTTTGGTGAGCCTGTGTGAATTGTAGCCTCAGTTTCCTGTTCTTAGCTGACAGGAGTGGCACCCAGTGTGGTCTTCTGCTGCTGTAGCCCATCTGCCTCAAGGTTGGACGTGTTGTGCGTTCAAAGATGCTCTTCTGCATACCTTGGTTGTAACGAGTGGTTATTTAAGTTACTGTTGCCTTTCTATCAGCTCGAACTAGTCTGGCCATTCTCCTCTGACCTCTGGCATCAACAAGGCATTTTCGCCCACAGAACTGCCGCTCACTGGATATTTTCTCTTTTTCGGACCATTCTCTGTAAATCCTAGAGATGGTTGTGTGTGAAAATCCCAGTAGATCAGCAGTTTCTGAAATACTCAGACCAGCCCAACTGAGACCAACAACCATGCCATGTTCAAAGTCACTTAAATCACCTTTCTTCCACATTCTGATGCTCGGTTTGACCTGCAGCAGATTGTCTTGACCATGTCTACATGCCTAAATGCATTGAGTTGCTGCCATATTATTGGCTGATTAGAAATTTGCGTTAAGGAACAGTTGGACAGGTGTGCCTAATAAAGCGGCTGGTGAATGTATACTAAAAACGGGCTAATGTGGCTAACATGACCACACTGTTAGCGTTTCTATTCATATGTTATTTCTTCTTCTTCTTCCAGCAAAATCTAATATTTTAGTGGGTACTTGTATCTGCACCAGTAGACCATCACCCCAAATTTATACCAGCCCTCCTGGCCCAAACCTGGCCCATCCATCATGTCTAACCTGCGGCATTGAACCTTTCACACTGACAGAGTGGTAACATGGGGTCGCAGTGAAAACTCTATTTCCTTCTACACCTGACTTTTCTCCTTCTTTTTTTTAAATCTATAATTTCAGCAGCGACTCACTCTGTTATTTTCTAGCACAACATTCAGTTTGAAGAAAAAAAAAACATTCTGAAAAAGTTTTTACTGTCTTTACTTTACTTCATTCAAAGAAGAATGTTAATCTTTCTGAAATTAGTTTTTAAACATTTCAGTGGAGCTTTAAAATTTTGAATGTTAAATCAAGGATGATAATTGGTTCAATTCCCTCAGTTATGTGCATGCGTTTTTTATAAATACCCCACATATTTTTGTATAGCTTCTTCTCTTTTTAGCATGTATTTGTATTTATACTGATGTTATACTGTACTATAACCTATATTAGGACCAGCACCTCATTGAAGCCCCCTGTAATTTTGTTGTGCTTACAGTATGTCTGCTGTACAATGACAATAAACGCTTTCTAATTCTAATCTATTCTATTCTGTGTTTTATCTATTGTGTTCATCATAACAGTTTCCTCACAGGTTGACCTCACTTTGACTGGGCAGAGTGAATATTTTCATGGGTGATGTGTTGTAAAGTTTGATGAATTTCAGAGAAACTTTGAATGCATTGCTGTGGCTTCAGTGACTCAGCTGTGCATTTCATAGGTTTGGAGTTGCAGCATCACTGTTCTTATGGGTAGACGGCACTCTGGGGCTGCAAATAAAACTTTGCAGCCCTCTCTTATTTCTTTGTTTATTTTTCAGTAAACAATTTGAACACAGTCCAACACTACCCATGTGCCCTTGGATTTTTAATCAGATTTGATATTTATTTATTAAACCATCTTTGGTACACTTTGAACTTCACTTCCTTTGTTATTTAAAAAGGAACTGTGTGCAGATCTGTGAGACAATTGCACATAAACAGTATGAAAACAAATGGCTTGATCAATGAGCATGATTATGCATGCTTATATCCCTGAGGTGTCTAGCTTCTGTGCGTGCACACAGCTATAAATATGCTGATGGTGGCTCAGTACAATACAGTGTAACTGCAATCCAACATGACACCAATAAATACAGCACATCCTTTGTGAAGCTGGAGTTAAAAATAGAGCTGTGTTAATACAGTAAAACTAAACTTTGAATGAATAGGGGTGGGTGAATTGATACCAAAAATTTAAATTCGCCGATATCCGAGTCAAACATACTTAAACAATGCACTCTGCCGCTTCCTTATTCCCATTTCATTAAGGCCTCACTCATGGTGGACGACATCTGCCATGACTGGTTGAGTTAAGAGAGGGAGTGACGTGGATATTACAACCCTGCTTCTGCTGCAGTTGTAACAGTAATAGTAGTGAGCAATCATCATCAGCTCATGCTCATTCACAACTGAAAGCATCATGATGGTGAACATCGCAGTCTGATGTGGAAACACAAGGGTCCTGTGAAGAGTGGTTCAGTTAGCTGAAAATACAAAGTGAACGTGAACCGGAGATCAGTGTGGTCAGAGCCTGAGCACCGTGGAACGGCTGCGCCGCGGTCACCGTTGCTGATCGCTGCCACTATAATCAATGAGACCACTCACACCAGGCACGCCGTGGAACGTCTCAGCAGTGTCCGCTCCGCAGCGCTATCTTCACGTAGCACTTCTATTTTTGACACGAGCCATTGCTAAACCGCGTCAATTTCAACAGAGCAGATTGCACCAGACAGGAAACCCGACACAGAATCCCCCTTTCAAAATAAAACACAATATGCAGTTCATGCCTCAGTACGCGCCCGGTGTGAGTTGACGCTGGGCAGAGGACGGAGCAAAACCTTGCCGCAGCCGTTCCGCAGCAGTTATGTCCCCGGTGTGAGTCCCGTTTAACCGTTAACCATTAAAGAATTTGGTAATAGATCATAAATACAGTGTAGTTTATGACAAATCTGGTCTTGATCTATGTATATAATTAACCCGTTTAATCCTGACTTTTTTCTTGAAAATATCCAAATCATGTGTCATTAGTACCCCATTGAAATAATCAACTGTTATTTTTAAAGATTTTTTAAAATAGAAAAATAGGTAAAAATATTTTTATGTTTTTGTTTTGTGGCCACAGTTGTGATTGGAGTGATAAGCTGTTGTAGTAAATTAACATATTTCTCCTACGCAGCCATAAAAATCCGTACAGTTGTGTTCAAAATAATAGCAGTGTTTTTTAAAATGTGACTAAAGCTCAAAATCCTTATATCTTTTTTTTTTTTTTTTAATTATTTCTACACTGCACATTATATTGTGAACATGAAGAAAAAAGTAGCAATATTTTAATTGCTTTACATAAAATGAAGGGGGGGGAAAAATGAAGAGAAATGTGGAATGATGAAAGTAAGATTGTTCTTTTTGGGTCCAAGGGCCACAGACAGTTTGTCAGATGACCCCCAAACACTGAATTCAAGCCACAGTACACTCTGAAGGCTGTGAAGCATGGTGAAGGGCTTAACCATGATTAGTATCACTCGTAACATCTGTGGTTTCAAAATGGCTGCTGTGTTTTCAAAATGGCTGCTGTAAAAAAAAAAATCTAAATGGAACCATTCAGAACATGGATTTAGAACCTTTATCAGTGTCCGTGGTAACGCCTGTGTTTCAAAATGGCTTCTTTTTTTTACAGCAGCAGGTTAACACAGGTTTTGAAATTGTTCAAAGCTGTGAAAAAGGTTAAAGGATACCTTAAATGGTAAATGGACTGTACTTATATAGCGCATTTCTAGTCTTCTGACCTTCACCCATTCACACACATTCATACACTGATGGCATTAGCTGCCATGCCAGGTTCCAACTGCTCATCAGTTTGAGAAGCTAACCATTAACACACAGTCACACACCAAAGGCGCAGCCTTCAGGAGCAATTTGGGGATCACCGTAGTATCTTACCCAAGGACACTCCAACATGCAGACTGGAGGAGCCAAGGATCGAATGTGATTAGTGGACCACCCGCTCCACCCCCTGAGCCTCAGCCACTCCCTTAATTAGTATCATTGTTATACCTGTGTTTTGAAAATGGCAGCCATTTTGGACCCATTTGGAGATATGATATATTGAAACATGCTGGTCATGAAGGATGTCACGGATTGGTTTTATTGCACTGCATATATTTCATGGAGACTCAACATTCTTTCCATATTTGCTGGAAATACATTGATACATCCTTCAGTAACATTTTTAGAGCCTTACAACTAAAACAATATTTTGTTTTAATTTGGTGGCATTACATGGCTTAATATTTTCCACGTGTATATTTCTGTTATGTAAAAAAACATCAGTGCAAACTGTAAATGAGGCTTCTGAATCCTTCAACAACCAAACCATAAATAAATGTACACTGACTTACTGTGCGCGCGCAGTTGCTCACCGCCTGCTGTAAATCAGATTTAGGATTTCATCAAGTCAGCAGGTTAAAAAGTTTAGTTCCCCAACATTCAATAAGTATGATTTATATACTTGGGATCATCCTGTATTCATCTCACTCACTTTGTTTGTTTGTGTTGATATTTCATTTTCACATCAAGGCTGCTTCTCTTCTGCCTCACTGGCAAAGTGATAACTTGTACCTTTGTAAGAAGGTACAAAGTGAAGATGCTCTGCTCTGATGTTCTGTTTCTGGGAGATAAGTAGGTGCAATTTACTAGCAGAGGTCTCAGTTTTTGTTATTTGTATAATGATCACACTTCAAAGAAAGGAATTTATCTTTGCTTGTCATATTTTATTTTATTCATTTAACACACGCCAAATGAATCTTTTTGGGAAATGAAAGAAAAAATTTAATTGTCTTGTTTTGTTCTTCTGGGTACAAGAGTTAATCCATGGAGCAGAATTAAAGCAGCGCTTGCTGGTGTCTGTTGTTGTATTCATGAGGGGATCGTTGTTAACTGTGTGCTCAGCTGTGAAAACTGCATCGTGTGCAGGTGTGTGCTGTTTTTCCTGTTCTGCCCTCTGTATTATTTTCTGTTTTATTGACACTGTGAAAGGCACTTTGACCATCATCATGGTGCACAGTGTTGTAGTGCGTAACCATGCATATCTGTGGGCTTTCTCTATTTTGCCCTTATGTGCAGCCCATTCTATATTTGTTTGAAGTTGAATGAAGGAAAGGAACAAGAGAAGAAGTGTTTGTCTCTCTGTGTGTCCCACTACCACTAGATTAGAATTAGAAATCCAAAATGAAAGTGTCAAGGTATCACAAAAAGGTTCGAATTCTGGTGCTGTGTCAAGCAGCAGTGAGCAAGAGTTGCTCTCCCACTCTGCTGCAAGAAATTTTTTCTTGCTTATTGTTTACCATTACCATTTGTTTTTTTCAATAAGTTGTTCTGTTAACCTAAGCCAACTATGTTTGTGAATTTTCTTATGTTTTTTGTCCATGTGGCTCATTCTTTGGACAATTTTTCCTTTTTCCGTCTCTGTCCTCACTCAATAATGCATCAAGATTGTTATGTCATTTTCTATTCTTGTGCTCTGAGTGACACATATATACTTTTAAATGGAATATAATAAAAGCACAAACATACAGACACATTACACAAGGTTACACAAAGTCATGTGTGGGCCTTGAGGTCCTCAGCAGTATTAGTAGTTTGGCAACAGGTGGCATCCTATCTCAACACTGTGGTGACCAGGGTCGAAGAACTCTGGTGCTGCATGCTTAGACATAATAGATAGTTTGCCTTTGACATTCCAGTCTGCATAAACAGACATCTGTGTCTCCAGACTAAATCATGTTGACGAAGACGCCGTCCTTGGTAAAAGCATTCTCCTATACCTAATTCTGGGCGTATAGTGTTCGTGATGTTATCTCTGGGTTTAAAGTCTATCCACCAGCATGAGTTGGGAAGAATGTGAGACCGACTCAGGCACTTCTGATGTACTTTGAGAGTGTCTCTAATTGTCCTTGATCAAGCATCAATAAATAATACAGCATAAGACATCAGAGGCTCCTGAACACTTTCTTCCTTCCTGACTTCACCATTGACCTTTGACTTCAGCAATTTCTCCACAACAAAGATTAGCTGTTGGCGCTACGATCAATCGCGCAGATGCCCGAGAGGCCTGAAATCCCCAGAGAGCTGGATAGGAGGTACAGGGGATGTAAGGCTGGGCATAAACACAGAGAAAAAGCGGAGATATAAACCATCGTTCCCTTCCATCACCATGAGGTCGCTAGCTAACAAGATGGACTAGCTAGTGGGCTTGGTGAGGACTCAGTGAATGTATCGTGGAAGCAGTGTGCTTTGTTTCACAGAGACATGAAGACATCCCGGACTCTAACCTAACTGTGGACGGCTTTCAGACTTTTTGGGTGGACAGGAGTCACCAGGAGAGTGACAATAGGAAAGGTGGGGGATTTGCGATAATCAAAGCTTCTTGAATCTTGAATCTTGGCTGACCAATTTGGCAACCCAAATTCCAAAATTTGTACTGTAGACTACACCAGAAAGACCAAAAACTAAAGAATAAAAAGAGCAGAGATGTAACTACAATGCCTCCAGATATGGGGTTGTGGATGGACAATGGGATCACAGTTCATACATTACTCCCTCATTTGAGGAGGTCGAGCTTGGTCTTTGGAATTTAGGCTCCAGATAGCAAATCATTGACAACCTTTGAGGAAACATGAAAGTGGAGAATAAATCTTTCTGTGCAGTTACAATGTATGCTAACTGTCATCCAGCAAGCTAGCCACCCCAGGAACTTTTGTGTCTGACCAGTGCTATCATGTCATGTCGTTAGCTTGCCATCTACACAGCTGTAACTGTAGTAGGTTGGAAAAGTTTTTTTTTTGTTAATATGTGAACTATATGTGTGAACTAATTATTTTAACTAACTATTCTAATATTGTATACATATGGAAGTAATACCCTTCATGTCAGGAGATGATGCTCTGACGCTGCTGTGGATTTACTAGGGAGACTGTAGCTACGTACTAAGCTCACGCAACCAGTTAAGAAGTAGTTAAGAAATAAAGAATCTGTCATGAGCTGACGATAACTGTTGGTTCTCCTCCTTGGTCCACAGGTACTGCAAAACCTATATTTTTATATCTAGTTTGGATTTAGACTTTATGTAAATGTAGTCTGAAATGTTTAGTAATGTTGTGCGATGATTGTGAGATGTGTGTTGTGTATGTAATGTGATTGTTGTCTCTAGTTACACTGTAGTTTAAGTGTAAGTGTAACTAACTTAAGCAGTGCTACTATAAGAAAATGTGTTTTTATGCGAGTTCAAATACTAAAATTTGTTTTTTTCCAGTCAGTTGATAACATAGTGCCACATAGTGCTCCATCTTGTGAAAACGTCTTGTGTAAGTTTAAGCAGAAATGTGTGTTAATATAATAAGTGTAGTGTAGCTCTGAGTCTAAAATGAATGTTTTAAGTTATGTTATGTATGTGCATGTGTACGTATATATATAGATATATACATACATACACACACCTTAAACTGCTATACACCTTGCTGTGTAGCTAGCCTTGTGAGTTCCAAAAATCACATGAGATGTGATCATGTGATTTTTGGAACTTAAACAGCAGCATTCCAACAGAACCTGTACTTACTAGTTTAAATGGAGCAGGAATGTGGGGAATAGCAGATGCATGTCATGGTGATTTAGCAGAGGTCCTCATTCACATCCAAAACTTTAATGAGAAATCATCATTTAGATAGCTGTAAAGCGCTCCTCTATCAGGCTGTGATCTCAGTGGCGTCAGCTTATGAGGAAATGAGTATGCTGTTAATGACAAGTGGAGCTTTTAAAGAGAAAAAGAATTAAAGGAAAAAAAGACGAGTGACGAAAATGCCATTCTCAATCAAAATGGCAGTCTTATTAAAATGATGCCTTACATGATGGTGCTTCATTATATTCCCTGCTCATATCACTCATTATAATTTCACTGCTCCCCTCGGCCCACACACACACACCGCAATTTAGCTGTGTGACTCGGGACACATAAACCACAATTAAAGCCATTTCTGTGACACTGCGCTACACCTCCAGGATTTAATATACATTTTATGTCATTACTGGGACTCAAACAACTTCATTTTGCAAGGCTGTGTGAAAGTACGCAACTCAATTAAAAAGCTGTGTACTGGTACAACTGTTTTCTTGTAAACTGTGGTGACTTATAGATCTTACGGCCCCTGAAGATATTCATAAAGAACTCTGATGATCTATGCGGAGGAGTGGATGCAACAGAGAGAAACTGTTAAAAGCGTCTTGTTAAATCTCTCTCGCATTGGCCTGAATTTAAACATTCATCATGAAATAGACTTTTAGAATGGATTGGTCTACTTTCCTGTGAAATATAAAGTTCCTCTGACTCTGTCACCATATGCTTAAGGTTTTACACTGTATGCTCCATCCTCTCTCCTTATTTGACTTATATTTGCTTGTATTTGACTCTGCCTTTTGGAACTGTTACCCATGAGGCTTTGGTAATAGGAATATAAGGTTTCCTTTTTTTTAGTCTTTATATTTGTTTACAAAATGGCACCATTATAAGGATGTCAAATTTGCTATTAGCAGTTCTTAGTTCTTGTTTGGAGCTCCAGAAAAACACGACATTACTTTGATATACTGTTAAAAAAAAAACCTGAAACGGGATGATGCTCAGGGAAGTTGTGGAGTTATAAGTTTCCCGTGGTTTCAGGGTGGATTTATGGAAGTTTATTTGCAGTGGACATCAGACATAATGCTTAGGAAAGCATAACTATTAACACTGAATCTAAATATGTTCACCCCGCCAGCCTTTCTCTGCCAGAGAAAAACACTACATGGACACTAGTAATGAACCGGTTGGCTCTGTGTTCATCTGAATCCACATGTACACATAAATCATCCACCTGCCAACCACCAACCACCTGTACTAATTATTTTCTCACCCACATGGATGTTTGACCCCACCTCTATGGGTCCCTGGAGGCTGTATTTCTTTTTAATCTAGCAACACAAGGTTTAAGGCGCTTAATTTATTGTGTATTATCTTGATGTGTGAGATGAGGATATTTAGTTCACAAGAACAACACCACACCACTGCCGCCACCACGATTTACGTCGGTTGTTGTAGTGTTTGTAGTATGTGGGCTGAGGAAGGAGGCTGGACAGAGGTCGCTCACTTCAGATCATTACATGAAATCAGTTCCTGATTTTCCTGAGAGTAAGCCTGGTTTGGTTTGACCCACATTCTTCAACTATGCTGATACACTATTGATTTGGGCTATGCTGGAGAGCAAATGGATCCAATTTGACTGGGTGATTCACAGTGGGCATAATACAGCTGTACATCTGAGGTGTTGATACGTACCTACAGACGTGTGACCAAGATAATGTGACATTTTGACTGATATGTTGAACAGAAATAGTTTTTAAAATGTAAACATGACACGGTTTTCAGTATGTCGTATGATTTAGTTTCATGTGTATGTCAAGGTAAAAGAAAAATGTAATTAATAAGATAAATAATACCAATGTATTCCGTTATGTTGCATACTAGATTGAAAGTGATGCATAGCCCTGTATTTGTCAGTATATTTGTCAGTTATACACACTTTAAACACTTACACACATTCTGTGAGCATGTCGCTGCTTTCTCTGTCCTTTGTTTTTTTTTTCTTGTTGTTGTTGTTGCTGTGGTCTTCACCGTGTGGTCAGCATTCTTTACAGGCTCTCAGCAGAGGTTAATTGTAGAAGATACGAAGACACACTCACTGAATCCATGTTACACTGACCCTTGTTAACACACACTCCAGTAAAAAGCAGACAAACACACTCACCTCTGCACACGCTTTACGTAGCAGTTGTTTTCTCTGATTTGCTGTCTGTCTTTCCCTCTCTCTTAAACGCGCCCCCCCTCACACACACACATACACACACACACATTTCTTAACCTCCTTGGGTTATGTAACTGTTATCGGGCCACAGTGACCTCTTGCCTCCCTCGTTGTCGGGGTCTCAGCGGGGTTAATTGTCTAATAAGTGAACATGTCCGGGTATCACCTCATTTCTGCTGAGACACACTGGATTCCTCTAATACATGAGGGAAAAAAAGAGATTTCCCCTGGCACAGCCACACATGCGTGTGAATGTGTGTGTGTATTTCAGGTAAAATGCAAGTAAAAACTGATCTACTCTATTCTGCTGTTTTTACCTGTGAATGAAGATAAATGCTGATATATTACTGTAAGGCTGCAGCAAGCAATTACATTTGTTACTGGTTATTAATTCTTATTTAACATCTGACATTTCACACGTCGTCTTCAAACTGCTTGTTTTGTCCATCATTTACTCAAACTGCATCACATTCTATTTACATATTATAATATAAGAATGAGGAAATATGCATGTCAAAAGCCAGAACCAGGAAATGTTTGACATTTTTGCTATAATAAATTATTTGGACTCATGGATTTTTTTTTTTTTGGGCCTTTTCAAGCTTTATTTGACACAAACAGCTGAAGAGTGACAGGAATGTGGAGAGAGAGAGAGAGATGGGGAATGACATACAGGAAAGAGCCACAGGTCGGATTTGAACCCTGGGCTGCCACAGCAAGGACTGAGCCTTACACGGGACTCACACCGGGGACGTAAGCGCCACGGAACGGCTGCGCCAAGGTTTTGCTCCGTCTTCTGCCCAGCGTCAGTGTAGCGAACCAGCCATATTCACACGAGATCACAAGAGAATCCTGAGCGTACACGTCCCCGCGATAAACTGTGTATAAAAGAAACAACACCAACAAACAGCTAACTTTGCTTCTCCGACGTGGGAGGGATTATAAAAAGGATCTGTTGTGTCATAAATTACTGTGTGTTGTTCCACTTCAACAATTAGTCTCTTGTTGTTCATGTTGAGACTCTTTGGACTGACAGATGTCCTGGTGCTACCGGTCATGACGTAATGTTGATGTGAAGCTATGATAGGCTACATGAACTGTGTATTCTGTTTTATTTTGAAAGGGGGCGGAGCGCAGCCGTTCCACGGCGCTTATGTCCCCGGTGTGAGTTAGGCTTTAGCACATGGGGCGGCTGCTTTACCAATAGTGCTATCTTGAGGTGGAAGAGGCAGTACAGCCAACATGGTGGTGGCCAGAGCCAGAGATCATGCTGCACTGTCACGCTGAACAGAAGGGAGCCCCAAGGATGCATGCTAAGCCCTTTAGCAGTGGCTCTACTTCCCGGAGCCAGAGCCCCTGTGTCCACCATGTGCACCTTTTACCGTGGAACCACCAAGAGCATCCTGACCAGCTGCATCACCTGCAGCGCATAGTGAAAGCAGCTGAGAAGATCATTGGTGCCCCCGCCCCTCCCTCCAGGACATCTACAACACATTCCTGGCCCGCAAAGCACTCAGCACTGCAGCCGAGAGTCTGTTTAGCTTTCAATCCTGAATTATAGAATATAACCCAAAATAAAAAATCTCTTCAATATAATACCAAAATATCTCATTCTCATAGCAATCACAGACACCAGTAAGTCACTCTCACAGGTCCAGGGCTCCACACGGGATTATCTCAGTGAGTTTTTGAATCAGTTTTACCAACATTTGTTGAGCACATACCTACGAGGGTAGGTATGTGATAGTAGCCAAGCTGAAATTTCTGAAAGGTGCCATCGTTTTCTTAAAGATAAGAAAACTGACAAATTGGACGCAATGGTGTTACCAGACATATTCTCCAAGCACGGCCCAGCAATCGTTCAGGGCACTCCCAAATTCGACAAGGAAAGACAGGACAACAAGGAAAAGAAGACAAGGTTTCAAAAGGACCAGAAGACGTACACTCCTTTCAGTGAGGTAAGAAATTAGAGGCACACTATTAAAAATGTAATTAACATAAATCCAATATATACAATATAAACACCTATTTACATTATTGAGGTTTCATATCTTTAAAGAGTTGATTTTAATATTTTGTTCAAATAAATGTAAATCTCCAAAGTTCTACAAATGCTGACTGGTAGATTGGTACAGACAGCATGTGTTACATTAACACACACACACACACTCACATTAAGAGTAGGTATAGAAAGTTAGGTTTTATCACAGCTACAATGAAACCTAAATGTCTAAACTGTGCAGTCAATTTCTTAAAGAGCAAATGGGCAAATACTAATCAACATACTTATTCTCCCAACAGCTCCATAAGTCTGCACAGTCCAGAAACCTTCTCAATCGAAGCGAGAGAAGAATTTTAGAAGTCAACAAGAAGGACATCCAGTATGATTCTGAACGACAGACAAGCTTGTGGATCGCAGCTACACTAAACCCCGTTTTCTGAAAAACGGGGAAATTGATAAAGAAATCAAATATGATGTTCAAGACATTTCAATCGAGGAATCTGAGGAGCAGCACTTTGTGTACGATGGTAAGAAATTAGAGGCACACACATTTACAAACAGCTGTATAAGTGTGACCTGATCTAGACTTGTTAATGAGTCAGCTTTAATGCCTTAGATCTTTGGTGATGGTAAATGTTATTGAGTACATTTAAATGAATCTAGTCATTAATAAACATATAACTTATTGTTGAACAGCTTCACACACTGCACTTGTACTTTACTCTAATTCAAAATATTGCAAATGGACAACATTTTGTTGGAATTATGTGATTTTTCTAAGCAGCATAATTGACCTCAATGTAACAAAGAAAGAATATTTTAAAAAATCTAATGTACAAACAAACTAATGATTGTTTTATGTTTCACAACAAAGGAATATAAGGAACCTCTTGGATTTCAGGAAGACAGCAACGAGTTGTTAAAATGCCAGGTTGCTCTTGAAGAATCCTTGAAGAGAGAAGCGGAAGGGGTTGCTCAAATTGATCTGGCCTTGAAGAGAGAAAAGGAAATGGCTGCTTCTCTTGAAAAGGCCAAGAAGGCGGAAGCCATGGCTAAAGCTTCTCTTGAAGAGGCCTTAAAAAAAGAACAAAGAGCGAAAACGTCTCTTGACATGGCCATGAAGAACAAAGAGCCAACACCTTTCTTGAAGAGAGGAGAGAGAAAAAAGTCTTAAAACTTCTCTTGACAAGGCTTTGGAGAGAGAAAAAAGTTTTAAAACTTCTCTTGAAGAGGCCTTGGAGAGAGAAGAAAATCTTAAAAAGTCTTCCGAAGAGGTCTTCAATAGAGAAGAAGATCTTAAAACTTCTCTTGAAGAGGCCTTGCAGAAGGAAAAAGCCCAACACAAAGAGGCTCTGGAGCAGGAGCAAAAACAAAAACACGCTCTTAAAAAGACTATGAAGAAGTCACAGAAGTCACTCCTGGGGACACACAAAAATTTGACAGCTGAGCTTGAAGAAAGCAAGAAGCTGATGACTGAACTCCAAAAGGATATGGAGGCATCTGCTCGTCAGCATGTAAAAGATCTGGCAGAGCGTGATACGGTGAAATGTGCCGAAGTCAAGGCGCTAAACGAACGTATCATTAAGGAGCAGGAGAAGAGTTTGGAGAAAGACAGTGAAATTCAATCTCTCCACTTCAATATTCAGACTCTTCAAATGAGTGTTGATGTCAAGGACAGCATTGTTTCCACACTGCGGGAGAACATCAGTCAGCAGGCTTCAGATCTCAAAGAAGAGAGAGCAAAAAACTGCGATCTCAGGAGGGACTGTGAGACTGCTGTCTCCCTGTGGAAGAAGGACCAAGAAAAACTGGAAAACCGGCTTCTGAGATCAAAAAGCTTCAAGATGAACGTGCACCGCAGCTTTATCAGAAACAACCACAGGAAGACAGAGAAGCTTGCAGGAGACTTGAGGAGGCCATCCAGGCTCGTTTTTCGAAAGCATGTGAAAAGATTCAGATGCAAGAGGACGAGCTTGCCGAGAAGACTCTGGCTTTAGAAAAAAGTTGGACTGCTGAGAAGCTTTTAAGATCTTCTCTCAGAAGTGAAAAGAAGCGTTTACAAGCAGCTTTTACAAAAGCGGGATTTAGCTGATCCTCAAACATTCCTCAGCAACCAGCTGAGGGAAGTATCGGCGAACTCGGAGCATCTCATGTACGACATGGAGACACTGAGAAGGGAGAACACAGACATCAGAGCTAAATTCGGTGCTACTGAGACAGAATACATCAGCCTCAAGTCTAAATACCGAGCTCACTCTGAACAATATCAAGAGCTGATGCCAAACAAAAACAAGAGACAAGACGATGTTAAACAGGAAAGGACAAGAAACTGTGATTTGCAGCAGAGAGTTGATGCCATTTCCTCTGCTCTGGAAAAAGAAAAGGCTTCCAGACTTCAGGAGCAGTTGGTTGAGTCAAACATCAAGTTTAGTCACACCAGCAACACCGAGCTTATGCTCAACCAACAGGATGATAGTAGACAGAGACTACTACACCTGCAGAAGCAATACACTGAGTTACAGAGACAGCACTGTGACATTAGTTCTGACTATCATGAGCTGCTCAGAACTCACAGCGCTCTCGAACTCAAACATGACAAACTCCTCTACGAACTCTGTAAACTGAGAGCATCCTGAATTTGCATTGCTCTCTTAGTGTCTGCAATGGGGTTCTCTCCGGGTGCAGAAGCATCTACATCCTCAGAGCGTCTGATGTCCAACCTGCAGACACTATGGTGGAGAATGCAGATCAGCGTAGTTCATCCTTTGAGGGACGCGGCCTTCAAGGCGACACGCGACAGACGAAGAAAAAACAGACGAGAAAAAAAGTAAGAAAAGATGTTAGACATAGACAATTATTTTATTTTTAATTGCTTTGCTGGTGGAGGAAGGGGAGAAGCAGCTCTGTCTCCGCCAGCTAGTATATCTGTGGTTAATAGGGGACCAAGATGTAAACCTGTTACTTTAACCCACAGTAATGTTATCATTATTATTATTACACTTCTTTCAACAACTGACACACACTGATCATTTGTAGAATACACAGTGTCTTCAATGAGATCCACATTGTCTGTAGTTTAAAACCTTTGATCATCTGTCAACAGCTGGTTAGATCACCCCCAGTCAGGTCGTCCTGGAGATCAGGTGATGCGGAAACCCCCTGCTCGTCACCAGTTGCAAAGGTAAATATCACTCTACCTGAATCGAGTGTTTCATTTAAGTCTTCATTTTGCTGTTGTGCGTTCTCAGATGGTAATATGTTTTGTATTTAATGGTGCAGGTGGCTTCCGCAGCAGCAGCCAGGCGCCCCGGGACCCCCCGCAGCAACCGGTCTCCAGTGAACAACGTATGTAACTATTTTCAACAACTGACGCACACTGATAATTTATAGAATACACAGTGTCATCAATGAGATCCACATTGTCTGTAGTTTAATACGTTTGTGATCATCTGTCAACTGCTGGTTAGATCACCCCCAGCCAGGTCGTCCTGGAGATCAGGTGATGCAGAAACCCCCTGCTCTTCACCAGTTTCAAAGGTAAATATCACTATAACTGAATCAAGTGTTTGATTTAAGTCTTCATTTTGCTGTTGTGTGTTCTCAGATGGCCAAGACTTCACCAGCCGGACCGTCTTGGACCATTTTGGATGCAGCCTGCGACTCTCCTTCCCCGCCTAAGGTATTTTCATCCCTCCACAACCGACACGCATAGAATGTTTGTTTATAGTACAGTAAGCTACATTGAAACTGTGATTTATATAAAATCCCCAATATCATTATCTTTCTGTATTTCACAAATGTCAGTGGCTAATAGAAATAGATTTGGAAAACTTTATTTGTAACAATTTAGGGCATTGTGTTGCTTCATGTCTAAAGATGAATTGGAATTATATTTTATCATAGACCGCCCAGACATCGACTCCCCCTAGAGGCAGTTGGCCCATGAGCTTCACCAGCGCACCTTCCACCTCTCAATCCCCAGCTAAAGAGGTAAGTTTGTCTCCTCCTCAGCAGACACACAGGACATTTATATTGGGTACATCAGGTGCTTATCAGAGTCTGTGTGTGTGTGGTTTATTTCAACTGCAAAAACAGTTGAGAACAATTTCATCAATGGTCAATTCTCAACAAGATAACCAAGTAGCTTGACATATTTTCGCTAATTATTTTAAGATAAATATAATGTGTGGAATATTACTTTTCTGAAAATGATTATTTTGTTAAATTCAGTCAATATTGTGAAGTTTCAGTACTACTACTACTAGTAATAATAGTGATGCCAATGATGAAAACATAGTAATGTTATTGAAGTAATCCTTTTTTAATACAATTTCAGGGCACAGCGAGGGCACGGACGGCAAGAGCCAGTCATAGTCAGAGTGACCGTAGGTTCAAGCACTTCTCCAGAAACCACCAATGCACCTGCATGTCCCTGACTTTTCTGGCTTACCAGAATGAGGGCTGGCAGTTCAACAGGGCTGTCCTCGATAGAGTGCTGGCACAGGGGGACTCACTCTATGTTAGAACTAAAAAACAGCTAATTCGGGAGAAACAATTTCAAAGTAACCATTTGACAGGCGAGGAAATGCCCAAACAAGTCCCAACAGACACAAATCTCTACAATGTGCACATGCCTGATGTCAGATGTGGCTTACTGAAAGCCCAAGCATCCAGCCCTGGAGGACAGCAGGGGTGGGTGCCCCTCATCACACAGCTAGGGTCTCTGTCAACAGATGATAGCAGTGCTGTAATCATTGTAAGTCCAGAGTGCATTGCAGTTTTTCGTGACAAATCAGGCAGGTATGGAGTCTTTGATTCACACTCCAGAAATTCAGCAGGCTTACCATCCCACTTCGGAACTGCAATCACAATGACCTTCACCAAACTCAGTGATCTGGCTGACCACCTGCACAAACTGTTTGCAAATCGTGGAGATCATGCAAGCTATGAGTTTGTGCCTGTTTCATTTGAAGCGGTTGGTTCTAATGAAGATCCGCCACAATCAGCAGCCCATACTCAAGAAAACCAATCTGAAACTGCCTTCTGCCCATTGCAAGCAGAGGTTGTGAGAGCTAAAGTCCTTGATAGAGATCAGAACGCCCATGACATCTCTTCAGCAGTCCCCCAAGCAACAACAAATTTGGTCAAGCTGAGCAAACAGCAGCGTCGAAAATTCATGCGTAGAGCATGTGACGGCAAAGGGCAATGTGCACTAGTGTCTGAAGTAAAAGAACTAAAAAGGGAGAGAAAAATCCATCATGAAAAAAATAGGTATGCCAGCTGTCCAGATTTTAGAGGGAAAAAAATTACACACTCTGTTCCACCAGAGAGATTTGTAGAGTGGATCTGCCACACATGTGACAACCATTTGACCAGAGGCAAAATGCCAACCACTGCGGTAGCAAACAACCTGGATTTGGCACCCATCCCTCCAGAATTGGCTGCACTTAATGTGCTTGAAAGGCAGCTCATTGATAAAATCCTCCCATTCGCCAAAATCATAGCATTGCCAAAAGGACGTCAGAGAGCCGTACATGGAGCAGTTGTGTGCGTTCCATCAGAGATAGCAGCAACCGTGAACAGTCTTCCAAGGCCTAACACTGAAGCGCAGCTACTGCTAGTCAAATTGAAAAGACACATTAAATACAAAGGTTACCAGCACTTTTACACCGTCAACATGAAGAATGTGCTGGCTGGCCTGGCCAAACTCAAAGAAATACATTCAGAGTACAAAGATGTGTCTATTGATGAGAGTGCCACCTTTGAGAGTCTTCATCAAGATTCGGCTGATGAAGAAGACTCGCAGCTCATCAATGCAGAAGCTGCACTACCAGAGCAAGTTGTAGAGTGTGAGATAGACCTGGAAGAGGTGTTCAAAAGCCAAAATGAACCAGAACTGCCAAGGAAGCCTTAGACCAGGACCTTAGACCTGGTTTGGCTCTGGACACCTGCATGCAGCCACCAGACATTGCACAGGAAATCCTTTCGTATGGTGAAGGAACATTCAGCATTGCACCAGCTCAAGGCAACAAACCTGTAGGTTTCTTCACCATACCGAAACTAGAAGCTATGGCCTTTCCTGTGCAATTTCCAACAGGGGAAAACACACTGGATGAAACCAGAACCGTCCCAGTGTATCCTAGTAAGTACTTTAATTCTAGACTTTTTAGTGCAGATACACGGTTTGCCAGTGACCAAAGTTACCTTTTCTTTGCGCAGTTTGTCACAGAGACCCACTTGGCTACAAACAGCATGTCTATTCAAATGCGCAAAGGAAAATCCAAAACCAAAGATGGCCGTAAAGTAAACAGCTTCATGCTTCAAAACCAAGAAGAGGTGGAGAGGCTTATTCAAAACAAAGATGTAACTAGATTTATGCAACCCCTCAGAGGAACTCCAGCCTATTGGGAAAAAACACTAAAAGATCTCCACGCCATGGTTAGACAAATTGGCAAGCCAACATTCTTCCTAACGTTCTCCGCTGCTGATATGAGATGGCCTGAATTCATAAACACAATTAAAGCTCAGCAGGGTGAACTTGCCGACTTTTCAGGTCTTGATTGGAATGCTAAGTGTGAAATTCTGCGCAGCAACCCCGTCACAGTTATGCGCATGTTTGAAAAGAGAGTAGATGCTCTCATGACCAACCTCATCCTCTCACCAGCACAACCCATTGGCGAAGTACAAGATTACTTTTATCGTGTTGAATTTCAGGCCAGAGGAAGCCCACACATCCACATGCTCGTCTGGATTAAAGATTCCCCTGTGTTTGAAGATAGTTTAGACAGCAAGGTCTACAATTTCATTGATAAATACATAACATGCAAGATGCCTGACCCAGAGAAAGACCCAGAGCTCAACAAAATTGTATCTGAGGTCCAGGTGCACAGCAGGAATCATTCAAAGTCATGTAAAAAAGGCAACGTTTCCTGCAGATTCGGCTTCCCTAAATTGCCCATGAAAAAAACAGTCATCCCCAGACCCCCCACTATTGCCTGTAACAAGGTAAATTCCAATGATGGCCAGGATTTAGCCTCTGAATTAAAGCAGCAGAAACGGTAGCTTACAAGGATGCAAAGGGAAGCCAAGGAAAAGCTTAGACCATTGAGGAAATTGCTCATGGATCCAGATTCTTCATTCAGCAGCTTGTCAGACGTGCTCCAACAATGCAACCTCACACACGAGGAATACACAAAGTATGCTGCACGTCTGACAAGCAGCTACACAGTGATGCTGAAGCGTGATCCAAATGAATGAATTGAATTGAACGCGATGAGATGAAGCAGATCATGCAGGCGTATGCTAAGCACAGAGAGGTCAGCGCTCAAGAAGCTGTGGCGCATACTTGCAGCTTACCTCTCAAGAAATGCTCCCGTTCTGTTTTGTTCCTTCAGACTGATGAGGACGGTCTGAAAATGAGTCATCCCATTAGCAAACTCAAGGAGATGAATCCAGATTCAGCGGAGGTGTGGATGTCAGGGCTTCCTGAAAAGTACTTGCACAGACCGGTTGATTTTGAAGGTATGTGTATGGCTATGTTTGCATCAGAATACAGGGTAGTTTACAGCCAGCAAACTGAAGGGCAGAGTGTAATTCCTCTCCAAAATGACATGGGGTTTATTCAGAAGAGAACTGCAGGGAAACCAGCCATAATTCGATTTGCTCGCTTCTCAGAGGAGAAAACACCAGAGAAGTTTTATAGAAGGTTGCTGAAACTCTATTGGCCACACAGATCCGATGACGAGCTCCGAGATGAAAGATTCCCCACTTATGAGCAGTTTTACAAGTGCGGTTCAAAGAGGGGTATGAACGTCCAATATATTGTAGATGGCAACAAAAACAGGTACGAAGGTCAGGGTAAAAAAATTGACAAGGCGCTCCAACATTACCAGCAGTATGGTCCAGCCCTTAACGCTTGGAACACTTTTGCACCCGAGGTAGAAGTGGACCGGTTGGAGTGCCTTGCAGAGTGGGATCCGTTAGAGCCAGGGAATGAAGGTGATGAAGACATCCCCGACTATTAAGTCAACAAGGATAGGGGGGGTGTCTTGCCAAGAATAGATGCACCTGTGTTGAGTCCAGACTTTGTGAGAAAAATGTATCAAAGTCTGAATGAAACGCAGGCATCAATTTTCTACTGTGTGCGTGAGTGGTGCTTAAAACGCGTGTGGGGCCACAATCCAGAACCGTTTTATTATTTTCTGTCGGGAGGAGCTGGCTGTGGCAAATCTCACGTCATCAAGTGCATTCACCAGGAGGCAACAAGGATTCTGCGTGAGCTGCCCAGATTCCGGGATCAAGCCGATATGTCCCAGCCTGCAGTGCTGCTGAGTGCATTCACTGGCACAGCGGCCTTCAATATCTCAGGCAAAACGTTGCACTCCATGTTGAAGCTCCCAAGGTCCTTGAAGCCACCATATCAGGGCCTTGGAAATGCACTGGATGAGGTCAGAGCGTCACTGTCGTTCGCTGAGATTCTCATCATTGATGAAATCTCAATGGTTTCCAAAGAGCTGTTTGCCTACATTCACTGGAGGTTTCAGCAGATAAAAGGAAACAGGAAACCATTTGGAGGGATCTCTGTCCTTGCTGTAGGTGATTTTTACCAACTGCCACCCCTCGGTAAAGCCAAGCCACTGTGCGTGTACGAGGAGAACGAGTTTGATCTGTGGAGGGATTACTTTGAAATGGTCAACCTGATAGAAATTATGCGTCAGAAAGACAACATGATGATCATGCCCCAAAAAATTCAAGGAAGCAAAAGAGACTTGCCTGACAATATAATGGCTGCTCAAGGAGTACGTGTTATGTTGATCAGGAATCTCGATGTGGAGGATGGGATTGTTAATGGCACATTTGGAACAATCTCACATATTGTGATGAGTGAAGGTGGACTGCCATACGCGAAGCTGATTGGACTGCAGCTGGACAATCCTACGGCGGGACAGAGATTCCGCAGAAAGCTCCTGGGTTCCTCAGATAACTTGGTCTACATTGAGAGATCTGAGGAGAACTTGAGCTGCAAGAAAGGAGTTGTGCGACGTCAGTTTCCCATCAAGTTGGCCTTTGCATGTATGGCCCACAAAGTGCAAGGCATGACCATGACGTCGGCGGTTGTGTGCCTCAAACGCGTTTTTGAACCAGGAATGGCGTATGTTGCTCTGAGCCGCACAACTTCACTTCAAGGTCTCACTATTACAGACTTTGAAGAGAAAAAGATATATGCTGACCCTGCAATAATGACAGCTCTTGAAAATATGAATCATGCATCCTTCCAGAGGGCCAGGCCTCTGTTAACTCTTTAAATCAGTAGACCTGCCTCCAGAGACTCTAACAGTCATCCACCACAACACACAAGGACTTCCATGTCACATTGTGGACTTGAAAGTTCATCATGAGCTTAGACATGCAGATGTGTTATGCCTCACAGAGACACACCTGTCAGGGTCCTCTGTATCCCCAACTTTCCATCTGGAGGGATACAACACGCAGCAGACAGCTGTCTTACAACACCTGTGTGGACATGGCAAGAAAAGATGGAGGTGGAGTTGCAGTGTATTGCAGAGGCAATGTTCAAGCAGAGCCTCGCAGGTACATGCAAAGTGTGACTGATTTAGAGTTTCTTGTTGTAAAAATCGAGGCTCCAGTCAAAGTACTAATAGCCACTGTGTACAAACCACCAAATTTCCCACTACAAAAATTTGTACCCAACATTAAAAGCCTCTTGGACGCATTGGACATATTAGATCACCATCCTATCATTGTTTGCGGAGACTTTAATGAGGATCTCCTGTCTAAAGGAAAGAAAACCATTAATGATTTGTTTCGTTCCAGAGGTTACACCCAGTTAATCACGGTTCAGTCCACAACTGAAAAGAACACTTTGATTGATCACATTTATATTTCACATCCTGATAAATGTGTGCAGTCAGGTGTTCTCCAAACGTATTACAGTTACCACAGTCCCGTTTATTGTATTTTGACTGGTTAATAGCCTCTCCAGCCAACATATGCTGCTAATCTAGTCTGTTTGTCTGTCTTTATCTTTGTTTAGGTCTTTTCCGTGTCTTGTATGTGTCTGTAAAGGTGATGTTGAGCCCTGTCAAAGACAAATCTTCTATTCTATTCTATCTATGTAATGGTGTTACGCGATTGTTGGCTGGAAATAGTTTAGTCATAATGATGTTCATTCAAGTTCAATCAGTTCAATCATTCAATCAGTTTTTTAAAAATATTTATTTGGGGTCAGCAGTATCCTAGACCTAGAGAATGATGAGAAGGAAAGTGTCATTGTACTAAAGTCAAGTGCCAGTGTACTAAAGACAGGCAGCTGCAGCAGCTGGAGAGTTGGAGAAGACCAGAGGACGCAGACCAGGTAGGGACAGCAGTGTCAGAGAGGAAGCTGAATCCCAAAGGGAGAGATCCAGGTAAATGCACATACTAGAATAAGTTCAGGTTCTGGATTACCCTCAACTGTTGACATTCTTTATAATTTATTGTGAAACATAGTCAATGTCAACACTACAGTCTAAAACATTACATGAGAACATTCTCTCTTTTTCTTTAAAGGAAGGATGACTACAGGTCCAGGAAGACCACCAGAGGACTGCAGTGGATCTCTCCATCATTGAAAGTAAGGGAGGAGCACTTTATCATTTTAATTGACTGATTTTTTTTTTTTTTTAAGTTGATGATCAAATGCTGTGAAACAACTGACTAGTATATTTTATCATTATCTTTGAAATCTGGGAAAAATAGCTCCAATCTCCAGGATCCAGGCAGAAGAACTGACGTGGACCACAGCAGATTTCCAGAGGACTCTACTGAGGATGCAACAACCTGGTAGACAATGAGTGAACAGCACTTTCCAATATGTTTTTAATGACGGTTGTTGTTTTGAAAAGTGTGTGTGATTAAAAATCAATGAAGATTTAATTTTGAAACTCAATGTTGTCCATAGCAATTCAGAGGATGACTGCAGATCCCAGAAGAAGACCTCCACAGAACCACAAGCCGAAGACAGCAACAACTGAGCAGAGGGCAAGTAAGGGACATTAACCTTGGTGTGGTTTTCAACGACTGTGCTGTATCTGTATGAGTTTAACTTGACACAATTCACACTGTCATGAAGCTGTCTGTCTTACAGATGTCTCTTTTTGTGTATTTGCAGACCTCAAAGATCATCACTGCACTCCTGAGTGAGGGATTCTGCAAACCATGTCTTGTATTAAATGTTTAATGTGGTTTTAAATGAACCATTAAATAGTTAGATTTATAAAAGTGTGTACTTAATGTGATATTAAATTAACTGTTTAATAATTATATTTATATATTTAGAAAATTGTATATTTAATGTGATTCTAAATTAACTTAAATAATGTTCTTCCCCTCTTTTTCCCAATCAGCCTGGCAGAGTCTCAGAGGGTACCCGAGCCTCCTGCGTCCACTCCCCCTCATCACTCCCTACAGGCGCCCGTTGCAAGGTGTGGGACCAGGGCATGCTCTATCATTGGGCCTCTGGAATGATGAAGACCAGGTTTGGGGCCATCTTCCTTCAAGCGCTGGCACTCAACTCAGTCAAGAGTCGTGAATTTGCATGCATTCCTTGTATCTGCAATGGGGTTCTCTCTGGGTGCTCCGGCTCCCCCCAGGTAAAACTTATTCAAGGTTTCTTTAAAAAACAACAAAAAAAAAAGACATAGAGAAGGACTGCTCAGGAACCAGCTGAGTTTGATGTGCCACATGAACAAGGACGATGACCATGATGAGACAAGGACAATGACCATGATGAGACAAGGACGATGACCATGATGAGACAAGGACAATGACCATGATGAGACAAGGACGATGACCATGATGAGACAAGGATGATGACAAGAGACCTTTAAGACCTTTTTAGAACCTCAACTAATTTAAGACTCATTCTACCAATGATTTGTTAGGTAGAAATACTATTTAATTATTATTATTGTAAATGCAATCACAATGTTGTCACAATGTTACAATGTTGACACTTTTAAAACTCTGTGTAATTTATACCAGTGGTCCCCAATACCGGTCCGTCGATCAATTGGTACCGGGCCGCACAACAAATAATAATTTCCGTTTCATGTATTATTTGAGTATGGACGATCTTTTATTTTGAAAAACCTTTTATTTTGAGAAATGATTCTCTCAGTGACGTCTGGGTCACTTGTGCGGCGTAACGGTAACGATAGCGACCAGTCACAATTCAGAGCGGCCAACTTTTTTGGCTTTTTACACCTTCGTTAGATAGCACAGTTGACAGACAGGACATGGGGAGGCAGAGAGAGGGGGAATGACATGCTCAACCTACTATGTCACTTGGCTCCCTGATCTCTTCATTTTTGAACACACTTTGGACTGACCCAAAGCTTTTGGTCTGTGACATCAAGTTTGACCAGCTTTACTGGGGAATCATCAACCTGGACATCTCGCTTTATTTATTATTTATTTATTATTTATTCTCGCTCTGAAAATAAAAAGGCTGAAAAAGGCTCTGAAAATAGAATAGCACAGGCATAATAATTATCATAATCAAAACTGAAATAAGTGTTACAGTATTTAGAGTACTTTCTACACTGAATGTAGATGTAGATGTGCTGAAAAATCATTACTTTGTTTCATTGTACATATCCTTTGTACTTAGGGTTGCCACCCGTCCCGTAAAATACGGAATCGTCCTTTATTTGGCAGTTAAATGTTCCCGTAATTGGTTCAATACGGGACGCGATTTGTTCCGTATTTCCATAAATATCCAATACACGTCTGTCACACACACAACAACGCTAAATCTAACAATTACGATCAAAAGCCACCCCACCCCCCTCCCGCGTGTGTCTGTGCCTCGCTGTCCGCGTGTGGTGCTGTCACGGGGACCCAAGGGTCGGCGTCACAGTTCCTCATGCCCCAGTCATCTCCTGAGACTGACACGGTATGAGACATTATGTTATGACTGATTTCCATGACTGATTTGATTTTAGGAGACTATTGTGGTTTTATTGTTTAGGATCTTAATGTTTTTAAAGTTGAATAAATGATCGTTTATTTAATACACAATAGTATTAGCCAATATAAGCTGTTTTCAGCTTGAACACAGGCTACTGTGGGCCGTAGCCAACGCCAAAACAATAAAACAAGCAATGAATAGGCATATAGTTAGTAGTAGTTAGGACTGTGCGGGACTGATTTTCTCATCCCGCTCCTGCCCGCTCCCACTGAATTTCTGACCATTTCCGCCTGCCCCGCAACGTGTGCACAACGTGTTCGCCCATTCCCGTAATGTGTGTGTCCACTCCTGCCCGCAACCCGCGAAACTCTGAACCATGATTTTGTGTCTTCTCCCGCCCCGCAAGATAAACATGCCATTTATTAAATTAATAAAAGGGATTCATCGGGTTCGTCATCGTATCACCCCCGCATGCACGTCTTTTGACACATGGGAATAGCGCTTCTTTTTCGTTTTCATTCATTTTTTAAATGAAACTACGACAGCTTTATATCCTATTCTTCTCCAATGTAGTGTTAAAGCTAGCAACAGGGCTGCTTGAATGACCTGCTATCATTTTAATGAGAAGATAACAAGGCAACACACATAAAAATATAACTTTGTTTAATAGCTAGGCTAGCCTGCATTTTGATCCCACACAACCCTGCTGTGTTGTATTTCCGCTGGCCACTCCTGTCTGTAGCTTCGATCAAACCTCCCGTTCCCGCAATCTTTGCGTTGCGGCGGGACCCAGACCTCTCGTGTAGACTAGACTTACTCTGTATGGAAAGTGTTATGAGATAACCTTTGCTTGGTTGATGATACAATGCATCAAGTTGCATGAATAAAAACTGCATGAATAAAATGGTAAATCTTCTTCTTGGACAGAGTAGCTCCTCACCAAAGTGTAGCCAGAAAAAAGGAGAATAAAGAAGAGAGAGAGAACAAATTTCCATATTTAGGTTTCCTGGAGATTTTACTCATGTCACAGTTTTTGTATTAATAATAGTACATTGCCTTTCCTATTTGAATAACACAGTTTAGTCAGACCGATTGACATAACTTTCTGTGTCTGTGTAATTTCTGTGCTCTGAGTGTTGACAACTAGAGACAAAAATACAAAACATGTATTACAAACGATAGGATATTTTCTTTAAAATGGGAATAATTAACAGAATTACTTTGGGTAAAATAATAACACAATTAAATTAATTTAAAGAAAAAAAATGTTTTATTCATTTTAAAAAATGTGTGTGTCTGTGTGTGAGAGAGAGAGACTCGGAAAGCTAGGAAACACTGCTCAAAAAATCCTTGTGTGAAGGACGAACCAAAAAAAAACATTCATTTTACTATAGGGAGTGCTACTTGGGTCTATGATAAGTCATGAGGGGGAAAAGAAGAGAACTGACCATTTGAATCATTAAAGAATACCAAAAACGTCCAATTTACAGCTGCAATGCATAGACACTTCCTTGAAAGCTTTGAGGATTTGTGGCTGTTCTAAGACACTTTAGAGCTCTGACATTGAACAAAGAGCATTTGTTATTAGTTGCTATTGAATCAAATTGAGTTTCCTTGACTTGGGAACCGGTGGGTGATCACTTCAAGTATGGAGGGTGGGCTGGTAGCTGGAGAGGTGCCAGTTCACCTCCCAAGGTGCTTCTACGTGGCTGCCCATCACTCCACCATCTCTCTCCACATGTGCATGTCTATGAGCCCTTCGTGTGTGTGTGTGGAGAAATTTCCAAAGGAATTTCTAACAAAGAGTGGAAAAGAAGCTGGAACACCCTCCCTGATTGGAAACATCATCTTTAGCTACACACACTCACACAACATTTGCAGATTCTGCTGAAGTTCTGATGGACGTGAGCGTCGTCGCGAACCCCTGCATGTCATTAATTTCTTTAAAATGTGTTATAATAACTTTTATATTTGCTTTATTCACCTTTTATTTCACCTCATTAACCTATTTATATACTGGATTATTACCTTATCCATTGCACGTCTGTCCGTCCTGGGAGAGGGATCCCTCCTCTGTGGCTCTTCCTGAGGTTTCTTCCACATTTTTTCCCTGTTAAAGGGTTTTTTTGGGCAAGTTTTTCCTCACTGGAACTGAGGGTCTAAGGACAGAGGGTGTCACTCCCTGTACAGATTGTAAAGCCCTCTGAGGCTAAATGTGTTTTGTGACTTTGGGCTATACAAATACAATTTGATTTGAACCTCATCCATTACTCTACACACATGAGATACAGCAACAGCAAGAGGAGAGGACAGGAAGTTCCAAAAGTTTTTAGTTTTTTTGTCAAGTATTCTTGCATTTTATCACAGTTTGTTCCATTTATCATGGAAGACTCAGTTAATGCTGTTAAAGGCATGGATGGGGGTTGAACCCATGATCTTTGGTTTACGAGACCAACGCCTTACCACTTGGCCACCACGCCACCTACAGCTTGGCCAGTGTATCATGCTGAGAAGGCACCCTCTGGCCACACCCATACCTGCTTCTGGGCCAGTCTGGTGACTTTGACCTTAGGCCTGTATGCTGGCATTAGCATAATAGTGATGTGGTCTGAAGAACCAAGGTAGCGGAAGGGTGAGGCCTTGTGTGCTCCTTTCTAAGTCGTGTAAACCAGGTCCAGTGTGTTATATACTTGGTATAACTGGGGAAACACACATCTCCAGCCACAATGAGTCCCTCTGGATGGCCTGTCTGTTGATTACTGATGGCGTTCAGTTCACTCAGTGGGGAAAAATATGTATATATATATATATCTGTCACAGTGACATTAGGACAAGTCAACACGAGATTATGCATTTATTTTATCAGTATATATTCTTTACTATGATGAAGGCAGAAGGCTCCACAGGAGTGATGAGCAACAGCGGCTTGAACAGACAGAAACCTAACTAGATAAGGACATGTCTGGGACACTTTAGATGTTTCCTATCTTGTTAAAGGCATGGATGGGGGTTGAACACATGATCTTTGGTTTACGAGACCAACGCCTTACCACTTGGCCACCACGCCACCTACAGCTTGGCCAGTGTATCGTGCTGAGAAGGCACCCTCTGGCCACACCCATACCTGCTTCTGGGCCAGTCTGGTGACTTTGACCTTAGGCCTGTATGCTGGCATTAGCATAATAGTGATGTGGTCTGAAGAACCAAGGTAGCGGAAGGGTGAGGCCTTGTGTGCTCCTTTCTAAGTCGTGTAAACCAGGTCCAGTGTGTTATATACTTGGTATAACTGGGGAAACACACATCTCCAGCCACAATGAGTCCCTCTGGATGGCCTGTCTGTTGATTACTGATGGCGTTCAGTTCACTCAGTGGGGAAAAATATGTATATATATATCTGTCACAGTGACATTAGGACAAGTCAACACGAGATTATGCATTTATTTTATCAGTATATATTCTTTACTATGATGAAGGCAGAAGGCTCCACAGGAGTGATGAGCAACAGCGGCTTGAACAGATAGAAACCTAACTAGATAAGGACATATATGGGACACTTGGGGATGTTTCCTATCTTGTTAAAGGTAAATTGTAAATTGTCAAAATCTGACTCCCCTCCTTTTTTCCCTTCTGTTGATACTAGTTACAAATAACTTTTTACATAAGTAGCAGAGGTCAAATTATGCTAGCAAAGTGAAAACTGTCGGCGTTGCATCTTGCATTTTTAATATAAGGGGGGAGTCAGATTGTGACAGGTGTAAATTGTGACCCGTCAAAATCTGACTCCCCTCCTTTTTTCTTCTCTGTTGATACTAGTTACAAATAACTTTATACATAAGTAGCAGAGGTCAAATTATGCTAGCAAAGTGAAAATGGTTGGTGTGACATCTTGCATTTTTTAATATAAGAGGGGAGTCAGATTCTGACAGGTGTAAATTGTGACCCGTCAAAATCTGACTCCCCATCTTTTTTCTTCTCTGTTGATACTAGTTACAAATAACTTTATACATAAGTAGCAGAGGTCAAATTATGCTAGCAAAGTGAAAATGGTTGGTGTGACATCTTGCATATTTAATATAAGGGGGAGTCAGATTGTGACAGGTGTAAATTGTGACCAGTCAAAATCTGACTCCCCTCCTTTTTTCCCCTCTGTTGATACTAGTTACAAATAACTTTTTACATAAGTAGCAGAGGTCAAATTATACTAGCAAAGTGAAAATTGTTGGTGTTACATCTTGCATTTTTAATATAAGAGGGGAGTCAGATTCTGACAGGTGTAAATTGTGACCTGTCAAAATCTGACTCCCCTCCTTTTTTCCTCTCTGTTGATACTAGTTACAAATAACTTTATACATAAGAAGCAGAGATCAAATTATGCTAGCAAAGTGAAAATTGTTGGCGTTACATCTTGCATTTTTAATATAAGAGGGGAGTCAGATTGTGACAGGTGTAAATTGTGACCCGTCAAAATCTGACTCCCCTCCTTTTTTCCTCTCTGTTGATACTTGTTACGACCCGACAGGGCAAAACCTAGCCTAGGGGAATTTAGGGAGGTAACAATTAAAGTAAAAACCCAAGAACAAAGGGGGTTAACCAAGGACCGACTGCTAGCGCAGGGATTTATTCAATAACAACACAGTTCATATAACAGATAAGTGATAAATAAGTAGATAAGGAGAAATTCTTCACACTGGTTCCGGCTGCAAACCACATGCTGCAGGGACGCCACACACCACAGGGCCACCACGCCAAGAGAACGCCGCCACCAATAGGCGTTCTTTTGATGTCCAGCTGATTGAGGAGGGGAGGGGAAGGGCGGTACCTGCAATCAACAGAAACAAGCCACACACACACCACGGCACGTAACACCCCCACCAATAAGAATGATCCCCATCCCACACTATATAGCTGCAAAAATTACAGACCATATTTTAGTACATTCTAAATATTCTACACGATGACCTTACTCACGGGACAGTATGTCAGCCACCACGTTGTCAGCCCCCTTCTTGTGTTTAATCTGGATGTTATAGCACTGGGCCTGGAGTGCCCAGCGCATCAACCGCTGGTTGCTGTTGTACATCTGCATCAAGAAAACGAGGGGATTGTGATCTGTGTACACTGTCACTGGTACAGAAGTGGAGCCCACACAGACTTCAAAATGCTGTAGAGCAAGGAGCATGGCCAGGGTTTCTTTTTCATTAGCTCTCTTTATCGTACGGACAGCGGTACGCGTGCTGCTTGATGGGAGGATGGTTCCTCACATCAATGTCATGCTCCACCACATGGGTACGTGCTGGCACATCACCATACAAAGTGGGGTATGCATTGATGAGGTCGAGCACATCCTGGCGCTGGGCTGGGGACAGATAGGACAGATGTTGCTCGACATTAGGCAAGAACTCAGAGTTAGACAACCGGCCGGATTGTTGTGCATCAGAGGGTGCATCAACCGCCTTCTGGTCAAAACGTCGCTTCATACCACCTTGAGCGGCAGAGAGGGCCTCTTTTGCCAGCCTAGAGGCAAACTGCATGCGCTCCCTGCATTTAGAGACGAAATCCAAAATGTTAGTCTGTTTTGGGTGGCTGCCCACCAGCCGCTCCTTCACAACCGCTAACGGACCTCGCACATCGTAGCCAAACACTAGCTCCGCTGGGCTGAACCCTAAAGACTCCTGCTTTGCGTCCCTAATGGCAAACAACATGAATGGCACCCCCTCATCCCAGTCTTTACCACTATCATGACAATATTTGCTTAGCATACTCTTCAAAGTTTGATGCCACCGTTCAAGCGCACCTTGAGATTCGGGATGATACGCACTTGACACAGAATGAGCAATGCCAAGAGACCGCAGAGTCTCATTAAAGACCTTGGAAAGGAAGTTGGTCCCCTGGTCAGTTTGCACCACCCTCGGCAGACCAAACATAGTGAAAAACCTAAGCAGCGCCTTCGTGACAGCTGGTGCTGTAATCCTTCGCAAGGGAACAGCCTCTGGAAAACGAGTGGATACGCACATGATTGTTAATAAAAACTGATTACCAGCCTTGGTTCTGGGCAGCGGACCCACACAGTCAACAATTACATGTTCAAAAGGCTCACCAACCGCTGGAACAGGACGAAGAGGGGCAGGGGGCACAGGCTGATTTGGTTTCCCCACAACCTGGCAAGTACTGCACCTCTTACAAAAACTCACCACATCCTCCTTTAAACCGGGCCAGAAAAAGTGCTTAAGAACACGATGATAGGTTTTGGTTATGCCTAGGTGACCTGACCACAAATGTTCATGAGCCAGTTTCAACACATGTCGGCGGCAATTAGCAGGAAGGACTACCTGATGGATCACACCCCAATCCTCATCGAGCTCCGCTGCTGTACTGTCTGACTGTGAAACCCACCTGCGCATCAGAATACCATTTTCCAGAAAATATGGTTGCTTGGGTGTACACTCACTGGGTTCCTTCATAGCAGCTGCTATACATTTAACCAAGGACTGATCTGACTGCTGGGCAGCAATGAGAGCCTTACGACACAGTGACAAAGGAGCAGGCAGATCGACAGGAGCCACAGGCTCCCCTACCTTTTCAGGTTTCCTGAAGTCGGCGTCTGCTGAACCACCACCAGGGGGCAACTCATCCTGGGAGAAAACCGATGCAAACAGAGAATCTGTTAAATCAATCTCCTGGCCCTGGGCCTGTGCACGGGCCCTAGCTCTTGTTAACACACTAACCGCAAACACATCAGGATGTTTTTTAGCTAGCTCGTCATGCTCCGACTCTGGAATAGGTTCAGCCACGACCTTGGGGACAGGATGGACCTTTCCGCCAGCTATATCATTTCCCATGATAAAATCCACACCATCAATGGGAAAACAAGAGCGGACACCCACATGAAAATAGCCAGTTGCCAGATCCGACTGCACATGGATTCGGTGCAGCGGTGCGGGAATGAAACCCATCTCAATTCCCCTAACCACAGCACTAGCATCAGACTCAGTACCAGATGGCAATACACTAGCCAAAATGAGGGACTGAGAACAAGCAGTGTCACGCAGAGCAGTTACTAGGCGCTGGTCTCCGGCCTGTCCTGTAAGAGACACAAAACAGTTCAGTATAAAAGGCTTAAAACAGTCAGGCACCCCTGATACTATAGCCCCGTCACCGGAGGTTTTAATAAGCCCCACGCCTTTTGGTGGCCTCACAACCGGCCCTTGTTTACGCTTCCAGGCAATGCAATCCGCAATTAAATGACCTGACTTGTGGCAATAAAAACACTGTCGATCAGCTTTGGAAGCAGAAGAAACAGCAGCACTTGACAACTGCGAACCAGACTTCTGAAAATCCTCCCGGGGGGACTCACGCTTAGTCAACACACTTTTGTGTGTGAGCGCAAACTCATCTGCCAAGGTGGCAGCCTGCTGCAAGGTGACCACTTTCTGTTCATTCAAATATATCGCGATACGCTCAGAGACGCAGCTTTTAAACTCCTCCAACAGCATCAGCTCACGCACCGCAGTAAAATCGTCAGCCTTACACGCCGCACACCACCGGTCAAAGAGAATGCCCTTTTCTCTCGCAAAATCGATGTGGGTCTGATTGGGTACTTTGCGCAGATTGCGGAAACGCTGTCTGTACGCCTCAGGTACCAGCTCGTATGCCCGCAGAATAGCACTCTTAACGGCATTATAATTAAGACCATCTTCCACGGACAAAGAAGAGCAGGCCTCCTGAGCTCTGCCCGTCAACTTACATTGCAGTAAAATAGCCCACACATCCTCTGGCCAGCGTAACGCAGCGGCAATGCGCTCAAACGCGCCGAAATAATTCTCTACCTCCGCCTCACGGAATACCGGGACTAAGGAAATGTGTTTACTCACATCGAAAGTGTCAGACGGACACGCTGCGGGCTGAACTTCACTAGCCTGAATTGTGCTCGCCTGTAGCTCCACTTGACTTGAGCTGTGATGGCTCTAGCCTCTTCAGTTCCAGCTCCCTGCGAAACTGAAACTCACGCTCGCTCTCGCGCTCCTCCTTTTCTAACTGCAAGCGAGCTAAACGAACTTTCAGTCGGGCGTCCACTTTTGAGCCCGGAGTTGACTCCACAGAGAATGGGACGAAATGGGGTATTGTGACCGGCCTCCCCGACGTCTTCACCTCTGTCACAACCGGAGTAACCGGTTGTTCGGCCTCCCCCGCCGGGCGGCCCTCACCTGGAGAGGCTGCTGCTCCAGCCTGAGCATCCCCAGACACCGGCAAGCTAAAAAACCCCCTGCTGACCAACTCATCTAAAAGCACCACTTTTAGCTCAGCTTTAACGAGAGTGTTAGACACCGGAACACCATAATACTCCGCAACCACACGTAGATCGCTTTTCTTACATTTGTCAAACACAATTAATGATGGATCAGAAACAAATGCCTCGATGTCAAACGTTGCCATCGTCAAACTGTCACACACACACCGGTAGTAACACACGCGGCGCGTACAATGTCCGAGGCGACACACCAACAGCCGTCACGACAGACAAACACTTCTCCAGATCCTGCCTAAGACAAACTTCGCCTACCTATCTTCTGGAGCGTGCCGGGCTCGAGGCGTCTTATAGGCAACACATCAGAGGCCGAAACCCTGAAACGCCAGCCCCCGTCGGAGATCACCGTCCCCGCCCGGAGTTACCCCGAAAACAAGAAAGGCAAAATAACAAAAGAGCACCCGATGGAAGGGCTGGATCTCACCCAACCCAGCTGGGTACTCACCTGTCTAGTCCGGAGAAGCTGGCACTGTCTTCACGCAGGCCGCAGGTACTCAGACACACGAACACCAACACGTACCGATCACAAGCAACAAACAAAACCAACTGCGGGAATGTTATCCCGGACGAGCCCCCAAAATTGTTACGACCCGACAGGGCAAAACCTAGCCTAGGGGAATTTAGGGAGGTAACAATTAAAGTAAAAACCCAAGAACAAAGGGGGTTAACCAAGGACCGACTGCTAGCGCAGGGATTTATTCAATAACAACACAGTTCATATAACAGATAAGTGATAAATAAGTAGATAAGGAGAAATTCTTCACACTGGTTCCGGCTGCGAACCACATGCTGCAGGGACGCCACACACCACAGGGCCACCACGCCAAGAGAACGCCCACTTTTTGAGTTCAACAGAAACAAGCCACACACACACCACGGCACGTAACAATACTAGTTACAAATAACTTTTTACATAAGTAGCAGAGGTCAAATTATGCTAGCAAAGTGAAAATGGTTGGTGTGACATTTTGCATTTTTAATATAAGAGGGGAGTCAGATTCTGACAGGTGTAAATTGTGACCCGTCAAAATCTGACTCCCCTCCTTTTTTCTTCTCTGTTGATACTAGTTACAAATAACTTTATACATAAGTAGCAGAGGTCAAATTATTCTAGCAAAGTGAAAATTGTTGGCGTTACATCTTGCATTTTTAATATAAGAGGGGAGTCAGATTCTGACAGGTGGAAATTGTGACCCGTCAAAATCTGACTCCCCTCCTTTTTTCCTCTCTGTTGATACTAGTTACAAATAACTTTATACATAAGTAACAGAGGTCAAATTATGCTAGCAAAGTGAAAATGGTTGGTGTTACATCTTGCATTTTTAATATAAGGGGGGAGTCAGATTGTGACAGGTGTAAATTGTGACCCGTCAAAATCTGACTCCCCTCCTTTTTTCCTCTCTGTTGATACTAGTTACAAATAACTTTATACATAAGTAGCAGAGGTCAAATTATTCTAGCAAAGTGAAAATTGTTGGCGTTACATCTTGCATTTTTAATATAAGAGGGGAGTCAGATTCTGACAGGTGTAAATTGTGACCCGTCAAAATCTGACTCCCCTCCTTTTTTCCTCTCTGTTGATACTAGTTACAAATAACTTTATACATAAGTAGCAGAGGTCAAATTATGCTAGCAAAGTGAAAATGGTTGGTGTGACATCTTGCATTTTTAATATAAGAGGGGAGTCAGATTCTGACAGGTGTAAATTGTGACCCTGTTTCCTATCTTGTTAAAGGCATGGATGGGGATCGAACCCATGATCTTTGGTTTACGAGACCAACGCCTTACCACTTGGCCACCACGCCCCCTACTGATTGTACAGTGTATTGTGCTGAGGAGGCACCCTCTGGCCACACCCATACCTGTTACTGGGCCAGTCTGGTGACTTTGACCTTAGGCCTGTATGCTGGCATTAGCATAATAGTGAAGTGGTCTGAAGAACCAAGGTAGCGGAAGGGTGAGGCCTTGTGTGCTCCTTTCTAAGTCGTGTAAACCAGGTCCAGTGTGTTGTTTCTCCATGCTGGAAAGTCAGTGTGTTGGTATTACTGGGGAAACACACATCTCCAGCCACAATGAGTCCCTCTGGATGGCCTGTCTGTTGATTACTGATGGCGTTCAGTTCACTCAGTGGCTTGTCTCTATCATTGTTAGTTGGGAGGGATGTAAACTGTGGCTAGCAGGATGGCTGAAAACTCCCTCGGTAGGCCTGCACTTGAGGATCATAAACTCAAGGGGTTAACAATATTTGCAAACCAGTACAGTGTCCTGACACCAAGCATCCCTGATGGTAACACAGACCCTGCCACTGCGGGTCTTACTTCCTTCAATAAGGGCACTGTCTCCTCAGTAGCATGTTAGCCAGTTGAGCTGGTTGGCAGAGTCCAGTATGCTGTGGTTGGCACAGCCGCGAGCTTACCTGACTTCTGCCTCCTCACGCACTGCCTGCGGCACTTCCTCTGCGGGTGTGCTGCAGTAGTGGGGGTTGTCGATGAAGTGGGCCGCCGGAGTACACCCAAAGTTATGTAGCTCCTTTGCATGTGCAGGGTTTATGGTGCAAGTGAAACAGTTAAATCTGCAGTGTTTGAAGTAGGAAAGTAGGAGTGGCCTCGATAAAGCTGTTATTAATCAGAGATATACAGGGTTATTTCCTGATTGTTTCACAGTGGTTACATTCAGCAGGTATAAATCTGCAGTGTTTGAAGTAGGAAAGTAGGAGTGGCCTCGATAAAGCTGTTATTAATCAGAGATATACAGGGTTATTTCCTGATTGTTTCACAGTGGTTACATTCAGCAGGTATAGACACACCCACAACAACTCACCTCAGCTCCCCTCACCCCCCCAACACTGCACCCCCCACCACCGGTTGCCGGTTTGCCTGTCCCTGTGTGAACAACGCACTTTGGGGGGCTGTTTATTAACTATGTTAGAATGTTAACTGTGTTTTCATTAGAATCAGCTGGAAATCATAATTGTTACCTTAGAATTGGCTTAAAAAAACGTATCACTATCATTTTTTTCTAACAACACAGATTAAGACCGTCTTTC